>OU015617.1:1875000-2500000 GCA_907165235.1 Zeuzera pyrina
AAAAGAAATAGTCAATTTAACTAATTTTTATGAACTGCTCACGCTTGACCAAAAAATTTATAATGACAAAATTGTTTTGTCAAAAGGGCCCGAATGGTCCAATCTTCTATGGATTCGGATTTCCCCGTACTGTATTGTATGAAAAAATATTTTATTAAATTTGACCAACTGCTGTCCAAATTTTTCCGCCGATGTAATAAAATTATGCTTACATGAAACTAAGTCGATTCACATTAAACAATTTTTTTTCTTCAATTTTACTAATTTTTATGGAAATCTCACACTTGACCAAAAAATTAATAATGCCAAAATTGTTATCACAAAAAATGGACCAAATGGTTCCTAAGACAGTACCCTCGCATCTCTTATAGATTCGGATTTCCCCATACTGTCCCAATTAAAAAAAAGACTAATCTATGTGGATTGACGATATTATGAAGACTATATATATAACATGTGGATTGATACATATACAAGTTGTTACAAAAATACCCTATACTACCGACAGGGGGTTGACGCACCCATGAAACTGAACAACTTTTCCCAAGAAACATGGGTCGAAATATGAAACAAAATTTTACACCTCTCATACTATTTTCATCAGCTGAGCGTTCATTTTGTATGAGAGGACCAACATTTTTTTTCATATTTCGACCCATGTTACTTAGGGAAAGTTGTTCAGTTTCATGGGTACGTCAACCCCCTTTCGGTAGTATAGGGTATTTTTGTAACACTTCGTATATACACATGTTCACGCTGTATGCCTCGCGCCGTAGTCGGAGAGGACGGAGCGCCAAGCGTCGCGGTCGTTACGTACTTCTTTCGCTTCCTGATATCTTTTTGACATTTCCGTCAGCTAACACTGACTATCTTCGTAAGTGAGCCTTAGTCTTCCTTGGCTTCTTTTAGCACTCGCTTTCGCTTTGTAGATTTTCTTCGTCAGTCTTTCATCACTCACTCTTTCGCAGTTTTTCTCTAGGCTCCTTTATACGATAAGTGACGTCATTTATCCTCGTTATTACGATATGAGGTATTTTCCGTCTAGTTTTATATTTCGAAGATTTCCGTTTTCTGCTAATGAGATTACACAACCACACCTACTACACACAAGAATAAGTCTAAAATAAAGCATTATGAATAACTAAATTAATTAATACACAATAAAATGAATGAATTCGGTAGGTTCTACTACAGATTAAAAGTGGTTTAGTGTTTATATGTATGTGTAGGCATGCTAGGTTTAGTTTCGTACAAATAAAAATTTTGTCACAGACTGCAGTAGTCAAAATATTACAACGATTGGACTGTACACTAGAGTCGCATCATTCGGCGAATGTTGCACTTATCATTCGCGGAATCCTAGTGACTTCCAAGGAACCCTTGGGTTCTACGGAACCCACTTTAGAAATCGTTGATCTAGAGTAATCTAGACTATTGAAAGTTTTATTTTGAAACTATGTAACATACAAACTTGAAATTTGGCATGGCGATACATCTTATTATCCCACGTATTTTGCACTTATTAAATTTTAATGTGTTCATAGGAAAATTAAAAAAAAAAGGTAAAATATGTACCCAAAACTGCTAAACTTAGAATTCTAAAATTTCAGGGGAAACTATTACTATATACTATTCTATTTATTATTATTATATACTATTTTATAAATATTCTGGTACACAACAGATTTTTTTGTTTGTTATAGATTATATAATCTTACTCAAACTATATTATTCAATAAATACAATAATTGTTGTGACAGCTTTAACAGTGCCGCATGCTATCCGGGTGGCCAATGGAGACGAACTTCCCGCGCTAAGGAAAGGACTCATCGCAATTTTTAATGACCGCTTCACAGAACAATTACTGGATACTGCTAAGGTTAGCCCACTATATTTCATAACACTGATTCCTAATAGATGCGGCTTACCCCTTGTGCTCTCCCAAAGAGGACTAGACGAGGCTTTAGATGACTTTACTGATCTAAACGAGATTTGAAGAAAATGGGACAGCGGATGTCGTAAGTTTTGTTTTTATGTGGAGGGTTCTCTCTAGAACCATTGCACCTGTTTTAAAAATTCTTTCACCATTTGAAAGATACTTTATTCCAGATGGACGTAGATTATAATTATGCATTAAACCCGGGGCGAAGTCTGAACGGGCCGTTAGTTAAATATAAAGGACAAGCTTAGTGAGAACGATGAACTCGCTATGAACTTTCAATCTCAAGTACTGCGATTAAACTCCACAATATTTATAATTATGTCGCATATACTAAAACACTTTGACTCCAAAAATACAGATAACCAAATCAACCAATACGAACACTGTTTTCTTTGTTTTATAACTGTTACGACAGAAGTCTCTGCAGATTCATTGATCAACTTTTTAAAATGCCATCTGATAATTTATTGGTGTATTTTAAAATCAAATTATATAGAAAATTATGAAACAAGTTTCAATTGAAGTGAAAACTGCATGCAATAATATAACTAGCAATATATAATAGCACAAATTAATTAGTTACTAGCGTAAAATAATAGCTTAATACTAAATAATCTTCTTAAGTTAATCGCCGAGACCAAGAATCAAAATAATAATAATAACGCGCCAGACAATACACACCAATCATCTCATCTCAAACTAGGGTATTCCCTGTGCTATGAGAACCAGACGACGACTACTGGGGGCGTCTCCCAGTACACCCAGACCCGAGACGATCTAGAAAAGTTTATTTTCTAATTTGACCCGACCGGGAATCCAACCCAGAACCTTCCGCGATTGGGTTAACTTCTAAACCACTGCGCCATCTAGATCGTCAATGACGTCAAGACAATGCACGGAGTTTTTGCTTGCAGAGCGTACCCGGTTCTTGTTGGTGTGAGGTTCTAGACTTGTATTAATGTGCATGACTAGGGAAGGGTCACAGTAGAACCTAACTAATTCCTCTGTGGCAGAACAATATACAGCTAATCATAACATATTTTTATTTTTGTAAATATTAGTAGCCAAAACACTCATAGGATTTACGAGTATTTTGCAAATTATTATTTTAATATTGCAATATTTTGACCGTCGGGTCGGTCATAAAGTGACATGAATTATACTTCGTCAAACTTACTATAGATGTTTTATCCGTGGTTGCGCTCAATGAGAAAGACACTTCGATCACATATAAAGAATTTTATATGTGATCGAAGATCAATTTATATGTGATCAATGAGAAAGACACTTCTTCGATCATATATAAAGAATTAGATTCACAATCTCCTATAAAATTTAAACAAATTATTGTCCGAATTGACGTATATATTTTTAATATCGTATAGTATTATCGGCAATATTGTGTTAATGTAAAGTAGACCTTACTGTCCAACCATTAGGTTATAAACGCTCGTAAACGATTCTTGCATGACATCGAAACGAAGTTTGTTAAATAAAATATTTAAAATGCAATCTTACGTCTTGTGCATAAAGTATAGTTCAAATAATCTATTTGTGTTGCTATTTATGTCATTTTGATTTGTTACGCGAGTGTTGACAAGGATAAGACATATATTGTCAGGCAATATTTAAAAATATGATTACGAATTTAATAAAAAAGAGCTATGTAACGTTATTACTATAATGAAATAATGAACACGTAAATAATATAATTTATTTTTTACCCGAAAATAAGAACTCGCGTCTTTTTTTAGCGTTCTAGATGTGTTATTTTTACAATTTTTGAAGGAGCACTGACATGTTCGCTGTTAGCGTTCTCGAATACTATTAAAACAGAAGTGCACTCAAATACTGATTTGAGTGCACATTTGGTTCGGATATTTTTAGAGCGTTGATTGTGTATCTAGTTTTTTATTTGTGATCGAAGGAAAGACACGTAAATTCCTTTGACCACACTGTGATAAGAGCGGTAACTGACTTCTTGGTCCGAGGTCAATATAATATATTCTCCTTGTTCCCAGAACCAGCCACCAGCCCAACGCTGCTATCTGGACGTGATGGTGAAGGATATAAAGACCATGATACAGTTTTCGACGATTTGAACTGACTTGTTTTTAAACTTACCAAGTCAGAAGTTGCACCTGTAAAAGGTTTAATAGATTTCAAAGTGATTGTAACGATAATTTTAATTTCTAATGTAATTAATTTTAACGCAACTCCTGACTTGTTTACTTAGTATTTGTATTAGTTTTTATTACAATTGGTTAATAAAAGTTAGTAATAATATTACCGAGTACATAATTACAGGATATTTCCAATTCCCATCTTCACCATCCTTTTCAAATTTTACACTGTACACCCAGTTCTAGTTACCAGCCATACTCTTTACATACATCGGGATACGTTTATAAATGAATGTAATGGAACTTGGAACTTCACACATTAGTCATATACATTGATCGTATAATTTTCTATAGCTTATGCGATCCAATAAAATATGGATGAAATATAAACAAGTACATATAAAAATATTTTAGTATATTTTTTACCAGAAAAATACTGATAAGTACTGAAAACTAAACATATCACACTGCCTTAATAGGCAGTGCGAATATGCGCCCAAAGCACAGTTTATTGCCAGCTATCACCGGTCTCTACACATATAACTCACGTCTTCCTTCTCTAGAAAACTAACTCCACAAACTCATTCCATTCACTTGTTCTGGACATTTTCCATTTACACATATCTCATACTTCGACCGTATATCTTCTCTTTCAAACACCAAAACCTTAGTTGTATACACATTCATATTCAGTTCTTTCACTTCACATTGTTCTTTCATGCACGTGACTAGTGTCTGCAACTCTGCTTCTGATGTTACTATAAACACAGCATCGTCAGCATGCAAAAGATAGTTTACCGCTGTACCATCACATATCAATCCACTCATACTACCTTTCCATGTATGGAAGCAACCGTCCGAATACACTAATAACTAGGCAGACGTCATGCAGCCCTGTCTTGTTTAACGCCTAAACAAACTTCGAACCAGGGCGTTGTCACCATCTATCCTTACACAGACTGTGGCCACAATAAAATGACCACACAGCCCGCAGTAAGGGATCTCACACATCATATTCAGGCAGAAGACTCCACAATTTCTTTCTCACTATTCTAACAAACGCTTTTTCTAGATCCATTCTACCATCACGTCAAAAAATCTCTCTATCTCGTACATATTTGCAAAAAAAATTTAAAAGTACTAACAAAGATTTCTTTGGTTCAATTGTATGTCAAATGCAAAAACTTAACAGTCTTAAAACATTGAGCATGCCGATAGAGACGAAATCATGACGAAAAATTATATATCCTTTTCTATTATAAGCTTATCGCCATATATTTCTTTCATCCTCTTAATTCGTGACGTGTGAAATAATATATTAATGTGAAATCTGTGCTCTCCACTCCGTAACACAACAGTGCAAGTTCTATGTATTATCTATGGCAAGTTCTGCTGTTTGGCTGCAGGATTAGTGAGTGAGATGGTTATATTCTTGGTTTTTTTTTCTTTCTTCATAGCACGGCGTACAGATTAGCGCATTTGCCAATGTCACGTATTATTATGTAAAACATGAAGCACGTTCGAAGTTTATGTTTTTTCTTCTTATCTTAAAATTCCTCAGGTAAAGTGATAGTAGGCTTTACTGAAGTTATGAAGTACTTCTTGGAAGAGCGCGAGAACTTGAGCTACACATGTTTATTTAGACCTACTCCATTCTTTTCACTTATACAGAGCTTTAAAACACAATGTACTATCACTTTCATACTTTACAACTCCCAAAAATGTAAAAAATAGAAAATCTAAATGAAATGACAACCTCATTTCTCCCATTCCCGCCAAAAAGTATATTCTTGTTTTCTATGGTTGTAGCGATCCGGAGAGACTCCACATGAGATCCTACCACCCGTTAAGATCCAATAAAACGTAACTAATTACCGGGCTCTACATGTCACCTATATAATACACATTTATTTTAAAAAACTGTTTTAATCAACTTTTATAACCTGCACGAGAAGGTAGCAGCCGGCATAAATGTATGTGTGAGAGGAATATAATAGATTCCATACTAATCTATACTAATATTATAAAGAGGTAAAGTTTATAAGTTTGGATGTAGGTGATATGTGGTGTGGCTTATGATAGTGTGGTAGAGCCATGCTGTATTGCAGCACGAATTGGGCCGGCTCGCCCGGTGAAATACCACAGAATATCACAGAATATCGGCGTGAAATAACAACATCTGTTGCTATTGTGTTCCGTTCGGTGAGTGAGAGTGCCGATGGGCCATCTCCCCCCTTCCTCTCCTTTTCCTCCATTCCCTCTTACCCTAAAGGCCGGCAACGCATCCGTGATTCTCCGTGATTCCGCTTGCTCGTTTGGCACCTCTTTTATATAAAAAGAAAATGTAGAAGGTAATCTCCGAAATTAATCCTCCGGGGTGTATATAAGGCTGTATTGTTACGATCCTAAAAATTCACACAACGTATAATATTTAAATTTAAATACTGGACAACGAACGGCAATCACAGATTAGTAATTACTATGTTTTAACGGATGGCGGACAATGAATAACTAAAAAGATCTAGGAGCTAATCGGCTAACATTACCCTGCTTGACGTCACTTCCCCCACGACATGGCAGCGGTAAGTGCAGCAGGCAGAACTCTGACTAAATATCACAATGGAGGGATCATTTTATCTAAGAGCGTTTTCTTACGGTGTCCTTTTTTGTAGACCGTGTTTCTAGATTTTTACTAACGTGTGTGACTATAGAAGGTTATAGTACAAGGATACACAACTGAACATGACATATTTTTATTTTCGTGAATACTAATAGTCAAAACACTTAAGATTTGCTTATGAATCCAAAAGATTTGCTCCAGTTACCAATATGTGTAAGGTCTAAATTTATTATATTGGAATGATAGTTCCTTACGGCAGGCTTGGAGGAGATAGGAATTTTGCTGCGCGACCGAACTGAAAAAAATGTGAGACTAAAACCGTAAGAAAAATATATAACGGAAGTTACGTAGTAATATTACATTCTCTGAACGGAAGTGCTATAGTCGTATTTGGAACGAAGTTCCTTACTCTTTGTATGATTTTCTACTGCAAGGGAAGGCGAAGAGATATATGCTCATAACAGCCGATGTCTTCAGTAATGTGTAGATATATTCTTCATATTATTACGAAAATGATGTTCATTTTCAAATCCAAGATGGCGAATATTACTTTTTTTTTTGGATAATACGATATGGGTATCAAATTATAGGTTTTTCGGGGTGCCGATTACGAAAATGACTTTCATTTTAAAATCCTAGATGGCGAATATTATTTTTTTGGATAAACCGATATGGGTGTCACATTATAGGTTTCTCGGGGTGCTGATTACGAAAATTATATTTATTTTCGAATACAAGATGGCGATTATTATTTTTTTGGATAAATCGACATAGGTATCATATTCTAGGTTTCTAGGGGTGCTAATTACGAAAATGATGTTCATTTTCAAATCCAAGCTGGCGAATATTACTTTTTTTTTTGGATAAATCGACATAGGTATCATATTCTAGGTTTCTCGGGGTGCTTATTAAGAAAATGATGTTCATTTTCAAATCCAAGATGGCGAATATTACTTTTTTTTGATTAATCGATATCTAAGATGGCGAATATTACTTTTTTTTTTGCAAATTGTGTTGCTTCTATATTATCCGAAGGAACTACTTTCCTAACTGGTGTCCCATGACACCACATCATTTTTTATTGCTAGCGGCAAAACATCAACAGTTGCTTAGGAGTAGATTTGTAAGTCATCTGCATAAAGGTGAAATAAGCAGTCAGAGATAGAGTTTATAAATATAGCAAAAAGAAATGGAAACAAAACGTCGCTCAGCGGAACACCAGCAGAAGTACTGCACCAGGAAGGAGGGAGTCCTCAATGCGGACCTGCTGTCGGCGTCCAAATAGGTAACTACGAAACCATTCAATCGTGACTGGAGATACGTTCATAGAACGTAATGTACGTATATACGTATATATAATATATGAAGAGGACATCAAAATCCACTGTATTGAATGCTTACTGAAATCAAGGAGCGAAACTACAGTGAGATTGCGACTCTCCATCCTCGATCGAATATCGTCTGTAATATTCACCAATGCTGTAGTCGCGCTGTATCTAATACCATAACCAGATTAATATGGATTTAGCAAATTATTTATGGTAAGGAAATTATTTAATCGATTATTATAGATTCGGCGTTCAAGAACTTTGGATAATAAAGGTAATATTGAGAAGGGACGATATACGGACGTATTTTTAGGAATATAATTGGAATAATCTGTGCATCTTTCCGTGCGGATGGAAAAGTACCACAAAAATGGATTGATAAAAGATATAGCTGATAATAAGAAGAACTTCATCGAGGATAAGTAAAATCGTTTTTCGACTAACACTATCCACGCCAACAGCATCAGAGGCAATTGATAATACGGAATTCTTAACATCACAATCAGCGAATAAATGACGAAAAATCGGGAGTTGAAAGATTTTTATTTATTTTTTATTTTATAAAAGAGGGGGCAAACGAGCAAGCGGGTCACCCGATGGAGAGTAACCAACCGCCATGGACACACGCAACGCCAGGAAAATCACGGACGCGTTGCTGGCCTTTAGGGAAATAATAATAATAATAATAAATAAGTCTTTATTGACAAATTTCACAATAATAATGAAATCTCTAACTAGTGAACTAGGCGTATGAAATAGGGAAAGGAGGGAAATGGAGGGAACAACAGCAATGGATGCTGTTATTTCACGTCGATATTCTGTGAGAGGGTGGTATTTCACTGGGCGAGCCGGCCCTATTCGTGCTGTAATGCAGCATGGCTCTCTACCACCTTTAAAAATTTGATTTGAAAGAGAATTCATAATATTTAATTTAGTTGGCCTATCAAAATCGGGCGAAGCAGTGAAGTAATTATTTAAAGTATTATTATCTAAATTTATAAGCACAACGTTCTGTCGTTTTTTTTTCACACCCACTGATTTAAGAATCTTTCAGACTTTAGCTGAATCTCCATTTTCAACAGAATCATGAATATCGGCGCTGAGCGTTCTTACACGCCTTGTTGCAATTATTTCGAATGGTCGCATATTTCTCCTCACAGATTAATTAGTTTACGTTTCTCCCAGTTAAGTTGGGTAGACCTAGATATATATTTCAACTTAGTGATATTTTGTTTATGTATCAGTGCTTTGATGTGGTCAGTAAGCCAAGGAGATGGAGACTGTTTGATTTTAAGTGCTCTAATCGGTGCGTGTACATCATAAAGTGTTATTATGTGGGACAAGATAAAATCCAGTTTGTCATTGACGGAATCAACATCAATGATTGGAGTCCAGTCAATGTTTACTGCGTCTTCACGGTAACCATCAAGATCCATTGTTGATCCAAAAATGCAATGTAAGAGAATTTTAGGCGTAGCTTAAGGAAGGCTTTTATGATGTCATGGCCAAAGTGCAAAGCGAGTAATAAATATACCTAATTCTATAATTTGTCGAGAATCGAACCTAAGATTTCTAGTCTAACCTGGGGAAGGAAGCAATGGGGTAGCTAGTCCTAATTAGGTACTGTATTAATATTTGTCAGGGGACCCTGTTATCCGACTGCGGCGAAGTCCAAAAGAAGGCTAATGTATTTTATATAAAATAAAGAAAAATACTCACATTATATTCAGGGATTAAATAGAGTATAATTATTCCACCACAAAAAAAAACTATTGAGACCTCTCTTAACTAAAAAAAATATACTAAACGCCAAAAGAAATGAAACCTATACCAAAAAAAGAACCTAAAATTACAACAGTTCTAGCTCTTTTATTCATGACTGCACTTGAATTGTATTCAAAAATCGAATATCGCGAAATTTTATCTGAACTTTTTAAATTAATACTACGCGCGAGCCGAGCGAGCGAAGCCAGCGTGCCGCAGCAGCGGCCGGCGAAGCGCCAGATCAGAATCCACTTTATACACAGAGCGGTAATTAAATAGGAGGCCATATTCTGAGGAGGTAGTTGAAGTCGAGAAATTTAATCTTGAAGGAGTTCATTTACTAATTTTGGGTAAACAATGATTTATCTAGAATAATTTACTTTTATAGGAAAACAAGATGTCATGTCATAATATTTGAGTGACGTTTTTTATATTGAAATGTAGTTAAATTTTTGGTGGTCATTTACTATTTTTTGGGTTCAATATGAAGTTATATGCTTTAAATAGCATAGCAAGTTGTGCAATTTTTGGTTATAATTTCACACTAAAGTGGCGATTTCATTTTTGTGATCGTTTACTATTTTTGGCAAGATAAAGTGATTTTTTGCCAATTTATTTTACTATATTTGGTAATAAGTTAAACATAAGCCATATATTAAAACTATGAGATACATATCTATATAATTGCATAGGATTGCACAGCGCAGTTAGACGACACCAAAATGTTCTTGCGGCATACGCGCGGCGGCCGTGCGGTCGACATTCTCCTGTATACAAGCGAATGTAAACCCTATTAGCAAGGCAACAACGTTCGAACTTCATTCCACTCCAGGTAAAGTCAAATCAATTGCGCTTGACATGAGCTTAGATACGTAAATATATGTAGTGTATTTTTCTCTATTTTGCGGCGTCCGCTTAGCAATCGCGCGCCGACCGCATTATGACGGCGGCGGCGGCGTGAAGAAATTCGTGTGGAATAAAGGCGACCTTCGATCCGAGCCAGTGACATATTATTTTCAAATAAATGGTTTTTTGCAAACGCACTGGCGGATGATTTTATGGACAACAGCCAGTAACAAAATTATTCTATTATTCGACAGAAATAGAACGAAGACTTGCAAGCCAGTCTTGCAAGTTGTATATTATATAACATAACATAACTTCACGCTGTATCCCCAACGGGGTAGTCAGAGAGGACGTAGCGCCAGGAGTCGCGGTCCTTACACACCTCTTTCACTTCCTCAAATCTCATCATTCTCCTCACACATTTTCGCCTAGGTATGCGAGTGCTTTTGACATTTCCGTCTGCTAACACTCTGGCTATTTGATCTTCATAAGTCAGCCTTGGTCTTCCTTGGCTTCTTTTACCACTCACTTTCGCTCTGTATATTTTCTTCGTCAGTCTTTCATCACTCATTCTTTCCATGTGCCCGAATCATCTAAGCATTCCTTTCTTCATTTTTACAATAACACTGTTGTGCAACCCTGTCGTACTGCGTATCTCATCATTGCTTATCCTGTCAGCAAGCGTGACACCGCACATATTTCTGAGAGACCGCATCTCCACAGCATTTAACATACTTTCACTCGATTTTGGGCATATCCAGGCCTCACTACCGTACAACAAAGTTGGCACCAACACCGCATTGTGGATGGCCATTTTAGCAGTGTTAGATATATTCACACTACCCACTAATGCGGACAGAGCACCGTTCACTTTATTGCCAGCTGCTACCCGTCTCTCCACATCCAACTCACATCTTCCATCCCTCGAAAACGTACTCCCCAGGTACACAATTTCATTCACCTGTTCTAGACATTTTCCATTTACACAAATCACACATTTCGTTTGTACCGCTTCTCTTTCAAACACCAGAACCTTCGTTTTGTTCACATTCATTTTCAATCCTTTTACTTCACAATTTTCTTTCATGCACGTGACTAGTGTCTGCAACTCTGCTTCTGATGGTGCTATTAGCACAGCATCGTCATATATTATATATTTATTAATAACAAAAAAGTACATACATACGTTAATATTTACAAACTTAAAACTACACATTATCTTAAATAATAGACTTCCTCAAAGTTGCCGCTTAGAAAGCTGTCATTGCTTAAGGTACCCATATATACATATATAATGAAAATGGTTTTCTTTGTCACGCAACCACGTGAAAACTACTGAACGTATCGGTATAGGACTATGACCATTCGACGCGGAATCGTTTCTAGTTGGTTTTAGGCTGTTTATTTTTTGAATTCCATAGACATTTCACCATTTATTAAACAAAAATTATTATAGGTATAAAATTTTCATTTGCGTCCAGCGAAGCGGGCGGGTAACGGCTTGTTTATAAGTACATATAAATAAAATAGAAGTGTCTGTCTGCGATCTCGAAACAAAGGCTTTTTCTTAAACTTATATGGTTATTTGCAAGTAACTAAAATCCAAACACACATTTTAAAACGGTTAAGTCTGTTTGTTTGTTTATTGGGGATAATCTCTGAAACGACTGAACCGATTTTGACGGGACTTTCATCGGCAGGTAGAGGACTTTTCCGAGAGTAATCTAGCTTCCTTTTTTTTACCGAAAAAATACCTTAACGCTGGTGAAATCTCGAGGAACAACTAGTTTTAAATAATAGCCTTCCTCAAAGTTGCCACTTAGAAAGCTGTTATTGCTTAGGGTGCTCAGCAGACAAGTAGAAGTTTTAAGGTATTTTTTAAACGTCTTTAAATCTGTATTGTTTCACGAAAATAATGTTAATAAGAAAATATTATAAGTTTTTATAACAAAAGTTTTCGCGATCCCTATTCAACGGTCACGTCTTCCACTCGTCGCGCAACTATCAATTTAATTGGGGCTCCGCGGGCAACCTCTTTACCTCGCTTAACTTTTCGATTTACATTCAAAACGGTCTTTTAAAAAACCAACTCAATACGACTCTAAATCCTCGTTTGAAAGCGTACTTTACAGATCATTCGGCTGTAAAACTTGGTTCTATGTTACCATTGGTCGCGAACGCGCGGGGTGGAGTTTCAAACTCCGCCTGGTGTTTTCTGCGCATGCTAAATGTGACTTAAACCCCGTTTAAGCGGCATTTTACGCGAAAACCGCAAGAAAATGTATGTAACATCAGTTAGTGGGAGGTGTACCTAAATTGAAAGATATTTCTTGCATGAACGGGCTTTTCGAATATGGCTGACAGTTATCTACAAAAAGCGGGAAAGTGCAGTGCATTGATTTAGAATTATAAAATATACATAGAATAAATATAAACATAGGAAGTAACATTTGGTTATCGATGCGTTCAAAATTATAAGATTCGAGTTGTGGTAATAAATGAATTTTTAAAAGTTTTTAAAGTGCTTCAATAAAAATAATTGAATGGATTGAAATATGCAGGAAAGTCATAAATCTTTTCTGATTAAAGACCTTCTTGGGGATGTGTTGAGACCAGGTGTGACGGGTAGGTTCTATTATGTTTTATTATAACAGTGTAAAATTGAACTATAGAATCATTCACGTTATCGATTGAAATAAAAAAAATAACTCAATTTTTTATTTCAAATTTATTAATTTTCATATATTTTACATTATAGTTAGGTACTTACTTTAATTAATTATTGTTAAGACTTTCCGAGTATAGACCAATCCTGCCGCCGTAACTCGCTCTCTTGTGATCCGTCTGCGTGTCATTGCATGATTTTCAGAAATTGTTAGGTAATATTAGGTAAAATTGGATAAAGGAAATATATTGTATGCTCAAAAGGTTTTTTTTTTATTAAAGCACATAACGTAAATTATTAGGTACGTTCTTTAAATATTTAGGATACAAATTTAGGCTACGGATAAAATTAAAATACTTGTGCATTAGAAAGAGCCACTTTCTCTAAATAAAAAAATCGAAATCCACAAATTAAATCTGCATTTACTCCCAAAGAAGTGGTGTTACAAGTTTGATATAGTTGTTAATGTCTGCCTGTGTGCTTGCATTGGGATGCATTTGCTGGGTTGCATTGGGAATGATGAGATTTGAGGAAACGAAAGAGGTATGTAAGGACCGCGACGTTTGACGCTCCGTCCTCTCTGACTACCCCGTTGGGGATACAGCGTGAAGATATGTATGTATGTATGGTTATATAATATATGGGAAGTCGTACATTAACTAAACGCAAAGACTAGAAAACAGTCAGACATCTTTCTTCGTAACAGGCTATAAAGTTAGATGAAGTTTTTGAAAGAACGTGAATATATACCATAATTAATTATTAATGCAGTTTATATTGTTTATACTTATTTAGAGAAACAAAATTGATGATGAATTGATTGATTGATCAACAATGATAACAATTAATAAATCTTTCCTTAAAAATACGTGTAAATAAATATTGAAATTGACTTCAATCGTTTATTACTCTCCGTTTATAAATCTACACTACCCTCCTTTTGGTTTCTTCATAGCTCGGTAACAATTAAAAACAAATCATGTTATGTACTTGTTGTACCCGCGAGTTCGTCTGGGCGGAAATATTTTTCGTGGCTTTCCCGGATTAGGTGAGATTACATGTACATTTAGGTGTACAAAGATTGTTTTTTAAAAAAGCCTACGTTTAGCCTACGTCTGCCAGCGGGCACATTCTATATCCGCACTAAATTGCATCATAATTGGTTCAGCGGCTTAGAATTTCCCATTCAAAGTTTCATCGCTCTTTTTATTCCCTTAGGGCACTGGTTCCCAAACTTATTTTGTCTACTGAGTCGAGAGCTCATGCAGTCGTTGTCTAAGATGCCTCCTAGCTAAATGAAATTACAAATCACCCCCCAGGCCTCTAACAACTCCCCCATTTTTTTTCTGGGTCTCTTACCGCCCTTTAGGCCTGCAGCGCCCACAAGGGGGCGTTATCGCCCACTTTGGGAATGGCTGCCTTAGGGGTAGGTTTTTGATAAAAAAGTATGTCCGTTCCCAGTTGTCAAGCTATCTCCATGCCACATTACAATCAGTTCCGTGGTTTAGTATTTCCCATACAAAGTGTCATACCCCTTTTCACCCCTTTAGGGGTAGATTTTTGATAAAAAAGAAGCCTATGTCTTTTTGATAAAACTAATTTCATCATATCGGAGGATTGCCATTTCCCATACAAAGTTTCAATCTACTCTTCATCTTCTTAGGGTTAGATTTTTGACAAAAACAAGTACTTTCAGACAAAACAGTAGCGTATCATTTGCGTAATCGCATGTTCTTACTACGTATCAATTTTTATGTAGATCGGTCAAGCCATTCTTTAGCTATAAAAGAACATACAAATGGACAGACAGCCAGACCGACAGACAAACATTAAAAAAAACAGTAGAATTAAAGTCGGTGAGTCATAAAATGACTGAAATTGTAATTACAGACAGACGCTGCACATTTATATAGTAAGTCAAAATGAAAGTCAAATCAATTTATTTAAGTAAACCCAATTACAACGTATTTTTGAACGTCAAATCTACTTAAGTTCGGTTCAAATAGAAAACCTGGACACTGAGAAGAACCGACAAGAAACTCAGTCAGGTATCATTTTTTTTTTAGTAGCAGTATAGGTTAAGCACGTAGACGTTGCTACGAGATAGCTACGCATCTACGCAATTCACGTGTTTCAAAGGTCCTTTATAAGAATACACTTACTTGACCTTGTGATACACTAAAATAATTTTTTTTAAATGAGTTTCATTTCATTGTTTCGCCATCAAAGTTTCATCACAATCGGATGAATGGTATACGCATACGGGACAAACAAACATAAATTATGTTACATGTATATATGTTACTGTAATGTAAAGTAAAAGCCCGTATATTGGTATATCTTAGGTTTTACTAGTAACTCCTAGAATTTACTTTTTTTACCGAGTTTGGTACATGTTAGGTTTTACAAGAGCTGCTATTTATGTATCCGGAACTGGCCAGTTACAGAACAATATTAAAAAAGTAATTATAACATTTGAAAATGGAACTCTTTGGCTGAAGAATACAATTTGTTTCATGTAGCTGTCATTTGTTTATCCTTTGTGGCGTCATTTTGAAAATTGCGAGTCTTTATCACCATGGATTTAAGTCGTGAAAATTTTCGTGCTATGATTTATTACTATTTTCGGCGAGGGTTAACTCAAAAACAATGCATCGATCAACTCACTTCGACTTTTGGGGACGAAGCACCATCGAAAACTACTGTGTATCACTGGTTTAGTGAGTTTAATTTTGGGCGGTCTGTACTCACGGACGAAGTAAAAGAAGGTCGCCCTAAATCGGTTGTTGTACCTCAAAATATTGATGCTGTGCGGGAACTAATAATGCAAGATCGTCATGTTATATATCGCGAGATAGAGGCGTCTCTGGTCATAAGTATGACGAGTACATATAAAATATTACACGAACATTTAGCTGTAAAAAAAATTTGTTCACGTTGGATTCCGCACAACTTGAGAATTGACCAAAAACGGGCTCGTGTCGATTGGTGTGAAAAAATGTTACAAAAGTACAATCAGGGTGCGTCAAAAGCTGTCTATAATATCTACACAGGTGATGAATCTTGGATATATGCGTATGATCCTGAAACTAAACAACAATCAACGGTTTGGGTGTCCCAAGATGAGCCGAACCCAACAAAAGTCATTCGTTCAAAAAGCACTTTGAAGCAAATGGTCGCTTGTTTTTTTGGTATAAATGGACATGTAGCTACAGTGCCACTAGAGGATCGTAAAACGGTTAATTCTGAATGTTACACGACCATTTGTTTGCCAGAAGTCTTTGAAGAAATAAGAAAGAACAACCGACAACGCAGAATCCTTCTTCATCATGACAATGCTAGGTGCCACATATCGGCCGAAACAACTCGGCATTTGGAAGATCAAAAGATCGAAGTAACGGGTCATCCGCCGTACAGCCCCGATTTGGCCCCCAACGACTTCTATTTATTCCCAACCGTGAAGAATAAATTACGTGGTCAACGTTTTTCGAGCCGTGAAGAGGCTGTTGATGCGTTCAAAATGCACGTTTTGGAGATACCTCAATCCGAATGGAAAAAGTGCTACGAAAATAGGTTCCAACGCATGCAAAAGTGCATTGATCATCATGGTGAATATTTTGAAAAGCAATAAAACTATAATAAATGCTATATGTTTGTTTCACTTTGTTATTCCGGATACATAAATAGCAGCCCTCGTACCAATGACGGTTGGTAAATGGTGGATTTTTTTTAATAAAACAATGAATTAATGAACTTAATCATTTATTTCAGTTACTTATCAGTCAAAACCTTACATATTTTTAATTATCATTATGATAAATTTTTTATTATCGTTATTTGATTTTATCATTATTTCTTCATTTACTACAATATCTTCACCCATAAATCAAATCCTTACATAGTTTAAATTATTATTGTTTGGTATATTTATTAGTAACTAGTAAAACATAATTTTAAAACACCTTCAAAATACGTTTTGAATAGTAAAAAACAAGTACACAAAAATAAAATATTTCACAAACATAACACTTACGTTGGCTAAGCTAACTGAATCAGTATTTTTATTATTATTTTCTATTTTTAATAAACAGATTGAAATAATGAAACATATCTTCACGCCGTGTCCCCAACGGGGTAGTCAGAGAGGAATTGAAAAAATGCAATTAATAAATTGTCATTTATAGTAAAAAAAAAAATTTACTTGTTACAACATGGAGAGCTATTGTGGCATTTAGAATTACACAATAATCCTGATGACTTGCAAGCGCATTTCTTCGTCAAGCATTCTTTGAGGCAGTTACATTTTTTGAACCTTTGTCCTCCGGTCAACGACAATTTTCTGACAACTACTCGAAGACTCGCTTCTTTATCTTCTTCAACTTCTTCTATCTTTATAAAGTCTTCAGAGCATAAGGTAAACTGATTCTGTGTATAAAGCTGCTATAGTACTCCAATCTTGGTACCAAGTTGGTAAAATTCATTATTTACATCTACCACAACTGCAATAATGCTTTTTGGGACAGTTTTAGCTCAGTCAATGTCAGGCACTTTCATTCTTACATTTTGGCCAAGTTTCACATTAGGATATTTATCAGCCAAAGTGGCTTTCATTCTTTCAGCTTGGTTTTCCAAATTAAATTTTGTTTTGTTTTTCATTGACAGGACAGATTCTATCTTTTTCGGTATTGGCTCTATTGTTACAAGAACTTCTTTAGGTTGAGTTGAATTTTCTGTCTCTGAATTGGTATGTCTCTGAATCGTTACATTGGAATCATCAGTCATTTGCTTCTCCTTTATCTTTTAGATAATAATCATTACGTCTTCTTGTGTTTTATTCATCACATTGTTACTATTTATGTCCTCTTTTGACTCAGCCTCAACAATGCTATCATCCTTGTTCTGTTTAATTGTATTTTCGACGTTATTATTTTGCTCCGTATTTTTTTGCGAATGCAACAAATTCTCTAAATCCTCTTCAGATCTTACTACTCCAATCATAACTCTAGCGATTGCTGACGTTGCAATGCCTATTTTCATTGGACTACCAAACATTGCATCGTAGGGGGAACATTTGATTCCTTAGCGATATGTTCTATTTTTCATTGTCTGGATAAATTTTAAACCCTCTGACCACTTTGATAACTGATTGGTTTCCATCCACGTGCTCAGCATATTTTCTATATCTTGATTGGCACGCTCCACTGATCCTTAACTCTGGCTATGTCTAGGTTTTCCATGTACGATTTTAACATCCAGCCACATAGAGCACAAACTTTCAATAACTTGGTTACAAAATTCTCGACCATTATCGGAATCATGTTCGAAAAATGGTAAAAATATCCAAGAGATAATATGCAACTTCTTCAGCGCATTTAGATTGAAGTGCACGAAGGATCACAAAAGTAACAAGGTCTTGATAAACTAAAATAAATTTATACTTTCCATCAGGGTTAGTTTGTAGATCGATTAGATCTACTTGACAACGTAAGTTCATTTCACTGTGAAGAAGGGGCTTGATGACAAGTCCCTTCTTCAAAGTCTTCTGTTTCTTTTGACAAGGTTGACAAAACTTTAAATATGTCATAATAGCCTCAACATTTCTATACTTGCATTCTTGTTACATTCCTTAAGCACCCTTGTCCTTCCACCGTGTCCAACAACGACATGCATTTCTTCGAGAATGTTGAATAAGTCGTCGTAACAAACGTAATACCTGATTTTTCCATTCCCTTTCTTCATCGGCGCAATTAGCTTTTCTTCGCCGCCAATAGTCTGTAATGACACTAATGACCGACTTCCTTCTTCATGTTCTTTGCAGTTTTTACTTCCGCTAAACACTTTGCGTATTTGTCCTCATCGAGATAAAAGTAATTACTGTTCTTGGTTGCCACGAGCTCGTCCATTATTTCATAAAATCTCTGTTTTACACTCATTTTGTATCGTAAGTTACTTTTAGATAGTAAAAACACAAACAGAAATCGAATTAAAGTGCGTGTTCAAACGTGTCAAATAATTGACTGAGGCGAGCGGAGGCGACGGAGGGAAGTGATACGGGTAGTGGCGGATTGCAGACTGCTTACGAGTACAAGACTATGCTCCCAACACGTCTAGACATGTCTATTTTTCAACATTTACCCTGTCTCTGAGGGAAAACCTTAGATTTACCGAGTGAATGGTGGTAAAAGTTCGAAATGAACGATGATCACAGAACAGTTCGGACTTTTACCATTAAGAGTTGGTAAATCTTAGGTTTTACTGGAAAATCTTAGGATTTACCGAAGTTCGGGGTTTTACAGTGATATATACATACACATAATATAAAAATTTAATTTGGACTTTCTTAAGAAATGCATGAAGATATAATTTTTAAGAACTAAAATAAATATACCTCAAACTAAAAACTGAAAAGTACAAAATAATTCTCCTATTCTAAACAAAACTCAAATACAAGAATAACTTCATAAATGTGATATTTACTTATGTAATTAAATTTTACAATTACTAAAGTCGGCTCCAATGAGTCTACCGAACAGATAATAAACTTTCTGTTGTTCTTTATTGGCTTGGCACCGACTTCAATAACTTTCAAATTTAATTATCTAAGTATCGTTACTTAGAAAGTTATTGTTGTATTTGAGTTTTCATATATAGAGGATAATTATTTTAACAAGGTATATTAAATGTATGTATGTGTTAAAGAAGTTTGTACGCTACACACTTTTTAAGGAGACCTATTATGACAGACGGACAGACAGTCAGACATAATAATAATAATATACTCAGACATTCCACACAGCGCCATCTAGTCCCAAAGTAAGCAGCACAGCGCTTGTGTTATGGGTACTAGACAACTGATATACTACTTATATACTTTTCTTTTGTAAATAAATACATATTATACATAAACACCCAGACTCGGGGCGGGAATCGAACCCGCAACCCCCGTTTACTTTCCAGCGATATACATACATACAGACATACGGATGCATGAATGAGTATTCTTATAAGGGTCTCGACTTTTCTTTTAAATGTGATCACATTTGAGTTTGTAATTAGGTCCTAATGTATGCGTGTGCATGACGAGGACACAGGCACACAAATTAGCTGCTCTAGTGAGCACAGTAGCGAACGGAGGACTGCTCTTGAACACGTAGTCTGCTAATAAAGTTAGCAACATTACAGCTTATACTGAATATTCATATTTGAATATGTCATACATCGCAATCGTGTTTTAGATATTTACAAAGTGAAGGTAGGTACTAACCATTACATCAGCGCGTTACTTATTGTAATCGTCTGCAAAATTTAAAAAAATTTATATTTTTTTTAAATTTTGCACACAATTTAAAAAACATTTTTTTTTTTAAATTACCGTAATCGGTAGTTTCGGGTAACTGAACGCTTTTACAACATTTCCTGAATAAGTTATTTAAATGTTTGTACTAACTTTTAATGCTTACTTTGTTCTTATAATCCAAATTATTAATTTGATATATGTAAGTCTACTTTTGTTCATCATACAAAAACCGTACAAAATGTGAATGTGCTTTTGGGTAACTTACTTTAAATTAAGGTACCTACTTTCGACGTATAAATTTTATTACGGGCTTTCATCTTTCATTAGAGATATAAGTTTTTTATTTATTGGGTTTTACAGATATTTTAAATGTTAAAAAAGGAAAAAAAATATACAATGAAAAAGAGCTGAAAATATTATTTTTTACAGATTGTCCGTGTTATGGTCATTTATTCTCCTCTTAAAAACGCAGACGATAGTAAAAAGTGGACATTAAATTTTGTTTCATAATGTTTATTCTATTTTAATATGAAATTCAAAGTTACCTAAAATGACCGCGCGTTTTTTGTTTCCTTGTTGAATAATTTTTTACCACCCTAATCCTATTTTGTCTTGAAAGTCGTTAAAAAGTTTAGACACGTAACAACTCCGTGCTTTACTTGACCACTCGAAGCGCTACCCTCATAGTTATCGTAGTTTTGAGCGATCGGAGAGTCAAGAGTGATTTGTAAATTGTAATAGTACAGAAAATAGATGACGGTGTTTACTTTCACGCTTATCTGATATAGAAAAATGTAGAATGTCTATTTGCTTTAAATCTTCCCGCGCAGATTAGAGAAGTTGTTCGAAATAGACAAATAATATTTATTTTAGGGTCTTGTGTAGGCGATGAGCTGTTCTTCATTATAGGCATACTTTACCATCTCGTATCAAATTGATACTGTCAAAAGTGGAGTTAAGGTCTGATTTGGTTGTCTCGAATTATTTTGTATACGCCGAATGAGAAATGGTGTGGTGTTTACAATTTTTTTTAGCATCCTATTAAATCTGACACGAATATATTAAATAAACAGAAAAAATAATTAAGTATGTAAACAAATGTAAAAATGTTATTTCACAGAATTTCTTGTCAGTTCTCTTCAATAAAACAAATACTTTATTGAATAGAACTTAATTGTGAGAGACAAAGAATATTAAAATTGTCCCACGAACAACTAAAAGTGCTTTGTCTTCTGGACAGCCACTAAAATATGAAAATATATCGAAATATCGTTAAAAGTTAATTTAATATATTGATAGAATTGATATTAGCTTTTTGATAAATACAATATTTATGTACAAAATGAATACTTAACTATATATTTAGAGTAATTTATATCAGGGATTCAGTGACAGCAGTGAGACAAAAAATACTTTTATCGACCCATGTAATGTGTTTCTTGTTTCCAATTTTCGAACAAAACACAAAAAATTATACTTAATGGAGTTTTTGTCGGTTTTTCTCAGTAGTGGCCTTTTCAGATTTTCAAAAATGTCTTGTACGTTGTAATTGGGCCTTGAATAAATTTTGTAATAAAAGATTTAAAAAACCGAAGTAAAACGAATAAACGAATTTGAATGTAAATGAAGACAATTTCAAAACCAATCACGTAAAGGGTTTTGTAGCTGTGAATACGAGTCAATATCCCTTAATTGTGATTCCCTGTTGACTGCATATGCTCTCGAGCTCAGCACGCCGCCACTAGAGTGCGCGCGCGCCGGCCACGTGCCCCCAGATGATGCGCCATTCACGTACGTGTTTTAATTATTGTTTTTAAAATCTGGCTACTTATTTTAATTTCGTTTCAATGAGTTATAGAGAGTAGTGTATTTCTTTTTAAGTCGAGCGTCCGACACTCGTTTTTTGATTAGGTTAATGAAAAAAATTTTTAGAAAGTTGGAAAAAGTTCGAATATTAGAAAATCCGTTAAACGTTAGTTATCGAAGTTAATGATTAACGAGGGTTATCATATAACGAATTAAATTTCATTTTCGATAATTTTTTTTTTAATTTATTTATCGCTCACTGGCATCGTTTTCTTTCAGTATGTACGAGTAGGTACTTACGTCATCCTACGACCCTACTGACCCTACCTATATGACGACTTAGATAGCGTAGTGATTTAAACGTTATACCAAACGCGGAAGGATCCGGGTTCGATTCCCGGTTGGGTCGAGTCTGGGTGTACTGGGAGACGGCTCCAGTAGTCGTCGTCTGGTGCTTATGGCACAGGGAACATCCTAGTTTGAGATCAGATGATTGGTGTGTATTGTCTGGTGTATTATTATTATTATTATAGGCCATTTATATTGATAATACTGAATATGGCGTCAATTAAACCAGGACCATTCTCTAATTAAAACTTTTTATTCAATAAATCTTAGTAATTGCATTGTCATCTCATAAATATTTATTTATACTCAAACACGAATATAAAAACAAGGGAATATTCGTCACATGAATAGTCTTCACTATAAAAACAAAATATGAAATTAAAAATACGATATGGAAATGCTAATGTTACCTTATGTTAAATAAAAACATACCATGTGAACAGTTCAAAATAATTGAAATGTTGTTATTTACACATCAATTACATATCAATAAGATACCTTTTTGTATCTGTGGCCCGCCTTAAAATAACATTTAAAAAACAAATTGATATAAAACAAATTTCATGGAAACAGAGCAGCAGAATAAGTTAGTATAAACATTAGGTACTTTGTATAATACACGGCGTATATTATATGTAATGAAGTTCGTAATTTAGATCAGCGGTGCTCAAATTGGGGCATGCCTGTCACTGGTGGTACGCAGTTTCTGAAAGCGGTAAGCCGCCGCCGCGCCGTCGACACGATAATATGAATTATTTTTCCACGAAATTAATATATTTTTGAGTAATTATTTTTCCACGATTTAAGGGATTTGTATATATGGAGCGACAACCATTTTCACTATTTTGTGCGATATCCTGAGCCTCTCCTTGGAGCCGTATCCTAATGAAATATTTAATTATTGGTTTAGTAATTACGCCTTTAAGAAATAACCGTTATTTTTATGTATATACGTATATTTTAGGTGGTACGCGAAGATAAATGTTGCGAACCGTTGATGTAAATGCTTTATAGATCGTTAAACATCCACAACTTAGTACCAATTGTGCGATAATAACGTTCCATTCAAACCGTAATTATGTACGTAATCGTATTAAATCATAATAAGGCCAATTAGCTTCATTCGTTTCATTTTGTAATAATAATCCATAGACGTAACGTCTATGTAATAAACATCAAACAAAAAGAAATAAAAATTTTAAAATTACCTTCCTCGCTCCACGCTATTTCTTAATAAGGGTTGGTCTCACAAACAGATTGAATAAAGCTCCACTTGTAGAGAATTCTACGATTTATAAGTTTTATAAAGTATAAGTATATAAGTTTTATTGAAGCTCAAAAATGTTGAAGCTCCGAAAGGAAACGAAATATTCGCGAACAAACCAATTTTTGTGACCTTTGACCTGTAATATCTTCGCGATTTCATGAAACTTTTGGAACAATCTCACGTAAAATCAAAAATTTTTATAAAAATGCAGCACCTTAACTTTTGTTCCGAGGTTGTAGATCCCTATTTAACTGGGTTATTATACCGCTGACTATCCTATATGCGTCATAATAGTAACGGTTGTCAAATGGATATAAATTGATCATTTTAATTGGTGGATTATTGACAAATGGGGCAGCTTTTTATTGGCACGATTTTCAATTTGATGATAACAAACCGGCTAAGAGCGTGTCGGATAAGCATTACCTTAGAGTTTAGTAGCAGCTTCGGACAAAATAGAAGAGTAATAAAAAGAAATAGGTCCAAAATATCCTTTTCTGTGTTCAGATCTTTCTGTTACCAGTTCACGTCTGTACGAAAATTCAGCTCGGTAAGTGTAAATGTGATGGAATACTGGGCTGTGACATATTAGGTACGGGTAGACGCACGGACAGACACTACGTCACTATAAGGATTATGTTTTTGCTATTTAGGTTACGGAACTTATAAAGTGGCGAAAGTTTTGGAGTTTGGGTAGTTTTCGGGCTTACAATATGAAAAACATTTTTTTTGGGGTTATCTTGTGGGGTATTAAATGAAAGCACTTCTATATTTTTACTTATTTACTTTTAGTACTATAAAGAGGTAAACTTTGTTTGTCTGTATGTAATGGACAAACTCAAAAACTACTCAAAAAATTTCAAAAATTCTTTCACCTATAGAAAGCTAGATTATCAGCGAGTAACATGGGCTGTATTTCATTTTCAAAAAAAACACTACCCGTATGAAGCCGAGGCGGGTCATTATCATCAGTTATACTTACAAATAAAGTTATTTATTTTACACGGATACAAAGTACCATTTTAAGTGAATAAAGGCATCCAGACAAAGCCATACATTGTCGCCACTTACGATGACGTATTTGACCATTTGCTTGGCCGGCTAAGCGTTTTATTAACTACCGCTTCCGATTTATCGTTAACTAGTATATTAATATTATAAAGAGGTGAACTTTATTTGTATGTAATGGATAAACTACTTTATCGCTTTCAAAAATACTTTCACCTACAGAAAGCTACGTTATCAGCTAGTAACGTGGGCTGTGCGAAGCCGGGCGGGTCGCTCGTTAATATATTCATAAATGTATAACACTTTGAGAGATATTTTTTAATGTTTTCGAAAATATGCGTTAAGACTACTGGCCTCCTTATTATATGCAAAACTATCACATAATAAATTTTAAAAAAACCAGGAGATTTGAGAATAAGTGGAATAAATTCTATTTCGCAGGAAAATTATTGACATCTTGTATACGTATGTATTCTACTCATTTTTTTATATCGAATCGAATCAAATCAAAATGTCTTTATTTCATTAACCTTTTTCCTGGGAAGATTTAAAAATGATCCGCTAGGGGGGCAGCACCGGTGGGGGGTACATATGTTTTGAATTATAACTTGAAGAATAAAATCTAAAACACATTATTACTTCACACCTAAAAACATTAAATTACATGCATAAAGTTACTATCACAACAAATAAACATTAATATGCCAAGCTTTTCAAGTATTAGTAAGTTCTCTAAGTAAAAAGTATAAATAAATAGGAATAGTATTAGTAATAAAAATAATAATAATTAAGAAATGAATGTCTTTATCAGTCTTCAATACGATTGAGTGATAAATTTCTAGGCAGTCGCATTTCGAAAAATTCACGAGCTAATATTTTATGAACTTCCAGTAACTTTTGTGTTAAAGCTGAATGAAGATTTCATCTCGATTTATTCGTTCTGTAGCAAAAATATGAAGCCCAGACCAAATTATAAAATCACAGTACTCTAATTCTTGTATTGCGAGCGTCAGTTGAATTTGAAAATAATAATTGTGGTTTGTTTTCAAATGAATTTGATTATTTTTAACAGTGTATAACATAGATTATTAGAATTCTTGATTTTATCTAGATTAAAAGGTGAGCAGTCTTTCAATGCTTGAGGACATTTAATTTAAATCTTGACGTGAACTGATTTTTATCATGGTTATCATTTAAATACTTGCTTTTTTCGGAACAAAACTTATGATTGATTTCTTTACGTGTTTGCGTTTAGTAGGATAGCTAACAGTTAAAATATTGTCAGGATTATTGCCTAATTTTTTGCCTTTATTCCATTCTTTTAATTTTGATGTGCTTGTGAGTGCGTCATAACCGTAATGTATAGTGTAATCCTCAAGTTTATAAAGTAAAGCAATTATGTGACAGCAGTTCTTTGAAGAAGATGCTGGGCACTGACACTGAGAAACTATAATTTTGCTACTGTTTTTATCTAAAGCTATACTTGTTTTGTACTTCACAGTGACTCGAAAAGAAGATTGTACATTGCTCTTAAGTAATATGCTAAATCATTCACATTATCTTCCATATTTAACACAAAGTCACTCAAACAATATTGTCTTCCTCTTTGAAGTGCTTTCGAGTTTCCACAATTCGGAAGCTGTTCATCATCGTCAGATAAAGTAGCGTTTAAATCTAAAGTATCAATAGGACCGGTAGTAATATAATTATACATTATAGCATAGCAAAAAGAACGAGGAATAGCTTGGGATGGAAAATTTGCCCAATTTGTAGTAGGAAAAGTGATGTTGAACTTGGTAGGATTGGGTTGAGTAGTTTCATGCGTTGCTGATTATCCACAAGACATTTACCACCATCAATTCCAATAAATTTTTTTTTATCATTACCATTTGCAATGCATTCTTCAATTCTTAAATATACAAAAAAAAAATAAAACAACACAGTTTATTTAAAATAATAAAATTTTCAATAATACAATGACATATACAAGAAAAGAGAATTCAAAACATATGTACCCCCCCTCCAGCGGTGCTGCCCCTAGCGGATCTTTTTTAAATCTTCCCAGGGAAAAGGCTAATTGGGCGCGTAAGAGCACCTTTAAATAGTCATAAATCGTTTTAACTTATTACGTAATACAATAAATCGAAATTTAAAAATAACAATGTCACAAAATTAATATTATAAAAGCAATGTCCAAAAAAAAAAGTATATAAATACATATCCTCACGCTGTACATAATATATACAGATGCAGGCATACAATATAATGTCGACATAAAATATTAACTTACAAATGATGGAATAAAATTCATACAGATTGTCCCATGTAGAAATAAGCCAATGCTACGTCCATGCATTTTTGTCACACAAGTAATCGTCTACTGCACCCATTCCCAAAGTGGGCGATAACGCCCCCCTGTGGGCGCTGCAGGCCTAAAGGGGTGCGGTAAGAGACCCAGAAAAAAAATGGGGGCGTTGTGTAGAGGCCTGGGGGGTGATTTGTAATTTCATTTAGCTAGGAGGCATCTTAGACAACGACTGTATGAGCTCTCGACTCAGTAGACAAAATAAGTGTGGGAACCTAGAGTCTACTGTATAATATACTTTTTTAATTAGTGTTTCTTTAACCCTACTTTTAAATTCACGAAATGGCAAGTCTAAAATAATTTAAGGTATTTTATTATAAAAACGTATACCTAAACCCATAAACGATTTTTATACTTTACAGAGTCGAAAGAATTGTGTTACAAGTCTATTTTTGTTTAGAGTATTGATACTGTGTATATCACTCCTCTTGTTATAATTATCAATGTTTTGATGTATGTATAATATGTTGTTGTATATGAATTGCGATGTCACAGTAAGAATACCTATTTCTTTAACTTTATCTCGAAGGGAAAAACGAGGTCCTAACTTATAAATAGAACGAACGGCTCTTTTCTGTAAAATAAAAATATAACTAATATCTGCGGCTCCACCCCAGAGTATTATGCTATATGACATAACACTGTGAAAACAGCTTCGAAATTTTTTTTTTGTTTGAAAGGGTATACTTCCCAGGTGGTCCCAATTAAAATTCATCGGTATTGGAGCTTGGACTTTGAAGATACACCAAATAACACCAAATAACGCGACCTAGTTATAACCCTTATTTATATTGATGATTCTCTTGTATATCGTTGCGCTCTAGAATTAGAAAGAAGTTAATTATAGACCAATCTGGAATATCTGCCCTAGATATTTATTTTGGCCAAAGTCACTGAAAAGGGAGAAATAAAAAAAAAAAAAAATTAAACCTTAAAAAAAAGTAAAAAGTGAGAAGTACAAAATAACTATCCTTTACTAATCAAAACTCAAGTACAATAAAATAACTTTATAAATACGATACACATACCTACCTATACAATTAAATTTGACAGTTTGGTAGGCTTGGCACCGAATTCAGTAACTGAGAAATTTAATTATATAGGTATATGTATCGTATTCATAAAGTTATTTCTATTGTACTTGAATTTTGATTAGTAAAGGATAGTTATTTTATATTTTTCAGTGTTAGCAGACATTTCTATCTATACGTGAACCATTCTTATTACTTCAAGTACAAAAACATGTTTATTTAGATCTTATACATTTGCCCAAATAACTAAAATTCTGTAACTAATTTTTTTCAGATAACACTGTATAAGCTCAACCTCTCATTTCTTATATGTATTTACCCCACCAGTAAAACGACAGTAGGCCTTACTGAAGTTTAAAAAACTTGGATGAACGTGAAACTTTAATCGCGTATGTTTGTTTAGATTTTTATTTATTTATTTAGAATTCTTTCATATTCAAAAAGGATAATATATCTTCTATCATGACTGCACCTTAAAGCTCCCAAAAAAACGAAATTAAATGTAAATTTTACTTCTCCCTTTTCCGTGAAAAATTCCAAAATTTGGACTATTTGGACTCCAAATAGTGATATTTGAATAAATATATTCCTAGCATTTATAAATGCCTGTCCGGCGGCGGGGTGCGTTGGTGGTGACTGGTGAGTGACACAGCGGGTTGTCACCCATCTCGTTAGCGAGTCAATATCGATACACACTTATAAAATGATTATTCTTTTTCAACTTCAAAAAAAAGAGGAGGTTCTCCATTTTTTTCCATTTTTTTTTAAATATCTGAGGTAAAACATTTATCTCAAACTCTGTCATTTATGAACCGATTTGAAAGATTCATTTTTATTTAAAAGGATATAATTCCAGATTGGTCCCATTTAAATCTCACTTACTAGTGAGAGCTTAGATATCGAAGACACACCAAATAACACCAAATAATGCGAACTGCTTTATATAACCTTTATTAATTTGTATTGATGATTCTCTTGTATGTCATTGCGCTCTAGAATTAGAAAAGTTAATTGTAGACCTGCCCTAGATATTTACTTAAGCCAAAAGGGAGAAATACACACAGAAAGTCTATTAGTTTAGTAGGCTTAGCATCGACTTCAGTAACTGTCAAATTTAATTATGTAGGTATTTATATCGTATTTATGAAGTTATGTTTGTACTTGAGTTTTGATTAGTAAAGGAACTTCTTTCATACTTTTCAGTGATTTTTTTTAAGTCGATTTAATTTTTTTATTAATTTTCTTTTATTTTAAACACTTAAAATCATATTGAAATATCTTCACGGCTTTGATGAGAATTTAAAAGCAAAATAGCTATCTATGTACTTAGTGGTTAGTGACATTTTTACAATATCAAAGGCTTTATTGTTATCAAATATTGTTTTATAATACAATAGATATTAAAAAAAGACTTGGTGCTTGGTGCTTGGATTTGGTGCTAGCTGACCGAGTTTGCTCTCTGGAATACACTGAAGATGCTGCGTTTAAGGCGAAACACAAATTTCTTAACCTAAATTCTAGAGATTTAAAAAGCCTAAGCCTTACATTACTTTTTTTGTAAACTTTACATTAGTCATTAGACTATATTTTCCCTCGAATTTTTAAATGGTAGGTTTGGTAGCTTTGGAGAGGGGTATGGTCACATTATGTTCGAATAACCAATTTGGTCTTTCGTTCCCTAATCTTTTTTCTTTTATTTTCCTATTAATATTTTAAAATGTTATCTAGTATAATATGGTGATTAATAATATGTTCACTATGATATTCAACTTTGTATGTTAAATTGTTTTTGAAACGAATAGACAAACGGACGTACGACTGATTTTATGAGATTTTTCCTTTTAAAGCGAGTATTCCTAAAAAAATTATTAATAAGAATTAATATGTAATGATAAGATTTGGGGAATCATAAGGATCGCGACTTTTGGCTCTCCGTCCTCTCTGACTACCCCGTTAGGGATACAGCGTGAAGATATGTATGTAATAGGTAATAGTTCATTACAAATACTTTTGTTTTACATACAAACATGTACAGAAGAATTCCGATTATCCAAACATCGATTATCCGGACTCACCGGAAAGATGTGATTCATTACGTCAAAGATCAATAACAAATTATTTCTAATCAAAATTTTTAATTACATAGGTATTATGTAATTCATTATCATTATAGCTCGTAATTTTTTTATATCGTTAAACCACTGGTTCCCAAACTTATTTCGTCTACTGAGTCGAGAGCTCATGCAGTCGTTGTCTAAGATGCCTCCTAGCTAAATGAAATAACAAATCACCCCCCAGGCCTGTACACAACGCCCCCATTTTTTTTCTGGGTCTCTTACCGCCCTCCTTTAGGCCTGCAACGCCCACAAGGGGGCGTTATCGCCCACTTTGGGAATGGCTGGTCTAAACGATGTATGTAAAACCCATTACATAATAAAATTTGATTTAAATTTAAATATCGTTTGATTTTACTTAGAAATCGATTATCGATTATTATACGGATTACTCCTGGTTTTATTCGATCTGGAAAATCGGGATTCTACTGTATTCGTTATTAGATTTAGATTAGATCGTTACTAACACAGATACTAATCTCACAGATTAATTAGTTTCTAGTGTAAAATAATACCGTAAACGCGAAAGTATCTCTGTGTGTTTATCTATTAAATTTTTAGAGCTAAAGTGTTGGACCGATTTTGATAAAATTTTGTATGGAGATAGATTGAACCCTGGAAAATAACATAGGCTCCGTTTTTAAATTCCATGCGAATAAAGTCGTGGGCAACAACTAGTAAAGTGTAGGAAAGAATCTGATTTGATATTCGCCTTGTATTAATACAGTTTTTTTTTAAGACACTTCTGTTAACAATGTTTTGGCTGGAGATATTCAAGCAGAAACATTAAGAACACTCCCAGCGGTATCGTTCACGAGAAGCGTGTAGGCTAAAAACATATTTATGCAAAATTATAACGAGGAACACTCAAGCACCCCCAGCTCTTCATAGATCCCCGCAAAATAACAAGTAATCGGGGTCTTCCAACTACGCCATTACCAGTACAGAAACACAAAAGTTTAGCGAAGGAAAACCCATGAAAAGCAAGCGTCAGCAGCCGCTGAATGCTGTATACCCACTCTTCACCATTTTCACGCAAATTAAAAGACACAAACGTACATAGACAAGTCTTTCCCGCGTGAGTTAAAACACACCATTCATTGACGCGGTATTCATTTGCTCGAGAGCGAAACGGAACGCCCCGAGGCATTAATTAGAGCAGAAACTCGTGTCTATGGCCGTTCCTTTTCTAAATTTGACGTCTTTATGCGAGTTCCCGCCTTTGTAATACAATCGTTTGTCCTCGCGGTTAAGAGTCAAGCGATGTTTTAACCTCTTTGTTGTCTGTGGTTTAAGGAAATTCTTCCCGTTTCAGTTTAATTATTGTTGAGACGAGTTCATAAAAAATATCAACGGTTATTTTTTTCTTAGGTGCTGTTCATAATGAAGATCAAGACTCGAGATCCTCGCCTGCCCCAAGTCATAGTCCGGAAACGGATGCGGATGATGATATATCCGTAGGTGACAATCGCAGTGAAACTTCAACACCCAAAAAAACTCAGTTACATTTTGATAATGAGAACTACAGGAAAATTGATTTGGAAGATGAGCATTCGTCACCAATCGAATACATACACAATAGAATATCTAACTCAAATCACAATTCTCCTTTTAAAGAGGACGAATACGAGAATCGAGAAGATCGAATCAAATTGTATGACAGCGGTCTCTTTCATTTATATAGGACTGAAAAGGATTCTAACAAGGACGAGACTAGTGAGGGTAGTTCGGCGTTTGCACATGTAACTGGGTCACTGACGGACACTATTTATGGTCGGTCTGTGGACCTTTCTAAGAATTCCTTCCAATCGCAATTGCTTGCTGGTTTTGCAGCGTCGGTGATGGCAGGCAGTTCGCAAAGAGAGCATCAGGAATCTGCAGGTATTCCAACATGGCATAATTCATTAATTGCATATACATATTATTATAAATATTACTGAACTGATTTCAAAAATTCTTTCACAAATAGGAAGCTATACATTATCCGTGACCAATATGGGCTCTGTTTCATTTTGATAAAAATATGTACCGACAGTTTCTTCGAAATCTACATTCCCGAAGACACGGGCAAAAGTTAGTTAAACATGTAACACAATAAAAATAGTTTTATTGGGTTATGTGTTTGATTCAATTAATTATTATGAAGAAATTCGTTTCTGGTTTGTGCTTAATTCTATTAGATGTAAGTAGATTATTGTTGGTTTTATTTTTTCGATGATCTGTCTAGCACTTGAAATGTATGCATATAAAAATAGCTAGTGCCAATTGATGGAAATGTCGAAACACTCGTATTAGGCGAAAATGTGTGAAGAGTGATGAGGTTTGAAGGGAAGAAAGAAGTATGTAAGGACCGCAATAATTGGCGTTTCATCCCCTCTGTCTACTGTGTTAAGGGTATTGCGCGAAGATATGTAACTATGTAAAGTTTGATTAGAAATAACCAACTGTATTGGAAGCGCCGTTTACTTGTTTCATTCGTTAACACTCAGTAAATTATATATAAAAAAGATCTCTTGTTCTCTTGAATTGTCGCAATATTGCCGGTCTAGTCAAGCTATTTAACATGTAGAAAAATCTCGATTCCATCTACATTGCCAGTGTCATTATATAACAATCATGTATTCATCTAAATGCCGCGAAAATGGCTCATATAATACAATTGACGGTTACAAATTTCAGCTGCATGATGGTCGTGTTATACGGATATGAAAACACAATTAATAGATAAGTCAGGTTGTATATGTATATTCCGATATTATAGCCATTATTCTACTTGAATAGCAGTTGTTGTTGTTCTAGAGTAAATATTTACTGCGCTACGACTCGTAGCGCAGTAAATATTTACTCTAGTACAACAATAACGTAGCGTTGTAGTAGCGTTGTGTAGCGTCGTTGAGTCGTAGCCTACGACTCAAGTAGAATTACTGAGAATGTAGAATTACTCAAGTAGACTTAAGTAGAATTTTTTAATCGTATATACGATTAAAAAAATCATAATGACATTTTCTTTTACAATCGTTAAATATATGTAATTTTAAGATTTATCAATATAGTAATATTTATGAATCTACCGAGACATATGACAGCATAATAAGCATAGAAATGCTATATTCATTCAATAACGACGATTTATTTGGTAGATTCACAGTGTTATAATCTCATAAAAAAACGAGCTATGGACAACTGATAAAGACTATAGGCTATTTCCATTTTTTGTTTATACGCGGTAGATTTTTAAAGATAAATGACAATGCCCAAAAACTATGGAACTTTCATCCACAAATTTGCAAGCCAGTATTAATATTTATTTTCTTGTATGGGCTATTAAGATCACTTCGAAATAGTATAGTAACTAAAGCGAAATTAAAGCGCCCACCAAAAATTAGCACGAGCATCGCGACATTTTCCAAAACGACTGCAGAAGTTGAATACAGCCAAAAGTAATCATATATATTATAGAGAAACAAAGCACCCAGAAATACATACAGTCTAATGAAATCGCGAGAAAAACAAGTTCATAGTTCATACGTTAAACGAGTATTTTAAAATATTTTTATTCTATTCAGAAATATTGGTTGTTTGGTGCGTATATTGAAGAAAAAAGAAACGTTTTTACTAACTAAAAATACTTAATTAATATACTATTTTTTATAATTTTAAAGAATGTACATTAAAGATGGTGCTTATGGCACCATCAGAAGCGGAGTTGCAGACACTAGTTACGTGCATGAAAGAAGACTGTGAAGTGAAAGGATTGAATGTGAATAAAGCTAAGGTTCTGGTGTTTGAAAGAGAAGATGTACAGACAAAGTGTGAAATATGGGTAAATGGAAAATGTCTAGAACAGGTGAACAAAATTGTATATCTGGGGTGTGCGTGAGGGATGGAAGATGTGAGTTGGATGTGGAGAGATGGGTAGCAGCCGGCAATAAAGTGAACGGTGCTCTGTCCGCATTAGTAAGCAGTATCTAACTCAGCCAAAATGGCCATACACAATGCGGTGTTGGTGCCAACTTTATTGTATGGTAGTGAGTCCTGGATATACCCGAAATCGAGTGAAAGTAAGATAAATGCAGTAGAAATGCGATCTCTTAGAAATATGTGCTGTGTCACCCTTGCAGACAAAATAAGCAATAAAGAGATACGCAGTATGACAGGCTTACACGACAGTGTTATTGAAAAAATGAAGAGAGGAATGCTAAGATGGTTCGGGCACATGGAAAGAATGAGTGATGAAAGACTGACGAAGAAAATCTATAGAGCGAAAGTGAGTGGTAAAAGAGGCCAAGGAAGACCAAGGCTGTCTTATGAACACCAAATAGCTAGAGTGTTAGCCGACGGAAATGTCAAAAGCACGCGCATACCTAGCCGAAAATGTGTGAGGAGAATGATGAGATTTGAGGAAGCAAAATAAATATGTAAGGACCGCGACGCTTGGCGCTTCGTCCTCTCTGACTACCTCGTTGGGTATCCCCAACGAGGTAGTCAGAGAGGAAGTGAATATATGTATGTATGTATGTAAAGAAAGTACTTTTTATATATGCTTATTTGACACTAAGCTTTAGACATATTAAAGAATATTCCTGCTTTGGGCTTATTATTCTTTATGTTATTAACAATCTCAGTTATAACCTTATAACTTTGTAATAAGCATCAATCGTTGATTTGCCATTTTGAAATAGGTATGTTTTTTTTTGTTATATGTGTCATTATAATCATAATTAATAGATTTTCAGTTAACTGTTTGGTGTTTGGTTATTATTTTAAGCTTATCATTTAATTTCTTTTCATTTAAATATTTATTTTAATCAATTTTTAAAACAAATACAATTCCAACAGTCACATTTTAAAAAAGAACAATTCGATTACAGTTTTTGTATAATTCGTATCATTTTCACCAATAAGTAATAAAATTCCATCTACAGAGATGATATTGTATATTTTGCTGCTTTTAAATATTTCATTGTTTGTAACAGGTTTTATAAATGACGTTATTTGATAATTTTCGTATGGATTATTTACTCTAGATTTTGTTAATGCTTGTACTAAATGCGTACATCCTTGTGCCCCAAATATAAAAATTCTCTTAATATTATTAACTTTATTTTTATTTAAGATGTTTGTTTGTTTTTTTAAATAATTTGTTTTCTGTTTTTCCTGAATCCAACTTATGTCTATGTGTTCTATGTGTTCAATGTAATTTTCTTGAATTATTAGTGTTGGGATGTTAATTATGTTAGTTGAGAACAACGTATTGAATTATTTTCCTGTTGTATTTTGTGACACTGCGTTAAATTATTGCGAGGTTCCGACGCGGAGCTATTTTGTACAGTATCAAACGGACTTATTTGTAAGCGTTGTTTTACGATATTTTTTCTAAAGGAAGACATTTTTTTGGTTTGTTTTGCAGCGGTCAATAGACTACTACGTAATTCTTTTAATACTAAACTCTCTTGGTTTAATTAGTTTTTTGAGTTCTCTATTTTCCAATATCGTGTTTTCTAACTCATTCTGTGAGCTTTGAAGACATGTCTTCAAGTTATGTATTTCATTTTTTAAATCATCTAACATACTATCCTGCATGTCTGTAGACAAGTCAAGACTTTTAGCCATAACGTCATCAGATTCAGTGATAATGTTCATGACAATGATTGTTCAGCGATTCTAATGATTGTGCTATTAATTTTCTGTGTGTACGATGTGTAATGATATTCATGTAGTCCCTATTATTAAATTTACACCATCACCAAGTATCAAAGAAATTCTCAATAATTTTCTTATTTCTTTTAGAATAAAGAGAATAAATACTCATATCCATAATCCACACAATAGTTACTGTAGAATTAATCACTTACATTTATTTTAATTGTTTGAAAATTATAACCCAGTATAAGTACCCGTTCACTAGTTTACTCATGAGTATTATTTCATATACTGTTATTATTTACAAGAAATTTTGCAAACATTTACTAGTGTTATTTGTTAATTATTTTGTATTTAAATGTCATTTGCAAGTGTTGAATACTAGTTAACTTTTTTTCAATCTATTTAAATAAAAATGAATCGCCAAAATGTATGTACGCGCATAACTTCCGAATGACTACATCAAATTGGATAATTCTTTTTTTTTGTGTTCGTTATTGTCAAAACAAGGTTTGTATAAAAAAAATTAAAAAAAAAATTAAAATCTCATAATATGAAAAGTGCGTGAGTGAATGAGACAGAAGAGTTTGAGAGATCTTCAATATATTGACAAAACATTGACATATTTTTAGAATACGCAGGGGAAGGTTTCTGTATATGTGCCGTCATTATAAATCCAATATGGCGGATGTTCCACAATAGGAAATTACTTTTTCGGTCAACACCAGCAATATGGGTATCAAATGAAATGGAATTCGCAGGGGAAGGTTTCTGCATATGTGACGTCATCATTAAGCCAATATGGCGGATGTTCCATAATAGGAAATAACTTTTTTGGTCAAGACCAACAATATAGGTATCAAATGAAATGTATTACGAGGGAGAAGGTTTGTGTAACTGTGAAGGGTACGGCTATTAATATAATAAAGAAACAAAAAGCGGATTACGTAAGTTTATGTATGGAGGGTAATCTGGAACCATTACACCCATTTTATTCTTTCACCATTTGAAAGGTATATTATTCCAGATGGACATAGCCTATATGTTATGTATTCAACCCGGATGAAGTCGGGACGAGGCCCTTAGTATTTAAATAAGAAAAAAAGAGAACTTATATCCTTGTAGGTAGTCGAGCTTAGTCGATAGATGAATGCTTATGATAAATAATTTATTTGTCAACAGATCGCCAATCTTCCAATCGACCAACAGCTTCCAACTCCGGTCGTAAGCCGCGTCGACGCCGCACAGCGTTTACTCATGCACAACTTGCGTACTTAGAGCGAAAGTTTCGCTGTCAGAAGTACTTGAGCGTAGCCGACCGCGGCGACGTTGCTGACGCCCTCAGCCTGAGTGAGACTCAAGTCAAGACGTGGTACCAGAACAGAAGGTATAATGTTACTTTCATATTTTTTTATATTAATAATAATAATACAGACAATTACACCAATTAAAGTATGACCCAAGAGCTAAAAATATTTTCACATCCTTCTACAACACGCAAGTGATATTCTTGATCTGGCAGACGTCTTTAAGATACCGTAACCGCTACTCATTATGTGGGCCTAGATATGCTCGTTCGATACATTTGTGGTACAAAAAAAATGGCTTCAGTAATTCCACATTAGTCTAGTCTAGGAGATAAAGGAAAACATGAAACCTACTCGCTGCTTGTGATCGCGCACAGGCCGTAAAAGTTATCTAAGAAATAGTGTTTTTGCTTGGTCTGTGATTCGCTCGATTATTGCAAAAGGCTTGTATTAGGGAGAACAAGGACAACGAGGGCAAGATGAGAGAGAAGATCAAGAGAGAGAAATGTGACTTTTAGGTACAATATATTAAAACCGTTTCAGTACAAGCAAAACGGAGTATTTTGATTTTCAAATTTCAACTTTAATTAAGTAAAATATTGTAATTAAAAGTTCCAGTCCAAATTTTATTGGTTTAAGAAAATTTTTCTACCATTTTTTGATTTTCTAGGAAAGTATCTACCGATATTTGTCGTCCCTGGGAACTCCCATGGTTTATACCATTATGTATTTTATTAATTACTTATTCATTTTATTTATTATTGAAATTTACGCAAGAACGACATGCTATGGGCCTTAGCCCTTACAGTAGGCCTGTAAGGGCTAAGGCTTCTCTGTGTTGTGGAACTAAGGACTTGTAAATGTGATAGGCTCATAACATATTAGTGAGGTTTTGCTTTGCCATCTGTAAAACCAAATATCTATTATTGCAAATAGCGTTAAGGTAGAATTTTTAATGCTTTGCCATGTGTACCCTAAAAGAAAGATGGCATGAATATATGTATATATGTAATTAATATTAAACATGCAATAAAGCAGTGTAAAGTTCTGTCAGACAATTTGGCGCCCAACATGGGGCCATTACCTCAACGAGTCTCATTTCAGGCGCTATTTCTTGTTATTTGTTAAGCTGAACTATAATTGACGTTGATCATTTGAGTATACTTTTATATTTGTTCTAGAACAAAATGGAAGCGCCAGAATCAGTTACGTCTGGAGCAACTGCGTGCTCAAGCAGCGAACGGCGAACGCGAGTTGTCCGCGCATACGTTGCCCTTAGCTTGTGCGTTGTTACCTCCTTATCCAGCATACATGCATTGCCATTTGTGAATCAAATTAAAATATTTAAACAATATTAGGTCAAACGTGAGTTAGATTGTGGTAAAGACGGCTCCGTATAGTATTTACAAAATGATAAAATTGTAAAATTAATTTCTACAAATCTTATGTAAGACGTTGGACTTTTGTTATTATTAGGGTTCTGTACCTATAGAATGCCAACCGAATCCTTTTACTAAACCTACACCGTCCATCCGACCGTTTGCCTGTTCTACATTTAAAAGGTTTCTTGACTTTTTGGCGGGAACGGCAGAAGTGAGGTTGTAATTTTATTTAGATTTTCTATTTTTTATATTTTTGGGAGTTTTAAAGTACAAAAGTGATAGTATATTGTGTTTTAAAGTTCAGAGTAAGTGAAAAGAATGGAGTAGGTCTAAATAAACATGTGTAGCTGAAGTTCTCGCGCTCTTCCAAGAAGTCCAATAAAACTTCAGTAAAGTTTAGTATCACTTTACTGGAGGAGTTTTACGATAACGGTTCTACTTATACGTGACATTGGCAAATGGACTAATCTGTGCGCCATGCCATGAAAAACAAAAAGTTTCTTTTAAACCTTGATAGGCGGCTAGCATAACAAATAATGAAAGAGGTGATGCTTTTAGCGAATGACTGCTTTCTAAGCGGCAACTTTGAGGAAGTCTATTATTTAAGATAATGTGTAGTTTTAAGTTTGTAAATATTAACGTTAGGATGTACTTTTTTGTTGTGAAAAAATAAAAAGTAAAATAATAAATGTAGAGAACCCATAAAAGTTTTTACTCCATCGTAAAAGAGATAATAATTGTGAAAATTTTACGATTATAGTGCTAAACAGTAAAACAATGAATAGTAAAAACCGGTTAAGTGTGAATCAAGCTCGCGCTAAGGGTTCCAAAGTCAATGAAAGAAAATATAATTTTTCCGGATAATACATAACATAAAAACATTTGTATGGTGGTGCGCGAGTCCCACTCGCACTTAGCCAGTTTTTTTCTGTAAATTTCAATTAGGACGTTGCGTTTTCAATTTTTTCTATTTTGAGTTCACTAGTTTTGGGAAAAGGGGAATGATCTGTTCGTACATTTTTCATATCTATTAAATACATAATATATTACTAGTTCTTGACCGCGACATCGACTGCGTAGAATGTAAAAAAGTAAACTATATGTCCTTGCTCTTGGTTCAGTCTATCTCCATATCTTTCATCAAAATCGGTCCAGTGATTTAGTTATGATAACGTAACGTACGAAAGAGACAATTTCGTAATTACATATACCTACACTTGTAATATTAGTATAGACTATGTAGAACATCTTGTATGTGTATGAATCAATGAGATGTAATTCTAAGCCCCGATCACATTTCTATATTTATATTTCTCAGAAAATCACAGATGGAAAAATAATCTCTCATGGATTACATTTCTCCTTCTCATGCGTGGATTCGTAAAAATATTATTTGTTATTATTGTAAAAGCCAATATCTTTATATAGCTTATATCTTTATATAGCTTGTAAGTATCAGCACATGATTGCCCGTTTTTACCAAACAACCCCTTTAATAACAGGTTCTTTAGTCCAAGGCATCTTCTAAATACATCTCTTACTTTTAACTGCTTTTTGTAACATAGGTGTTCTTCAAAACGGTCGTGGAAGCACTTAAATTGTCTTAAGGGTTACCTAAAATACAGGATTTTTTGACAAAAACGGGTAGTTATGTTACAAATATAATGTTCTGTAGGTAACAATTAACAACAACTGGAAAGCAACTTCTCACTGGATATCAATTAAATTTTCGCCATCATTTGGAAAATACATACACACATATCTTGGAGTGGAGACCTCGTTATAATGACCTCACAGCCTGCAGTAAGGGGCCCTCTACGCCTTATTTATTCAGACAGAAAACTCAACAATTTATTTCGCACAACTCCATCGAATGCTTTTTTAAGATCCACGAAAGCGCAGAAAAGTCAGAAAAGGAGAAGTTTCTGGCCATAGGTCGGTAGACCTATGGCCAGAAACTTCCCCACGATGCCGCTGAGTGAAAAAACTGATCCATATAACCCCTATCGTTTCTAAAACCACCTTGTACCTTCTTCAAATATCATTAAGAAATGCTCCAATAGCACGCGCAGTCTAAATGGGAACCTTTCCCTTTATAGAGAGGTACTATGACTGCGTGCGTCAGTCCTCCGGAGCCTCTCTTCTGCCAGCGAAGATGGCACAGTTTATAGAATGAATTCCAGATCCTAGGACCACCATCCTTTATCATCTCAGCAGTAATCACATTATTTTCCGCAGCTTTTCCGTATTTCAAATTTATTGTCGCGTTCTCAATCTTTTTCATATTAATAAGTTTCTCTAGTTCCTGTCGCGAGTGTGGCGGTTCTTCGTCAAACGTGAGTCTCTGACACTGAGAGCAATCCTAATGAATTGAAACAAAACGAACTGAAAAACGAAAACTGACACTGATACAGCGTACAATAGGCAAATACAGAAGAATTTACATTGACATTTTGTAATTAAGTTTCCGCACGAAGCCGAGGCGGAACGCTAGTATATTATGTATAAAACAATAAAACTGATATTTTGATGTTGCGACAAGTTCACATGAATTTTATTGTAGATATACTGTATGAATTAGATAATCGTGCAATAAATACGAGTAAGTTAGTAATTGGACCATTTGCTTATAGGGCATTAAAGTAAATAACATCTGTTTAGTAGATATATTATTCGATATGGATTTCTTAGTATTGGTAATAGTTTGTTGTTATTTCTTAGTTACAATTAATAATAATTGTTTTGTTAATTAGGTTATTTAATCATAGTTCTGTAGATCGTGTAAAATAGTATTAAGTAGTGGGTAGGTAGTAAGTGGTAGTAAATACCTACCAAGATACAAATATAATTGTATATTGATGTTAGTAAATTAAATGTTAAACTATAAAACTCGAAATAAAATAACGATTCACATCACTCGTATTTCAATCAAGCTCCATTAAGACCGGAGAAACAGAAGCATTTTCATTCAAAACAAATTATGCAAATGTTTTGGCGCCATTTCGAATCACTGCTGCCAACCGCTGTCAATTTGCATCTCTTAGCGAGTTGTTAACGTGCTCGCTACACGTTCAGCGGCTGAAGCGCTACTAATCGGAAACACCGCATTCGCAATATTGAACGTTACATCGCTTTAAAGCTGGTATAGTTGTGCAAAGCAGGCAGACAACTTTGACAGGGTCTCGAAGTCGCATTATCTGTCAATTTATTCAAACGAAATGCTAATTTCAGGGCTGTTCGTTTCAAATTGTGATTATTTATTTGCGTCTTTATTTCAGATTTGAGCAAACGAGGGTTTATTAAAGGGTCGTGCCGGGACGTAATTGGGCTGTTTTGATCTCACAGCGGGTCGGCGTGGAAGGGGGTAGGGGTAATTGAAGTATTTTTCCAACGTTTGAAGGGTAGTTACGCCGTTCTGGGGAATGAATAGATTAGTTAGCGCGGCGGAGATAACGATCTGTCGATTGCGGCCTTTATAATGGGCGCTTTCACTTAGTTTCTTTCACTATGATGTCTTATTTTGTTATTATGGGTTAGGATTATAGTAATTGACATCACTTGTTACTGTTTAGGAAATTTAATAGTATGGTATAGTTATCTCGACCACGAAACCTTTGAAGATTAAGCGTTCCGTGATCAAAATAACAAGCGAAGCAAGTTTCATTATATACTTATCATATCTGTCGTTTGTTTGTATGTTCGTTGTCCTTGTCATGTCTGTGTGTTCGTATGTCATAGTTGAATTTTTCTGTCATCTTGAGATGCCTTCGCCTACTGAGATTTGCCAGTGACGTAATTTGATTCAAATTCAAATTCAATTTTATTCATCTGTAATTACAGGTTGTATGTACATTGTACATATAGATAGTAAACAATATAAAACAGTCCTCTGTAATCTATAAAAATCGTACAGACAGATCAGAAAAAGTGTTCGGGACTCAGTTTTCTTAATTTTTTTTATTTGTCTACTACCTAGTCCGAAATCACTGATGATAAAATCTAATAATATTTATAGTAATCTACGATACGTTACTAGCTGCAGTGTGAATATGTCTAATCTGCCGATGGTCATGATATATTAAATCTATTATACGGTGGTGTAGCTTGGACATGCCCGAAATTGAGTAAAAAATTAAACAAATGCGGTAGAAATTCAATCTAAGAAGTATGTGTGCGTTATCCTCGCGGACTAAATACACAATGATACAATAAGCAACATGGCAGGTTCGGATGAAAATGTTATTGTAATAATGAAACAAGAAATGGTTAATGTTTCGGGCATATAGAAGAAATAGGTGACGAACGACTGAGGAAGAAAATCTACAAAGTCGAAGTGAGTAGTTGCAGTAGCCAATGAAGAATGCTGACTTATGGAGATTAAGAAGCCAGAGTGTAGCTAACGGAAATGCAAACAATGCAAAGAAATATCTAGCAATTACGATATGAAATCTCTCTCAATTTTCAATTTAAAAAGCCATCGACGCAAGGAATTATTTAAATAGGTTAAAAGTCAATAAATACTAACGTATAGTTATATTTCACTATTATCTATCTTCTGGAAAACCCACACTTTAATAGTGGATTCAGGATATTAATAAAAGAATCGGGGCCCGCTAAGATTTTTAATTATATTGTTTTTATGTTTTATTTGCTAACTCTACTTTTATTAAAATACGAGTCTCTACTACTTGCTTATTACATCTGTACTTTGTATTGGGGATTTTAAATTTTAGATTTACTTGTAACTGACACTTTTTAAAGAGTCAGTATGCTGGTTATAATTAAGATCCTTTCACATATAAGCTTCAAAGCTGAATATTTTGAGAATACCTAAAACGAATTATATCAAATATAACTACGAACATACCCAAAAACTGCAGCTTTTGAAGAAAAATCGCAAGCAATTCGAGTCATCGTCCAAGAGCTAAGATGCTGAAAACACAGCCAGACAAACATACAGACAGACAATGACAGACAGATTAACAAACGGGTTGAATGTAAAGTTCAAAAATAGTGCTTATCGTGGAACTTTATCATAAAATTTTTCAAACTCTTATTCGATCAACGTCATAAGTGGTTTAAATTTCATTTTTACCAGACTAAAAGACGAAGTCTAAAGGTGGAGGGTAATATTTGTAACAATTCCGAGTATTCATTTTTTCAGAGGTTCGACCTTTATATCGCTTTGAATTTATTACTTTATAAAGCTCTTGATCGCAATAGATCAACATTGCTCGCAGCTAGGGTTACAAGCCCCAAAAAGCAGCAAGATCCAAAAATAGATTTATCTATTTATATATTTATTTTTTATTCTTGACTTAAGTTATCCCGACGTTTTGTCTTAATACAGTCTACAAGACTGATCTAATAATTAACTTGTTAAGGTTTGAATCTTTAATTTAGTTTTGTTATAAAAACGCAAATTAAATGTATTAATTTTTGATATTTACGTTTTCGTTTTGTTTTATTTTTTCTTTTGGATGCTTTCTCTTTTAATCTTTTTATAAATTCCTGACAATTTCAAACTTTCCCTATTTTCTTGATAAAGGTTCAGAATTCCGGACATGGCAGGAAAGTTCCTGTCGTCTGGTAACCATAGTCGCAGTGATACAAGTGTATCATTACCTACATGGCTTACAGCACAATATAGAGCCATGCTTTTAGTTCTTGTAACTCAGATACATACTGTTAGTTTCACATTTATTTTAATCACATAAATTACCCACGTCTGATATTTTGTTAAATTTTAGTAACAAGAATGAGGATAGAATAGATTTCCTGCGTGTAGTGGGGTTGAATATATGTCTGATTTTAGTCTTGTAAGAGTCCAGTTTGTCGTGCAGACGTTGAAGAGTCAAGTACACCATAGTTGTGACGGAGAATTGATAGCGGTCAGTTATCCTGTTACGTTTCATATTTAACAATACTGAAACTAGCTTCTTAGTTATTAAAATGTAATCGACGTTACTAAGTTATAAGGTCTAAAGATTTAAACTCCTACTTCACATTCATCGCTGTAACAGACATGACTGTAAAATTAAAGTAAATAATTGGTTACAAAAACTGAATTATCATGAGACAGAGTCACTGCTAAATTAGGTATATTTAACAGTTAACACTATTAAAGTACTACAGATTTTAAACACATATCATATATTATATTCACACATTCACTCGAACATACATTTACTTACGTAGAGGCAATTCATTAAATTATTATAAAAGTAATCTTCTATCGTCAAATTAACTATAAGTTTTACAAGTTCAAGAGAGCACTGACACCCACAACACAAGTTTAATCTTAGCGTGGGTATCAGAGCTCAAATATAAAAAGTTTGTATTCTAAGAAAAGTCAAATAAATGTTATTATTATTAGACTGCAACATCGCAATGCTTCTAGATATCTACAGATAAAGAAATCAAAATGAAATTATAGTCGAAAGTCAGTTGTAAAACGACGTTGACGAAATATTATTTAACTGACTTCTTTTCCGTGCTGGAAGCTGGAGGTTATTAGCCGGGCCGGATTTGGAGGTCTGGAGGCCTCGGGGCAACAAAGGAGTGGAGGCCCCCTGGCCCCAAATTATTTTCCAAATAAAATGACCAATTTTTTCAGTCGAGTTTTTCAATAAATAATTTATTGTGAAACCAAGTAGATTCTTTTAGTGTTTAACAAGCATATATAAATATTATCGGAAACAAAAATTATCTGAAATTAAATTTTAATGTTAACAAACGGAACCTTCCGAGCTTTTTTTGTTCGTTGAAATCCAGTTCCCGAAGTAAATCGCTTTCAATGTTCAGGAGAGAAAGTTTTGATAGACGGTTTTGTCCCATCGTGGTTCGAAGCCTATTTTTTATAATCTTCATTTTTGAGGGATCAATGATTTCTGTTAATATTTAAGAACAATATAATCATGTTTGTACAAAGTACTGTAGGTAAAAGTAAAACCGCGAAAAAAATATCAAAGGAAAAGATGTTTACTAGTGGTTACTAGTCGGAATTTGAAGATTTTTTTTTCCGAAGTCTCTATTGTGGAGGCCCCTCTTTTGTGGAGGCCCCGGGGCTGTCGTCCAGGTTGCCCTCCCCTAAATACGGCCCTGGTTATTAGATTTGACTCTCAAATAAGTAATAATTTGAATGAACATAACGTGAAATCCGTGTTCGATAAACGCACTTGTAATTTAAAAAGAACAACTTCATATGTTTCCATATCATCGGAGTGTAACAAAACAAATTTTCATTGAAATTAATTAGTTTCGTGTTAGACTTGAAACAAAATTCGGCCAATGTGAACGATTCTTGATAAAATGAATTTTTTTATAACACAGTTTCTGTTCCTAGTATTAGCAAAAATCGTTAATGTCAGTAAAGAAGGAAATGATACTCTAACAGATCAAGCTACAAAGAGCTTTATTGAAAATCTAAGCGATAAAGAATGGCACATATCACATTTAAAAGACCCAAATTTTCTAGAGAAAGGCGATGAACATTGTGAAGATGAAACTTTCACAGATAAAGTAAAAAGATATAAGAAAGTTCTTAAAGAAGATGGAGCACTGGTAGAGTACGTTCTAGCAGGAGGAATACCTTATAACGAAAAGGATTTTACAGAGACTCATAGTTGTAAACCTAAGAATATTACGATAAATACAAATCAGACGATAGTTAAAGATAGAAATAATACTGTAAGTGATAGACGAAGCAATGAGACAATGGGTCTAGTAACTGATAGTTCGAAACCTGCGTTCATAGTTTCGCAACCAGAGATTAAAACTGAGAAAAGTAGAAGAGGTGATTATATGTTTAGTTCCGAAGAGTATTACGACGAAGTTGTGGACTTCGACTTATCTATGTGTCCTAATACCGTGGATATTATAGAACTGTATATAGACCATTTAAGAGATTACGATATCGAGTGCGAGGCTCTACTAGAATGGCGCAGTTTAGAATAAATAATACTTATAATAAATTAGAATTAGATGTACTTATATGAAAAATATGTTAACATTATATTAATTCCGTTTTAATACTTATTTCATTATTAACAAATATGTGGCAATATGTGTTTTTCATGAAATAATTTTTAACAAGAAATATATTACAACAAACTTTATTTTAAAGATTACTAAGTATTTACACTTTTAGTCAGTAACATTTTAGTAAATAAAATTGTTCTTTTAAGACCTTACTGCGGAGAGAGTTTTTGGCGGGACTTTATTGGCCTTGGCCGTTTATTTTAATTTTTGCAAATTGTTACCAGTGGATATTGTAATGTAAAATTGGTGGTTTTGCGTCCCAAGTATCTTAGGCTTAGTCTACCTCAGCACATCCTGCTAGAAAGACTGCCTCAATATATAATTTCTCGCCAGAAACTTCAAGAAACATTAAAATGTCAACTTCGACGAAAAGTGATACGTCGACATTTTAATGAAATTATATGAAGAATTTATCTATTTATTATTCAAGACATCAGTTGAATGGGCTAGATTCCTTTGCCTTCCCTCTTCAGGGAGAAATGTATCGATTATAATCTATAATCGAACTACTACTTAGCTGTGGATGTAATTACAATAAAATATTTATTAAATCATTTTAAATCGACAATCTCTTGATTTCAAGAAACTATCACAACAGAAAAAACGTAATTATTAAAAAACTATATAATTAATATAGTAATAACTTTTGTTTTTTTGTTCATGTAATGTTTTACAATTGAATATTACGAATCGATTTTTACCAAGTTTTATTTATTAAATAAAATGTTTGAATAAAATCGAGGAGTTACAATGGTTGTTTCTGTCGCATTATTCCAGAATTTTTATTTATTTACAGATTAATTCAAGAAAAGTTCATAATAGAAACGTAGATAATAAACAAAACATTATTTTTTGCAGAAATCAGACACTTTAAGTACGAATAGTAGTGACACCTGGCGTTTAGTGTACACGAACTTCCTGCATTTTGGAAATATTATTTTACTTTCCTGTACGTATTTAATACAACGTTAATAGATGGCGCTTATGCTTAAAATGTAAACATGCTACGACGAGTGCTACGAATATTAGTTCATAAAAAACTCGATAGATGTCGCAAAGGAACGATTTGAGTGTGCTACGACAATATTTTTGATAACTGAATTAAATTATAATGAAAATTATCCCAGGTATCTACGAAGTAATTACCTAATGTTACTTTAATATCTACTTAATAATATAGTACATCTGTTTCGACTTTGTTGCTAAATACTTTGATTATACCTGTGGAACTAATTTCTCATTATTTTCAGTAGTGCTAGACGAATCTATTCATTGAGATACCATTTATAAGTTTCTACATTTCAGGCATGATCTCTATATCCTCCTAAAATTTTTTTTTTCTGAGTATGAATAATAAACATCGCTGACTTACACCGTTAGGGATACAGCATGAGGATATGTATCCTATTTCAATTTTATTGTGCACCGAGTTTTCAATATAGCCCTCTGCAACATTATTAGAGCGCCGTCGTCCGTGGCGTTTCAGTGTAATGATATCGGCTCCTGAATTCGTAATGTTGCAGAGGTTTGTCTAAAGCTGTGACCGGCAATGATGTTTATTAGTGACCGATATAACTAGCCGGATTTTCCAATTTCAAGAACGTGGCTATTTCTTTTGGTACACTACCGATTTTCTTAACGTCAACGACTTGCCGCATACATTTACCATTTTGGTACTTCTGAAGGAATCTGTTACTCTGCGTTTGTAATTCTTAGAGTTTGATACTTCCTGACAATTGCGTAAAACTCTCCATGTGTGGTGAATTTACTAGGGATTTTGGTTTTTGTGTCAGGTATCTTAACAAGCAATAAGTCCGCATGCTTTTTGATATCGCTCACATTTATTTTGGCTAATTTTTGTCGTCTGCACGCCCCAGATATACTTACCGAAAATTAATATAGCCTGTTATAAAATACAAGTAATTGAAGTATCCTTTATGTAATTCTATACAGGTAAATGGCCAAATTAACTATCAAATAGGTACCTACCTACTAAATTTAGCATTGCCTAAACTATTATAACAAATAAGTATTATGTAAGTGTCTACAAAAAGGTTTAAAGTAAAGAAAGGTTTTAAAAACTTACCTTAGTTAATAATTATTTTTCATCTACTTCAAATGCAATGACGTTATTGTATTATAACATCATTAGGTGCTAGGTACTTAATCTGAGTTAGGTGCATCTGCAACTGGCGCCACGTGCGCGTATTTTAAATTAGAACTACATCTTTCGTTTCATTTTCTCTTTAGTATTAAAGTGAGAGAAACGTATTGAGTAAAAGCGCTTCCAAAGAGGTCCGATCATTCAGCCTATTTATTCTCGTAATGTGAAACACCTTGGTGGAATTCTTTTCTTTCTTCATGGCATGGCGCACAGATAAGCGCATTTGCCAATGTTACGTATTGTATTTTAATAAGTAGAATCGTTATCGTAAAACTCTGTAAACTCCTCCAGTAAAGTGATAGTAAGCTTTACTGAAGTTACAAAGGACTTCTTGGAATAGCGCGCGAACTTCAGCTACAGATGTTTATTTAGACCTACTCCATTCTTTTCACTTACACAGAACTATAAAACACAATATACTATCACTTTTCTAAGACTTGTACTTTAAAACTACCAATAATGTAAAAAGTAGAAAATCTAAATAAAGTGACAATCTCACTTCTCCCGTTCCCGCCAAAAAGTCCTGGTGGAATTCTTATATATTTTTTGTGGAAATTAAAAAAAAACCATAAAGGATACACACGGCGCTATACAATGGAGTATGCGGTGAAAGAGGTACTTAGGTAAGAATACCTATTTTACCGCACATTCCGTTGTATAGTGCGTAATTTTTTACTTTCGAACAATGTATACAGGCTTCGTAAGTGCATTTTTTGAACAAATGTGTTGAAAATGCATTTTTTGAGCAAATGTGTTGAATATATTACTATAGTGTCAAAACATCTATTAATGATGACTTCTCAGTATAAAATTTCAATTATTTTCATGAAAGTACTTAATTGCATTTATTTTAAATTTAATTTATTTAATTATTTTTGCTTTGACATTTATATTTATTATTATTTTATATTTGACACGTTTCTTTATTTACTTTTTTGACATGTTTTCTTTTTTGCTGTTATTTTATGGGTTTAACCTTCGTTCACAAATAAAGAACTAGATTCACAATCTCCTATAAAATTTAAACAAATTATTGCCCGAATTGACGTATATATTTTTAATATCATAAAGTACTATCGGGAATATTGTGTTAATCTAAAGTAGATCTTACTGTCAAACCATAAGGCTATAAACTCTCGTAAACTATTCTTGCATGACACTGAAACGAAGGTTGTTAAATAAAATATTTAAAATGCAATCTTACGTCTCGTGCATAAAATATGATTCAAATAATCTATTTGCGTTGCTATGTTGCTACGTTGATTTGTTACGTGAAAGTGACAAGGATGAGACAAATATTTCAGGCAATATTTAAAAATATGATTACGAATTTAATAAAAAAGAGCTATGTAAAGTTATTATTATAATGAAATAATGAACACGTAAATAATATTATTTATTTATTAACCGAAAATAAGAACTAGCGTTCTAGATGTGTTATTTTTGCAATTTTTGAGGGAGCACTTTGACATGTTCGCTGTTAGCGTTTTCGAATACCATTAAAATAGAAGTGCGCTGAAATACTCATTTGGGCGCACATTTAGTTCGGACATTTTTGGAGCGTTGATTGTGTATCTAGTTTTTTATTTGTGATCGAAGAACTAGATTCACAATTTCCTGTAAAATCTAAACAAATTATTGTCCGAATTGACGTATATCTTTTTAAAACCGTATAGTATTATCAGTAACATTGTGTTAATCTAGAGTAGACCTTACTGCCAAACCATAAGGTTATAAAAGCTTGTAAACGATTCTTGCATGACATTGAAACGAAGTTTGTTAAAAAAATATTTAAAATACAATCTTACGTCTCGTGCGTTGTCACCTCCTGCTCCTTAGGGGAGCTTGAGGGAGCAAAAGAAGTATAAAAAAATTAACTTAAAAAAATTAAATTAAAATGAAAATGAAGTCAAGACAAAAATTACATAGTTACATTTATTTCAAGAAAATTAGTTATAATTTGGATATAAAAATAAGCGGGTCGTGGATCAGGCTAGCAATGAGTTTGGATCTACTGCGGTCACCGTCCCTTCGCGACACCGTACTCCCCTTGTCCTCTTAGTCTGGGTATGGCCGGATGTTGCAACCCGTACAGCCGCGCTGTCGGTAGATTGTTGTTGTTTGTTGGTTGGTGACTGATGTTGGTGTTTGCGATGTAGGTAGAGGGGGCAGAGTCCAATCCCAACGGAGTTCCTGGAACGTGCGTGGATCAAGTTATAATAAGTACTTTCTTCGTTCTGGACTGCCATAGCCGATTCTCATATATACAAGGGGGTAGGTTTACAATTAGCTTCCCGCCGGGGTCGCGGAAGAATGCCAACGCACTCCCGTTGCCCCGGCATCAAGGCTCTCGAAGAATACCGTCAGGTTTTAGTGCGTAGGCCGGCATTGCACCTTACAGCCGTGGAGTCCCACATATCCCCCCTGCCTCCCCCAGGCGGGACGGAATGCAAAAAGCATTTCCTGACGCAAAAAAAACAAAGATTTACAATTAGCAACGAAGCAAACTGGGTGATGCGGCAGTCCAGACAATGAAAATTAGCAGTAATTTACAGCAGTAGATATAAAGCGTTATGTAAGAATAAACAGTGAATGATACTATACAAATTTAAAATTTTGTGAAAACAAAATGACGGTTTGCAACCAGTATGATTTAAATAATTTAAAAATATGAGATATACAGATTGAACTAGTACTATAAATAATCTAGATACATTTATTTAGCTTTTAAGTTTCAAATCATACAGCACTAAACATGAAGATACTAAAAAACAGACCTACGATGTATAAAGCCAAACAATGATTAATTAATAATATAGTGAAAAGTAGGTAGGTGCATTGGAACAACTTACCCGGTACGGGATCACACAAGATTCACAAATATATTGTATTATTTAGAATTTTACACTTATTATAAATTTAGAAAGATTGTCACCAAAACGATAGCACGTTGGAGAAAATTACAAATATTAGGTATATTATAATAGCTGAATAGTTTTTCTATTAATGTTTGTACTTAGAACAACTAATACGAGTGAGCGCTGGTGAGTAAAGAAAAAACAATTTTAGCAGAATGAATGTTATTCGTTCTCTTCGAGAATGAATGTTACGAACGCATCGCGGTGTAGCTACCGTGCGTCTATTGTTCGAATTCACTACATAAAATTTTTATTAATAAATTCAGAATCTGTCTGTATATCGATTTTTTATATTATATGTTTGTAAATAATGTAATTTTGTTTTAATATTGTTATTAATTAGTTACAGATAATATTTTAAGGATAATAAATTAATTATTTTTGGAAAACATATTTTATTTAGCATAATAAATTTTAACTCGTAATCACGAATTGAAATCACCGTTTCTACAAAATAGTGTTACGTTACAGCGTAAAGTATAACTCACTTAATCTGTGAGTTACTCAATGTGCACTCAAATACTTTTTTGAGTGCACATTTTGTTCGGACATTTTTGGAGCGATGATTGTGTATCTAGTTTTTTATTTGTGATCGAAGGGTTTCACATATGATTATTCTAATCATGTTCCAATTCATCATGACATTCAAAATTGAGAACATTATGCTTAGTACTCTTGTGTTATGTTGTTAATAGACTTCGATAATATGGATAATGATGAAACTCGACAGAATGGATAATATTCATGTTATGATCTAAACGTCCACTCTGACTACCCCGTTGGCGATACAGCGTGAAGATATGTATGTATGTATGTATGATCTGAACTTCCTAACGAGTTCAAATCTAGTATTTGCATGTTTTTAGTGAGCAATCTATTTAATTCTATGTGCAACTGATTTTACTCGTGTTCTTCTTATTATTATTATATTCTAAATCACCTCAGCATATGCTGGTAATTATTTCCATTTACGACTTAAACCAAGTAAATGGTTTCTAAGGATTTAATTACTGCTGTCTGTCAGTACGTCTGTATAGCTACGGTCATGTATTCTGAGAAACATTCTTACTATACGCCAAGTGTTGAGTATTTCGGCTTTTTGTAACTGAATGTATGTTTTGGGTTTCAGGTTTATTAGTTTAGACTGGGATGGAGATAATTAGGGATTACGCCTGTGGTTGACAATACTATTGGAACTATGTAAACAGTTTTTTGTTTCCAGATTCTTGTAATCTCATCCTGCTGATCTGTACATTTGTGAATTTTTTCAGCTATTGTTCTTTGCAAATTACGCGTGTTGGACACAGCTATATTATTATTATTATTGTTATAAGTATTTTGTATTAAAAGGGTGTGAAGATTTTGACATACTTATCAGCGGCCATTTTAATGTTTTTCAAAATGGCGGCGTACGATGTTCCTTATATACATATTTATTGATCGGGGACACTTACACGAACAAAAAATTACTAAGGATGCTATGTCCTAAGGTGTCACGTTAATCTAAAAATTAAAATCTTCAAACACCTTTATAAAAATTAACGTCAGGATACTCCTGTGTTCGCACCCTCTAGGGTTGGGGGCCCCGCCTGACCGGGGGCCCGGGGCATTTCGCCCACTATGACACCCTGTTGTTACGCCACGCCTAAAATGTTTAACTGCTCTCGTACTATATCCCCAGAAATGGTTAGTTAATTTTTGAAGTTTTGTGTTTAGGCCTTTAGAGCGCTTACTATAACTCCTTAAATCTGTTTCCTACGTAAAATAGTCTATAAGAAAAACGGCTGCGAAGACAGACAGAGAGACAGACAGGGGGACATAAGGGTGACTCTCTTTGTGTCCTCTTATCGCAATTATGAAACAGAATACTAATTATGTATGAACGTGTACAGTTGCTTGGAAATCTTGTAAGCCTGACACTAATACAGTAGTAGAAAGTGTAAGGAAAGCATTAGAAGCCATACTGATACAGTTCGATCGGATTATGTTCGCACATTATTTTATAAATCAAGGTTTCTAGATCAACAAACGATTTTAGTCGACGACAGCTTATTTACTGAGTCACGGGTGTCTGTAACTTCCGGAGCATTCTTTTCCCAAACAAAACGCACAATCTGTTGAAATGCCGAGCTCGTTGTACATCGAAGATATTTACAAATAATTTGGTTGAGTTCGACTAGGGAATAAAGGTTCATTTAAATCGTCACTTATGTATGACTTACCAAAATTAGTAAACAAGAACTTGTCGCTAAGAAGTTCTTATCATAAGGAATAGTCGATAAAAGTGATACAGAATGAAAAGTTAGACTTTGATTCTCGCGAGCGATCTATAAATACTAGTGATCGCGTAGTGGTCGAAATTCGCCCATAAATATAAAATGTTTTTTTCCCTTGACGTACATTCCACATTTTCGAAACAGCTCATAGCTCACAGATCATACAAAATTGGTAATATTGCAAAATTCTTTGGCGACAATCTTTACTGTGGGATTGTTTCATTCTTTTGACCCAATGACTAGGGAAGAGTTTGTATCTCAATGTTTTGATCACAAATTCTTGTTCGAAATTGGCAGTATGAACGTAAACAACGAGTTTAATTTAATTTAATGTATGTGTATCACATGTATGTAAATTTTAGCTTTCCGTACTCCTTCTCCACATAAATTTTAGGTTAGTGTGTTCACTACAACGCGCGAGCCGAGCAAGCGAAGCGAGCGTGCCGTGGTAGCGGCCGACGAAGCACCTGATCAGAATACGCTTTTCAAGAACACTTGTATAAACTTAGTAACTTAAACTTCGTTAATATTGTTACCAGGTTATCGTGAAAGGGGGTATTACTCTCCCGGGGTTTCAACGTGTCACTGTTGGCTATTATATTGCAGATATAATCATTATGAAATACGTTTATTTTATTTTCCATACAAAAAAAAAAACATTCGTTTCATAGAAAAAAATGTACAACCCCTATCATCCAAATGTGCCCTATATTCCAAATGTTTGCTAAGTGTTTGTAAAGTGAAGTAAAAACGCTGATATAATGGTTACCTCGCCTTTATTTTTTTAAACTTTGAGGTGTTACGCTAGAACTATTGACTTTTGGCGAAGTTGTAGAATGCAAGTTTTTCATTGTCATGAGTACTTCATACACATTCGCATTTACCCATCCTTTCGAAATAACCTTGTATAAACTTCCGTAATTTGCCCTCCTTACCAGATTATTACAGTTACTTCTTTTTTCATCTCCTTACATTACGCAGGAACTATACTAAATCGCTTCCCAAATACAGATGCAACGACAAATTTTATACCATTTTCATTATTTTATTACTATGTATCTACTTATTTTTTTCTTTAAAACACCTTAAATCGAAGCGAGTTAAGTGGACTCGAGAATTCGAACCACTTGAGAAAGTTCTTGCCATACATTTCACGTTCGGTTTTTGGATCAACCTGTGATTTTATTTATTTTATATTTCTTAAGGCATTGGTTACAAGACCATCAGCCTAATGAGGTAACTTCTGGAAAAACATTAACTGTCCCTAACACTCCTTCAATAAAGTGATAATAGCCTTTACTGAAGTTAAAAAGGACTTCTTGGAAGACCGCGAAAACTTCAGCTACACATGTTTATTTAGATCTCCTCCATTCTTTTCACTTACACAGAACTTTAAAACACAATATACTATCACTGTTGTAGTTTAAAACTCCTAAAAATGTAAAAAACAGAAAATCTAAATAAAATGATAACCTCACTTCTCCCGTTCCCGCCAAAAAAAGTCAATCAACCTGTAATCGCCAAGAATAGCACAGAATACTAATAAACTAGCGTAAAGACAGGGCATAAATAGAGTCACGTCATTGTTGGGACAACAGATAGACAGCTTGTCAAGTTTACCATTTAGTTTATAGAGAATTCTATTTTTCATATCATATCTACTATTTTAAAGGATTGCTCCTCTTTTTATTGGCTATGGAATAGCGCCTGTAAATTTTTTAAAGCTAATATATTTTTAATGAAGGAATTACATTTAATTGTGTAACATTATATTTCTTTTATAGCGATTAACAGCAATTTTATCCACATTTTCACCAATTTTAGAGACAGTTTAAATGTATCCCATTTTAAACATAAGAAGATGTAGTTTAAATTACTAATTCTGTTGTTCATTTTTATATTTCCCTTAAAATATCGAAAGTATCGAACACATTACAAACTTTCTTCATCTCAAATTTCTAACACACAGAGAGCAAGGTGCTTCGCAAATTCATAATGTCCTGGTACTAACACGTCACAGGAACACGTGACAGCGCGTGTTTGCGTGACACGGATGACCTTGTATATACAAAACACTACTTGTGTACATGCGGATTCGCTTGCAAAATATATCTTAAACAGGTAAAACAGTTACAAAGCCTTTTGTACATTGAGGACATTTTTTAAAAGTGATTAAAGAAAACAAAATCCATTAGAATTATTGTTTGCTTGTGTATAATAAATACTAAATATTGCTTCAGTGAAATGCGTCTAGTCAAGATGCATTTTGTGAGACAAAAGACGGCCATTAAGCCGTTTACACGCTAAGTCAAGCATAGCCAAGGGTTCCGTAGTCTGTATGGATATTCATTTAATCAGCAGCAAACATAAGTTTGTCTTTCATAGTGTTTCTTGGAAAAATAAAATTACTTCTGCGGTCACTGAGCATGTAAACGAAAATATCACAAATTTAAAAAAGTACGCAATATCAAACCAATTATTTGTTGAAAGTGCTTTTTAAGTTCTTAAATCTTAAATTTTTCCAGAACATTCCACCTCATAGTTGAAAAGTTAGAGGAGGGACACTATTTTTACGAATTTAGAAGAGCATTTATCTCATCAACTAAAAAACTTGAAAGCACTTTTAATGAAAATTGGTGTTATTTAAGAAACGTCGTATAGTTTTTCAGATAATTTCGGTTACGTCCCCGGCGAGAGCAGAAATAACATTTTTACAATGTCTTTGGAGAAACAGTATGAAATACAAATTTATATTGTTATCTCGATGACGAAACTCTTCACCGTGCGTGGTCCGACACACACTTGGCCGGCTCTTTTTCGTTCATCAAAAGATGAACTATCTATCTGTAACATCGTAGCCCTTGAAAACAGATAGACAACGAAGTTACGTCTATAAAAATAGTTTTTGGTGCAACGAGGTAAATCAGGCAGAAAAATGTAGTACAATACAATACTCTTTATTGCACCAGTGAAAGTATATTGCAATGTAAGAACGAAAACACTAAAGACAGCACAATTTTGGCGACCTTATAGCCAAAGCGATCTCTTCCAGGCAACCTTTGGGTAAAGGAATGCTAGATATTGCAGGACATTTACGGTACAACGAACATTATAACAAACATGGAATCAAATAAAGTCGGTATTTTGACACAATTTCTAATGTTTTAAAATTGTACTTTGCCTGAAATTGTTTGCCGGTTTTTTATTTACATCTTATTTGCTGAATAGTTATATTATTTCATATTGTCATTGTCAAACCATTTCGAATTTACCATAAGCTACAGCTGTGGTATAGCAAAGTTATTATTAAAATAAAACACATTTTTTTGTTTCAAGTCAAAATATTTTACGCGAGTAAACTTAATAGGTATCGTTTTTTGAAAGTAAAATGTCTTATAGGTTGGAAAGTTTTTATACTTAAAAGAACCGGGAAACCGAGAATCTCAATCGGGTTTTACAGTTACTTAAAAATCTCATAAAACCACAGACAAAACTCATAAACTTTACTAGTTTATTTAATCTGTGATACGATGACGTATTAACATTTTTTTATTTCGATGATCCTCAATTATGGATTCGAGAAATGTATTTAATCTCACATTACTTTCTTTCATGCTTAATGTTCCAACCTAATAATTCGTATTTTCTGTCCCTAATAATTAACTTCATAAAAAAACTTCGACTTTCGATAATTAGTTGCCACGTCCAGTATCTGGATGCTCGTTAATCAAATCTAGAGAGGTTTCGCAGAAAACACACCGTCTCTTTCTTGCTACTATATTACCCCTATAGCGTAATCTCACTTCTACAAAAGCATGCTCAGGGGTATGCTATTAAGTAAGCAATTAGGATACATCCTATGTGCTTGTTACGAGACGATTTAGAACAGACCGTTTTACGTTCCGCATAAGGTTGATTTCAAATTAACATTCATCTAGACAAAGAGATGAGCACTTGTCAAGTGTGTTCGAAAGAACAGTTGACGAGACATTTCACTTTACGCCTTGACACCACAGCGTTAGCTCCAAATTTGTTTGTATGGGCTTTGAAATGTACTTTTATGGGTGAGAATTATACACTCAAATTTGAGATTTGTTGCAATAGCATTAAGTATTAATATACGATTGGCGTCATCACAAAGTGCAATGCTCTTCGTCAGTTCTGATGCCCTGGTAGCAAATGCCCTTTTACACGTGACGTCATCATCGCATTTCTATAAAATTCATTCACAAAAAATGGTAAACCACCCTAGTTATGCAACGCTATTACCACAGATTAATTAGTTTATTACTATATAATTATTTTCTATTGTATTCTTAGTGTATTTTATTCATGTATTGAAATTGCAGCATTTAAAGATTTAAATAATAATTATTTATAATTTGAATCCTACAGGAGCTAAACGGCTAAACAGAAAAAAACATGCACAAAAAGTACGTACTCAATTAAATACTTTGAATAGAATTTACAAAACACTATCTTCTTCCGTGCCTTCTCCCACATCTTTTGATGTCGGCTCTTGTTGTCCTAATAGGCCATTCTTTGCGTTGCTGGGTCATTTTCGGATCCAAATCCATCGTCTTCATGTTTTTGGAGATGGCCTCCAAGGTCATCGGCGGGCGGCCTTGGCGTCGTTTAGGTTATTCAATTTGCATAATGGTTCTCGTCATGTGTTCCTCGTTACATCTCATGACATGCCTATACCATCGTAAGCGATTTTCTCTGAGCTTGTCGACTAATTCTTTCGTTATATAGTGTATTAATAAAACACTATATTTTATTAAAAATAAAATATTAATTTAAGAGGCACCATACAGCCCAGTGGAATCAAATTCGTCCATTACCCCTGCACCCTACGCCAATAACAATAAAGTTGATTTTCGCACTTGCGGTTTGATCATATTTTAGCATGGAGAAATCTCAACATTTTTTGGCATATAATTGTAATTTGCAAGAAAACTACATTACCAATTAAAAATTGGTATCAGAGATTTGAGGAATTACCTACCACCCATCAATATTAGTAAAAATCATGTTAGAATTCTGTAGAATTTCGGAGACGCAACTGAATCTTTGTGCAAAACAGGGTTTTTTTGAAATTACGTTATTGAGATTTTTTAATCCAATCATGTTTCCACGTGTAAGGATTTCAAGATAAAGAGTTGAAGTTGTATGTATCCAAATATCTAACTCAGTCCTCTTAGATATAGAGATCTAGGTCACCAAACACATCAGTCTGATAGGCGGGCTCTTAATAATCGGAAAAATAACCATACGATTTTTATCGGAAATATGAACCGAATACTAGTTAATTAAATGATTTATCGATTACATTTTTATAAACTTTACTATTTTCTCTAAATAAACAAAAACATTTTAAAAAACACATTATTCATCGTCCAAATGGTAAAAGCTCATAATTTGTTTTACAAACTCAGCCCTATTCCTTCACCTTTATCTCACCTTCTCAACTCGCTCATTAGCTGGGTATAATCTCGTATATCTGTACTAATATTATACAGGGGTAAACGTTGTTTGTTTGTATGTAATGGATGAACTCAAAAAATAACCAAATTTTTTTATTTTTATTTTTTCACCTGTAGAAAGCTACATTATCAGCGAGTAACATGGGCTGTATTTTATTATCAAAAAATGTCTACCCGTGCGAAGCCGGGGCGGGTCGTTAGTGGTAGATATTATGATGAAAGAAATCTCATTGCCACAGCCCGCAGTCTATGTCTCGTATTTTTATGGTAATTTACTACTTGTAGTGTAGACAAAATGGTAAAAACGAAAACCTTGTACTTTCATCATGTTTATCTGTCCGTCTGTCTGTTTGTTCGTTTATCCATATATACAGCCAAATGTTCCGTCATCGTTACACTTACTAAAGTTGAAAGGTACAGGTATGTAAGTAAATTGGTAACTGAAAGTCGGAAATGAAAAAGAAAAAATTAAATTATAAATATTTTGTAGTCGATTTTTCCACTTTCAATAAAATTTGATTTTACTTTGTCCGAAAATGGTACGCAACCCATATTTGTGTAAGCAACGTTTTCATCCGGCTTTTATAATGTTGCCTATTTACACATTACATTGATAAATAAGTCACATAGTCTAGTCGAGAAGTGGATTTCCTGAAAAAAATAATTGGCCGTCTCTTAAAAATATGAGCGATAACTCATTCGATCCGTAATGGCATCTAGAAAAAGACGTTTTTTGATTTTTTCTGCCAATAACTTTTTTAACTTCTTGAAAAATTGAGAATACGATTTTTTCCAACGGGATCACTTTCTTTGAAGTGTCTAGATAACACCTAAATTTTTTCAAATTTTTCAATTGATAAAATTATTATATGTATGTGCTGTACTCTCTATAGAAGCGGCGCGCGAATGCCGAGTGCCGCGCGGAGGCCTATTTTCAACGTAAAATTAAAATTATTAATTAAAAGTTTTTTATCAGAAATTTCCTCCTCTTTTTGGAACTTTTTTTAAATTTTCTCTATGGCCTATAGTTTTTGAGTTATTGTCAAAAAATTAAACCCCCTTTTTTTGTTTTTTGTTAATAACAATTGCAATTTTTATTGGCAGAAAAAATCTAAAAAACGTCTGTTTCTAGATGCCATTACGGATCGAATGAGCTATCGCTCATATTTTTAAGAGACGGACAACTATTTTTCTCAGGAAATCCACTTCTCGACTAGACTGACAACATTTATTTAATAATAACTATACTCCAGATACGGTTTGTACTATGACCACACCACATGACACCACACAATGAACTGGGGGAGCTCCCAGTAGTAAAATTCAGACTACAAACCGATTTAGAAATGTTCGATTCCTTAATCAACGAGTGGCTAGACAAATGGCAAACATTTAGTACAATTGAAAAGTTTGCTGACGTCATTGCTCCTCGAAAGTACCATTTGGCTACGTTTCATACGGCGGTTTCCACACGACTTTACTTTTCGTTGCATCTAATAGAAAGTTAATAACGTTTGACTACCAATTTAAATTCGTTACGTTAGATCTCGTGGTATTTGTCATTCTATTTCACTAGCTTCTACGACAATTGAGCCACTAATCTAGGTGCCCAGGGGTGATCGAACTCGGAGCCCCGGCTTGGAAGACAGATGCTGTGTTACCGCGTCAATGGGCAAGTTATACTAAATTTCAATTAATATGCGCACATTGTATAATCAGATTATATATGTATTATTTATTCTTTTGCGGTAAATTATATAACAAAATGAAGAAAATATAGGTAAAAGTCGACTTTTACTTTTAAAATGACTAATGACGCCTACTTGTCTGTATGCTATGAACAATAGCATGAAAAAATTGAAAGAAACGATCTTTCAAGCTGTCTGAAATAAAAAAAAACGTACAGACAAACATAGAACCTATTCCTTTTTTTGAAGTCGGTTAAAAATACTCACCTTATATCAGTCGCTTTATATAGATACTTTACATTCCGTATTTACGATGTAGGTATAACATCTACTAACGAATAATTAAATCTCACTACTAGAGACTACTGTTGTTTTATTTCGATCCAATCTCATTTAATAGGCGTGTTGCAACGGCAACACAGGCCCGCGGGGCCACTTATTATTTTTAATCTGTTTTTCTTTAATGTATAATTTTCATCTACCCTTACTTAGACTTGCCTGTGGATTTTACGTATTACACGATTGTATATGGTGATTTCATATTTTTATTTCATCGTCGTATTCTTACCACCTGTAATCAAACTTACCAGCCACCTATGGATACAGTTACACGAACAAGGCGATTAAAAATATGTTTAGTGAAGTCCGTTATCGATGTTCATAGTCTCCTTTGAGTAACTAGTTTTTTTAACAAAAAGAAATAGTTCGTTTTGTCATGTCGGCAATACCACACCCCTAATTCGGCGTTAGGGGTCCGTTACATCGCTGTTATTTATTTATCTTTAGTTATTATGATTTCATTTTTATGAAACTTGACAATTAAAAAATCTTTGTGTGTACCACTGTATCAGCCAAGATACAATCTGCTACTAAATGTAACGACAGCTGTTATACCTACTATTATATCGGTCTTGAAATTCACTAGTATATCGATGGATTTAATATATAATACAACTAAATTCTCTTTTTGCTTAGTTTCGCCAAAATAATATGCTCTGTAACTCAGTAATGAAAGTAAACCCTTCAGAGGCCCAAAGTTTTATTTCGCTTCGGATTAATTTAGAAAAAATATTTATTTTTCGTTGTCTTGTATTTGTAGAAGAAATAATGAGAATATTTTGCTTCAAAAGAATACAATCTTCGCAAAAAAATATTGAATTGGCTGTCGTAATAATTAGGGCCGATTATAAATAGCGCGCCCCGCTGTCAACTGAATGTGATACGATTTGCTAGAGAAAATTCGGCGGAATAGAAAAATAAGCGCGACATATCGCCCGCACGCTTCCAGTCCGCCCTACTACTTTTCACGCGTTGGTCGACACCCGACCTACGCCCCGTCGGCGTGTAAAAAAAGCACCTACCTCGAAATTAAAAAGAAAACGGCCGCCAGAATTAGCCTTTGCCAGCTTTATTAAAAAAAGGCGGATAATTATTTTTTTTAACGGGTGTGTTCCAAAATGTGACGGACCGCAGTGATTTGTGGCGAAGAACAATGAAGACATGATGAAGACTGTGCGTGAAAGGTTTCGGTTCAATGGAATAGCGTTTTGGCGGCAAACTTGTGCGTCAGCGCGATTGACAGATGAGCTCCGGCTCTATTCTCTCAGGTGCGTTCAAGTAACTTACGTTGATAACATAATGACTTGGGAATAATAGGACGAAAGAAATATGTAGCACGTGTTTTGTACACACGTATACAAAGACACAGGTGTGTTCAATCCGTATGAAAATAGTTTTTCAGACACAGCTAATGATATGCTTATTTATTATTATTATAAGTCAAACACTAAAACACTATGCTTTTCCTAAATGACGAATTGGTGTCATTTCACAACATACACTACGTCGGCCCAGTTTTAAAGACTTATCGGTGAATTAAACTTGAAAACATCAAAGAGGCGAAACTCAAAGAGGTTCCATCTAATTTACATTATTTAGTTAATGGCATTATAAATTCCTGGAGTGTATAACAGGTCTGCAAAAAGCAAGAAATTTTTATTTTTCGCGTCAGATGCGATTAGTTGGTGCGATGAGACGCACGTGGTTACTGTTTGGACACTTGTTTATTTTAGTTTTGAAGTTACGAAATAATGTCGCCGCGTCCTTTGTTATGATAAATTGACGTTCGGATAAATAATATGTTGGTGGCAATAGTATTTTTTAGTTTTCTAGAGCGGTTTGTGTTACTTTCCTATTGGGATTTGCTACAGATGTCCTGGTAAGCGATTTTTCAGGATATTGTAATTTTAAGCAGAAGGTACAATACGTCATTCTTTCGAAATGTCAAAGTACTTTACAGTTTTCTAACGATCCAATTATGATCATATTCATTTATTTAAATATTTACAAACTTAAATCTAAACATTATCTTAATAAATAGAAGACATTCAAATGTAGATTAACAGAAATATATAAGAATGATTATATTACATTTACTTTAAGCGAAAGTAAGTGGTAACAGAAGCCATGGAAGTCTAAAGCTGATTTATGAAGGTCAAATAGGTAGAGTGTTAGCCGACGGAAATGTCAAAAGCACTCGCATACCTAAGCGAAAATGTGTGAGGAGAATGATGGGATTTCAGGAAGCGAAAGAAGTATGTAAGGACCGCGACGTTTGGCACTCCGTTCTCTCTGACTACCCCGTTAGGGATACGGCGTGAAGATATGTATGTATGTATTATCTTAAATAATAGATTTCCTCGAAATTGTCGCTTAGAAAGCTCATGTCATTGCGAGTTTGATATTCACTTCGAGATATTTTTTAACGTCAAATCTTTTAGCATTGGTTCCAAAAAAATTGTCGGAAGAAGAACCGTAAGAAATTAGATAACATTTTAGAATGATATTGTTTGAATGAATATTGCTCATCCCGACTACGGAATCCTTAACTGTGCTTGAACCGACACGCAATTTATCGGTTTTTGTAGTGTATTTTTATACACAAGGATACGCAAGTACAGAGAGAATAATTTTCGTTTATAATGGCCCGTTTCACTGGGCGTTAGTTGAAGTTAAAATAAATTAAACAGTCTTTAAAAAAAAAATCTACTGATCCGATCGCTACCAAACTTTACAGGAACACCCGCTAGGCCAATCCGAAGATTCCCTGAAAATTTCATCGAAATCGGTCCAGCCGTTTCGGAGTCCATAAGGAACATACATACATACATCGCCTTTTATACATATAGATAGACTAGCGTGTCTGTGAGGAGAATGATGAGATTTAAGAAAGCGAAGAAGTACGTAAGGACTGCGACGCTTGGCGCTCCGTCCTCTCTGACTACCCCGTTAGGGATACAGCGTGAAGATATGCATGTATATATTATACTAGCGGCCCGCCCCGGCTTAGCACGAGTATAGACATTTTTTGAAAATAAAATACAGCTCATGTTACTCGCTGATAATGTAGCTTTCCATAGATGAAGGAATTTTTGAAATTGGTTTAGTAGTTTTTGAGTTTATCCATTACATACAAACAAATGAATTTTACCTCTTTATAATATTAGTAGAGATACATATGCTACTATATTTTTATAATCTTTCAGATTTTTAATTTGTGTTTTTAGTATTGTATAAACTCAGATGTTACTTTGCGGAAATCCAGTTCATGTGATGAATTCTTATAATTTTTAGCTATCCTATCTCCGGAATATCCTGAGGATGCTTCGTTAAGAGGCGAAACACGTGTCGATTAGTGGGTTTGGAATGTTAGGTGGAGGATAAGTACAATGTTGTGTTTTTTGGCTTCTAGGTAACTAAAGAGAAAACATTCAAATGTAGATTAACAGATTATAAGAATGATTATATTACATTTACTTTAAGCGAAAGTTAGTGGTAGCAGAAGCCAAGAAAGTCTAAAGCTAATTTATGAAGGTCAAATAGCCAGTTTTAGCTGACGGCAATGTCTAAATTACTCGTATACCTCGGCGAAAGTGTGTGAGGAAAATTTGACGATTCGAGGAGGCTAAAGACGTGTGCGAGGATCGTGATTCTTGGCACTCCGTCCTCTCTGACTACCCCGTCAGGGATATAACGTGAGGATATGTATGTATATATGTATTTGCATTATCCATTTTATTAATTTAAATGTTCAAACAAATTTATACGTTTCTTAAAAATGTAACAAACATATGTCGAACGAATAGTTGGTCTGAATTAGTTAGAGCACTAGCATCTGTCACTAAAGGGTTGAGAATAGATTAGTCTGAGATGGGTGTACTTAATTACCTAATGGTTATTTTGAATATCTGTCCACCCCCTACCGTATGCCATTGAATACTACATTAGGTTTCAACATCATTTGGAAAATAAACCCTTCGATCGGAATAATGGTAAAAAATTACAGAAAAGAGACGAAAACGCATATCGACTTTAAAAGCGCTTTTCCTACAGACTATGGCATAGGGCTTAGAATAGATTGCTTCCAGTCTGATGGTCTGGTCCGCTTGAGGTGCGGCCCATAATACCTTCGAAGAGGAAGCCACTATTGCGCTTTCAGGTGTGGACTCTCATGGTGAGGCCTTGAGCTGAAATCCGTTCTCCTCAAGAGGTATGCCTCGACTGGAGGAACCCTGAGGTTGTCGAGCATGTGGAAGGGTACCTTCACCGCTCGCCCCAACGCGACCGGTGACGCCGTAAAATCCATTAGATCTAACAGCAAAGAGGAGTGGTTTTTAGTTGGTTCGAGTCTAAAACTACTGAGTAAGTTTCAGTGATGTTTGTGGTATAAAACAACTATAATTCTATAATTTACGCATAGACGTGATTGGTTTTAACTACGTGTGCACTGTACATACATATATGAAGTCACGTTATTATTAATAGATGCTATACAAGGAACTAGGGGAAGTATCCAGTGATAGCTAACTTCAAGACGATTATCAAGGTCTTTTTATCCACATCAAACTGTAAATCCTCTTATAATGGGTTCAGAAACCACAGCTTATGATGACCAACATCGTCACCTCGTACAATGGTCTAATGTCATTCCAATGCGATTTCGAACTTTTGTGACTCGGAAAGTTTTGTTTTATGTTTTCGAACTCGCCCACACTGCTCAACTCGTTCTATAAACTCACACTCGTGTGATACTCCTCATTACAATTGTTTAGTTTTTTTTTGCTTTTTTCATTGCGTGCCGCACAGATTAGCGCATTTGCCAATGTCATGTATTAATATGTAGAATCGACATGAAGCACGTTCGAAGTTTTCATTTCTTCTTCTTGTCGTAAAACTCCTCCAGTAAAGTGATTGTAGGTTTTACTGAAGTTTTAAAGGACTTCTTGGAAGAGCGCGAGAACTTCAGGTACACATGTTTATTTAGACTTACTCCATTCTTTTCACTTATACAGAACTTTAAAACACAATATACTATCACTTTTGTACTTTTAAAAGTTCCAAAAATGTAAAAAATTGAAAATCTAAATAAAATGACAACCTCACTTCTTTCGTTCCCGCCAAAAAGTCCAATTGTTTAGTTATACAATTGAAAGTTGAGCAATTATGCCCTTAATCAGGAACTGTACGTGTAGAATACAGTTATAGTAAAAAAGAAAACTAGTTCTTGACCGCAGCTCCTTGTGAATGGAACTTTACATAAAAGTTAAGAAAACTTGCCAGCAGGAATTAATTAGTAAGGGTAATTATAAGATGTGTTAGGAGTTTTTCAAATTCTTAAGGCGACGCATTGGAAAGTTTGACCCCAGGGATCTCAATTTTTCTAAGTGACTACAAAACATATGATAGTGATATTTGGTATCCTGATTCTTCATTTTTTTTTTGACTTCATTAATTGACTTCATTTTGACAGTCGTGATACACGGTTGGTTAACACAAAAAAAAAGTATCAAAGTGTCCTCCTTTAAAACAGAGATTTACATTTCTAAATTTTCTGTGTAGTTTACTTTAAACATATTCCTCAAAATGCAGTTGGATTTTTTAAAATTAATTATAGTTTTTAAAATAAATGAAAATAACTGTTTTTTCGTATTTTTTGTAAGCTAGCGCACGCATATTTACATAGAACAGCGTCGCCTTAATTTGATTTTGGACACTTTAATCAACTTCGAAAAGGAAGGACTTCTCAAATCGACGGAATCTTTTCTATTTTTTTTTACTGTAATTTCTTTAATCATTTCTGGAGTTGAAGGCATATTAAAGTATAGTTTTCCGTCGTTCCTTTGCTCAAGGCAGCTAATGAATTTTTTAAATTTAGAATTGTAATTGGGCTTGCAACTAAAATGCAATCAAGTAACTGACAAACGAATGTAGTTTTTACAACTCTTGTCAGAATCTCGCGGGAGGCACTCGAGCGCTAATGATTTCGGCCAGCGGGAGCACAAGGCTCGTTAGGTCTATCATCGCTGTTTGGGGTACTCCTTTTTATTGATGTTTGAATTTGTTTAGTTACCCTCTGTTAGCTTCAAAAAGCTATATTGGTTGATTACAACCAATATGGAGTATGCTTTATGGTTTGCAAATTAGAAGGATGAATAATCGGTCGTGTTTGTCGGACGGTTCCGTGGTGAGCACGAACGTTTAAAATTTAAGTACCTGGGCAATCAAAATTCCGATATCTTTTGAGTTATTTTATGATGCTATCTGTTGTTCTTCAATATAGCTGTTATCAATGCGGGAATATTTTAGCCTACTGGTACACTGGTACTACTGGTACTTAAACAAAAAAATCACCTATAATATATATCTCTACACCATTTTTGAAGACCTATCTAATGATACATCATACGATTACGTGCACTGGAATTTTTTTTCAGCCCTCAGTTACAAGTATACCTTAACTAACTACAATTAATTCAAAAACTACGCGATATAATATCTTATTTCAAACCGATTTTCGTTGAAAGCGCTTTTCAAATTTAATATCACAATTTTTTTTTTAAAATTTACTATTTAAACAGTTCACAAATATAGTGAACATATTCTTCCTTTATAACGTCTCTACATCAATATTTATTGCAATTCCTTCACGTGTAATAAACACTAACGTGAGGTATATTTAATTTGAGTATCATAAGACTGTACACAAACGAATATTACGTACCTATAAACTCTCTAGAACATTCTGCGTACGCGGATTACCACGTAAGTAACGTTCAATAATGCGTGAGGTCATCTAGATAACAACTAACGCGACTGGATCAGACCGCGACAAACTGCGTGTTTCCACACCAATTTCCTATGTACCATCCGTCGGGGTGAGGGATGTGTTAGATATCAGTATGGGATATATTTAAGGTTCCGTAGTAAAAGCGGCGAAAAGAGACCCGAGTAACAATCGATTTATTCTGTCGTCTATATACCTACTGAGCTGTTTGACACAAATGTAACCCGAAACGAGAAATTAAAATGAAAAGTTGCATAATCAGATTTCAGACCAATTCACTTTCTTGAGAGTACTATTGAACTTTCTTCTTCGATACTGAAATCCTAAGGAACCCTGAGTTCGTGCCAGTTTTTTTAAGTATCTTAGGTACTTTTTAAAAATTTATGTAGGTTTGTACGGGATCAGTTTTCTGTACCTCAACAGGAGGCAAAGGAAACTTGATCCATACAGCTATTGTGCTTTGTGAAAATATATATAGAAATATTGTATAACTTAACATATAACTTTACAAATAACATCATTATTAATTGTGAACAAAAATACTGAAAACACTTTTTTTCCATTACCGAATCTTATCGGTACTCTGATGAAACAACAACAGACAAAAGAAGAAATTTTTGAAATGGTGCGATAACTACGGGCCACATTTTTCTTCAGTTTAGATTTTCCTAATCTTGTACTGTACTTTTTAACTTTTTTTCTTTCTTTATGGCATGACGCACAGTTTAGCGCATTTGCCAATGTCACGTATTATTATGTAGAATCACAAGTAAATTAGTTTTTTCTAATCGTAAAACTTCTCCAGTAAAGTGATAATAGGCTTTACTGACGTTGTAAAAGACTTTTTGGAAGAGCGCTAGAACTTCAGCTACACATGTTTATTTAAACCTACTCCATCCTTTTCACTTATACAGAACTTTAAAACACAATATGCTATCACTTTTGTACTTTAAAACACACAAAAATGTAAAAAATAGAAAATCTAAAGAAAATGACAACCTCACTTCTCCCGTTCCCGCCAAAAAGTCATCTACGTTTATACTTTATATGTACCTATTTTAGAAAAGAGTGCATTTGTAAGTTATTGTCAATTGACACCAACCAAACCAAAACAAAGTTCGTCCCAGAGCTTTCTTTTTTAATTTTAACTTAACTAGATTTTTCTCGAATCCAGTATTATTAAAATATTAATGTTCTTTTTTGAAAAAGCGTTAAAAAATAACGTAAATAACATGTTTTATATTTTTTTTAAACTCTAGTTCAACTAATTTTTTTATAAGCTTTTATTTAACTTGCCGTGTTAGCACAGATTAATTAGTTACTACCGGTGTTAGTATGTATGTTTGAGAGAGTCAAATCTTGAAAGCTAAATTAGAACCACTTTCTAAAGTTCGATTGGGCTCAAATTTGGTATACTTGCGATCTTCGGTGACAATGCAATAATAGGTACCATGAAACTGGTCTGATGATGGAGTCGGATGGTGGCCATAGGAACTTCTAAACTAAACAGGATGAACCCATCAAGTTTGGGCTCATTTGTTTTGTCTTGGCAAACACTCTGGTGCTACATGATATCCAGGGTCTGAAAATGGAGACCGTAGGTGGTCATAGGAACTTCTGAACTAAACAAGATAGACTCGTCGTGTTTGGCCTCGTTTGATTTGTCTTGGCAAGCACTATGGTGCTACATGATATCCACAGCCTGAAGATGGATTCGGAAGGTGGTCAAAGGAACTCTGTAATAAAACCAACGTATCTCTATCGAGTTTGGGGTCATTTGTTTTGTCTTGGCAAACACTCCGGTCTTATATGGTATCTAGGTTCAGAGTAGAGCACGCCGTCGTGTATTTGGGGCCTAAACTTTTCGCCGCTGGGCAAGTTTATGTTGCCCTTAATCGAATAAAATCTTTAGAAGGACTCTTTATTGAAGAATTAGATAGTTGGAAATTAAATTATTTTCAAAATCTTGTATCGCAAGAAATTCATTTAGTTTAAATTCCTCTTTCTCTGTTTTGCGCACAAGCTTTTGAAATTATTTGATGTAATAAAATATAAGGTACTTTTTATTTTTAAGTATTTTTTCAGTGATTATCCTAACATCGTGCCTATATAAGTATTTATTTATTTATTTATTTGGAGAAATCAACAGCCATATATACTAAAAACATTTTCCAATACTGTGTATCATAAATGTACAGGCCAATTAAAGATTTCTGCAATAAAAATAAAAAAGGAACAAGCTATAGGTAGTCTATGCATGAAAAAAGTAAAACTAATAATAAATACAGACATCATTAATATACATATAGTTATAAAAAGTACAAAAGATACAAATTGATTCATAAACAGAAGGCATATTGGATAATAAAATCTATCGATCACGTGCGAGCGCATCCACGAGCGAAAGAAAAAAAAAATTAAAAATAAAACAAACAAAACCAAAAAATAATAAATAAAAAGTGCATGCGATGTACCGCTTAAATGTGCATGTGATGGACGCACTTGCAGAATAATTATCATCTGACGTATTCATATCGTGTTTAAATAAGTAGATAGTTTTATGCAGGATTTCGACCGATCTATTTTATTATATTCATCTATATATATAACATTCATAAGCACAACCCTTGCATACAATGATTTAGAATGTGAGCGTCAAATATTGCAACTCAATTTCAAATCAGTTTCACCTTTTTATTTTTATATCAGGAAATACTGAATGCATTCAGGTCCCGCCTAGGGGAGTGGCGGGGGTATGTGGGACTCCACAGCTGTGGAGGTGCACGTGCAATGCTGGGCTACCCATTAAAACTTGACGGTGTTCCTCGAGAACCTTTGTGCTGGTGCTACGGAGGTGCGCTAGCATTCTGTCGCGGCCCCGACAAAAAGCAGTTCCACCTACCTACCTACAACCTAACCTTTTTTTTTTTTTTTTGCGTCAGGAAATGCTTTATGCATCCCGTCCTGCCGTAGGGGGGTGGCAGGGGGGTATGTGGGACTCCTCGACATTAGGGTGCTAGGCCGAGTCTACCCACTAAAACCTGACGGTGTTCCTCGAGAGCCTTGATGCCGGGGCAACGGGAGCGCGTTGGCATTCTGCCGCGACCCCGGCGGCTATGCCCAGCCTGAGCCGGGCCCTCCTCCGTTTGCGGGCAGTTTGACCTGCCCGCTCTCCTGGGAGGCGCGCGGGAACAACCGCGCGCACCATCCCGAGGCCATTGATGAGGCGCCTTCCCCCGAAGGACACCCCAGGCCTCCGAAGTGGCGGCTTCCGCACCCCGCCTACACCACGGCAGGGGCGTCAGCACGCCCACCTGATTTTTACGTGTTTACTCACGGGTTTTTACAAGTTTTCCTTCTTCCCACCTTTGATTTTAACGTGTTGTCTCACGGGTTTCATTTCGAGTTTTCCTTCTCTCCACCTCTGGTTTTAACGTGTTTTCTCACGGGTTTCATTTCGAGTTTTCCTTCTCTCCACCTCAGATTTTTACGTGTATCCTCACGGGACCTACAACCTAACCTAACTTAACCGATCAGGTCGAAATTATGCACACATTTGGAGCAGGTTACAATACAAGCCAGTTAAAGCTAGTTTCTAAAAAAATTCTTTTTTCTTCTTTTAATTTATAAATACTAGAGCTTTTATTTAAATCCCACACAAAGATCTCAAAAACAAATGTTTTTTAGTTTTCCGTTTCAGTTTCAAAAGTCGTCAAATATACCAAGATTTTTTTTGTATGTTCAAAACTTGCAGAGCGATTAATTAATAATAATACACGGAATGTATATTCTAAATATTTCAAATGTGGTGTAATAATAGAGTTACCACTATTATGCTATTCATTTTTTAAATATTTTTAGCATTATTGTGTAAGTTATTAGGCGCCAAAGGCGATAAATTGAGAAGTAAATCGTAAACTGAAAAAACGACTCATAAAATGCGTGGAAAAATACTGTTTGGCTCAGATTGCAACTGAAAAAAAAAAACAAAAAAAAACAGGAAAGTCCCGAAGTGTAGAGAGTGTGATAAGTGCTGCACTGACCACTGGTTCAGAACGGCCTGATCTGTCAAAATGACATAATTAATAGCGGGAACTGGAAACAAGATGGATGCCAAGAGGAAATCTGTTCACGCTTTCTTGACCTTTCAATTTATTTTAGAGAGTGATACGAGTGTCTTCTTTTTAGTATAAAAGAAGTGAAATATGTTTTTATTTGTGTCGGAAATAAAATAAGTATAAAAATAAGCGAAACTTGTGACTCAGCCCGGCTTCACACGGGTTACTCGCGGAACGGTTATTCGCTGATCATGTCTAGCTTTCTATAGGTAAAATAATTTTTGAAATCGGTTAAGTAGTTTTTGAGTTTATCCATTACATACAAACGTAAAGTTTATTAAAAACATTAGAAAAATAGTAAATTATAACTTTTACTACTATTTAAATGTCATGATTACAAAATATATAGGTTGTAGCCCCTAATTACAAAATGAGATACACTTTAACTGTTAATTTTAACAAATTAATTTTTGTGAAAGGGTATTCACACTAGAAATAAGATATGGATTAAATAAAATCACACAGCTATCACTCTCTAGATTTGCAGATGGCTGGCAATGTATAGAAGTGAACACGGAGATATTGCTAAGGTCTGATTTCATAAGCCTTATTAATATTGTAATTAAAACACTGATGTATTCTTACATTACCGCATGAAATATTTGTCAGATTAAGTTAGCTTCAAGTTAGCGTTTATTTAGCAAACAAAGCTGAAAAATGTGTTGATTATACAGACTTAACATTTCCATGTTCGTAATTACTTTTAAAGTTGCATTAAGCTAAATAAAATGTCCATTTCTTGCGTTGCCGGTTTTGGAAAATAAATATTCGTGTATTCATTTTCTTTCATACTACTAGCTTTTAATCAGACTAGCTTTTTTATTGTTCGAGAGAGAAAGAAAAAGATGGAATGAATCATCCGTTTATCTTTCCGCGCTGGTCATAAATGTCCTGGGCCCGGGGATAGCAAAAAGAAAGCAAAGCAGAAATAACGTCTATGATTTTGGGAGCTTATGCATGTTTATTTTTCTCTCACAGAGCTAAAATCATTTAATCGATTTTAATGTTATGCTACCGATTTTAATATTCCTTGGAGAGGGAGGTAAAGATAGATGGCCATACAGCCGATGTCTTCAGTACCATTGCCAAGTACCATTGTATTAGTCTCAACTACACGCGTGACATAAGTTAGGTTGTTTTTTTTTAAATTAATTACGACAGTATGACATAAAGTGAAGGACTAATCGAGGTAATTTCTAAATTAAACAACATATGGGGCAAAAATGTAATACAGAACAATATTTTCAAAATTAATCATATTATTTAAAAAAGATTAAGAGCCCTTTGACATCTTTGTGCGAAATACTGATATTTTAAAGCTTTAATTCTCAGAAGCCTGAAGATTTTTTAATATTTTACTGGCAATTTGTAATAGATCTATTTCTCTTCTTGAATTTGCTGTTGCATATTTTCATATTTATTTTATTATATCTTACAATAACCATTCTACGATGTCAATTTACAAGGAAAATCCTTAGACGCGCTACTTTGACGTCCTAATTAACATTGTTTCGAGGAGTTTTAACAATTTCTAAAATTATATTGAGATCAAGTACATATTCTTGTTGAATTTGTTGTGTTGTGGAAGTGTCATAAATTTCTTCGTTTTTACAAAAAAAATAATATTAAACAAAACTTATTTCCAGGATAAAGTGTCGTGAATAAATGTTGATTTAGTTCCAAAAAAAGCAATGACTTATAAAAAAAACGATATGGAATGAAATTTCATTCAATGTATAATATTTCACAGAAAATATTTTTTTCAATTAATTGGTCTAATAAATATAATAAACATAACAAAATCAGTAAAAAATACGCGATGTTGTCGCGTGTATCTCAGGTCCCGCGCGAGCGTTTGTAGAGAGGTATGAACTGTACAAGACTCTTCATAACGAGCGATCGCAAGCCAGAACATTAAATAGCGACCCGTATATATCGACTTACTTGTTTTGATCCAGTGTTTACTTCTCTGTTCCATGAGTCTATTATGACTTTCTGATTTCCTGCATTTTTTGTTAGCCATGTAAACATTGTGTTTTAAATATAATCACTAGTACTCGTAGTAAAGTTAAATCAAAAACAAAAAATGTAAAAAAATGCCAAGTCACGCAACGCAGTTGTTCCATTACAAAAAGTTGTAAGATCTCATGTAAAACCAAGTCAGCTATTTTAGTTAGTTTCTATGAAAGCACCTATTCAACAACTTTGTTATAAATTGTTATCTAATCAATTACCCATCAACATTTATAGTGACCGTATCAATATTAGACATCTTTATTTCTATCAATCGCACGGCAATATAATACCATAAGAATAATCTTCTATTTAAAGTACTACTAATCGAACATAGTGCTAGCAGGCCTAAATGCAAAATATAAACAAGCACAAAACGATCAGATCGCTAATTTTAGGTAGAGGTTATTATATTGCCGTGCGATTGCCAAGTATTCATATTTATTATAGAAATAAAGATGTCTAATATTGATACGTCACTATAAATGTTGATAGGTAATCTGTCTGTAATTTCAATTTTTTTGTCAGATTTTGTGATAAATAGTAGTTATGACTCAATGTTTGCGTGCTTGCCTGTATGTCCTTTTATAATTAAAGAATAGCTTGGGCGACCATAATTAAAATTGGCACGTTGTAAGAGCATGTGATTGTGCACTTTTTTTTAGAAGAAAGGGGGCATGAAACTTTGTACGGGAAATGCTAAACCGCAGAACTGATAATGATGAAATTTGGCATTGAGAATTTCACCCCTTCCCCCTTTTTCGTCCCTCTTTTCACATTCTTAAGGGTAGATTTTTAATTTGAATGGGAAATGCTAAACCGCTGAACCAATTGTAATGAATTTCTTTCAAGACAATGTTATCTAATCTAATCCGAGAAAGCAGAGAAAAGTTAAAAATAAGCAGAAAGCAGAGAAAAATTAAAAATAGAAACAAAGCCATGTTTCTACATTGATGATTTTTAAAAAAAAAGATTTAACTAGGCATTTTAGGCTTTTCTGATTCCAAAATAAATAGTTATAGAATTGTTGTATGTGTGTTTGTATGTTTATTTCTTCAAAGTTAAGCTGAGAAACTGCCATTGAATTTCTATATGAAGCAATGGAGTCTCACTTACTCAATAAAGTGCATATCATCACGTTCATCTTTATTTAAACGGTGCGAGGTTATTTATAATTAGTAAAAGATATGAACTTTGGTTTTGATTAGTAAAAGAAAATTATAATATCTAATCATGACTACGTAACTAGTGGTTTCTAGGTAACTTATCCTAATATTAGTGGTGCTAGACAGGTAAATACCTAACTCTAATCAATCTTTAGTTTATAAAATATTACCTATATTTTATTTAAATATTTGTGTTAAGGAATGTTATTGCATTTCCTTTACATGCATTTATTGCGTCGAGATCACTTTATCACACTAATTACAAATATTATATGTATTTATCTAAAAACGAAAAAAAGACAAAATCGAAGCTTTCGATTTGGAAAAGTATCAAAATTATATTTTATAATGAAGTCTCTTTGTTACTCACACTGCGATAAAGCTATGAGCGTCGCACGCACACAAAGGGGGGCGCTTTAGGCCTGCAGCGCCCACAAGGGGGCATTATCGCCCACTTTGTGAATGGCTGGCCTAGACCGACATTGGCAGTTGGTTAAATTAAAAAACAAAACATCATAAATAAAACAAATTACGGTCCCTAAAATCCTTTACAATCCAATTTGCCAAAAAACATTTAGTGTTTCGTTTTCTTGACCAAGATATATATGTTAAAATACATAAAATAATTACATAAAGTACAAAACATGAAGATATGTAGCAGAGTGTGTTCCTGGAAGTATGGTTCACAGTTCAAACGCAATAAGGTGTTAGAGAAGTCACATCTTACCATTTTTTTTGGCTAGGTTCGAAAGAGATACGCCATTCGTATCTGAATATTTTATAGTGGTACTAGGTAAATTTAAATTACACAATTTTGAACATTACTTGTGAAAATGTTATGGGAAAAAAATTCTCTTAATGAAACGAGGTAGTAATATTTAAATAATTCGCCATATCTTGGGAGCTATGATAATTTATTTATCTCTAAATGACCCTTTTTGACGATTTCAAATCTTCAATTGATCAATTTGTTGAAATAATCTGCAAGAAAACATCAGTTAAATATCACACACTTCTGAATTTAGTTTCGAAATTTAACAAAAGGGATTACAAAATGCACTCGAAACTGCCACTTATTTTTGCCAAACGTGTTTGCCAACTTACTTTGAAACAAACTATATTTACCCCTGATACTATCCAGGCAAAAAGAGTTTTTTATAGTTCCATTTTGTTTTATCATAGCAACTGTGGGGATAGCACATACATAAATTGAAAGCTTGTCTTTTGTTAAAGTTAGCTGTGATAGTAACGTAACACATTGTGTCCTTGCCAGCACTGAGAGCATGGCGTCAAAATGTTTTTAACACTATGTCATAAATATTAAGTTTTTTCGCACACATTCTGCGCAGACACACAGACAGCGTGGATGAAAATATAAAAAGAAAAAATTTATGAAACTGAGTTTTCGACGGCTAACGTCAAAACTCATAACTTTTTTACATTTCTGTTAACGACAACGATAATATGTTACCAGGACCAGTCTATTATTAAATTACTATTTCAAAAGCATAAAGTAACTCGATTTAATCAAGAAAGTTGGTCGATGTGAGTTGAATTCTCGTACCTACTATAATCTCCTTACGAAATGTTAGAAAAATTTGTGATCAAGGAGTTTCGTTGTATTTTTCCCGTATAGGTAGATAAGATTTCATATTCTGTAATTCTTAAAATTGCCATAGAACTTCCCTACCAGGGGGCATGTCTTCTAAGGAGTAGAGTGTAGAGAGATCGTAAGAGGGTCCGATGTGTTAGTATTATCAAAAGAAAAATCCATTTAACGTTGTAAATATCATTCACTAATTCAGATCCTTATATAATTCAGTAATTCATTCAACCATTCAATCGATGTGCCAACTCGACAAGTCCAGATAAGTCTTAACTTATTCCAACAAATAAATATCGTAAAATTCGTGTGCGCGTATTTTTTGTATCATTACAATGAAAACGAGGAAACGAGATTTTAAATTCTTATTTGTAATTTTTTTTATGGCGGACGGGTAAACAAGCAAGCGACTCACCTGATGGAACGTCCGGGGAATCCCGGGTGCATTGGCGGCCTTTAAGATAAGAGTAGGCTCGTTTCTTGAAGGTTCCTAAGTCGTAGGGATGTTCGACGCAAGAAAGGTTGGGAAACTCTATTCTACAGCAAGTAGTTTCAGATATAGGAAGGCGAATCGTCAATTCGAGCGTGAATACAAATGATCTATTAATTTCCCTCTTTTTAAATTATCCCAAGTCCTATGGACATTATAAAATGTTAATCGTTGTAACAATATGCGGATTTATAACGACAAAACTCAAGACCTATGTATAACTCAGATGTTTACTTTGTGGAATTTTAATTAATGTGTTGAATTCTTACACTTTCCAGTTATTTTTCAGTGCTAGTTAGCTGATTGAATTTGATCTATGGTATTTCCTGAGGTTCAGATGCTTCGTTGAGACGCGAAACACGTGTCCAATAACAACTTTTTGGGCTGAAAAAAGCTAAAACTAATTTTTAGCTATTACATTTTTTTAATTCCTATAATTATAAGAGTTCGTCACTGTTCTGTTAGTTTTATAATAGTGTAAAGAGGAATTACGCTTCTATAAAATTTAACTTAAAAAGTACAGTCAGAGCGAAGACAATGTACCTAATGCCAATTACGACTGGTTATACAGCCACTGACTTCTGAATTTAATTCTTTAAAAAACATGGTGAACTTCGTACATTGCGGCATCTGACAGTAATCGCGTAATACCATGATATAGGGTGTCTCGAATTTTTATCTGCAGCTATTCGCGCGCCTCCCTTAATCGTCGCACGGGGACCGGGCACACGGACAGTACAGTCAGCGGGCATAAATCTTAACGTTTGTTTGTCCCGAAAAATAGCGGGTATTTCAGTTAGGAATTGAGATGTAGCTGAGGTGTTAGTGCGAAAATGTGAGATTTTATTACTACTTTGGGATATATTGAAATAAACCAAAGTCGAAGTTATAGCGAAAACATTTTTATTAAATTGAACCATATTACCGTGTTTTAACCAAGTCAAAGTCAAATCAATTTATTCAATTAAACCCAATTACAAGGTATTTTTGAACGTCAAATCTACTTTAGTTCGGTTTAAATGAAAACCTGGACACTGAAAATAACCGACAAGAAACTCAGTCAGGTATCATTTTTTCAACTTCATTTTACAAAAGGTTTATTAAAATACAATATTTTCATTAAGCCAGTAAATGCATGTGCAGAGAAGATCATTTCCAGACTATTGTTTTATCTTCAATGAAATCGTTTATTTTATAGTATATATATATATATGATTGTCTAATCAATGTACGTTTTATAACCAATCTTAATTTATTCTCTGTTAATTGAGTAATTCCTGAGGAACTTTGTTATAAAAACGAATGCAGTTATCCAAAAATGAAATAATTGACTTATGTAATTTAAATTTTGGAATAAACCAACCAACTTCAAAAAAAGGTTTTCAATTCGACTTTTTTTTGTATGTTTGTTACACGATTACTTAGCCAATTACACAGGTATACAAAAAAAAAAATTTAATACTCTCATGGAAGTTATGACTAATTTTTATGTTTTTTAGTGCGTTGAATCCAAATCTGTTTACCGTTTTATTCTAACACGTATAGATTTTTTGCTACTTAGGGTTAGTGAGATATTCGGCGTTAAAAATAAAAAACGAATCTGATTCTTTTAAAAGCGGTTCCGCGGGAGGTCTCGATGGCTTAACGCCACAACATTATAAAGATCTGATTACAGGCTCTGTCGGTGATACCGGTAAGACACTCTTATCTAGTTTAACAGCTCTAATAAACGTTATGCTGGCTGGTAAGGTGCCCCCGGAGATAACCGACATCCTGTATGGTGCCAATTTATGTGCCCTGAAAAAAAAAGACGGTGGCGTTAGGCCAATTGCCGTAGGTGCAACTATACGCCGCATTGCCTCCAAAATTTGTTGCCGTCACATTCTCTCTACCGTATCAAACTATTTTTGTCCTACACAAGTAGGTTTTGCTCAAAGAGAGGATGTGAAGCGGCAGTGCATGCGGCGCGTGCTTTCTTGACACATGATGGAGGTGAGGTACTCCTCAAAGTAGACATAAAAATGCATTTAATTCTGTTGATAGATCCACCTTGTTGACACAGATAAAACAGTATGTTCCGGACATATATCCCTACCTCTGGCAATCTTACAGCAGTCCTTCAAAATTAATATATAAAGATAATTTATTACATTCCGAAGTTGGCTGTCAACAAGGTGATCCTCTCGGACCAACTATTTTTAGTCTGGCTATCCATCCTGCGATTTGTAATTTAAATTCAAAATTTAATATTTGGTACCTTGACGACGGAACAATAGGAGGTAAAGCAATTACTGTTTTAGAAGACCTTAAAACCCTCATTCAAAGGTTTAAAGATATTGGCTTAGAATTAAATTTTTCTAAATGTGAACTCTTTGTTTCCGATTCTGTTCCAACTATTACAAAAAATGAAATAATTAATAAATTTAACAATCTGGCACCAGGTATTAAAGTCTTGTCAAAAGAATCGCTGTACCTCCTAGGTGCTCCCGTCTTAGATGACTCCATTCCATACCCTGCTTTATCAATGATCAAATACAAAAATTTAGTCAGTCTTCAAACAAACTTTTCAAAATTAATTCCCACATGGCTCTCCTCATTGTCCGCTTTTGCCTTTTCGTTCCAAAACTTACATATGCTCTTCGCTGTTCTCAGCTTTTTAAATTTCAAACGCTTTTAAAATCTGTAGACAATATTCTAAAAAATACATTATCTAAAATATTAAATTGCTCCTTTGTTGATGACAGGGTCTGGAATCAAGCCTCGCTTCCCATCTGTTATGGAGGCCTGGGCATACGCAAAATCTCGAGTGTGTCACTGCCAGCTTTTCTTTCGTCAGCCTACAGCACGGAAAACCTTTTCCTATCTGTTATTCGCCCTTCCTTAGGATCGGTTGAGGTGCCGTGCTTGACTGATGCTCATGTTAAGTGTTTGTCCGAGTACTAACCTGCCTACCTCGACCTTTTCTCAAAAACACTGGGATGAGCCTCTATGCAAAAATGTTCATTTACAACTTTTAGATTCTTGTAGTACCGAAAAAGATCGGTCTCGCCTCCTAGCTGTTTCTGAGAAGTAGTCAGGACACTGGTTGAAGGTAATACCTTCAAAAAACTTAGGAACCTTAATCGACAATACCACGCTTTCTCTCATAGTATCCCTTCGTCTGGGGGCCAGGACTAACCTTGCCGCTGTGGTGATCTCGTCGATGTACTAGGTCACCACGGTTTATCCTGTTTACGTAGTGCGGGCCGCATGTCACGACATGCTGCCTTGAATGACGTCATTCGGCGGGCTCTTGTCGCCGCTGGCGTTCCTGCAGTCTTAGAGCCTGTAGGTATTGTGCGCAGCGACGGCAGGAGACCGGATGGTTTGACGCTCATTCCTTGGAAACTTGGAAGATCGCTGGTGTGGGATGCCACTTGTGTCGATACACTTGCTGTTTCCCATGTGCCGGCGACTTCCAAGTCAGCAGGTGCCGCGGCCAGCACTGCCGAGAACTTGAAGCGGCGTAAGTATGCGACTCTCTCTGAGAGTTTAATATTTACGCCCTTTGCAGTCGAAACTTTGGGTCCCTGGGGCCCCGAAGCCCATCGACTGGTTTCTGATATTTGTAAGAGACTGGTCGAGGCTTCGGGAGACCGCCGGGCTGGCAGCTTCTTCCGCCAACGAATCAGTTTGGCTATTCAAAGAGGCAATGCTGCCAGTCTGCTAGGTACCTTGAGCAATGACAGCTTTCTAAGCGGCAACATAGAGGAAGTTTATTATTTAAGATAATGTGTAGTTTTAAGTTTGTAAATATTAACATATGTATGTACTTTTTGTTAATAAATCAAAAAAACGAATTATTTTTATTTATTGACGAAAAAATCAGCAAACATATATTCTAAAATATAGTTAGTGACCTAAAAATATAATTTAAAACCATAATTTGGATATAAAGTGACTTTAGAATTAAATTCTATCTTTATTGGATCGTTTCTTCTTCCCCTGAATACTTCTTTTGATACGCTGCTTTACGTATTTGACTTCTGGGGTTTCTCGCAGCAACAACTAGCAGAAATCGTCATCATGTTGGTGTTCCACTTTCCTTGATATCTTCTCTCTGCATGTTTAATGTCTCGGTGAAACCTTTCGCTATGTTCTTTGCTATAGTCGCCTAAGTTTTCGGGGAAGTAGTTAGTTCGTGTGAATGCAGAAAATGCAATTTTAGGCTCGATTTACAACCCTGTATTTTGAAAGCATTCAACATTCCATCTTCAATATCATTGTAGTTTGCATCCTTTCTGTTCCTAAAAATTTGTGCACATCTTTGAAGGAATTTGAGGCTTCTTTTTCTTTTTCTGACATTGTCTCAGTGAATGATGTGTCTGCAATAAGTTTCTTTATATCAAGGCCAAGAACACTTCTTTCTTTAGTTTAGCTTCTGACAGGTGTGGAAACTTTGAGCAAAGTTATTGAAAATAGGCGCCATCTTTGGGAAGAGAGTTAATGAATTGTTTGACGAGACCCCACTTGATGTGCAGTGATGTTAGTAAAACTTTATCACGAGGTACCAAGCTCTCTTGAAGAACAATTTTCTCGCTTGGTATTAAACTTTGTCGAACTGGCTAGTCCCTTTTTTCCCAGTGCAGATTTCTAGCCCTGCTATCCCACAGGCAGAGGAAGCAGGAATATTTCGTGAAACCGGATTGCTGAGCCAACAGCATTGGTAAAATTTTAAAATCTCATCCATTTATACTCTTCATATCGAATTTTCTGGAGAATTGTGGCCAAATTTTTGTATGTTTCTTCAAGGATAACAGTGCGAGCCATTGGAATTGAAGCGTATGTGTTGCCATTATGAAGAACTGCTTTTATGCTGACGTTAGAAGAGTCAATGAGCAGGCGCCATTCACAGAATCATACTCCAGTTTACTATTTTTTATCAATCCGCGTACATCATTACAAAACAGTAAATCTTCTTCTTTGCTAAAATACTGTAAAAATTGTGTCTCCGTTCCTGTACCATGAAAATATTCTACCTGGTGACAATATTATTTTTTGTTTAAGCCTGCAACCTAACAGTTGGGCAGCATCTTTATAAGTACGGTACATACACATACCCATATAATGAAATTTGTCAGTTACTGAAGTCGGTGCCAAGGCTACCAAACTAATAAACTTCTCTTGTTGCACATTGATTTGGCACCGACTTCAGTAACTGACAAATTTAATTATGAAGGTATGTGTATCGTACTTATAAAGTTTTCATTTTTATTGTACTTGAGTTTTGATTAGTAAAGGATAGTTGTTTTGTACTTATCAGTGTTTTTCTTTGAAGGTGGTTTAATTTTTTTTCTTAAAGTTTTTGAATATCAAATTTACCTCTGCTTCGTGAGAAACTTGCGCTTGAACCGGTAAGAAACTCAGTCAGGAGTCATGTATCGTTTTCAAACATTTCAGGTAGGTCAAACGTTGCAGATAGTTAGAGATAGTTTAATTACAATTGGTGAGTATATTTTGTCGTGATTGTAATGCAGATAGAATAAGTCATTGCAACATTAACTACAGCTACGAACGGTCTTTGCACTGACAAGGGCCATATGTACCGTACGTACTTACTGCGTTCGCAACTTATCACTAATTTAAAGCTAGCTTATAGCTTTAAATTTTTTTTAAAAGAGGCGGCAAACGAACAAGCGGGTCACCTGATGGAAAATGACTATCGCCGCCCATGGACACCCGCAACGTCCGGGGAATCACGGGTGCGTTGCCGGCCTTTAGGGAAATAGTGAAAGGAGGGAGAGCAAGGGGAGGGGATGATGAGCCACCGCCCACCGGCACTCTCACTCACCAAACGAAACACAACACAAACAATAGATGCTGTTATTTCACGCCGATATTCTATGAGATGGTGGTATTTCACCAGGCGAGCAAGCCTAATTCTTTCTGCTTTGTGTTAGTAACTAATTAATCTGTGGTTCTGTAATGCACCATGACTCTATCACTCTTATTAATTAGTGATGTAAATTAGTGATAATTCTATAATATTATTATTGTAACACAATAGATGTAAGAACACTTGACTTTTCGTAGCAGTTATAGATTTTGAATACTTATACCAATTTGGATAAGGGAAGTACATGGGGTGCGTAATATATGGACTCATGAGGTGATAATGACAACTTGGTCGATAAATCTTAATCGACAACCTGCTCTCCTTGCTCCCATATGAAGTTGAGACGGGTCATTAATATCGATATGTAAGTTTAAGTTGTTAGCGTCATTACAAAACTGTAAATAATTGATATACATTTTTCTGAAACATTATTTATTACAATCATATTTTATTTCTCTTATTTTTGAACGTGAATTATAAAAGTTGATTATTTGACTAGATTACGTATCTAGTCAAATTGATATTTTTTGGGGGTAGAGCCCCCCCCACACATTCGATAAAGTGCTGTTGTGACGAAATGTCCTTTGTGTCTAAATTATAATTCTGTCATATTAAATAATAAAGTGAAAGTAATAGTAATTGTGTTTATGTATCTCATAATCCTAGACAATCGAGTAAAATAAATAGTGATTAGCTTATAAAGTATACTAGTTATTACACGTGGCTTCATCTGCCTGGATTTCAGACAAAACATCAGTGTGTAACGTAAGATCCCAGATATGAGTCTCGTCCTCTTGAGATTTTGGCATACATAGAAATTTATAGTGTAGCCAAAATGGAATTTTTTTTCCTTAGTGATTCAAATATCCCCTAAAATCGAACTGAAATCTTGTGAACATTATTTCGTAGATTTGTATTCTGTTTCAAAATCAAAAAAAGGGCTACTTTAAGAATCACCGATTTTGACAAAAAACTAAAATTTCCAAATATTTTCACCCTCAACAATCCTCTTTGCAATTTGTATACCCTAGATTTCAAGGGATTATGTAAGTTGGCCATACTATCAATTAGGACAAAGATGTATTTAAAAAACGTGTTTTCTCTAGTTACCATTCTATCATCTGAACTCGAAAAGAAGATTTGTTATTAATAGCGTTGTACCTTTGGTTGTACCCAATAGAATCGCTAATTCTGTTAAATTAATAAGAAAGTTGATCTACAGCATAATGTCCAAATCGAAATAAATAAACGTTATTACAGGTGGCGGTACCCTCAAATGACAGTTTCAATGATAGTATTATAATTATAGTATACTATTGATTGTTATGATTATGATAACTACCAATAACATTAAACGTAATAATATAGTTATGTATCTATACAAACTTAACAACGTTTCCCGCCAAAATATTGTTATATATCACAACACCGTGTCGATGAAATCTTACAATAGTCGTAGTTTTGCTGATGATACTGGCAATAAAGATAGCGTAATGATGTGCGTAATCTTATTACTCGTAGATGTCATCTCATTCATTAAAGTGAATGTAAAATTACTCCAAATTAGTCAGTCAACCAACAATCAACAACAAATGCGTAACAAATGAATGTCTGAGAACTAAAAATAAAAATAAAAGAGTTTTTCGAATATATTTTCTAATACAGACAGATCTATTGTTGTGTAGTATACCTACAGATACGAAAAGATAGAACAGTAAATATTGATGTCGTGTAGCGAGAAAATTGAAGGTGATACAACCCCTTTTTTCTCCTGCATCGATTTTCCCCGTCATTTTCATTAAGTAGTCGCCTACGCCATAGCCCGACGCAGTGGAATCATATTTAATAGCAATTTGCGAGACACTTAGCCCTAAATAGGGTGCAGATAAGGTCGATTGCGGTACGGGTGCGGTCTGCGAACACGGACGTTAAAATATACTGGAAGGGCAAGGTCGATATATCGCTTATGCTGTTATAACAGTTTAATAACGCACTGCTAGTATTTAACTTCCGACTGAAAGAGAGTTATAAGTGATGCTGTTGTCTACCTAGTTGCTTGTCTGTGACATTTGTAGCTTTTGTACAGATGAACCAATGTGCATGCGGCTTTTTGTTTGAAAGTTGCAGTTTCTTATAATATGTAGTGACATATTTGTAGACTAGGCAATTTTATAAGTGTATATAAGTGTAGCTCGCGATCCAGTTGATAAATTACGATAATTAACAGTGTAGCTTAAATTATACAGTTTCAATCAGCTTATATACTTATAAATAAATAAGAAGATAAAGTATACGAGAAACTTCCAAAAATATTTTTTGAATTTCTGTCATCATTAAGAAAAGAATCAAGGTTAGTAATTTTGCGTTGTCAGTGTTTAAACCAGAAGTAGATTTAAAAGGTTCTTCATTTTATTCTAAAAATCTCGAAGGTCTGAACATTTCGAAATCAAATGATTCCGTTTCGGTTTCAAAAATATAATAAGCAAAGCTCAAGATTCTAGAAGGAATTTTTATTAGATGTGTTAGGGTTTACTACGCTCAAGTCGCTTCCATTATACTATCTAAATCCGTTTTGAGTACACGCATATATCAGTTTGGAACGACCGGAAGACCGGACCCTAAGAGATGGAAAAGACCTGTGTAATATGAGACCATTTGTATTGGTTCGGGTTGATGCTAAAAACAGCAGGATTACTTACAAATTTTTCGGTTGTTTACACCGGTGTCAACTTACTAAGATGTTTTTGAAATATATATTGACACGTCAAGCGTTAACAATACAGGCTTTAATTTCTTAAAAGGTGCCTCGTAAGTTATGCCACGACCAAAACCAATGGTCATATACAGTTAGACAACCAAACAATTTTTTTTTGTCGATATAATTGTACTTGTAGAAGGTCCTCGCTTTCGGGATACGAGTGGCCCTCCACAACTGCGGGTTATTACCTAAAAATTTGCAAACAGCGATAACCACGCGATCACTGCGCAACCGGTGATTACCTAATTGTAATGAAAAATTAGTATCATGTATGACGATTGCGTATCTATTATTCTATGACCGTAAAATGCACTTTTCGCGGTTGATTTAGCGCCACTATGCAAATAACATTACACAAATTCTCGTTAAGACAGCAGATATCGCGCGATATTGGCTGTCGCATGCTGTCTGCAAGTTACGTAATAAACATGCTGGTTTCGTTTGTTTGCGTTCTTGTCTATGACTGTTTTAGGTGCATTTTATTCGATATGTATGATATTTATTAATAATAATATGATATTTACAATTAAATATAGTTTTTTTTTATCATTATTATTTTTAAATGTATATTTTCAGTTTCACAATTTGGGTGAAATTTTGGTTCAATCTACGTTGTCATATAGAAACCATATAAACATGATGAATTCTTGTAATTCTTAGCTATCTTCCACCCAAAATATTAGACTTGTCAATCGACACGTATTTCTTCTCTCAAAGAAGCATCCTATTTAAAGCTTTAGAGATAATTTGGGGTCAGCTAACTAGCACCGAAACGATACAGAAGTCTGCAAAGATCTTATTATAATATTTGAGCTGTATAGTGGTCGTGATATACTCGTGATTACACATTTCAGTTACATAGTTGTTGTGCTAGTCACTCTTATATACAGGGTTAATTTAAAAATACTAATAACCTCTTAGTATTTTGTTCTTAACATTATCCCCAATAGCTTTTGTTCTATAACTTTTAAAAACTCATTACTTTTTCTTTCATACAAAAATAAAAATACATTAAATGTTTCTGAAAATGGCACCTACTCTACTCGGTCGCTAAAGCGGCACACGTACAGAGGGGCGCGGGGGGGCGGCGCGGCGTCGAGGCCCGGTTAGAAACACGTACAGAGTAATTACGTTTCACACAGTGCAACAAAACATAATAAATATTTTTGGAGGAACGTATTAAGTTTCGAAAAAAGTCGTAGAACAAAAGTTTTTAGGTATGATAACAGGAATTTTGCACTAAGAGGTTATTACTACTTTTTAATTAACCCTTTATGACAGGAAACACGGTTGTATACATTTTATCACAGATTTTACGATAATATCTATCCTCTTTGCTTGTTGGGAAACTATAAACATTAACCATTGATCGTGAACTTACCTACCCGCTTGGACTAACCAACTGCACGACGAATCATTCACTTACTTTAGTAAAGAGTCCGTCTCGATATTTAAAAAAACTGAGAGTTAGATATTGGGTACATACAACTTCAACTCTTTATGACAAACAATAACTCAGGGATCAAAGAAATAACTGTCAAGGAACGCAGAGTAGTGATTCTCGTAGATATACAGAGATGAGGTATCCTACGAACGTTACAACAATTTTTGGGAAATAATTACGAGGATTATTGTTTTCGGAAACCTGGTGCTAAACTTAATACTACACGTCGTCGCGAGCGGTAACCAAACAAAAAGAGGACTTCAACTGATATCGCGGTAGCGATTTGTCTACGTGGCTTATTCGTGATTGGTTGATTTTAATAATCTGTGAACGCCGTGTGTTGGCGCCTTTTTGCCACCACACGTGGACAGAGTCGAGGGGACAGAACGGCAGTTGTAATCCGACCGCCTGACTGGATATATCTTATCGAACCTGTCATGTTCACCGTTACTTAAAAGTTACAATTAGTTTTATCTAGAAGTGAGTGCTGATTGTAATTTGAATTAAGAACATTGTTCATCATAATCAGCTTCGTTTGATTGGTTTGCCCGAGTACCCAAATTGATGGAGTCCGTACTATGAGACTGCGACGATGAATATATTACAATCACATAATTCTGAATTATCTCAATTTACGAGTAATGATTACATTGTAGTGATAGTTGGTCCAAATGAAAATAGTCCCTTTGGGTTGCGATCTACAATATTTTCTTAGCTATTGGCAACTCAAAATACCAATATTATTTTATGTGGTGTTCTCTCTAATAGATACATTAATGAAAGTAAATATAATTATGAACTCAAATATATATGTAGTAATTTTAGAAACGTTATTTTTATAGATATAGATCTGCAAAGAACGAGACCTCAAAATAAATTGTATTATGTGTACTTAAGTAGATTTATTTTAAAAGAAATTCTATACCTGTACTAAATTTTATACATCTATTCAGAAATTCTGTATCAGCTACGAACAATATCAAAAGGACCAAAAACATTGTAACAATACTAACGATGAAAATAACTGCATACGTACAATGAAAGATAATAGTACACAAACTAATCATAGCATTCATCATACCTTAGAGCCATAGATTGTAATTGTAATGACATAACTACTGCTGAGACTTTTTGGTGGGAACGCGAAAAGTGAGGTTGCCATTTTATTTAGATTTCCTATTTTTTACATTTTTGGGAGTTTTAAAGAACAAAAGTGATAGTAACGTACATTGTGTTTTATAGTTCTGTGTAAGTGAAAAGAATGGAGTAGGACTAAATAAACATGTGTAGCTGATGTTCTCGCGCTCTTCCAAGAAGTCCTGTAAAACTTCAGTAAAGTCTACTATCACTAAATACATATATAAAATTAAGAATCACAGACAGACACTTCGATTATATTTATTTGTATATGTAGATGTATAAATTAATATCATATAATACGTATTTTAATACTAATTTCATAGTAGAAGTAAAAATAAAACATCAACCGAGATTTCCAAATTTCAGATACATGCGTATTGTAAATACTATAGTATCCGAGAAAAACAACTACGAGTATGACATACAAACAAATGGCCATCGAGGCGGTTCTATCAGCGTTTCTTTTTCAAATTTTATAATGGAACACTATTTCCCTGGACTCTATCTCCAGTTTGCCAGGTACAATCTAAAGTAGGTCGTCATTTCATCGTTATGAATGCATAGTTTTCATTTTACGCAACTCGCCGCTTGACAGAACAAATAAGATATTTTATGTGAGAACAAACGATGTTTTCATAAAAATAACTATAGGCCATAACCTGTGATCATAAATCGCTCACAGTGCGGCGCCCGCGCCTATATTATAATCGTGTTCGCTGTTGGGCTACACAACTAGGGACGATGGGTAATACCAACTATAAAACTTGGTTAAGATTTAAATTATAAATTTTGAGTAAATCACTTTTATAAAAATATTATATATTACATATTTCTATTATATACCGATTTTCATCGAGATCGGTCGAGTCGTTCTTCAGTTATAAAAGGACATACAGACAGACAGACAGACAGACAGAGAGAGAGACAGACAGACAGACAGACAGGCAGACAGACAGACAGAAACATAAATTTTAAAAATGGTAGAATAATAATAATAATAGTAATGCGCCAGACAATACACGCCAATCATCTGATCTCAAGCTAGAGTATTCCCTGTGGTATGAGAACCAGACGACGACTACTGGGGGCGTCTCCCAGTACACCCAGACCCGAGACAATCTACAAAAGTTCATGTCCTAAATTGACCCAACCGGGAATCGAACCCGGAACCTTCCGCGCCTGGGGCTACGTCTAAACCACTGCGCCATCGAGGTCGTCAGAATCGAAGTAAGTGAGTCATAAAATGGCTGTTTCACTAAATTGCACAGTAAACTTATAATTAAAGACGGACGCGAGAGATTTATAGTAAGTATAGATGAAAGCGCAACGTCATGGTATTACTGTTAACAGCACGTGCATTGGAACGCTGGTGGAATACGCCATCCTCACCGCCCCACTACCTGAATTTATTATTTACAACTTCTTATAAAATATTGTAGATCGGCGATCGACGGGCAGCTGTGCCAGGGCATCTTTAAGGCTCGCCCCAACGCGACCGGTGACGCTGTAAAAGCCACTAGGGCTAACACCAAAGAGGGCTTTTTTAGTCGGTTGGAGTCCGACACTACTCAGTCGGCGTAGAGTCCGGCTGAGTGTCCGTGGAGACTTTTTCGCCATTCTGAAACAAAAAAAAAACGACGGGCAGGTTTTTCTAGGCTTCGGCCCTATGCACATGTTGTAGCGCCCTTAAGCGCTTGTTTATTGCGCAGAGTACTAACTCTAAAACGGAGGTAGTACACCGTTTTAGTTGTTAGAAGCGGTGTAGTTACAATTAATTACTTTAATGAGAAGTATTCCGTAAACAGCAATAAAATCTATCTGATTAACTTCTGGCTTTCTAAGCAATTTTATACTGTCTTCTGCCTTCATATACATACATACATACATACATACATATATATCCCTAACGGGGAAGACAGCGAGGATGAGATGCCCTAGTTTCGCGGAAGTTATACATACTTCCGCGTTTTTATTTATCAAGTCATCATCAATGACAAGTTTTGTTCATCAATTGATCATAACTAAATCTATCTCAAAAAATACCATTTAGCTACTTTTACATACGCATATGATCTGAAAATTGTAACATAAAATATTTTATATGAGTTGACTTTTATTCGATCCATGGACTTGATGATTTTATATTATTCACTAGTTTTTCCGATTGCTTTCACGTATTTCTTTGATACGCGTGTCTAAGTGAATAAAAAAGATATGATCTTCTGGGACGTCTACCATATTGGATTTATGACGTTACTTGCACGATTATTGCAATTTTAATGATATAAAAAAAGTCAGAAGCGTGTCAGACATGCATTAACTTGTCCGACACGGATTTTATACCAAGTTGAAAAAAAAGGGTATAACACTTTCTTTTCTCAGTTTTGTAACTCAGTTGATGTAAGTATACATGCAGATACAGCATACCAAGGGTGCTAAGGGTTTCAATTTTGTTATTTTGGCTATGAAATCCTAAAAATGTAGATTTTAGCTTCGACAACTTATATCCCTATATTATAAATGCTTCTGTTTAGTTTGTCTGTTACGTTTTCACGGCTAAATAACTGGACCGATTTTGATGAAATTTAGAATAGAGATAGGTTAAATCTGTTATAGGCTACTATTTTTAAATTCCATACACGACGTCGTAGGCGCCAGCTAGTGACAATATAAGTAACCAGCGAGAAATTAGGTTCAGTAATTTATATAAGTTACTGAAGCTAACTTCTCGCTGGTTTTAAAGCCCCAAAATAATAGTTATGTACATCAGCCGATACAGTATTATGGTTTATGGTCGATAAATCTGTGTTGTCTAATAAAACTTGAGGCGGTGGCGCTGCGGGGAGACACTTGAAATTTAACCATGGCTCTAACATGATGCGAGTTACAGTTAAAACGTAATAGACAACTGCTTGTAAATATTAGGTATTCTTTTCACTTGTAAGTTGGTATAATGCCAAAGAATATTAAAGGTCAATGACCTTTGTTTGATTTATATTAGAAATATACCTTTAAAATTCTTGAAGAAATGAAAGGGGTGCTTTACCCCTTCCATTTCTTCAAGCCGCGTCAATCTCTTTACATATTTTCGCCGACGTAAGAGAGTTTTTTGACAGTCCTGTAAGATAACACAGCGAACTAAAAATCTAATTTTAGAAATTAGATTTTTAGTTTTCTTTAGCATTTGGGTAGTATATAACAATCTTCAGACTAATATTAATTGTATGTGAAAGCTCTCGATGCATTTAATTTCTCAATGTATACGTTAATTCTCACAAAGCTATGATGTTTCGTTAATACATAACCTCTATACGGCCGCTAGCATCGATTAAAATTACATTTGACTGCACTGACCCACTAATACGTATGCAACCTATTTTATGTACACTTTTGATATCGTAATATTAAAAAATCATTACAAAATTTACTCTATTATTTAAAACGGTGCGTACATATCCTGTCGTTAATATTTACAAACTTAAACTAAACATTATCTTAAATAATAGACTTCCTCAAAGTTGGCGCAGACAGCGGTCATCGCATAGGGTACCAGCAGACTGGCAGCATTACCTCTTTACATGTAGCGAAATACATGTAACATACAGAAATTAAAAAATATATCGTTGTCAAAATGTTGTTGGTCGGGATTTTAAGTTGTGAATCTCGGCGTGGAAGGAGATGTACTTCATTCACAAAAATTAAAATGTTAAGCATAATAAAAATTGCAATCTCTTCTGTTATTAAGGATGTTTATTATTAACTATGCCTAGCCAAGTAGCTGGGCAGGTATCCTTGAATGCGGGACTGGAGTGCGCCAAGTGGATATCCAGCAGTTCGGCCACTGGCAACAGTCGAGCTGCTAGCGCTTTCAGCATGTCGATCACGTTGGGGCCAACTTCTTGGGGTTTGGTCGCCAGCACTTCTGCAGCGTTGGACTTGATTGCGAAATTGACGGTGTTACGTAGATGATACTGAAAAATAATTAATCGTGTACTTTGCTGTAGCAGTATTGCTCAACATATACACACGTATATATTTGATGGGAATTCCCCTTTCTTTTAAAGATAACATTGATCTGGTAAAGAATTTTACGCATACTAAAGATTTGCAGTGCTATTCAGAAACAACATCTAACGAAATGATTAGTATTAGGTGAAACTTCCATTAAAACATCCGAAGAAACAATCAAATGAGGAAACAATCGACGCAACATCTATTTAAACATGTGATGATGATGATTCTCGTTTGTTTTATGCTAACTTAGATGACCAGACTGAGAATAATACCGATATTCTGTTTCAGTCATGAAAGAGAAGAGACTGGCAATATGATGGTTCAATGTTAAGGGACAAACACGTGGAATTTACCTTTAGTAAGAGACCATAATGAAGTATTTGGTATTGAGATGAACTGGGAAAAGGTCCAACAGATTTACCTGTATCAATAGCATTACTCCAAGATGCACAGGCTTGATTTCCATTTCTTTCAGTTTCCGTACAAGAAGTCTTGGTGTTAAATCGTCTAGTTTACCTAACTGGGCCAATATTCTAGGTGCCTGCAAAACAACAAATATAATTTGCGAGATGTATTGTTAAAATAATTGATTAAGTTAATAAAGATTTGGATGAAGTGAAATATATAAATTAAATACCTTTGTATGTAGGTAACAGTAAGTTCTAATACAACGTATACAAAAATTTAATCTATGTATTATTCTGAAAGATATTTTTGTGTCATAATCGATTTGAGAAAAACATTGTTTCATGTTTTTCCAGCAATAAGGTAAAGATTTAAAAAATCCGTAATTTATATCACGTACTCGGTAAAAACAGAATAATAAAAATTGAAATTAATCCGGAAATTGTTGCCTGCCACATCCGGACTCCGGATTTTAACCCTCCCATAGATGTAGTGTGGTTCACCTTTGCATAAAATATTGCAATACGTGCGCTGTATGAGATAACATACAGCATAAACTTTTCCTTTTAAATTACGTCAATAAATCATCGAAAGAATTGATTGAATTGATTTTTTAACTTTAACTCGACGATTTGCCTTCTTATTTTTAAAGCGTGTTGCTAAAGGTCTAGAACGCCTTTCCTGCGAAAAGATTAATTATGTACTCACAGAACAACCAAAAAATACATTCCGAACGGACACATAACTATATATTTTCTATTGCGCTTACATTTCACTACATTGCCAAATGATGTCAAAGGGTTGGCGTAATTAAAACAATAAGAAAAAAGGAAAAGCGTTTGTTCCTGCGTCATTGTTTCCTCCACCTGCTACTTGGGCGATTTCAAGTTTGAAGTCAATAGATTTATCAGATTCTGAACAAACGTGATTAAATAATTTCACTCTTATATTGCTTTCCTTCAGGCAAGACTGACTGAACGTACGACCATTTACGATAAAAAAAACTTTATGTAAGTACGTATGTATTTATGTATAAGGCTTTTAATTCCTCCATATAAATAATGACGAAAGATCCTAAGAAAGAAAGAAGAAGAAAGATTTTGATTTCTCTTTTTTTTTTTGCTTGTCGATGTGGACGAAAACGTCATCCGTCATTACACGACTAATGTGTTTGTTTTATTTAATATTTTTTTCACAATTTTATAAACTAAATGTAATGTAACTGTATTTGTAACGGATATTATATTCGCAAAATATTTGTACGATTTTTGCGAATGCGGAATGCAAACACGAATGTCGATAAATATGTAAAAACAACATAATGAAAAAAAATCATTAGTATTGGTAAAACTAACACCGTTGACACTTATCACAGTTAAAATAGATTTAGATTTATTTTTCATAGATAGATTTTTTATAAAAGAGGGAGCAAAAGAGCAAGTAAATCGCCTGATGCAATCCGTCAGTCCGTCAGTCCGGGCAATCACGGATGCGTTGCCGGCCTTTAGGGGAATAGGGAAAAGAGGGGTGGAGGTGATGGGCCACCGGCGCTTTCACTCACCGAACGAAACACAACAGCAACAGACGCTGTTATTTCACGATGATATTCTGTGAGTGGGTGGTATTTCACCAGGCGAGCCGGCCCAATTCGGGCTGCAATGCAGCATGGCACTCCTAAAATATTTCATTTTTTTCCTTCGCCTATCTATCTACCATGTAATGTATAAGATTTTATCAAAATTGTAAAATCAGGCGAATCTAAAAACTTCATTTTTCATGAATTAGCATTAGTTTGCTTATTGTTCTTTGCACTACACTCTACACAGATTCACATCTTGTAATTTCTCTTAGTCAATCGTTTATGTTATACTCGCGTAGCTGTATATCGTGTGAGAAATTACTGCATGGAGTGTGATGCGGACGATCTGCGTCACAGTGTACAGGATCTTATACTTTGATTTCTTTCATGTTTTACACATACTCACTGTGAACATGATGTCGTATAGTCGTGCGCATGCGTGGAACACCTGTGCGTCTGCCATCTGGTCGTGCATGTCTCTGTTCTCAACGGACATATAGTAGCGGTGAGCGGTGTCTATGCGGCTGCTCATGCTCGTATTGCGTGGCAAATCCTAAATAACATCTCCCTTAGATTATTACAACCGTTCCCATGACTTTGACCATGCGGAATTAAATTTTTTATATAGTTATGAATTCTGAAACTCTTTTTCAACTCCTTTGGGGTTGCACACGGCAGGACAGGGGCGCGCAGGCGCCGCGGTGCGCTTGCACTTTTTGATTGTAAATACGTATCCAGAGTAATTACGTTTCAGAGAGTACATTAAAACTTAAAAAATATTTTTTCCGGGGATGTATTAAGTTGTGAAAGGAGTAGAATAAAAGTTGTAAAGTATGATTATTTTGAACTAAGAAGTTATATGTATTTTTCTATTAACCCTATATAAAGATACTAGAACAGAGAATATTTTATTCGTACAAGGAACACCATTGATTCATGAGATCAAGTATTGTTATTATCAAAAATATATATAAATTAAACAAATGTACTGTAACGACACCCACCAACCACACATACAACCAACCCTTTTGTTGGTGTGCGTCACGGACGTCACGCATCTATTCGCGCTAGCCCAACCTACCTATTTAATTTGTAATCCCCTACATCATAGCTCCCTATCACTACCTTAGTCTTTAGTGTCCTAACTTAGGATACCTAGGTCTACCTAGATCTTGTCTAATATAATTTGGCCATGGCGTGATCGTCTATTTCCCTAATACGGACCCTAATGTTGTGGAATAATGCTTTTCGTCTATCATTAACATAAAGAAATATAGTATACACTTATAATTATAAATTATAGGAGAGAGAGGAGAAAGCATGCGTCTTATCTTAGTTTCCAGGAATCCCGTTCTCCCTTCTAGGCACGTCTAATTGTCGGCCAGTCGTGGTAGTCGGTTCACACAACTAAAGTCTATTCTAGCTCATGAGGAATGAGTAATTACTAGAGACACAGTGAGACGTATAATTATTCCAATAAGACAGCATATAATTCTAATAATACTTATTATTAATCATGCAAGCATGTACACAATATACTATCAATACCATAAAATATGTACTCGTATAATAAGGTTTCCTATGAACAATAAGATTTAACAGTCTTGGCACAACAAGGCGAATCAGGCCCCGTCTGATAGACCTAGTTCTGCCAGCCGTTATAATATCCTAATATCGTGGGGGCATTCGGGTCTCCCAAACACACCTACAACCCGACCGTGCATATCAAAGGTTGACTCATCCATCCGCACGCCATGTGGGGACTTCGGAGAGTAGTCTTGTATGATTCGTGATAATAAGTCATGCTTATGATATTTATTTATAATACTAAGTTATAGTCGGCATTGGAATTGACGAGCCTAGGCACAAACCACAGCGCCCCTCTAATATACACTTCGCTCAACTTCCACCACCCGACGGTATTAGGGGCCCTAGCCTGACCTAGGCATTGTGTAAGTGTCCTAATAGCCTGCCTCCGATGGCAGAATGGTTTAATGTTTGGTGGAGTGGTCCAGCGTGGTCCGGGTCTTATAACGATACAATCACATGGCGCCCCTCCGTCCTAGACTTTTGTACACCTTTCGTACACAAGAGCACCCGCAGGTATCGCTCAAGGATCCGGGTTCCTAATCATCGTAGGTCCGTCATGAGCGCCAGTGAGTTGCATCGCCCACCAGAGCACGCTGAAGTCACCAAATGTGCAGTAATGGTTTAGAGTCGCGAGACCCTGTGTAAAACAGTTGAGTGCATGTGGCAGTCCACCATGGTACGTTCCATTCAATAAATGTCAAATACCGTTATTCATAGGTTTTACTGTTTGTTGCGTTTCTAAGGAATTGTGAAACCTGATACTCATCGTGTCACGTGCACAAGTCGTATAAACCACTGAGAGGCTCGGTTCTGTAGATAATGTCGTTGGTTTCTTGACGAGGTATAACATATCGTTGCGCACATAGCGATAGTGTTTCCGTAGCTCGTCCCGGGTCATAGCTCATGGGCAACAGCGACAAAATATTGGTTCCACAATTCTGATGGGTTGTTGTCGATTATAATATAATAATGTAGTCAACAAGTTGCTGTTTAGATTTGTTGTTCATACAATATGGTTCGTCCTCATTTATGGAGGGAACGAAGGAAATCGCAGCTGATACTATGACGCTGCGCAGGTTAGTGCGTTTGTATAAATATTATAAATAATCAAATATACATTCGATGGCTGATAGGAATATACCATGGTTCGCTTTGTCATGGAGGGTTCAAAGAACTCCTGTAGTGAATTGGAGGTTTTAGATTTGTAATTAATATACATTATTCATATTTATATATAATTAAATTCGTAACAAATATATAGTTATTATATAAAGCATGGAAATCAGAACGGGCTCACCGGGGTCCTCTAGTAATGCGACTTCAATGTATCACTATCACTGGTATTATTTAATTCTATGCACAGTATTAGGCAAATATCCAGATCGCGGTACTAGGACGTCCATCCTCCGCCGTGGCTGAAAGTCCAGTCCCCTAACCAACGCCTCGCTCTCTCTTCAAAACTCGCAAGCATTTATTTTTTTTGTAGTATTTCAATTTTTTGTCAAACATTTCTAATATTCCTCAAAACACTTAACCCCTAATAAACTTGTTAAATTTATGACCATACCGATAGTTGGAGACAAAGAACTTGCACATGTGGCGATATCTCTCGTTTTCTCCAAACTTGTCTTTCAATTACTTGGACGTTTGTAAGTGCTTAAGCATGGTTTATGAGACGGTCGAATATAACAAAAAATTGTAAATCGTTTTAAATTGCACGCGCTTTCCCATGGTGCTTAGAACAACAGCTCTCGTCCTTTTGTTACTTAAAATTTGGTTATTCATCGTAGTACATACGGATAATATTTATATAGTCTATTATTATATGCGCTTATTTATAGCCTAAAATATGCCTATTTTTATATAGGACTACCATAGGCTCGTTACAGTACGTATAACTGGAGGTACGAGCAATAATAACGTGATCTTATCACTTGTCAAAGTTTTAAAATAGTTTAAACGAGATTTGGATCTATGATGATTATAATGTGATAACCATTCATTAATAAGGTCATGTCATTTTCCATATAAGGTGGAGAAAGCATGAATTTGTGAAAAATCACACCTCAATACCATTTCTAATTCAAATTTTGACGTTTTCAAAGAATGTAGGCCACCAGAGGAGACCAATAAATCTAACCTTCGCTATATCTATGAGCTTCATGACGAGAGATGAGTAGATGCGGCGACTGATTGCGTCTGTCCGCCGAGAACGGTAATTATCCACTTCTCTGAAAACAGAATTGTATATTAGGCCGCGTTCAAACGTGACGACTTTTATTGGAGGAGCATTCGAAGAGGGATTCTGTACGTACAGTGACCGGAAGATGGCATTATACACATAATACAAAGGTGAGCAGAAAACCGTTAATCTTTAATTAACTAAATTAACAAGTCGTTAAACGAAATAACTTCTAACTCAATTTAAAAGCTATGCTATACACACATTAAAAAAGTCTAAGCAACATGCATCATTTACAGAAACTGCATGTTTTATTAATTGATACTTTATTTTTTTCTTAGAAAAGTAGATTGGTATACAATCTTTTTTGTTCCCGGAAACATATACTGGTTGATTTTAAAAATAGAACCTTTTCGGTTGTGGTTTGTTTTCATTAAAATAAAAGCTAATTATTTTTTTCCGATTTCACGTGCTTTCGTTGGTTGATATACTTGGTATTTATCGCACTTTTATCATTTTGATATACAGATATACAGTTTTTGAAAAAATTGAGTGGTGAGTAATTTTTTATATTATAGAGCGACGCAATTTGACTGCTGATGAAATGCAGAGCTGTAGGAATGCTACAAGCGAGAAGCAATCAGTCCCAGGTGTTTCGGCATTTTGGTGTCATAGGAGCGTGATTTGTCGTCTTTGGCAGCGTTACGTTAATACAGGGGATCCTGCTGAACAGCACCCAGGACGTGGAAGGAGTACAACTGCTCAACAGGACCGATACATACAACTGACTGCAAGACGTCAGCCGATGTTAACCGCACGGGGGATAGGTTTAAAGCTATAATTCTCAAGCGGTGTTGTAGTTAGCCACCACACCGTGACAAATAGGCATGAATACGGCACGAGCACGACACCCAATTAGGTGCCCACCTATACGCCATGGGAATCGCGCCCATCGAAACGAATGGTGTAGGGCAGAGTTTCTCAAAGTGGGGTACGCGATCCCTAGTAGTAGACGAACCCCTAGTAGGGGTTCGTCATTCGACGGTAGGGGGTTCGCGACAAGATTTACGTAATGGTGGCTTGATGACTGGCAGGCACGTGCGGCACACATGGTGGCGCGTGCGTGACTTATGTGAGAGTGGGTTTTCACACCTGGTCATGATAAAGACGAAATACAGAAATCGACTTCATACCGAGTCAGAATTAAAGTTAAAATTGTCCAAAATTACTCCTAAAATTGACTCAATTTGCGACAAGAAACAAGCCCACCTATTACATTAATATTAAAAAGATATTTCTTTTGGCACTGTATTTATTACCTTTTATTGAAATAAAAACTTTATTTTCTTCAACAGTCAATTTTATTATTTTCTTTAGGGGCGATTTAATTAGTTAGTTAAGGGGTTCGCTGTCATCTGGTAACTTGAACAGGGGTTCGTGGAGCCAAAAGTTTGAGAAACCCTGGTGTAGGGAACACTTGACATGGGCCTAGGAGCAATGGGATAAAATTTTATTTTGTGAAGAGTCCCGGTTTGGATTTAGGCCTGATACGAGAAGGGTAAGAGTGTATCGTCGTCCCGGAAATGCTGAACGGCTGAGATCCGTCCAGGAAGTGCACCCTTTAAGTGGCTCCACAGTGATGGTATGGGCGGGTATTATGAAGAACAGACGAACTGAGCTCGTTTTTGTAGATGGCAATATGAACGCTGAAAGTTACGTTGAAGATGTCCTCGGGCCTTATGTTCACCCATTTGCACAAAGTCTTGGCTCAGATTTCACGCTGATGCATGACAATGCGCGTTCGCACACAGCTCGGTGGACCAGAGAGTACTTGGCAATGGAAAACATCCGCGTATTGCCGTGGCCTGCATAATCGCCAGATTTCAATCCCATCGAGCACGCATGGGACATGTTCCAGAAACGTGTCCTAGAGAACCTAGACGGAGTGTCGACAACCCAACAACTGAAAAACTTGTTGAAATTCCATTAGGACCTATTGCCGCAGGATCAGATAAACAATCTTATAAATTCAATGAAAAATCGCCGCCGACAAGTTTTAAAAAACAGAGGCGGTCACACTTTGTATTGAATTACCAAATAATTAAAAAAAACGTCGTTATTTAATTTAGTAAAACATGAAAAGTTTAGTTTCGTTTTAACTTTATTTTATACTACATATGTTTCGGTACACATATTATTAATTACTGTGATTAAATGAGCAATTGAATGGAGGATTGTGTTGCTTTAGTCACTAATGCGTCAAAAAATGCTTAGTTATTATTTATAAAAGAAATATAAATATATTACAATAGTAAAAATCGTTTCAAAGTTCAAAATCGTACATGTTGCTTAGACTTTTCTGATGTGTGTATAATGTAACTTCTAGCTTAATGGTAAAAGCAATAGAATATTTGTTTTTTATTGAACACCCAAAGATACAAAATTGTTTATCGATAAGTGTTTCACTTCTCAAGAAAGCATCTCCAGGAATATCCAAAGATAAGACTTGACTACCTATCCAGCACCGAAATTTTGTTATAGTAGAAAAATATTCGATCAACGAAATCGAAACTGTGTGGTAGAGAGCTAACAATGTGTGCAAATTGATCACTTGAGATCGTTTGATTTGACTTTGAATAATAATTAACCCATAACTGAATAGAAAATGGCGTAAAGTGTATGTATGGATATGTACTATACTTATAGCAAAGTAGAAAAATAACAATAACATTCAGACTTCAACTCAATTCAGAAAACTTTATATTCTGAATTTTATCTGACCGGGAATCAAACCCAGAATCGCCGGTTAGAACGGTAAATGAACCCTTATACCAGCGGCCAGTCAATTAAGAAGTTCCTGTAAACTGTATAATTAAAACTGTATCTGTTGTTTATAAAAATTTTCATTCATCTGCGTTTTAATTGTATAAGGGTCGTATTTCATTAAAGCAGGGAGTAAGGGTTGTTTCATTCAAACGTTTCATATAAGCTTCACCATACGCATATATACCATACTTTATATACCTAACAGGGTAGACGGATGGGACGAACAACAAACATCGTCATCTCGATCATGAAGACGCTATAATAATATAATATATAATATAATATACTCAGACATTTCACACAGCGCCATCTAGTCCCGAAGTAAGCTGCATAGTATGTTGTACGTGCCCATATGCGCCATTATATACATCCAGTAGTCCATTGCGAACAATGTTGAGCATAATCACGCTGTAGGTGATGAGTTGAACTGTTTGTTATAATTTGTAACAGAAATAAGCTGAAATCTTATATGCTCTTACTAAATAATCTACCTTTATAAATACATACATACACATCTTCACGCCGTATCCCTAACGGGGTAGTCAGAGAGGACGGAGCGCCAAGCGTCGCGGTCCATACATACTTCTTTCATTTCATCAAATCTCATCATTCTCCTCACACATTTTCGTCAAGGTATGCGGGTGCTTTTGACATTTCCGTCGGCGAACACTCTAGCTATTTGATATTCATAAATACCTTTAAATATACATCTATATACTCAATTAAGGGTAATTTTTTAAAAATCTTAGTTACCATCTTATTTGTTTATAGATTGTATTAATTCTAAAAAATTTTGTGGACAACCGAACATAGCGCGCTAACACAAGGATACGACGCGCACTAGGTGTATGTATTAGTCTACTTAGCAAAAGTATGCTTTAACGCGCACGGCGCAAGATTTATTTTTATTTTTATCGATTCGTGTACCCATGATTTAAGTTTAAAGAAATTATAAAAGAATGTATGTACAATGTACATAATACATATTACAGTGAAACCTGGTTAAATGGGCCCCGGATATGTGAGAAATTTGTTATTGATAATTACAATGAGGTCCGGACACTTTTTCATTAAAATACCTCTGTTACTGGGAATTTTCAAACCTTGTTAACTGAGGTTAGATTTCATATATTTTTTCGATGTTTACCTCTATAATTGGGTACTTCGTAGCTCAATAACTCGTATAAGTGAGACAATGTATCAGGTTAGACAAATTATGACACGCTTGTTTACAAACAGTTTAATTTCTTCCATACTTGCTTTGTTTATCATAGGGGGACCCTCTATAAATAAGATAAGTGTCATGTTAACCTGCCTATTTGGGAAACTGGGCAAATAAAAAGCCTCTATGAGTGATAAAAAATTCTACGTCCCTTCAAATCCCAGTTAACTAGGTTTCACTGTATATTGAACATAACTGAAAGAAAGAAGAACTAAAAAAGATAATAAGTGGATTCAGTAACAGAACTAAGTGGTTTACGTTTTTTGATTAATTTTGTTACAATTTTAAGAGCATTTTATGTACTAGCAGTACTCGTCTGCTTCACTGGGCCTATGTTTAAAATGTGTGCGAATAATGTTATATCTTATAAGAAAATAAATGTGCAGAACTGTACCAGAACAGATTTATTTATACATATCTAATAATATCAATAATTGAAAGTTGTTTCACCTCTTAACAATGTATTTGATGATGAGCGACATGGTCCTGTTCAAGTACACCTGATTTTCTTTCTTGAGGTCGAAAAGAATCTCGTTTTCAAACCTGGAGTCTTGGAGAGCTTCTACCGTAGCTTTGGCTAGTCGTCGGTTCTCAAAGAAGTATTTCTGCAAAGACAACACAAGTGGTTCCATTTGTAACTTAATGGGGGCCTCGGAATGTCAATATCCGTTTTCACATGCTTTTTCGAATTAAATTTATTAGTTTATAAACAATTAGAAAACATGAAATAAAAAGGATCAGCTAGTTATTGTAAGCTACATTTTGTACATAATTTGCTTCGTTAGCCTTGAGCGGTGTCCCAAAAATAAATAAATTCGTATCGTGTCTTCCCTTCTTAAACCAAAAGTAAGAAAACAAATGAAAAATTTAAACTGATGAAGCCAAATGTAATTAGACAAAGACAGTTAAGCATGTAAAATATTGCTCAAGTACGTGTCGGGCCATGCACATGCAAGGGTTCCGTAGAAGGAATGCGTAATATTCATTTAATCGCCAGAAATAAATTAATATTTCATAAAGTTTCTCAATGACACGATGTAAAACAAAATTATTTCTATGGTCGTGAGCGTGTAACCGAAAATACCCGATATCTCAAAACTACACAACAGTTCTTTTCTTTCCGTTGAAAGCGCTTTTAAAGTTCGACTATCTCAATTTTTTTCAGAAACTTCCAACCCACAGTTTAAAAGTTAGTCGGAGAGGGGACTCTTTTGATGACTTTAGAAGCACATAATTATCTCAGAAAATAAAAAAGTCACTTTGAAACCCCTTTATCATTATCTAAGAGCTATCTAAAAATACCCTACATGCTTATATGCACTGGTTTGGTTCATCCCTCAGTTATATAGAGTGCCACCCCTAATTTTATTTTTTCAAAATTTCACTGCACAAGCTGTTCAAAAACCTACCTTCCAAAATTCATCTGTTTAGTGCCAATAGTCTTCGAGGAAATTGGCTGTGACATACGAACAGACGGACACACGGATAGGACGATAGTGTAAGGGTTCCATTTTTTGCAATTTGGCTACGGAACCCTAAAAAATATTTTTCTTTAAAGGTACTTTTGGCTGCAATTTCTGTGAATTTTGTTTTTTTGTTATAAAAACAAGTATTGGTAATATGAATGTAGGTATAATAATAAATAGCAATTACCTCCGGTATATTAGCATTAGAAATTCCAAAAATGAAAAATATGAAGAAAATTGCACAATCCGCCATTTTGCGCCGATACTTCACTAAAACTGTGTATAACGTACATTCATTTTATTTGTACTATAAAAGTGCTGTATTTTGCATGCGGAATTTTCAATGAACGCGTTTTTGAACGTTACACAAGGGGCACGGTGGTCGCAAGTGGAGCAGACCGACATTAAAATTTATTTTATCGCAACATTTTTATTTTTTTCGTAAATAAAACCATAAAGCGACATTGGAACATGTATTCACTAATGTAATATATTTATTTGTGGTCGTGAGATTAAATTTTTTAGTAAAAATTTGGAAGTCTTTATCTAATATATAAGAATCAATGTTTGTTTGTTCGTATTTTATACGCTGCTATATCGTTCATTAAATTGCGATGTTTGGTAAGGAGATAGCTTGAATTCTGAGAAAGAATGTAGGCTATTTAAATACATATACACATATCTTCACGCCGTATCCCTAACAGAGTAGTCAGAGAGGACGGAGTACTTCTTTCGCTTCCTCAAATCTCATCATTCTCCTCACACATTTTTGTCTAGGTGCTTTTGACATTTCTTTGGCTAACACTCCAGCTATTTGATCTTCATAAGTCAGCCTTGGTCTTCCTTGGCTTCTTTTACCACTCACTTTTGCTCTGTAGACTTTCTTCGTCAGTCTTTCATCACTCATTTTTTTCATGTGCCAGAACTATTTGAAACATTCTTTTCTTCATTTTTACAATAACACTGTCGTGTAACCCTGTCATAGTAGGCTATTTTAAAAATAAAAAACGCTGATGAAGTCGCGGCCATTAGCTAGTAGCCGATAAAAATCTGAGTTTCAGTTGAGTCGATAAGAAAACAAATTATTTTAGGTTCCCATAAAGTTATATTTAAATGTATTTATCGATGTGTTTTAGTTACATAATAGCATAGGTACACTACACACACACACTTACAATCATACGATCGCTGAATTGCAAGAAAATATTTGCATAAATTTTATTAAACAAAGAAAACATAAAAGAAACTTATAAAACATAATTTCATTGTTTGAACCATAGTTTGAACATGTATGTTTTGTAAAAATAAATGCATGAGATTCAGATTCCAAAATGTTTTTGAAAAATAGGAAATATGAAGCAACGCATCGATGAAGTCCGTTGTCGAAGGTGACAGATATGTTTGTAGTTTGACACCACCAGTTTTAAGTTTTATGATGGGTATCGGGTAAGTTCAATATTTAAGGAAGTCGGGTCAGATGTTCATACGACTTCGGAGAGTTACATCTAGGTCTTGTGTCCGCGGACTTGAATGGTACCGCGACCACCAAGTTTTGTACTGACTCTCGGCGCTCGCGATCACGACGTGCTTTTATTCACACGCATTCTATTCACCTCCTATGTAGTGTATTGGATTTGTATCTATGTGTATACAGGGTTAATTTAAAAATACTAATAACACATATTAATTAATATAATTGAAATAATCTCTTAGTGCAAAGCTCCTGTCAACATATCTAAGAACTTTTGTTCTACGACTTATTTCAAAACTGCACGCCATACCTTCCTTAAAAACCATTTGTTAAGGTTTGTGTAAGGTCTGAAACGTAATTACTCTGTACGTATTTCCAACGGTGCAGTGCAAGCGCACCGGGCCTCAGCGTCGCGCTGTGCGTGTGACGCTTTAGCGACCGGATAGAGTAGGTGCCATTTTCAGAAACATTTAATGTATTTTTATTTTTGTATGAAAGAAAAAACTTATGAATTTTTTAAAGTCGTGAAACAAAAGTTATTGAGAATAAATGTTTAGTACAAAATACTAAGAGGTTATTAGTATTTTTAAATTAACCCTGTATATGTAGGTGTACATTCATCAGTACCGCAACGGATAAAAGTTCGTGAATTTATCTTCATCCTGATGTAACCATCTCTGAAGTTATTCTGTACTGTCTGGACTATGAACGAACGTTAGGAAATGCAGTTCTCTACAATATTGTCATACTATTTTAAATTTGTGCTATATTCATAGAAGCGATTATTTAATCAATTCAAAGTTTGACTCTAAATAAACACATTTTAACCGACTTTAAAAAAAAGATGGTTCTCAATTCGATTGTATGTTGTTTTTTTTGTATATTTGTTACCTCATAACTCCGTCATTTATGAACCGATTTTGAAAATTCTTTTTTTTGTTTGGTAGGTGGTGGTTCAGAGGTCCCGTTTCAATTTCAGCGGTCTTGGAGCTTGGACTTCAAAGATACACTAAATAACGCGACCTGGTTATAACCTTTATTTATATTGATGATTCTCTTCTCGCTCCGGAATTAGAATGAAGTTAATTGCAGACCTGCCCTAGATATTTATTAAGGTCAAGATCACTCAAAAGATAGAAATAAAAAAAAATTATGAAAAGAAATTAAACCGCCTTCAAAAAAAAAAACACTGAAAAGTTCTAAATAACTATCCTTTACTAATCGAAACTCAAGTACAATTAAAATAACTTGCCAAATCAATGTGCAACAACAGAAATTCTATAAGTTTGGTAGGCTTGACAACGACTTCAGTAACTGTCAAATTTGATTATATAGGTATGTGTATCGTATTTATAAACTTACTTTAATTGTACTTGAGTTTCTATTAGTAAAGATTAGTTATTTTGTACTTTTCAGTGTTTTTTAAGGTGGTTTAATTTTTGCTGTATATGATTTAGAGTGAGGTCATAGACTTCTACGTAAGCCTACGTAAGATGTGCCAAATTAGGCACCAAATTCTAGTGTTAAATAGAAGTTAAGCTGTTACCGTTGTACGTCACGCGTTCTTGCAATAAATGTTGTTTAAAATTAGAACAAGCTCCATTATATTCTGTTATGCTTTTGTTGTCTTCGTAGACACTGCTTTCTAATTACACTAACTAAATATTGTTCGTTCGTGTTTAACATTATCGAAAAATGTTCGTTTCTTGGAGGAAGGCGGGTCTACCTCAGTTTATAATAGAAGTCTTTGGGTGAGTGGCCTCCCGATAACACGATTGCCATCGAAGACATGCAGCGCGAAAACCTGCGAACACAGTTTTGGTCGCAGTTGAGTAGTTTTGTAGATTTTCTGTCGAAAGCGAAATGAAAGTAGGTACTCCATTTTGCATCGAACCTTGCTGAAACCGAAAATTCTGTAGACGCTTTTGATATGCTTGTTAAGATTTTATTACCCTCATTCCCCACACATTTGCGCATAATTTCATCATGCGTTACTAAGAAATATGCTCAATGTTTCTAGCAATGTTTATTCATATATTATGTTATTTCTGTAAAAAGAAGTTTATCTCTCTATAATCTAAGATCTTGATTTTGATTTCATTTAAATTAAATGTCTCAGTGATTAAATAATTGTCGATTTGATTGATAGCTACAGATTAAAGCAGTGTCTTCCAACCTTATTAAATATGCGACCCCTTTACAAATAAAAATCGGGCATTTTTCAGGTCAGTAGTTTCATCTCATTGTATGGCTAAATAACAAATTTATATTAAGCGTTTTAATGGTCTCATTATAGACATCATCATTTAAAGCAATTGAATCATCCGGGGAGCCGGTATACTCCTATTTCGTTAAGGGACGGTTCTGTACTAAACTGTGACTGTGCTAAATCGTTTGGGCCCCAAGTCCACAGTCACACAGAAGAGAATCTGTCCAGCCACAAAGGAATTTGTACTGCGAAGACCTCCCATGGCCAGTACGTAGTCTATTAAGCTTTCATCAATCGCTTCTCGGAAGTTCAAAACGCGAGTGCTCTGCCGGTAGTAACATACTTTACGGAAAGGACAAATAATTAAATAATAACCAGGTGTGTACGCTGTACAGCCTTCTCACTGAAATGGTTGTATTTTTAATGTAGTGTAGAAGCTACAACCCTTGCTTTTTACCTCTATGTAGGTTGCGACCGCGACCCCCCAAGTAAAACTCTGCGAACCCCCTAGGGCAGGACAGGTTGAAAAACAAGTAATTAGTAAATACAATTATATTTTAATATTATCGGTCCCCTTCCACAACACGCAGTATTCAATATCATACTTAAAAAGTACAAAGAATAAATGTAAGCAAGATATAAATTTTACTTCGCCCGTTCCCGCCAAAAAGTCATAAAAATTGAAATGTGTGTATAGATTGTATTGCGAGAATAAAATATTGATTTGAATCTCCAGTAACGCAAGTTCACTAAGAATTTACGTTTTGATATGTGTAGATATCTGAATGTAAATGGCATACTGTAGTTATTTTCAAGAATAAATAAAATTGAAATATCATATTGAAACTAGAATTCTGTTCTGTGATCTATGAAAGTATGGACGATTTCGAAATATTTCGATTGAAAGAATTGAATTCGCCAAAGTTATATATGTATGTATATTACAATAATTAATGATTAAAAATAATAAATTTATTGCGGAATCTATTATATTTAAATTGCATGTGGTAAAAGTTAGTTTTAGTGAAAACTATTAATATTAAATATGAAGAGTTGTAATTTGAATAACTAATTGTGTTGCTCATTTATATATTTTAATACTAGCTTTTGGCCGCGACTTCGTTCGCGTGAAGTTCAGAGACACATAATATCTTAATAAATTGTAGCCTATGTGTTATTCTGATGTATTAGCTATGTTATTGTAAAGTTTCATTAAAATTCAATTGTTAGTTTTTGCGTGAAAGAGTAACAAACATCCATACATCCATCCTCACAAACTTTCGCGTTTATAATAATATTAGTAGGACTAATAATTTAATTGTTAAGTTGTTTTTAGGTTAGAGTATATCTTACAAGATAGTTCATAATTAATATTAGCTATTAAATTTATAATTATCTATTAACATAACATAACATAACGTAACATATCCTAACGCTATATCCCCAACGGGGTAGTCAGAGAGGACGGAGCGCCAGGAGTCGCGGTCCTTACACACCTCTTTCGCTTCCATTCTCATTCTCATTCTCTTCACACATTTTCGCCTAGGTATGCGAGTGCTTTTGACATTTCCATCTGCTAACACTCTGGCTATTTGATCTTCATAAGTCAGCCTTGGTCTTCCTTGGCTTCTTTTACCTCTCACTTTCGCTCTATAGATTTTCTTCGTCAGTCTTTCATCACTCATTCTTTCCAAGTGCCCGAACCATCTAAGCATTCCTTTCTTCATTTTTACAATAACACTGTTGTGCAACCCTGTCATACTGTTATTAATTATCTATTAATAACAGTATTAATTATCTATTAATCATTATTAAATTCGTTTAGATCTATTTATTTAAAAATCTATAAGTGTATTGAATACAATTATGAAAAAATAACGATCAGTTCCGGCTTTGTACGGGTAGATTTTATTTTTAATATAAAATACAGCCCATGTTACTCGCTGACAAAGTAGCTTTCCATAGTGAAAGAATTTTTGAAATCGGTTTAGTAGTTTTTGAGTTTATCCATTACATACAAACAAAGCTCTCTACCTCTTACCTCTCTTTAATATTTGTATAGCTATACCTAGATACTTTAAAGGGTTATACTACACATATAATTTAAAAAAAAAATTGTCAGATGGTGCTCCTGACGTTGGTAATCGGTATGTATTTTCATAGTTTCTTTTCAATCCAATTAAAGAGCAATAAACGAATAACCAAAAAAAAGTCTTTATCGAATATTAGATCTTTAGATCTTATCAAATCTTCCCTACTAATTTTCTCTTAATCAGTATTGATACATTCTATATTAAATCTACTATTTGAGGTATAGTCCCTATCAAATCACATTTAAAATGAAAGATTTCACTTTAGGATTGCTTCGAATATTTTAATGTTTTCCTTTGGTTGAGTAGTCTAATATATAGGCGTGGTATCAAGAACGTTCCGATTCATGTTGTTAGATTTCTAATTTTTAATAATCGTCACAATTACTACGGTACATGTCATTATTATAAATCGCAATTATTATGAATACGTATAGTTACGTGACTTGGCACAAAGAGTGTGAAGCCGCCGGCCTAATACGGTTTGTTCTTATTGGATTAAGTTATTTGGGGCTTGTATTAACTACAGAGCTTGAATGCGTTACCTCAGCGTTTTTGCTGTCAATTAAAAAAACTTATGTAATCAGTAATAACTGCGAAGGCAAACGAAGAATATTTTTTAATTTTTTTTTTACCCAAGCCTTTCTATTTTTGAACCGCCGAAGGCATCACTTCGGGAAGGCGGCGGTCTGACTATTAGAGTGTAGTACTCTGCCTGTTTCGTCCTATTCCCTCCTACTAATTATCTCTCTTAGCATTGTCGTATCACGTTTCATCCTTCACGGCACGACAGCATATTGGTAATGAGACTTTTTAGTTCCAATACTTTAAAAGTCTTCTTTGAGGCTGCTCTCTTCGTTTTAAAAACCTTACACTCAAACGCAGCATGTCTGGGAGTGTCCATCTCACCACGATACCAGCGTTCGTCGCTGTCCGCCTTCCGGATAGTACTTTTTCCGGAAGTTAGATACGTGTTAAACACACCGTTTCCGCTCAGGGCCAGAAATATTCTAGCGTCCACCTATCCGTATCTTCTTCCTACCCATTTCCTTAAATCCGGTATGATGTCTCTTGTCCACAAACAAATAAAGAATAATGTAACATTACGATATTTTTCGCTATGGACAGGAGTTTATCTCGTCTGCTAATATATTTTATATACGATATAGATTCGTTTATTTATGTACATACATACATACATACATATCCTCACGCTGTGTCCCTAACGGTGTAGTCAGAGAGGACGGAGCGCCGTGTGTCGCGGTCCTTACATACATCTTTAGATTCCTCAAATCTCATCATTCTCCTCCACAAATTTTTGCCTATGTACGCGAGTGCTTTTGAAATTATTTCAGTTATACATTTTCATATATAAACTTTTAAACTTTCGCGTTGCATTATGAAATATCTAAAACCGAAAATTAGAGCCAAATAAAAGGCCAAGTCAAAATAAAAGATAATCGCGTTAATTTCCCGTTTTAAATATTGCATGCATTTTCATGTTGCATGATTGCTAAGTTACAAAATATTGTGAAAATGGAATGAAGTTGAAATCGTTATAACCAAAATGTGATAATGATCATGGTCAGCTGCAGTCCGCATTCCGCAATTTTGCGAGTGGCGCTTATCAGCCAGAATCTCGTCGTGAATGAAAACTCGATTCAATTTCCGCGCTGGTTCTTCGCGATACTTGTTTATCGCTTGCCCCTTTTAGGGTAAATTGACATGTACAGGCTTTAAAATCATCTATATTATTTTTAGGATCAGAAATGAAACTGCTATAAATTGCATAACTAAAACTCAACTATTGTAGAAATTTGCAAACAGAATGTAATTAAGTATAATAGCTTTCATATGAGTCCAACGATGCACAAGCACAAAGCCAAAAAAACAGTAATTAAAAAACCCGACTGCGGTACATACACTTTTCTTCAAGACTCAGTTTAGTGCCAAAAATCCACTATTTTCATTTTTGTAGTTGTTAGGTACTCAGTGCGAAACTCGCGATGTCAAGACGAATCTAACGATGAATTGTATATTTCATCAAAATCGATTCAACCGTTCGGTAGTTACGAAGGAACATAGGATTGGAATAACATACAGATATACATACATACACGTCAAACACAATCCTATTGATCTTTGTTGCAGTCGGATAATTTGAGGAAAGTAATTAAATGTGGGCTAGTGCTTTAATACGGGCTAGTAACATTTCTCGAAAACTACTATTTGAATGACTTCACAAACAACTGTCTTCTATCGTATTCATTTGCCCTAACATCGCAATCACTCATCTCTTTTGTCCGGCGCGAGCTGCCGCTAAGTTAGAACTATGTTGTTTCGCCGCAGGTAAAGTACGTAAAAGTATGTTATTTTATTGACGAAAATTAGGGCTAAATACTGTAACTGTGTGTTTGATTTTAATGTGACAATTTCCTAGTCACGCACATTAGTAAAAGTCTAGAGACTATAGGTCAACCAAAAATGGACACGCTCTACACGCTCTTAGAGCAAATATTCCGTGCATTTGGATTCTTGGTCCGAGTTGCTGACACTAAATTGCTGTCAATGCTGTCAACATATATTCTACAAATCAAACACAACACATATGTTTTGGTCGATTAATTGATTGTGATGTCTGATGACTGTAAAATACGAAGTCAAGTTTATTTCGGTCAAGTATTTCGACAGACAGTCAATTAGTTCATTAGTCAATTAGTTCAGACAGTGAATTAGATGCCATAATAGGGAGAAAAAATCCTGACTCTGCAGATGCAGAATGTATATTCTGTCAATTACTTTTTTCCGGAAACACGAGGAGAACTGTGGGTCAAATGTTTGATGTGTGGACTCTGGACACATAATGACTGTGCTGGGCCAGAGTGGGACGTTTGGACATGTGATTTTGGCAAGTAAATTTTTACATTCACCAAAGTGATTTGATCTCTTACAAGATAAACGTTTATTATCGTTGTTTTCTTAGATGATAATTAAGCTCATATCAATAAATGGCCCATATTTCAGTACCTGTTCCATATTTAGCGCTCATTTTGCAATTTTGTTTAATGCTCAATTTTGATAATGTAATTTATTGATAAAAATGTTAGATTTTGCTTGTTACTTTGCTCTTTAAAAATATATGTCTGATTAATATTACATTAAAAAAACTATAATTTCTAAACCATTTTTCATTTTTGACCCAAACGTAATGGTAGCCCATATTTAGTTACTCTCCTCTAGGTATTAAGTTTTTGCTTGTGACTTCACGCTACAAAAAGCAGAGCTCTAAACGCCAATAAAATCAATCAATTAGAAATTACACAAACATATGCAACTACTATTTTTGGCACGCATATGAAAGTGGATATTCGGCGTATATTAGCGAAAGCAAAGTTAGAGCGGGTTCCGGATCCCCTAAGCACCCCTATATATGTCCGTGTTTCCAATCTATTCTTATTGTACTTTTCCTTGTTTCTGGACTCCGACTACGACAATGAAACTCACCAATTCAGAAGAGAAGCAGCCCTAGCATTATATATATTTAAACTAATTAGGGGAAAAGGCGATAACGCGGAAATATTAAAAATGGTAATTTTTAATGTACCGGATCGGTATGTATGGAGGAGAAGCAAGCCACAGCTGCTGTCAGTCCCTAAATCCCGCACTAATTTACTTAAAGAGGCTGCACTATCTCGAGCGATCCGTACCCTTAATGATATATCACTGCAATTAGATCTTTTCTCGTGTGCTCTGAGTGACTTCACGAAAGTTTCTTTATTTGTTATTAGTTATAAGGCAAAATAGAATAAATTGATTATAATAATTATACAAATATGTAAAAATCAAGATAATGTGCTACACTATTGTATTGGCTTTTTAACCTGTAAAGATAGTTGTAAGTTTTAAGAAAAATAAATAAATGAATTCTCAGCACTTGCATAGAACTTTAACGCACAATATACTATCACTTTTGTAACTTAAAACTCCCAAAAACGCGAAAAATAGAACATTTAAATAAAACGCTAACTCGCATCTCCCGTTGTCCCCAAAAAGCCATATATATAGTAATTTCATCTTGTTTGCTTTTTTATTTCATACGTTTCTCTCTTCAATTCCTTCACGGGATGACAAAGGGATTTATGTCCATACAGCCAATATCTTCAGTAATAAATAGATAGGTATACATTTCATATTATTTCATTAAAATGTCGACGTAATACATATTAATGTTTCTTGGAGTTTCTAGCGAGAAATATATTGAGGCACTGTTTCTAATAGAATCCGCTGAGGCAGACTAAGCTGTTAAATAACTTAACATCACACTGCTAAATAAGCACTTTAACAATTCCACATCAAGCGCAACAGGGTAAACACTTGGGACGCAAAACTACGCCAATTGTACATTATAATATCCACTAGAAAAAAAAATGTAATAAACCCTCACCTGCTCCTCATAAAATCCCACCGAAAACTCCTCATCTTGTTTGCTAAATATAATACCTAATTCGTATAGTCGCCATAGACTTTATAACACTAGACAGCCTGTCTCGTATTAAGAAGTGAGGCAAATAAAATAGAATGAAATGTAGGTGTGTGGGTACTGTATTTTAACGAAATGGCGGCCGATCAGCTTATCTTATAATAAATGTGTGTCTTATGTACAAGTGAGTCCACTTATCTGATTTGCCTCACTGTTGCTGCAAGGCATCTTAAGATATTTATAAAGTCTATTGTAGTGGGGTTTTAACTTTATGACTTTTAACTTAACCTACGAGCGAGCGTTCCCGAGAGTAGGTAGCTCTCTAGTTATAGTAAGTATGACCTTATAAACATACTAAACATAATGACATTTACTGACTCTTTGGCACGGTGACTGTTACATGCCGCGACTCCTCTTTAGTTTGTATAGTCAATTTGCTTGTGTTTGGATGTTGGGTTGATAAGTAAGCGTTGAATATTTTATGAGTGCATAATGTGTGTTAATAAGAGATACCACTCCGAATTTCAAGTTTCGGCTGTTGTATAGTTTTTCTTAGGAAATCAATTAATTGACAGACAGGTCGAAGATGCGTAATTGTTCTTGTAAGGGTACCGTTTTTCGTCTTCACAGAACTCCCTAAACAAATGAAATGGTATTGCAACTGTCAGGGCGTAAATATCTCTTCCATATAATATTTCCATTATTCCAATTTTGTTGCATTCTATAAGATAAAATTACTTGTACTAAGCGAACGATTTCAAACATATATTTCTGTATAGTATTACAATTTCCAACAGAAATTTGTCACACATAAAATTTTATGAAAATTCCTTCGCGTTTCACGAGTTGTTTGACACTAAATCGTCCGTAAAGTCACATGCCTGCGTTTTGATTGACACCCTGTATATTTGTTTTAGTTATGAAATAGAACACATGTCCCTCGAGAGGACGTATTGGGGATATCGATATCGGATTTATGTTGCGCGGACCTACGTCAATATGCAGTAAATACATGAGCGAACGAATCTAAGCGTTGAATTTCAAATTATCAGAACACTCATGTACTTTCTTCACGTGTCTTCCCTCCAGGATTTCGTGGTCGAATGGAAAAACGGAATTCATATAACGTCAGTTATGGGCGCATCTGTGTCAGTCCATTTTCTCAGAAACTATGTGACTACTATGCCTGCACAAAAGGTTTGCCGACAGTGTCATGACGTCATGTGTCGATTGTCAGTAGGGTTGATAAAACAGATAGGTTACAAAAATAGTTGCAATAAATTAATTATTTTTATTTACTATTCCATATACTTTACACAAAACTTTCCCTTTACTACTACTACTTAACTAACAAAAAAACAAAGTAAAATTTAACAAAAAAGTAACAATAATGAATTACTTCAGAGCGAGAGCAATCAATAACACGAAAGAAAATAAACGACAGCGTTGCTAGCGGTACTAACCAGACTAGCGCGCGATGCGGTCGATGGAAGTGGGAGGGGTAGTCGGCAAACCCGGCAAACCCGTACCTACTCGAACATGACTTGACCATTCCTCTTTATTTCCTGTCATATCTATTGGATCTAGAATGTCAAAAATTTTAGAGATTACATAGCTTTATCACGTTTACTCGAAAAATACAATGAAATTCGTAGAAGTTATAGATCTTCGTAATCCTCTGCGCGTGAGTTACCAATTTTTTGAAGTGGTGTGCACATTTATTCAAGATTAATGTCAACTTGTCCTGCTTGTGCTGTGGTCACAGGTGAAAATATAACGACAAAGGTGATCATAACAAAATATAAACTTTTCCTAGTGGTTTATAATATTAATAAAAATAAAAGGGGCAATAATAGATGAAGGCTGGATTTATTTGTTGTTTTTTTCTTTGCAGTTGTCCTAATCATTTTCATGATGGTGACGCGTGCGCAAAGCGTGGCTAAGGGTTAAGTTCAGTCGCGCGCCGATCGCCCGATGGGAAAGACGTCTGGAGGACGCCCAGAAGCAGGAGTCCGCGCACAAAGGATCGGTAACAGAAGGTAACTGACACTTTGGAAATGAGCTGAAATTTCTGTGAAGTCGTAGTACAATCTACAGATTATATATATTTGACGACCTCCGTGGCGCAACGGCTAAGCGCGTCAGAAAGTAAACAGGGGTTGCGGGTTCGATTCCCGCCCCAAGTCTGGGTGTTTATGTATAATATGTATTTATTTACAAAAGAAAAGTATATGAGTAGTATACCAGTTGTCTAGTACCCATTACACAAGCGCTGTGCTGCTTACTTTGGGACTAGATGGCGCTGTGTGAAATGTCTGAGGATATTATTATTTTTATTATTATATATGACATAATAATAAAAATATATTATGTCTCAAAAAATATAAATAAATATTTTCATTCGAGTAAATCCTCAAATATTTTTGAATGTCATTTTTACCACAGTGGAAAAATAGATTAATACTTGCCCTAGCAACAAGGATATGTAAGCACTTTTTGAAGATAAAAATCGCATGATGATGATCCAACTTCAATTCCAATCTTCACCGTTAGATTTTTACTGCTAATTCTTTTACATAGAACCCAGTATTCAGTAGAAAAAACTAACAAAGAACTAATGTTATTTGTTTACTGATCGTCACAAATTAATTATTGTCATCGACGATACACTCATTATAATATTAAAATGTATCAAAAGGTAATATTCCTGTTACAGACATGAAACACAAATAAGGTTGAATATTTGGAGTGGTTTAAAAACAAACGTTTACTGTCTATCACGTAATAGTCTTAGAAAAATAAACGCGTGTATTTTGGTTGTGATCGTAGCTGAGTTCGGACTGAATCAATGAATGTTTACATTTTTGAACTAAATTCACTGTTGAGATGAGTTGAATTAGACAGAACTATTTATAAGCATTGACTACAATGGGTTAGTGCTGTTATTGCGGGAAGTTGATACAGTATTTAAAGTAACACAAAATCGCTGCTATAAACAAAATAATAATGATAGAAGCTACAAATAATATAATTACGGGATAGACAGAGAGTATGGTAAGCACAAAAGTTTGTGCTTGTGACCGTAGTTAAAGTATTAACACTTGACTCTTAATTTGCAATCTTCCTATTCTTTTTTACTAATAAGTTAGCCCTGAGTCAAAAGTACCATTTGGCTACTTTTTATACGGCAGTTTTCACATAAGTTTACTTTTCTTTTGATTTTAAATAATTTATTTACCAATTTAAAATTCGTTACGCCAGATCACGTGGTATTTGTCATTCTACTAGCATTAACGACAATTGAGCCACTTGTCTAGGCCCCTTGGTCTTCTTCGGCTTCTACTGTCATTTTCCACTCTGTAACTATTGTTTGTAAGTCGCTCTTTGCTCTTTCTCTCTACCTACATTTTCATTAAACATTCATACCGTATTACAACTATATCCCATTTTTTATTTTTTGTCTTTAATGTAAACAAATGTGGAGACTATGACATTTATAACAGGACTAGAGATGGGTTAGTTCGCAAATTAATTCAGTTGTCATGCTTATTAGTTATAAGTAAAACAAACATTTTTAGAATTTTGTCCGTTTGTGTGTTTGTGCTGCAATAAAAACCATCGAGAATTAAAAAGACTAATAAACGTCTTGATAAACGTAAAAATTTGTATTTTTAAAAAACACTTAAAAATAAAGATTAGGAGATTATTATTATTTGCACATTGCAAACAATTTTATTTTTTGGTTATTATTCTGTCTTTCATTTCGAATGAATCGTGTCACTCACACATTAGAGTGAACTAATTTATGATATTAATTTGATCTACGAACATAGGCAACTAACGCTTAACAAATAACCAATTTTTTTCAATGCTGTATTAAATGGGATAATATTAGTGTTATATATGCATATTTCATAATTTCGTGTATATAACAGAAAAGCAGTGTTACCAGAGAGCTATGTGTTATATGCCGGAAAAGCGAATGCAGTGAACATTTGGTGAAATTTTGTTAATTTTGTAGTTCGTTTAGATTAAAGTCAACAATGAAAAAAATAGGATATACGTACTTTTTTACGTTATATTTGAAACAGTGATACCGCATTTTTTATACGCATCCTTTTCATTCTTCCTCAAATTTCTCAGATTTCGAAAAATGTGCCTAATAGGGCAGGCATACTAATAGAATGTAAATAGAAATTAGGGTTACCAACCGTATTATAATATATAGTATTGTACTAAATATATCTCGGATCTGCGTACTATATACTGTTGAAGAAATATATAATACGCAACAATACTATATTTCAGCTGGATGGATCAATCTTTATTTTGCAACAGCGAAACTAATAACAAATGAATTTCTGATTTTATAAAATGTATAAATGTCCTTTAAAATTACCATTCGAGTTTCGACTGATGCAATGTACTGGTAACCCAAAGCGTCTATGTTTTGAAATGAGCTTTTGATCTACATTAATTTAAAGATTGAATGCGATAAAGCACAATATGTCAATTTATTGTCGAAAAAAAATTTTAAAACTGCAAGAAGTAGAAAAGAATTTAGTTTTCATAAAAATAAATAAGCAATAAATACATGTTTGACTATTTTTTATTCTTTCTATAAAATAATATATTTTTTGGAAATAACTATATTATTGGCTTAGAGCTTATTCTGAAAAATACTATAAATAATCAGCTGAAGAAATGTTGGCAACCCTAATAGAAATGTTCATTTATATGTAGAGATCGGATTACACGCAAATATATACATTTGCTTATGCATTTGTTGCATATTGATTGTTTTACGGGTTTTATTATATCCTACTAATGTAGGGTTGCCAACCGTCCTGTTTTCCAAGGACATGTCCTGGTTTTTGTGGTGTCCTGGGATATCCTGCATAGTTTTTAAGCAGCGTCCTAGGTTTTTAAAGCGCCCTGATAAGGTCATGTATTTTAAAATTCGTGCGCCAGTTTTGCAGTACAAAACAAATACGCGACGTACAACTTACTACGAGTATTTAGTTATCAACTTGTAAGTGAACAGAGTACCTAGTGTTGTTTTATATTTTAAAAACACGTTTCCAACTTATATAATTTTATTCGAATACTTTTATTGAAAAATATGATTATTATTGTTACTTGAATTTCATTTAATCTATTTTCACTACATATTAATTTAACTATTGCTACTCTATTACTGCTTCTTGTTTTTAAACTGAATCGTCCTGGTTTTCCAATTTCGAATACTAGTTTTTGAAATTCGGGGTTGGGAACCCTATACTAATGCGATGTAGTTTTTGTTACAATGTGTTATATTCACGAAATGTCCACATTATTGCTGTCTAGTGACCTCGGTGGATGTAAAGCGTTCCTTCTCTATTATAAAAACATTTTAAGTGATAAAAGATAACTTTTCAACCATTTAGAGAATTGTCTAATGTAAAAATTTATAAAAACAACGAAAATTGTTAATATGTATTATACTTTTTTATTTTCATTAAAAATAATCTTTAGCATATTTTCACACTTCACTCGCATATTCTAAGACCTTTTCGTCCATTTAAAAAACGCATATTTCTGACTTTTTATGTTATACATAATTCGGTTTCCACTTATAAGTTAAGGGTTCCAGATTTATTTTTAAATTGGCTTGGATTCTGAAGTTTGTGTGTTACGTCAATATCGCAAACTAACTCTTAGCTGGAGCCATATTCGTATTGTTGTGATTGTCAATAAAAAAATAACAGAGTTACAATTGTCAATGAAACTTACACTGATGTGACTAGACTTGTGATTAGTAGTTCAATTGTTTACACTTAATTTTTAACATAATATTCTATAATTGTTGAAAACGTATAGTATCATAGCGAGCTACTCTACTAGACAGCCGTTTGACCGAGTTCCAAATTTACTTCTGATTCACAAATTTATCACGACGCGGACAAAGAAATATCTTCAAACAAGCGGTGGCAGTTGTTCGCCCGTCAATCTTTACTCATCGACACGTGGGAAGCCTTTGACAGCTTCAACCGTCTATATTTATTTAACGCGCCCTTTATATCGAATGGGAAGTGGTAAAACCCTGTTCGTTTGTTTGTTGATGTTAACTTCTTACATTTGCTTTTTTTTTGAGATCAAAAACCTATTAATGGCCTGAGAGAATAAAGGTGCATCTCAAGGTTATTGTCTGAGTTCAACTTTATATTTAGTATATTTATATTCTAAGCTATTTTTAAGAGTCGAATGAAGTGATCTTTATTCTATTAAAATCGTAGTAAGTGCCACCTTGTTTTAAATACCTTGACGTATTAAGTCCTGACGGGTGTTTAAGATATCTAGACTTTCTAGACAAATATGCTACATTACATCCCCGTTTTAGAAGGGCGACTCAGAATTATTTTGTTTAATTTACGTAGATATGTGCTAAAACTGTAATGGCATTGTTGTTTTGAAAATCTAATTTTAAGAGTCGAGCATTGTTCACATCATAGATAGATCGATCACAGATCTCATTGTTGAGTGAAAGCTTCTTCTCACAAATACATTGAAACTGGTAAAAAATGTACTCCATCACATGGAGTCGCTTGATATGGGTAATATAGATCATCCATTCGGCGAGTAACGTTGCTTAATCTCATATGAATAACTGAATCACGAGTTGGGGCGGTGGTACATTTGATGTAATAGAAAGTTAATAACGTTTGACTACCAATTTATATTTCGTTACCCTAGATCCCGTGGTATTTGTTATTCTATACTACTAGCGTTTACAACAGTAGGGCCACTTGTCTAGGTGCCCTGAACACGTTATTGACAGTGTGTTTGTTACAGGGAGTCGGGAGTCGCGTGGGGCCGGCGGGCGCGGGGTACTGGCACCGCGGGGGCTGCGGCGCGGGCGGGGGGCGCGGCGGCTCACGCGTGGCGCCGGCGCGAGCGCATCGCGCAGCCACGCAGGCCCATGGAGATCCTAACCAGCATCTATGCGCTGCTTTCTGGCGGGGTAAGTCCAACGATGTGCATTGACACAGATCAGTAAGCTCGTAAATGACGCTTTGAATAATTTTATAATGACGCGTTAAACTATAGTGCCCTTATAAGCGGCGTCTACCATAAGTCTTGTTAATCTGTTGAAAAAATCTCAATCGGTACAAAGAGCCGTTGAAATTTATACGCAAAATATCTTATAATTAGTTATGTTCCAGAAATTATTGTGAATTATTGAAATTTGAAAGCGACATATAATATTTTGAAGACAAGAAGAGTAACAGAGAAAGTATAACAGTTGCCGTGAACACCACGTGAAATGAAATTCCCCGTTTTTCGCCGTTCGTCGAGTACTATCTTGCTATATAGCGAATATTACTTATTATTTCACGTTAATAACTAATTAATCTGTGCTATTACTTAGCCCGATTTAGACACTCGGCCATAATTTGGTGATTAAGGCGACGCATTGATAAACTAATTTAATCCAAAATAGACTTTCTGGTCTATGCAAAAGTGCGCGCGCTAACTTATGAAAAATACGAAAAAGTAGTTATTTTCGTTTATTTTAAAAATAATAATTAATTTTGAAAAGGCGAACGGGCATTTTGAAGAATATGTTTAGATTAAATTATACAGAAAATTTGGAAACATAAATTGATCCCGCTGCACCGAAAAATGTAAATCTCCGTTTTAAATGAGGTGTTTTGATATTTTTTTTTGTGTTACAAAAGTTAACCAATCATGTATCGCAATTGGCAAAATAAATTCAATGAAATGAAGAATAAGGTTACCAAACATCACTTGGTAGTCACTTAGAAAAATTAAGATCGAATCTGCCGTCAAAACTTCCAATGCGTCGTAAAGAGAATAATTACGTATAAAATTGTGGGTACTCACGAAGTTAATTGGTACGCCATTGTAAATTACTGAACTTAAACTACGCGTGTGATGATAATTTAATTTTTTCTAATTTCACACAACTTTGTAAGATAGCGTGACGTACAACGATGACAACGTTTTGATGCGAACTGAGCGCTCTGGTGCTTATTAGCTCCATGTAACGCTTCAGAATTTGTTGCGTAGGGCGCAACTACCTCGGCTTAAACAGAAGTCTTCGGTCAAAGCCTTCTCTTATCTCCAAAATCGCTGGGAACTGAATTTTAAAAATTGCAAATAATTTAAAGCCTTTTTACGTTAAATGTACCGAGTTATAAATTTCAGAAATGAAGTGCAGAACTTTCCCATTTTAGTAATACAATAATTTTTACTCTTTATAAACTCTGTTCACGAGTTGACTCAAGCTTTACTTTTTTTTTTATTATGTAAATGGGTACTTTATTCTGTAATATAATAGTAATCACGCGATAACTAATTAACATGTACGATTACAATCACATTTTGTTTTGTAAACCACTAAATTAACACCTTTAAAACTTTGATTGTCATTTTAAACAAGGTATGTCATGTATTGATCGCATACAAACTACTGGTTGTTCTGTTGTCCTAGTACTTTAGACTAACTTTAAACGTTAAACGAGTGTCTGCTGCCTTGGTTCTATTTTTTTGTAGCTTGATAATTTGAAATAAAATCTAAAAATGTCTACTGTTCTAGAATTAGACATCTGACAAAGAAACAAAGTAAAGTAAAAAAAAATACCTAAACGCGAATTCGTTGTTCAAGCTGTTTCATTTCTATTGTAATTACAACAGGATTAAGTTTTATGGAAACTAGCAAGCCTTCCAACGGGGACTTAATTACGGAAGACCTTTCTTTACTTACAATTAAATGTGAACGCGTTGTACATGATTATAATTATACATAAACTTCCGCGTTAAACGTTCTAAATGATGGCGAAAATCTCATTGAAATCGACTTAGAGGTTTAAAAGTTCTATGCGAATACACAAACAAACGCAAATTACGACTTCGTTTTACACTGTTTAGAGAAGTTTTGTTTGTTTTCTTGGACTTCACATAAAAGCGACACGTGTTTCCATTCGCATAAGGCGGCCGTTACACGCTAGGTTGGCTGTCAGTTGAACCACGGTCCAAGCTGGGTGCTTGCCAATACAAGGTGCCAATGCTTTATTAAATCAACGTGTATTGTAGATGCAGTAACTGATAGTCAAGTGACAAACGTTTAGCGAACCATCATGCAATTGCCATTCATTTTGTGTGACGCTTGCGTGCTTCAATGGTATTAGACAGTTCAAATTACAATGGTATTCAATGGTATTAGACATTCAAATTGAAGGCTTCAATTATGTACTGTTGCAAAAACCTTGGCGTTATTAAATTTAAGTAGGTACTTAATACATGATATATATATACATATATATATAGTTCGGGAATGAGTGATGAAAGACTGACGAAGAAAATCTGTAGAGCAAAAGTGAGTGGCAAAAGCAGCCAAGGAAGACCAAGGCTCACTTATGAAGATCAAATAGCTAGAGTGTTAGCCGACGGAATTGTCAAAAGCATTCGCATACCTAGACGCAAATGTGTGAGGAGAGTGACGAGATTTGAGAAGTGAAAGAATTATGTAAGGACCGCAATGCTTGGCGCTCAGTCCTCTCTGACTACCCCGTCACGGTAACGGCGTGAAGATTGTATGTATGTACTTAATATAAATCATTCTGAGTTATACTCGTATCAGTAATTTTTTGTTTTATAATAAATACGCCATACGATACACACCAATCATCTGATCTCAAAGCATTCCCTATGTGCTATGAGAACCAGACGACGTCTACTGGGGGTGTCTCCCAGTACACCCAGACACGAGACAATCTAGAAAAGTTTTTTTCTAAATTGACTCGTCCGGAAGTCTACTATCACTTTACTGGAGGAGTTTTAAGATAACGATTCTACTTATTAACACAATATGTGACATTGTCAAATGCACTAATCTGTGCGCCATGGTATGAAGAAAGAAAAAAAAAGTAAGTTACATGCCATTCCAATGTATAACCTAAATCTGTGGTATAACCATTACATTGCTTTCTTTATAAGAAGAGACAGTATTCGTAAATTCTGATAGTATAAAATTGATTTTAAAGGACTCAGGTCCGTAATCAGGGGAATGATACTTAAATATGTAGGCAGTGATCCACCTCCTTCCCGACCTTCTCCTGAAAACTTCAATAATAGATGTATAGGTCAGGCTAGACGTCTATTTAGTCCTGTAGCCCAGGCCAGAGAATGAGCTTAAGGTGTTGCTCACGTGTCGTAAGAGCCGCCTAAAGCGGGCTTCGAACTCAAGGCGGTAAGGAGTGGAGATTCTGGTTGTCCGTCTATGCGACCGACAGCACTTGTGGTGCGCGCTGTCATGGCAGGTGGCACTGCGAGGATGCAGGTGGTCTGGTGAGAAGGACGACAATTGCAGTAGTCTTAGTGTGTAAAGGCCTTACATAATACAGGCTCACTTCTAGGCTAGGTACCTCTATGCACATTTTTCCTACGAAACAAAAATTGAAGGTTAGATGATTATACGTATTTAAAGTTAGATCTCATGTAAGGAATGTGCTAATAGAAAATTGTAATAGATACACCTTAATAGATAACATATCATCACGCTATATATCTAAGGGATAGTCAGACAGGATGTAATATTAAGCGTCGTGGTCCTTAAATACTTTTTCGTCACCTCTAAGTTCATAAATCTTCTCACACAATTTCGCTGAGGTATGCGTTTTTGACATTTCCATCCAATAAAACATTAGCTATTTGCTCTTCATAAGGCCGTCTTGGTCTTCCTTGGCTCCTATTGTCACTCACTTCTGCTTCGTATATTTTCTTCGTCAGTCGTTCTTTACTCATTCTTTCTACATACATGAAGATGCCTCAAGCATCTGACCATTCCTTTCTACATTTTTATAATAACGCTGTAATCCAGCCCTGCCATTTGCGTATCTCTTTTTAATTTATTTTATAAAATTAATAACAATTTAAGTAAGTATCTAAATAATTCTCGAAATGTAATACATACATACATGTCTTCACGCTGTATTCCTAACAGGGTAGTCAGAGAGGACGGAGCGCCAAGCGACGCGGTTTTTACATACTTTTTTCGCTTCCTCAAATCTCATCATTCTACTCACACATTTTCGCCTAGGTATACGAAAGCTTTTGACATTTCCATCTGCTAACACTCTGGCTATTTGATCTTCATATGCCAGCCTTGGTCTTCCTTGGCTTTTTTTACCACTCACTTTCGCTCTGTATATTTTCTTCGTCACTCTTTCATCACTCATTCTTTCTATGTGCCCGAACCATTTAAGCATTCTTTCCTCATTTCATTCGAAATGTAATAATTATGGAAATAAATTACTTTGGAAATTTGTCGAGAAAATAATACGACTATACAAATTTTCTGAGAAGTATTAGCAAAAAACGGAATATTTACGAAATTAAAAAAATTAAGAATAGTTATGCTACGAAAAATTTTCAACAAGTGCATGTTTATTTGTATCCCTCCAACCAAATATTCTAGATACGGACCTGAACAGACATTCTCTCGTAATCCAAGCAAACGAAACCAGAGTTAGAAGTTGATTTACGAAGCATAATCTCATAAAAAGTTACTCGTGCAATATCTTACTATCGTTACGGGCGACGCTGATCGTGATATTTTTAAGTGGACGTAAAATGAAACGATTTGTATGTCATTTTTATGTAGATATTTTCGGCTCTTTTTCTGAACTTAACCTAAATCTGGAAAGGTCAAAGGACCTTTTAATATTAATCCAAATATCTACGAGAATAATCCATTGAATTAAGTTCTCGTAGACAAGTTTATAAAGTGACCGATTTACCAAAAATATATAATTGAATGTAAACGAATGTACACAGTACGAGAGGGCTGCACGACAGTGTTATTGTAAAAATGAAGAAAGGTATGCTTAGATGGTTTGGGCACATAGAAAGAATGAGTGATGAAAGAGTGACGAAGAAAATCTAGAGTGAAAATTAATGGAAGCAGAAGCCAAGGAAGACCAAGCCTGCCTTACGAAGATCAAATAGCCAGAGCGTTAGCTGACGGAAATATCAAAAGCACTTGCATACCTATTGACGAAAATGTGTGAGGAGAAGGATTAGATTTGAGGAGGCGAAAGAAGTATGTATAAGAATCGTGAAGCTTGGCGCTCCGACCTTTCTGACTACCCCGTTGGGGATACAGCGTGAAGATATGAATGCATAATTGATTGAAAGAAAATGGTTCCGTAACGAGAACAGAAACTTTTCTGAATTGGTTTTGAGCTTGGGATGTTATGGGTAGTTTCCGAATTTGTGAATGTCTATTAGAATATCTATTAGTAATCTAAGTTTGTGCTTAGGTATTTATTATAGAGCATTTTAATGCTTTAATTCTTTTCTAAAGTGGTAGAGCCATGCTGCATCGCAGCACAAATTGGGCCGGCTCGCCCGGTGAAATACCATCCTCTCATAGAATATCGGCGTGAAATAATAGTATCTATTGCTGTTGTGTTTCTTTCGGTGAGTGAGTGTGCAGGTGGCCCATCTCCCCTTCCCCCTCCTTTCCCTATTTCCCTAAAGGCTGGCTACGCACCTGTGATACTCTGGACGTTACGGGTATCCTTGGGCGGCGGTAGTCACTCTCCATCAGGTAACCCGCTTGATCGTTTGCCCCTTCTGTTATAAAAAAAAATGTTTACTAGTTTACTAGCATTAGATAGCATTTTACAGTTATTATACCAATCTAAAGTTCTACATTTTGACATAAAATATATTACATTTTAACAAAATATATTACATTTTGACATAAAATATATTACATTATATTTTTATTTGTTATTGAGTAAATAGTTAAGTATTAAAATTCCTTGGGGTCATAGATTAATCTCCGGAGACAACTACGATCATAGATTATAGTAATGTTGCGATTGTAGATTGTAACAATGTTACGATCTGTGATAATGATTTTCTGATTATTTTTACAAAACTATAAATATTATACCATATATTATGCTATTTTGTAGGTTTGAAATGGGTTTTTTGTCTGTACAGCAAGGGGTGAGCCCTAAAATAGATTCGGTGGTATTTCGCCTTCACTGCGGCGCTACTACAGCAGCGTTACTTGCAGCGAGTGCGGCCCTAACGACACGCCATCTCGTGGGGAATCCTATTGACTGCATACATACGAGGTATGAAGTTCTCTTGATTAGACAAGTTTTTGGAGACGAATGTATTTTTTAATGCAGCTAAAAGATGGCGCTGTTCGCAATTGAGTTGTATAGGTTTTGTTATTTCCGTAATACTATGTACCAGCAACTCGTTCCGGCTTCGCACGGCTAGAAATTTTTTCGAAAATAAAAGACAGCCCACGTTACTCGATGATAATGTAGCTTTATATAGGTGAAAGAATTTTTGAAATCGGTTGAGTAGTTTTGAGTTTATCCATTACATACAAACAAACAACGTTTACCTCTTTATATCATAATATAGATTAGTATAAAAAACTAACCAAAGATTGGCTTTTTAGCTATGTGCTTCTTTCGTAAAATTGAGTAGAAATATTGTTGTAAAGTCATGATTTTACGTTAGTAACCAATTAATCTGTGGTCATGATTATGATGTGTTTCTGTAGTTACCGATTATTACTGTTTGAAATGTATCACGGATGCAGTTATAGTACTTTCTACTTATATGTTATATGTGCATATGTATATACCAAAATCTATGGTGTCAGTTTAGTACTAAATGGAAATATTATTTATATTTATTTATTACGATATTACCTATTAGCTATATTTTATAATGATAGTTACGCCTCTGTGTGGACCATAATCAGGATCGTGTCATTATTTAGGTGGTAAAAATCCTTGTTTATTATTATTTCTACGATAGGTATCTACTTCTTCGGTAAACTGACTGAAAATTTCACATTTTTTCAAAAAATCTTACTCGAATGCCTTTGTTACATTCAAGAATGATATGTATTTCCTTCAGTTTCACTATTAATACGTTAGTTTCGATTTTTTATTTTTGGACATGAACCTTGGACACTACGAAAATTCGGTGCACGGCATAGACACGATTATTTAAACTTTATTCTTTTAGACCGCATTGACAGCAGTAAACCATAGATTTCTCCTTTTCTTTTAAGTATTGACTACTCGCTTCATATTTATTAGTAACACTTTCGGACCAAAAAATATAATGGATGCAGCCATAATTTTGCCGCGTTTACTACTATGTCAAACGAATTTTCCTATCTCTTTCTGTCTCATTGAGTGTAACTACGAGTAAACAGTTACCTATTGTAAATATGGCAACCTCGCACTGTCAGTGTATTTCGTGTCAGCTTATGTGTCGGTCATGAAAAATTATTTGCAAAATACGCATAAATATGAAATAAAAATATATCATGTTCGGCTGTGCATCGTTGTACAGTGACCTTCCCTTTTCACGCATATTAGTAAAAATCTAGAAAGTTGGTCAACAAAAAAAGGACACTTAAAAGACACGCTTTTAGAGCTAATGCTCCATTGTGAGTCTTACTCCGTGTGAGGAGTCTTACATCCGAAGTAAGACTCCTGCCATTCTTACGTAAGAAATGTCTGATGTAAAATATCTGTCTCAGTCCCCAGTAAATGTAGTAGGCTTTACTGGAGTTGAAAAATACTTCTTGGAAGAACAAAACTTCAATAGCACACTTTTTTTAATCTTTCTAATTCTTCAACACTGTACATAACCTTAACGTACAATATACTATAGCTTTTGTACTTTAGAACCAACAAAATGCAAATTTAAACTTTACATATCCCGTTCCCTATAAAAAGTTCACCCAAGGACTTCGTACTCATTACTTTAGTGAAAAATGTAATAATATTGCGCAAAAACAATGTAAAATTACTACATTACTGAGGCTTTGGTGAAAGGATGTACATATTATTATTGGAACATACATATTTACGGAAGTATGGCGCGAACAGGTGCGCGAATATTGTTCTACCACGGTTTGCTCTGTTTCCAAGTATTACATTTACGCTAGCGGTCCGTCCTGGCTTCGCTCGGGACGAATACATAATATATAGCATACATAATAATGGCCTATGTCCATCTGGAATAATCTACCTTTCAAATATAGTGAAATAATTTTTCAAATAGGACATATAAACATATCTTCACGCTGTATCCCCAACGGGGTAGTCAGAGAGGACGGAGCGCCAGGAGTCGCGGTCCTTACACACCACTTTCGCTTCCTCAAATCTCATCATTCTCTTCACACATTTTCGCCTAGGCGTGCGAGTGCTTTTGACATTACCGTCAGCTAACACTGACTTTTTGATCTTCGTAAATCAGCCTTGGTCTTCCTTGGCTTCTTTTACCACTCGCTTTCGCTCTGTACATTCTCTTCGTCAGTCTTTCATCACTCATCCTTTCCATGTGCCCGAATCATTTAAGCCACTGGTTCCCAAACTTATTTTGTCTACTGAGTCGAGAGCTCATGCAGTCGTTGTCTAAGATGCCTCCTAGCTAAATGAAATTACAAATCACCCCCCAGGCCTCTACACAACGCCTCCATTTTTTTTCTGGGTCTCTTACCTTTAGGACTGCAGCGCCCACAAGGGGGCGTTATCGCCCACTTTGGGAATGGCTGATTTAAGCATTGCCCACTTCATTTTTACAATAACACTGTCGTACAGCCCTGTCATACTGCGTATCTTTTCATTGCTTATTTTGTACGCAAGAGTGACACCGCACATATTTCTAAGAAATCGCATTTATACTGCAGTTATCTTACTTTCCTTCGATTTCGGGCATATCCAGGCCTCACTACCGTACAATAAAGTTGGCATCAACACTTCATTGTGGATATTAGATATACACTGAATAGACTGAATAGACACTGCCCACTAATGCGGATAGAGCACCGTTCATTTAATTGCAAGTTCTACCCGTTTCTCCACATCCAACTCACGTCTTCCAACCCATCGAAAACGCACTCCCCAGATACACAATTTCATTCACTCATTTTAGACATTTTCCATGTACCCAAATCTTACATTTTCTATACCCCTTTCCTTTCAAACACCAGAACCTTAGTTTTGTTTACATTCATACTCAGCCTTTCACTTCATATTCTTCTTTCATGCACGTGACTAGTGTCTGCAACTCTGCTTCTGATGGTGCTATGAGCACAGCATCGTCAGCGCATATATATAAAATAAAATTTTCAGCCTAGAATAAAAAAAAGATTTATTCAGTTAAGCTTTTGGCGTATATCTTAAATAAGGTACCTATCTATCTTAAATACGACTTAAATTGGAGATTTTTAAGAGTTATAAGTTATAGTATGTGAAACTGGACAGACATCTGCCTGTAACAGTTTATGATATTGCAGATTGTAATCTCATACCTACATAGATAGGTAAATAATGATTAATGTAAACTAAATTATAATATACAGAGAGAGTGGATTTTTTTATATGTGGAGGGTAATCTTGAGAACTACTGGCTCTATTTGAAAAATTATTTCATTACTTTAAATGTACTTAGGCACAAGGTTATTTTGAAAGGGGGTACAAATCCGCCGGGGTCCCAACGTGTCATTGTTGACTGTTATATTGCAGGTGTAATAATTATGGGATACGTGATTTTGTTTTCCATATAAAAAAAACATTGATTTAATAGAAAAAGAATGTGCAGCCCTATCATTACACCGTATATTCCAAATGTTTGCTAGCGACGAGAAAACGCTGATATTAGGGTTGCCTCGCCTTTATTTTTGTTTAAACTTTGAGGTTTTACACTAAAACTATTGACTTTTCGCGAAGTTATAGAACGCAAGATTTCCGTTACCATGGGTACTTTTATACCCTTCCATATTTACCTATCCTTTCGAAGTAACCTTGTATATTATGTATTCAACCTGGTCGAAGTGGGGTCGGAACGAACACTACTAATTTATATTTTTGTATTATTATTCATAGATTAAAATAATACAAAATATAGACAATAACATTTGTATTACGTTTCACATACTGTTATAATATTCATCAGTAATAAAAGAAGCTGATGTGTCCATCGGCGTTGTTTTATACTTCAAATATTAATAACTGTGTAAATTTTATTTTCATGCGTAACAAGTACCTACTGTTTTCAACTGAATTTGTTTTGCGGTTCTTAATAAATTATGATGTGTGTGAACAGAGACATCCCGGAAGACGTGTTGAACACGTACTGCTGGATACACTCTACGTTTACGGTAGCGGGTGAAGCGGGCGACGCGTATCCCGGCGTGCGGGCAGCGGGCGGCGCGCGCCGCCGCTACGGCAAATATTACCAATGGGTGGCTTTCACGCTCTTTTTTCAGGTATGGGAAAACTTTAATATAATTAAGATTTTTTTGTGACTTTTTCGTTTTTTTGTTTTAATGTAATTAGGACTCTTTTGTGACGCCTAAACGAAAGTCTTAAATGAGAATTTTATAATCATAACAAGCGCCCGTGCGCACGGGATCCGTTACTCTTCAGTACAGTTTACGAGCGTATAATTGCTTATCAACCAATAATTATTTACTGTTCAGGCGTCAGACAGGGCTGCGTGATGTCTGCCTGGCTGTTCGTATTTGGACAGTTACCTCAGGATATTGAAAGGTAGTATGAGTGGTATGATATGTGATGGTACAGTGGTAAACTGCCTATTGTACGCCGACGATGCTGTGCTCATAGCCCTATCAGAAGCAGAGTTGCATATACTAGTCACGTGCATGAAAGAAAACTGTGAAGTGAAAGGATTCAATATGAATGTAAACAAAACTAAGGTTTTGGTGTTGAAAAGGGAAGCGGTACAGACGAAATGTGAGATTTGGGTACATGAAAAATGTCTAAAACAAGTGAATTAAATCGTGTATCTTGGAGTGCGTTTACGAGGGATCAGATATGTGAGTTGGATGTGGAGAGATGGGTAGCAGCTGGCAATAAAGTGAACGATACTCTGTCCGCATTAGTAGGCAGCGTGAATATATCCAACACAGCCAAAATGGCAATCCACTATGGCTATCCACAATGCGGTGTCGGTGCCAACTTTGTTGTACGGTAGTGAGGCTTGGATATGCCCGAAATCGAGTGAAAGTGTGACAAATGCAGTAGAAATGATCTCTTAGAAATATGTGCGGTGTCACCCTTGCGGACAAAGTAAGCAATAAAGAGATACGCAGTATGATAGTGTTGTACGACAGTGTTATTGTAAAAATGAAGAAAGGGAAGCTTAGAAGGTTCGGGCACGTAAAAAGAATGAATGATGAAAGACTGACAAAGAAATTATATAAAGCGAAAGTGAGCGGTAAAAGAAGCCAAAGAAGACCAAGGCTGACTTACGAAGATTAAATAGCCAGCGTTAGCCGATGGAAATGTCAAAAGCACTCACATACTTAAGCGAAAATGTGTGAGGAGAATGATGAGATTTGAGGAAGCGAAAGAAGTATGTAAGGACCGTGACGCTTGTTGCTCCGTCTTCTCTGCGTGCGTGCGTGGCAGCGTGCGTGCGTGCGTGCGTGCGAGCATGCGTGCGTGCGTGTGTGTGTGTGTGTGTATTTGTGAATATATGTATTTATTATACAATAAAATATTTTATAGAATGACTGGCGCAAACAACAAGATTACAATCTAACGAATAGATTAATATGCACGAAGTAACTCAACATTGTTCTTAATTTTAACTTTTCACTGTATACATAATTACAAGGTAGCAAAAAATTCTAAATAATTTGCTTAGTAGCAACATTTTTTTATAGCGTAGCGTAAAGTTGAGACTGGATTTGTTAATACAAAATATTTGTACAATATCAGCTACCTATATACGCTCGACATGATCAGTATTGTGTTTACGTATTCTTCTGATTACTCCTTTGACTTTGAATCCGTTCATTTAGGGAATTTGGTACTGGGAAAATTGTATGCATATAAGGTCAAAGGATTTATTTTACTCGTATAGAAGTTTAAGAAAGGGATGCATTGTAAGTACGTACTTTAAAATTGGTAAATATATATATAACGATAAAAACGCTTTTAATCGTTATGAAAAATTCATAGCTTCATAATAAAGTGTTGCCACGTTTTTAAAATATGCTAATTGGAATAGATATAAAGGCATTTGTAGAAAAAAGCACACGCGGAGAAGGGGGTACAACACAAGTCCGTCCGTCCAGCGTCACAGGGATAATACAACTTACTGGGGCGGGGGTTTAGGTACAACTAAGAGTGGTACGAATACAGATATAGGCACACAGGTAAAGACAATATATGTAGGTTATAGGTAGTTAAGTAAACAGCATTAAATTAATTACAGATTACACTTTAAAAATTTTAAATTCTACAATAATTATTTTAGTGTTCAAAACAAATTTGAATAAGTATATTTTCTCCAATATAATTTCTGTTATTATTCCGACAGTGATGTCTGTCCATGGTTTATCTCCTAGGTTTTAAAAAAGTTCATTTTAACGTTCGTTATAAGTAGGCGAAAAATTATGAGTTATCGTGGAAAAAATTTGAAAGTGTAAATGATTTAAATCGGAAATAGTTAATTATTTATATTAAAACTCATTTTATGTACATTTCCTTAATAGAAATGACGGAATTAGCTACTTGCCTCTCAGATCTATTGGGCCATAAAACTCAGTCATCGAATTATAAATAATTTGTTGTAGTGAATCGTTATACAGGAAAAAATCAGACAAGGTATATTTTCATTATACCTATATACATATTACATAAGCTAATCTGAAAATAATATTGATTTATTGCCAATTTATAAATTGATTTGTGAGTGATAACTTCGCAGTATTCCCAAGTAACTCAGTCACGTATAGTATACTCATCGTGAACTGGCCGTTCAGCTCATACTTGATTGGCCTCTGTATTATCTAGCACGCTATTTGATTATAGTACTGCCGTAGAAAAGTGGTCACTACGCATAAAATTCAATATACTCTTAATTTTCATAACATTTTAAATAGTTTCTCCAGATTTCTTTAAACAGGAAATCTATATATTTAATTATCAGTTTATTCGTTCATTACTGCTTTTTTTATATTTACAAAGAACTGGTAATAGGTGCACGAATTAACACAGTATAACGATGGACAAACATAATTTTTCTTGACTACAACACAAAGCGTGAACACAAAAAAAATGCAATTAATAAAAAGAAGGAAACAGAAAATTTTATAAAAATATAAAATTAATGGTAATTTATTGACGATAAAGTGGATAATAGAGATAGATACAGAAAAATAAGAAACAGTAATCTGTAACAAACATGACAAATGTCGGGCGAAAGTTATCTGCCCCCTTATTCACAACGCTTCGAAAACTTTCCGTGGCGGAAAGGGCCGATCGTCGGAAAGCATAAATTCAATCCGACGGATTGGAAAATGCTATTCACAAACTCTATCGGAATCTCATAGGAAAGAACTTTACGAATCCGAAAGAAAATGCATTTATGAACCATGTTACAAAATGGTAGAAATTCTATTCGTTTTGGTAGAAAATATTAGTGTGGTTTAAACGTATGACATTTTGACAGTCACAATGTATTTGGTAAAATATCATTTTAAACAGACAGAGAAACAACTTAGACAAAGAAATTACTTAGTCTTTTTTAAGATTAAACATTTTTGTAAATTATTTTACTTATATTCGTTGAACTAAACGGGCTTTATAAATACGGATTATAATGTCTGTGCTTATCGTCTGCGCGTTCAACAAGTTCAAATAAATTATACTAGATGTCGCTTAGTAAAAATTAATAATAACTACAATAGAAAGTACAATAGCGTTTTTATTTTTGATTGTTGTAGTTTCTAAAAATACCTCAAATACCTCAAATAATGTTTAGCTATTGATTGCGTAACTAATAGAATATGTCATAAAAATATAAGGCAAATTATTCCTTAGGCATGTATTTAAAAAGAGCACGAAATTTGTCTAGAAGTCTAAATACATACGCGCACGCAATTAGACTAGATTTTTGACGACCGACGTAATCGATTATACACATATTACATTAATTTATTAGTCTCGGAAACGTTTTCGACACTAAAAAGTCGTCGGAAGCATCCGAAGGTTTCGTCCCGAAATGAACTGTCAAATCATTTCGTTTCGGAAAGGTTTCGAATTTGTGAATTGCGTTTAGACAAAATCATCGAAAAGTTTCCTGTCGGATACGGAAAGTCGAGTTTCCGACGTTTGTGAATAACCCCGCTGAGCATGGTTTCAATGTAATCGTTATTTATTATTATAAACGAGCCATGTTCATTTTTGTTTCTATCATGTATCAGAGATGGCGTTGTAAACGGATTTAATTTTTTTGTGAAAATGTATGACACAATGAATTTTCTTCAAACATTTCTTTTCTAAATTTTTCCGATGTTTTAATAGTTATTCTGCTAATAAATCGAAGGTCATAAAATCGGACCAGCCGTTCTTGAGTTATAAATGGTGTAATTAACCCTACTTTGTTTTATAAAAGATATATAGATTAAGTAGTTGCCTTAACATGCGTAACAATAATTGGCCTAGTGCTAATACAACTCGCGTCTGAAACGGTTCCGTGCCTTTAAACTAGGTCTTTTATCTTATTTTTTTTGTCTTTTATTTTCTCTTACAATTTGAGCCCTTTGCCTAATTCAAAAAAATTTAGTTTTTTAAAATAATGTTGAGATGTATAAGAACTAGGTCTTTTATTATTATTATCCTTTACAACTTAAACCTCTTGTTCGGATGTATTACTATACCGCATTTCAAGTTTTTACGCCATAGGGTTTGTGAAAAACTGTGAAAAATCGACGGACGGGCAGATGTATGAGTTGATTTTATGGGAACGTATGAGTGATATTCCGTTTTTGTTTTAGAGCACGGAACCCCAAAATGCGTAGAAATATATTATACATATGCGAACGTTACAATACCATTTCGAAAATTAACGTGTTACTGTGGTGTTACTTCTGGAAGAATCTTCTGTTAAGCATCATTTATATATTTACAAATGTACATATGTATACATAAATACTTTATTATCGATTGATTTAGAAAACAGAACTGGCTATTTACGAATATACTCGTAATATCTGATTTAAATAAACCTATGATAAATATAAGTTTATAACAGTACTAATAATTGTGTAAGTAAATCCAAATACTTCAGATTTCGCAAAGAAAACTAATTGAAAGAAGAGTTAGAGTTAGAATATAGTTGTATTTTAATTTAAAGTATATATTTTTACTATTTAATACAATTTTAAGAAAAAAATTAAACTGCTTTAAAAAACATAGAAAAGTATAAAATAACTATCATTTACTAATCATAAATCGAGTATTGTACTATAAAAATAACTTTATAAATACGATACACATTCCTACATAATTAAATTTGACGGTTACTGAAGTCGGTGCCAAGCTTACCAAACTAATAAACTTTCTGTTGTTGCACATTGATTTGGTACCGACTTCAATAACTGTTGAATTTAATTATATAGTTATTTTTACTGTACTTTAGTTTCGATTAGTAAAGGATGGTTATTTTATACTTTTTAGTATTTTTATATGAAGGCGGTTTAATATTTTTCTTAAAAATTGTATATTTCTCCCTGTTGAGTGTCTATTGCCTAAATAAATATCTAGGGAAGGTCAACAATTAACTTCTTTCTAATTCTGGAGCGCATCGACATACAAGTCAATCATCAATATAAATAAAGGTTATAACCAGTTTGTTCCACTTACTTGGTGTTATTTGGTGTATCTTAGAAGTACAAGCTTCAATACCAGTGAAATTTAAATGGGACCACCTCGGAAGTTTGCCGTTTCAATCATAAAAAAAATTTTCGAAATCGGTCCGCAATTGACGAAGTTATCGGTATACATAAAAAAAAAAATATATACAAACGAACATACAGTACCTCCTCCTTTTTTTGAAATCGGTTATGAAATTTATGTAATTTTATTGATTTAAGTTTAATCTGTGGTCCGTAACTGCATACTGCTACGTACGTGCTACAACAGTGCTACGAAACACGTAGCACATATTTATTTAATATCAAACAATATTTTTGTAATTGTTTTTATTTATTAACAATATTTTACATTGAATATAATTTAATGTTGTAGCTTTAAGGCGATTTTGAACGATAAAACTTTCTTTTGTGACCAGTTTGAGTTAGCTTTAGTATACTGTTCATAAATAAACAATAAAACGATAAAGGATTGTGTGAGAGTTTCCGCATTGATTGCTTATACACTAGCACTTTTACCAAGGGGTCTACTATAGTTCTCAAAACTTACAGAATATTCATACGTAAATATTATATTATATTTTATAACCTATCTACATTTATCAAGATAAAATTGACGATGATGTTCACTAACTGTTCTTTAGGAAAATCAAACTTCCTTGTGCATTTCATAATGAATAATATGTAGTTCGTAGCAATATCATAAATGTTTGGTAAAATAACATTATTTCTTTAATTTTATTTACTATGGTTAAAGTAGGTTTATGCTAGGAATGCTTAGATGGCTCGGGCACATAGAAAGAGTGAGCGATGAAAGACTGACGACAAGAATATATAGAGCGAAAGTGAGTGGTAGCAGATTTCAATGAAAGCCAACGCTGACGTACTATGGAAATCAAATGGCCAGAGTACTAACTGCCGGATATGTCCAAAGCACTCACATATCTATGCGAAAGTGTGTGAGGAAAATGGTGTGATTTGTGGAAGCAAATGATGTATGGAAAGACCGTGATGCTTGGCGATGCTCTCTGAGTACCCCGTTGGGGTCCAGCGTGGGGATATGTATGATGGATGTAAGTAGGTTTATATAATTTTAATACTACTTTTCATGTAAGCAAAGATTAGACTTTATTAAAGTTACGAGCGCAATAGGTTTCTGAGTAAAACAAGAAGATTCCAAGTTGAAGAAGTTTACTAAAATTTTCCTATTGTGTTATTGATATTACAAAATTTCGAGAAATATGGAACTTGAAATCATTCATTTCTCTCATTCCGGCTAATGTAAAATCTAATCTAATAGTATATTGTACCTACTTACTACAAATCTCCGAGTATTTTGCCTGTCGGCACAGTTGTAGAACGTTTACCTTCCAAGCGGTGTCCTGGCTTCAATTTCCGGTCAGTTTATCGTTAAAAAATAAGCGTTATTAATACTTTTGTGCTCAAAATTTAATTTGAATTATTATACAACAGTACATTTACATTTGAAAAAGAGATATTATTTCTAATATATCGTATGTGAGCAATAACTGTCATAAGCAAAGGCCAAGTAATGAAACGAAACGGTCATAGACAATACACTATACATGCATAATGCATAAAACGGCCAATTCATGTAATTATCTCATTTTTATATTTGATATCAATTCAAATAAATAAATAAATACATCTTCAAAGATTCATTTTATGTTTATTTATCTCCATTTACATTTAACCTGCTAGAGATGGTTAAGGAAGCTTAAGTGGCCAATAACTGTGATGTTTCGCCTATATGAAGGTGTAAATACAGGTTTCCCCTGTCTCATTTCCTGCAAAAAGTTCTAAAGTAACTTTAATCTTCGAAGGTACAAAAAATATTTTTTAACATATTTTAGCAGAAAAGTGGGAATTGTAATCGTCTTCGTTCGAAGATTCGAACTTTTAAACAATAGTAGACCCATCAGATTCGCCCGTATATGTTTCGGTTAGAACAATCATAATATTATCCAAGTATTGATTCTTACAATATCAGATATACATTGAGTATTCTGACTTGACTGACTTGATGACTTGTCCATAGAAGTGACAGTTACAGGGATGCAACAATTCGGGAATTACGATTATTGTTAATTGTTAGATCGTAATCGTTATAGCTAAAACACAGTATATACATAACAGTAGGATGTCTTCATGGAAAGTTAGCGTTCTCGGTTTATATGTGTGCGCCAATACGCACGCGCCGTGGCATGCACACAACGGCAATTATCTGGGTGAATATGGGTAACTATACTAGCGCCAGTCGGGGTCAAACGCGACGCAATCATGTGATCGCTTCCATTTGTCTTTCATTCGTTCTTCACATCGTCTCAAATACAAAAACGTATTATAATGTCCTTAGGTGCCTAAATAATTTTAGTTATTCGAATCTAGAGTTATCATAGGGCTCGGATAAATATGTATTAAAAATTCTAAAATATGTACATATAATTTGGACTGAAAAATTAAAAATATGGGATAAATATGTAGTAAACAATAACAATATCAAAGAAAAAAAGCTATTTTTATTGCGAAAAATCAAAAGGTACAAAATTACTAAGACTCTGTATCTGATTCATTAACATTATTTGAATTGCGAAAAATGCGACACAGCAAGTACGTATTATTGTCACTGTTCAATTAAAATGGCTGACTGTGTGATGTGAAAGTGTCAATACATGGGCGGTGCGGCGGCCGAGCGGAGGTACAGTATGAAACAAATGCGCGAAGATAACTACCGTCCTTTTGGCGCGAATTTAAGATGTCCGTCGCGTCGGTTTAAAATGTTGAAAATATGGGCTAATATCTTAATTTTTTAATAAAATATGTACCTACGCTCAAAATATGGAAAAATGTGGAAAATATTTTTTTTATTTTCTGGATCCAAATATCATAATTAATTAAGAAAGAGACATTACAATCGAAAACAGTCTCAATTAAAAATATGTATTTACATATTAATCCGGGTCCTAGTTATCAGTCTTCAACATAACTACAAAAAATTAAAAGCAAACGTAAAAAACTTATCTTTGTGCATTGTTTTTTATTATTATATATCATACTAAACGTATAACTTCACGTTAGTAACAAATTAATCTGTGGTATAACTAAACGAAATGGTCTCTGCGTCTCAGAGACAACGCCACAACTCTACGTATCCGGCCGAGAGTAGACGGAGTGCATATTCTCTGACTGAAAGTTGCATCAAAAATTACGCTATAACCACAATCTAAAAATTCATAATCCATTTGTTTCATTTTTTCCTTCACTATGATATAACATCATTGTTTTTTTAATAATCGTAATGCGAGGCGACATCAATGGGCGTTAAAATCTATGCCGTCATTGGTTGATGGATTTGGCGTTTTGTCAGACGTCTTTGGTACAGCACGTGGTTTTTTTGAAGTTACACTTAGCTTCAAATTAAGCGTACTATTTCATAACAATAATTATGTCCTCATTAAAAAGAGGACGTCCTTTAAAAAACAATCCAGGAAAAATTTAAAAAAATATTTCTTATTTTTGTCTTTAGGTAAACGTCGTTTAATAAAATAATCATTTGTTTCAAATAGAACTTTTGATTTAATAAGCTTTTATAGTCCGTTATTTACTAGATAGCTATTATTTCATGCCATAATTTTGATTCCAAAATGTAGCTGTGCCTTTTGCAATGAAAATTATCAGTTTAAATTTTTTAGTAATAAGGTAAACTTTGACAAGATGACCCATTTCAATGGAACGTAATGTACAATATCGCGTGAGCGAAATACAAAGTGCACTGCAATAATTTTTCCACCTTATGGCCTCAGCATAAGATTGATTATGAAATATATTTAACATTTCGGGTATTTTCGTCAATCGTCTTTTCGCGTCTGCACGAACAAAGATTAACGACGCGCCATATGATTTGTGCCTTATTGTACTAATCATTGTATTTCAATGTATTTACGTAGTATAGTGAGTGGTAAAAGAAGCCAAGGAAGACCAAGGCTGACTTATGAAGATCAAATAGCCAGAGTGTTAGCAGACGGAAATGTCAAAAGCACTCGCATACCTAGGCGAAAATGTGTGAGGAGAATGATGAGATTTAAAGAAGCGAAAGAGGTGTGTAAGTACCGCGACTCCTGGCGCTCCGTCCTCTCTGACTACCCCGTTGGGGATACAGCGTGAAGATATGTTATGTTATGTTATAAAAAGCCGTTAAAATATGCCTTGAAAATTTCTGTCAAATATGTGGTGAGATTCGATTGGGTGGTCTATTTTATTCAAAATCCTTCAGTCACGTGTGGACCCGCACATGGCCGACATCTGCGTAAATCGTAAAATGTCACAGCACAGTTATAAAATTGCAATATTTAGACTGATATAATATAAGAGCAAGACATGCTCATTTTATAACATTTTGTACCAAACATCTAATGTAAACGCAGCTAAATAAAATATTACATATCTTCCAAAGTTGTATACCTGTGTACATAAAGTATTAAGGGGTTGACTGACTGAATGACTGATATATATAAAAACGTATATGACTGTTCGACTGTCCGCCAGGGCACCTTCTGCGCTCGTCTCATCACCTACAAGCACTAGGGCTGACAGTAAAGAAAAGGATTGTTTTAGTCGGTCCGAGTCCGAGTAAGAAGAAATTAAATTATTGCTATTTTGAATACATTTTTCGTTTTTAACTTTTATTTTGTGCGATATACCTTCGGAATCCTAGATTATGTAATTAAGGATTCTGTATTGTAAAATATATTGCATGCTAGAACGTCTATAGCAGGTTTCTAGCATCGATCAATCGATAATATTCAACAGAGCGAAGTCACAGGTAAAAGTAGTGACGTACAAATATAATAATGCAACCACGCTGAGATTATTATACTAACCTTGTGTCCACGTGTGCGGTTGCAATAAAACGTTACGGTAGCCATACCGCAACGAACATTAACATACTTACAGCTTTATTTGTCTTGCCAAAATTTTAACTTATGAGTAATTCGTTTTCGTTTTAAATAGACTCGTCTGGATAGGCAAGAAAATGAATTTGGCAGATTAATTGACATAAATCAGTACATATATATCATAACGTTAATATTTAGAAATTAAAACTAAACTTTATGTTAAATAATAAATAGACTTCCTCGAAGTTACCGCTTAGTGAGCTGTCATTGCTTTTGGTGCCCAGCACCCCAGCAGCTTAGCATCATTATCTCTTTGAATAGCCAAACTAATTCATTGGCGGAAGAAGCTGCCAGCCCTACGGTCTCTCGGAGCGAAGATCAGTCTCTTACAAATGTTAGAAAGTAGTCGATTGGCTTCAGGGCCCCAAGGTCTCAAAGTTTGTTTAACTATTATATTAATTTGACAAAACGTAGTGAATTGTAATTAAACCGAATACGTATTTATTTCATTGTCGAAGTTGAAGGCCTGTTACGCTTTTTTTTTGCATATGTCTTTGTGGCTTTACTCCAGCAATGAATTCAAATTTCAAATTATGCAATTTATTTCGTCTCATTTGCAAGCTTTGTTAAACAAATAGTGTTAGCCGACAAAAATGTCAAAAGCACTCGCATAGCTAGGCGAAAATCTGTGAGGAGAATGATGAGAATTGAGGAAGCGAAAGAAGTATGTAAGGACCGCGACGCTTGGCGCTTCGTCCCCTCTGACTGCCCCGTTAGGGATACAGCGTGAAGATATGTATTTATGTCTGATAAATAAATAATCTGGTTTGAGTTTGTAAATTTTGTTGTCAATTGCATTGAAGCTGACTGCACATAGACATAGTTCTCGATAACAGCTAAAACGATTATAACGATAACGGTTAAGGGGTTTTACAAGTCCACAAATCGAACTTATCTTATATAATAAATTTTGTGTAGAATATTAAAGCCTCGAATCAAGTATCTCAACGGACAGAGCATTTGCTCTGAATGCGTGTCTTTAAAGTGTTCTTTTTTGTTGACCGACTTTCTAGACTTTTACTAATATGTGAGACAAGGGAAGGAAGGAAAGTGAATGTCAATGGGGTTTTGTCTGTGGGTTCAAGGTTAAGAATGGGCGTTCCCCAAGGATCAATTTTGGGACCTTTTCTGTTTCTAGTCTACATTAATGATCTCCCATTTATGCTCAGGAACTTATGCGAAATAGTATTATTTGCTGATGACACTTCATTGCTATTTAAACTGGACAGAAAGAACTTAGATATTACCTGGGTGAACGGGATCCTGGCGGACGTCTCGGGGTGGTTTGCTGTTAATAATTTACTACTGAATGCACAAAAAACCAAATGTATTAAATTTTCCCTTTCTAATGTACCCAGAATGCATGATAAAATAGAATTGGGTGGGAAACAGTTAGAATTAGTTAGATCTGCCACTTTTCTTGGTTTAACAGTAGATAGTAAATTGCAATGGGCGGATCATATCGGGGCATTGGCTAATAAGCTCGGTTCCGCAATATATGCCATTAGACGCATTGGGCAATTGACGGATGCGGATACGGCTAGGTTGGTGTACTTCGCATATTTTCATAGCCTAATGTCCTATGGCCTTTTGCTGTGGGGATTAGCGGCGCATATTAACTTAATTTTTATTTTACAAAAAAGAGCGATACGTGCTATTTACAGTATGAATGCACGAGAATCACTAAGAGATCGTTTTAAAGACATTGATGTACTGACCTTGCCGTCTCTATACATCTTTGAAATTATTATGTATACGAGGAAAAATATAGATCAATTTACAAAAAAAGGCGATATTGGTGGTATGGAGACCCGAGGTCGTGATAAATTGGTTGTTCCAAAATTTAAATTACATAAGTCAAATGTTTCATTTTTGGGTAACTACGTTCGTTTTTATAATAAAGTTCCTCAAGAAGTCACTCAATTAACAGAAAATATATTTAGATTAGTTATAAAACGTACATTGATTAGACAATCATACTATAAAATAAACGATTTCGTTGAAGATAAAGCAATAGTCTGGAAATGATTTTCTCTGCACATGCATTTACTGGCTCTCTGAATATTGTATTTTAATAAACCTTTTGTAAAATGATGTTGAAAAAATTATACCTGACTGAGTTTCTTGTCGGTTCTTCTCAGTGTCCAGGTTTTCTTTTCTCTTCTCTTTGAACCGAACTAAAGTAGATTTGACGTTCAAAAATACCTCGTGATTGGGTTTACTTGAATAAATTGATTTGACTTTGACTTTGACTTTGAAGGTCACAGTAAAACGATACACGTCTGAACATGATACATATTTATTTTTGTGAATACTATTAGCTATAACATTTAAGACTTACGAATACTTTGCAAGTAATTATTTCATGAAGGGAGAGGTGCCAGAGGACTGGCGCACCGCAGTCATAGTGTTTCTCTATAAAGGGATACGATTTCATTTTGACTGTGCGTGCTATAGGGCCATCAGCTTGGTCAGCTTAGCAAGTAAAGTCTATACCAAGGTATTGACTGAACGTATGAAAGATGTTTCTGAAAGATATTTGTGGGAAGCGCAAGGTGGTTTTAGGAACGGTAGGGGTTGTGTGGATCCGCGTGAAGATATGTATGTACGTATTTCATGACCGACTCATAAGCTGACACGAAATACACTGACACTATGTCAGTGCGAGATTGCTATACTTATTATAGTTAACTGTTTTATTCGTGGTTACGCTCAATGAGATAGAAAGAGACAGGAAAATTCGTTTGACACACGATGGTGAGAGCGGCAACTTATTATGACTCCGTCCATCGTTTCTCTTGGTCCGTGATTAAAGCATACTAAAATGTAAAACAATACCATTTTGGCGGCTGTCGTGTCATAGACGTCCGTCTCGCCATGCCATCTGTCTTTCACTCTACAAATTACCGTAGCTAGTTCAGAAATAAAGCGAAATTTCTATCTAAAAATAAATAAATCGTGATGAATAAAAGGGATGTAAAAAATGTATTTATCTTTACGTTTTGTTGAAATTAGTGATTGTAATATATTGTGTAATCCATTTCATGTGATAAATTCTTATAATGTTTGGCTACCTTTCGTCCAAAATTCCGTTCCAACAAAACCAAGCATCCTCAGGATATTCCAGAGATCAGATTCTCGGTCAGCTTATCAGCACCGAATCAACGAATGAATTAGCCAATTCTCTTTAATTGGCTCATTAACTGACTCATTCCAGAGATCAGACTCGGTCAGCTAACCGAATCTGATCTCTGAAATTTCCTGAGGATGCTTCGTTGAGAGGCGAAACACGTGTTGATTAGTAGTTTTGGAACTCTGGGCGGAAGATAGCGAAATATTAAAAGAATTCATCACATAGAAATTGTAATAATCACTTGGACAATTTTTTTTTATATATCATGGGGAAAACGAGCAAACAGCTCACCTGGTGGTTAGTGGTTCGAGGTTTAAGGAAGCACTTTCGATTGCAAATGCATTGGCAACCCTGAGCACGAAGTTGTTGTGCCTTTTATGCTAATAACAACGGCTGTCTTATTCTTTATTTACTATCGGTGTAATCATAGGCGAAGCGAAACATTTGCTTTCTTCTGGTTGCTGATAGTATATAGAAAAATATACCGAATTTTCGAATACAGCCATTTTTTATAAATTGTTGTTTCCATCCAGTCCATGAAATTAGTTTGAACTGGTTATATCTATCTATATATATAAAAGACAATGTATGTATGTATGTTCCTTATGGACTCCGAAACGGCTGGACCGATTTCGATGAAATTTTCAGGGAATCTTCAGACTGGCCTAGCGGGTGATCCTGTTAAGTTTGGTAGCGATCGGATCAGTAGAATTTTTGTTTTTGTTTTTTACGCCCAGTGAAACTAACGCCCAGTGAAACGGGCCGGGTTTGTTAGTTTTTTATAAGGACTTTTCAACATTATGCTTATGTTTAAAGAAAGATACATTTCTTTCGACCATAATGGACGGTATTAAATCATCTCTAATGTCGAAGAACTACTTTATTTTGTTTCGTTTATCGTGATATGTCGTGACGTTTACACTTCATATTATTTTTGTATCAAAATCAAATCAATTTAGTTAAGTAAACCCAAGTGCGAATTGTTTTTGAATCTAAATTAAATCTAACTTCAATTTGAATGAAAAAACCTCCACACTGAGAAGAACTGACAAGAAACTCAGTCAGGTATCTTTTAGACATCACTTTACAATAGGTATATTAAAATACAATATTCAGACAGCCAGTTAATTCATGTGCAGAGAAGATTATTTCCAGACTATTGTTTAGTCTTGGATGAATTCGTTTGTGATTTTGATATTTTTTATTAATATTTTCCAACCGTCTTTTCCCTTGTATGCAGAAAATACATATTTTTAGTTTCCTGAACATAGCAAAATCGGAAACTTGAGTATCTTTTGTCTGTTTGTCATATCTATCTGTCAGTAGCTCACGGTCTATCTATTCTATCTTTGCACTCACTATGTTGAAATTTTCTCACTGTGAAGAAATTAAATAATGTGCGTTTTGGACACATTTTGATTTTTGTTTTTAATATAATATAATATTAATTTATTAAATTAGAATATTCAACATTTGATTACTTGCAACCGACTGTATAAACCGTTACTAATCTTACATTGGCATAAGGTATATGTATTTTTAGGGTTCCATAACCTAAAGGGACAAACGGCACCTTTTATAAGATTCATCATTCGCCCGTCTGCCTAACCGTCTGTCTGTCTATTATGGTAATGATCTGACGTATGTACAAACTTCAAATTCAGCATATTGATATCACTTGTTAATCCATTCAATAGGTGATGTTAATTATTATTTCTAAATACTATATTTATCTGGAGAATTTAAAGTGGAGCTAATCAAATAAGTCGACTTCGTACTATGAAAACAATCAATAACATAGACAATCATACTATAAAATAAACCATTTCACTGAAGACAAAAAAATAGGCTGGAAATAATCCTCTCCGCACATATCTTTACCGGCTTCATATATTTCATTTTTTAAAAACAATTTGAATACTGGCTTTTAATAAATCTATTGTAAAACAATGTCGAAAAAATAATACCTGACTGAGTTCCTTGCCGGTTCTTGTTAGTGTGCTGGCTGTCTTTTTGAATCGAACGAAGATAGATTTGACGTTCAAAAATTCCTTACAATTGGGTTTACTTGAATAAATTGATTTGAAATTGACTTCAACTTGATGATTCACCTTCTAAGCTCACACTTCTTTTATCTCCGAAACAACCGCTTATACGATTTCATAAGTTTACAGGAAAAATATAAGAACAGTCGTAGGTTTTATAAATCTCCAGTAATTACGTTTAAAAATAATGCTACAAAAGTTATGTTTGAGGAAGCGAAAGAAGTATGTAAGGACCGCGACGCTTGGCGCTCCTTCCTCTCTGACTACCCCGTTAGGGATACGGCATGAAGATATGTATGTTTGTATGTCACAAAAATCGCACGCAACCCTCTGTGCACGATTCGATTCGCACTTAACTAATTTTTAGAGTAGTCTCAAGAATTTGAATTAAATGTATATTCTCGGAAAAGTCTTATTTACTTCCTATGCCACATTTGTATTTAGCAGAATCGAGATTATTTTACTTCAGAATAAAACTATGCAGATTTCAATACTTGACAGACCATTAACTATGTCAAGAAACGGGTAATGACGTCAGCGAAAGGAAGAAAATTGTTTATAGTATTTTAGTTTACAAATGTTAAACAAACAACTAGATTTGAAACACGTGAGTGGAGTTTTACGAACAAGACAACTTTTCCGACGAGTTTTCATTCTTCTCTTTCATTTTTTTTTTTCTTTCTTCATGGCATGGCGCACAGATCAGCGCATTTGCCAATGTCACGTATTGTATTTTAATAAGTAATTGTTATCGTAAAACTCCTCCAGTAAAGTGATAGTAGACTTTACTGAAGTTTTATAGGATTTCTTGAAAGAGCGCGAGAAATTCAGGTACACATGTTTATTTAGACCTACTCCATTCTTTTCACTTACACTTAACTATAAAACACAATATACTATCACTTTTGTACTTTATAACTCCTAAAAATGTAAATTATAGAAAATCTAAATAAAATGACAAGCTCACTTCTCCCGTTCCCGCCAAAAAGTCCCATTCTTCTCTTTTCATTAATTTGTTTTTTTTTTATATATAGCTTCTTGTTGTTTGAGGTTCTGTTACATCACGAGGTAATTTTTTCCATGAAAATTCGTTACGGCATTTAAAAATATTTTTCTTATCCTAACAAATACCTTTTGAATTTTTCAAGTAGGTACATTTTTCGCTCTCTGAACAATCGTTAGTTAAAGTTAAATTTATGAATTTGTCATGTTAGCGGGTATTCCAAGTACCTACTAATATAACAAATTTACAATTTTTCTCCTAAAACTCGTTACGGCACCTGAAAATTTTATAATTCTTCCACTTCAAAATCCGTTTTAAATTTTTATGTCATCTTTGATCTTCTCTGCGAAATCATTAAATAATTATTGATTTAGCATATTAGTGGGTATTTGGAATACGCAATTGATACCGAAGAATAAATCAAGATGGAAAATTTTTGACAAGCGCGCTGTGGTCCTTGATTACATTTTGTTAAGTTTAAAATGATATATTTCAGCCAACGTTTTGAAAAAATTTAGTGGCCAGCACTTTTGTTAAGTGCTGAAACTGAAACTTAACCCTTTATTGAAGTGAGTAGCCCTTAAATAACATAAATATAAGATATACATATTTATGACATAATCACATCTACAAATTTTATACCTTGTATGAATAACGTAATGGTATATCTATTCTATTCGAAATTCTAAAATTATAGAAAATGGCAGAAGTTATTTTCTGAATTTTTCTCTCAATGTAAATCTTGTCGACATTGCATAATTTTTTTGACATCTCTGAAATCCCTTTGACAAGTTCTGACAGCGAAGCGACGTCGATGACAGACAGGATGAGCTTTTAGTGAGATTTCACTAAAACCAAACATAAATAATTCCGCGCAGTCAATTTGACACAGATAATATTTAACGACGGAGTCGATGTTTTATCGGCGCTTTGATAGTTTAGATTGTAATGTAGATGTTGTTTTAAAAAATAAAATTGGAATCGGATTGATGGGCGTGTACTTGTCGGCGCTCGTTATATCATAAAGGCAGCGCGCTAACTCTATTATACTTGGAGCCCTTCCAACACTTCGCAAACTACTTACGACTGTCCATTTTGAAGTTTCTAATTAATAAGTAGCCGACAAAGGTGTAAATTAACGTGTTATCCGGCTGCGGACGGCTTTACAACGATAACTTTAATTATCTTTATTGTGGAGAACATAAACACGGTGTGCCGTAACGTGTTTCAACAGCCGACCTAATAATTTCAAATATTATGATGTTAATGCGGGCAGGGCGTGCGCGGGCAGTGTTCGCTGCACGCGCGTGCCGCACGACCAACTTAACTTTATAAATAGAGTGCACATCGTAAATGTATTCAATGTAAGCAGCTTTTTCAGCGTGACGGCCAGTCGCCGAGAACGCCCCGGCGCGTCGCTCGCGCCCGCCCGATCGCGCACGCTCCCGCCAAAACTTGCAGCGTTCGAAACACGCTAAACTTTTTTTTTCTAATTTCTTTTTAAACGCGGCCAGCTCCAGTGCCATTGATGAGTTCGTTCTGTAACGCGCCAAGCGGCCAGTGTGTGCTAGTTGCAAGACGAATGCTGATTCCCAAACGTGTTAAACGATTCGGCCGCTAATCACCGCGGCGCGTAACCGTGTTTCAAAAATAAAACGTTGCTGATTCGAAACCGGAGCACCTCGAAGGTTAATGACAAAATAAAAATGGATTAAATTATGTGTTTGAACAACGACGAGCTGGATTTCCACCGTTTATTGTTTTACACGTGAGTCTGTCGTAGCGGAACACTGCGGCTCTCTACCATTCTACTGTATCTGAGAAATATTTGAAACTGTGGATGTAGGTTAATAATAAATCCTAAATTATCTATATTACGTCGTTAAATTTGTATAAACAAAACCAAAATTATATTACTCCAATCTCTCTGATGTAACGTCGCACTCCATAAATTGATTAGTCATAAATAACTCTACTGCAGGGCTATTTCCAGCACATTACCCATCCATCCAGACATATTGATAAACATTTTTTAGTTAACAATAGTTTAAAAATAATTTTTGTGTAGAATATACCTGGGTTATGGACTAAATCTACTACAAGATAATAGAGCTATTATTAAGTAAAACCGTTTACATATTTTTTAAACAATACAGTGGGTTATTAAATATGTCTTCTCATTTCTTTTTGTAACCAAGAATTGCCAATAGCAGGTTTATAAATTCGCAATAGATGGTACCAAATGTGTGTGACACTGTACTATGGGTGACATACAACGAAATGGTAAAAGTTCAGTAATAACACTTGCAAAACTTGAAAGTTATGAAACAATCAGATTGTTCGACATCCTTTTTAATATATTGTATAGACTCAGGTGTTAATTTGCATAAATCCATGTGATGAATTCTCATAATAGTTAGCTATGTTCGGCCTAAAATTACAAAGCCACTAATCGACACGTGTTTGGCCTCGTAACGAAGCATCCTCAGGATAGTCCAGAGATCAGACTCGGTCGGCTAACCAGCACCGATTCAACGAATGAATTAGGTCATTTTCATAATTAGCTCATTAGCTGACTGATTCGTTGATTCGGATGTCGAGGCAGCTGACTCATTCGTTGATTCGGTGCTGGTTACCTGGCCGAGTCTGGAATATCCTGAGAATGCTTCGTTGAGAGGCGAAACACGTGTTGACTAGTTTTGGAATTTTGGGCGGAAGGTACTTAAAAATTGTAAGATGTCATCACATGACATCCAGTTTAATTTTTTGACTACAAATAAAATTAATTGTAAGGTTCACTATACGTTCCTTGATTTATACATGAGATTTGTGTATATATTAATAACTAGCGATGCGCACCGGATTCGCACGGGTAGAAATTTTTTTGAAAATAAAATATAGCCCATGTTACTTGGTTATAATGTAGCTTTATTAGGTGAAATAATTTTTAAAATTGGTTGAGTGGTTTCTAAATTTATCCATTGCATATAAACAGACAAAGTTTACCTTTTTATAATATTAGTATAGATTGTGGAGGTTGAAGATCTGTTACGCTTTTTTTGCATAATATATGTCTTTCTAGCTTTTACTCCAGCAATGAATTCCAGTTTCAAGTTATGCAATTTATTTGGTCTCATTTGCAAGCTTTGTTAAACACATATTCTGTTTTTTTCTAACTTTTATTGTCAACTGCATTGAAGTTGACCGCACAGATATATAGCTCGCAACAACTATAGATGAAAACGCCATAATTCTTAAAATATTAAGAGTTACTTATGAGGGATATTAGAAGTTTGACGACGATGTATCTCTGTCTCAGTGTGTATCTATGTGATATTGACTAGAGAACGGATTTGATTATTGTACATATATAACATAGTTTCGCAGAGAGAAAAATTGTATGGTATAGCCACTTAAGGCGAAGCATTGATTAACAATAATTTAATCTACAATAGACCTTCTGTTCTATGCAAACGTGCGAACGCTAGCTTACGAAAAATACGAAAAAACAGTTATTTTAGTTTATTTTAAAAACTGTAACTAATTTTAAAAAATCCAACCGTCATTTTGAGGAATATGTTTGGATTAAACTATACAGAAAATTTAGAAATCGGTCCCGTTGCTCCGATAAATGTAAATCTCTGTCTTAAGAGAGGTTTCTTTGATATTTTTTTTATATTACAAAAGTTAACCAATCGTGTATCGCAACTGTCAAAATGAAGTCAGTGAAATGGAGAATTAGGTAACTACGTTTTGTAGTCACTTAGAAAAACTGAGATCCCTGCTGTTAAAATTTCCAATGCGCCGCCTCCTTCCTTACATCAGGTCGTAGAGGTTTGTTCAGAATTAAGGTTTATTATTATATCATCAGTGTTACTATATGTTTCTGTTGTTCTACCTGTAAGCTTAAGTACATAGGCTGCCGAAAATTCCATGATTTTTAACGCGTGACCGAAACTAATTTTCCAGCGGGTACTCTCCCAGTTTCGGCGGAAATCGAAACCATTCCTTGTTTGGTAATACTTCTGTACATTTTTTTTACTTTCTATTAACTTTAGCTGTTTGAAAATATATCTTTGTATTCATATACCTAAGCAATTGGCCGAGGATCTGTTAGCGCGGTGGCAATGTCTTTCAAGTCGGGATCTCTGGTTCGATTCCCACTTAGGCTGGGAAACGAACTTTTCTAATTTAGCTCTGGGTGTTATTGGGAGCTCTACCAATAGGAGCTCTCCCAGTCCGTTGTGTGGTAACTAAGTACAAGTCTTAGGGTCTTAGTAAGTTTAGTTAGGGGTCACACGATTTGTACAATTGTCCTAAGTATTATTTTTTTAAACAAGATAATTTTACTTTAAATTATTTTTCAATTTAACGGTACACAGCTTTTTGCTCCTTCCGTAAAATTACCTGTTTCGCACAAACGAGGTATTCATTATAAGCCATCGATGTAGGTAGTTGCAAATTATCTTAAAACGTTGCTTGTTCATCAACATCGAAGTTTGGACAATGTTGACCCAATATTCGCACAGTAGAACAGTCTGCGTTCAGCCACACAATTCTGTAAAAACTCGAATGGTCCAGGCAAGACTCACTCGATAATTCACTGCACTTCGCATTCGAATTCCCACTCGGTGTTCGAATGGAATTCTCAAAACGAACTAGTAGTACTAGGAGCGAACCGAAGTGATCTTGGATGTGAGTTTTTTAGGAATTGCTTTTAGATCATCTCAGTCGATATTTCCTCTTAATGTATTTTTACTTCTGAGATAATTCTGTTATACACAACTTGTTTTGTTTAGATTTATTTAGATTAGATTGTTGTTAACGTTAGTATTTCTGTCGAATTTAGAGAATACCAGTTCACAGTTCACGATCTCACCGCGGATTAAGAAGAGAGTTCGACTAATTTCCTCTAGAGAATCGCACTGCAGATTACAATACCAACGATACATTAAAGAGTCGCCAATAAAGATTCTTGTGGTTTATAGTTAAGTTATCGTCGTCATTACGATTAATTTATTTAGTACACATATAATTTTCAGAATTTCGTATCTTAAAATGAAAGACGGAGCCTTTATTATTTCAATCGTCTGTCCGTCCGTCCGTCATGACTATCGATATCGATAATCGGCATGCTCATTACCTAACTTGCAGTTAGCATGCGACAGCCAAAAATCTTAGTATCTGCTGTCAATACGAGAATTTCTGTAATGTAATTTGGATAGTGGCGTTAAATTTACTGCGAAAAATACCTTATAAGGTGATGGCGCAATAAACACGCATTCGTCATACATGATATCAATTTTTTATTACAATTAGTTCACTACAATTAGTGATCGCGCGGCTGTCGCTGTCTGCATATTTTTAGGTAACAACTACGCGGGTGTATATTTATACATCCGATTGTCGATATCGATATCACTGCTGTGCTTCGGTGTGAAGAATAAGACGGCCGGTGACTTACACAAGAGATACGACGTCTTAGTTCTTAGGGCTGTCAACGCATTTGCAATCTGAAGTACTTTTTTAGCCATGATATTTTTTTTCTCTGCTTCCCCCGACTTATACCTAACAGGGACTTTGTCCTCCTTTTGCGTTACATGCTTCTTCTGTTATTTACTTCCTTTATGTTCTTCTCACTTCCTTTCAATCTCTTTCTTACAGGCTTAATATTTTCTTATCTTTACTTTGTACTGCATTTCTTATAGTTTAGTTTCTAATAGTGTCTCATTTCAGTCTTTAAACCCATTACGTTTTTTATATCGTGTCCTTATTTCTATGTTTAATTTCCATTCTTTGTTACAATTTTTCTTTTTTTGCTGCTGTGCTACTACATTTGACAGCTTGTATTGCTATTGTGTATTCTATTACCACAAAACAGAGAGAGTAACTGAAGTAAACTTCATACATAGTGCGCTCAAGTAACACACACGTAGACATATTTATAATATTTTTGACAGCCCTTACACTACGCCCGAGAGTAGGTATAAAAAATGAAGTATATACATGAGTTTTACTTCTGTACTCTCTTTGTTTTGTGGCATTACTATTGTCCCATTGCCATGATATTGTAAATGCTTATGAAACTCAACGGTATCGACACGACTTTGATACTATTTTACAATATCTACGAGTATACAGATTAACGTCAATTAGGAAACTTTATTAACGTTCATTTAACAAAATAATTAAGGATGCTTAACCTAAAAATGTATAACATTTCATTTCGAACTTCTTGATGAAATTCTCATCTCTCAGAACTTCTAACTTGTTCAAAAATCTTGTAACACCTTTGTTGTAGGTACTGATATTAATCAAATAGTTAATTCCCTTAGCAAAGTTCACTTTCAAGAACGGTCTCATAACTGGTCCATTGGTACGGATGTTTGAATGTTCGATTACTGTGGCAACGGTTCTAGGTTCTTCTATAAGTCGGCGTTCCACAGTTGCATAACACTTAAAGTATAAATTCAGTACTTGGTTTGTGGACATACCAAAGTCCAATTCAAAAACTAAATTATGTTATTATATTATTGAAATAATCACACTCATAATATTTCATTTCGGCTTTCTAAATAAGAACTATCACTTTTTAATTTTTTAATTTTTTTGTAATCTATAAAAGCCATGATACGAATATACTAATAATATAAAAGACACCTGTAAAGTGACTAGGACTAAGCTACCGCCACAATCTATGAATCCATACAGTCGGTCAACGGACACGTCTAGATATGGCAGTCATGCGGTGTGTGAGGGGTGGGATGGGAGAAGGTTGAGCCCGAGCTGCCCACGCTGCCGTCTTTGTAGCTCGGGACTTATCTTTCAGGGTTAACGCGTGTTTATTGTGAATGATTGAATTTTTGGAACGAAGTTCTTTAACGCGGCTTGCGGGAGATTTAAGTTGGTGGAAATCGTCACGTAAGGAAAAAGCGTTACGTGGGGGGGCGACCCGTTTTTGTTTTTGTTTTAAATCACACGCAAGTTTTATTAGTTCATTATTGCAATTAAGTTTTGAGAAATTGAACTGTAGCTAAGAAACTTTGTTCTTGACGGGAGTTCCCCAACCGCATACTTTTTTTTCATACAATCAAAATGGTACATACAATTGTAACAGATTAAAAGTCTTCATCTCGCTTAAATAGCCCATTATAATAGACCGATTTGGCACATCACAAATTATAATATCCATAATACTTTGAATGTTATATGTATATAAACCATTGTAAATAGGTAATAAGTAAATGTGATTAAACAATAAAAATATTATAGAATTTATTAAATGATAAAAAATCGAAACAACTCTTACTATGTCTTGTGATGTCGGCTTTTGCACAAACATCAAAGGCGTTCGCTTACTGTTTGTATATTTTTTTTTAAAGTTGCTATCGCTATAAGTATCTGCAGAAAATAACACAATAATCCAGCCGGATTCTACACACCTTAGATTCTTAACATGACACTAGGGGTCGTCGAAAACTTGTACATCCTGTATTAATAGAGTTAACTGCGGTAACGGCTTATCTAAACCAAGTTACTAACTATTTAGACGTTACACCGGAAAATTAACGGTCATAATTCTGCGCTGCTGTTTACGCGAATATAAAAAAGTTTCTCAAATCTGGCCATCATTAAAGCGTCTCGTCCGTATTTAGTGGTACATTACCGGCCGCCTGCGCTGTTTTCAGACGGTTTTCGTTCTGAAATGGCCCCGTTATCACGGACCTTTTCCGAACAGTTCCCGCGTTTTCTCTGCACATCGTTAGCGCAGTCGTGTTCGATTGATGACCGATTGACTTGCTGATTGACACGAACGGCTTTTTGACAGATTTTAGATTGATTTTTAAATGTCGCGTTCAAAATAGACGGGAGGATCGTAAAATTTTTTACTCATTTTGATTTTGGTTTAAACTTGAGTCTTTGTTTCTTTGTTCATCGTTTATTTTATGACGAAAACGGTCAATGACAAATTGCCTTTGATAAGACATTATAATCAAACTGTATTTAAAAGTTCATAAGTATCTTCACGCTGTATCCCTAACGGGGTATACAGGCGACGGAGCGCCAAGCTGCCCTTTCACTCTTTTACTTCATCAATCATAACAGCTCACTTCATACAATCACGCCGAGGTATGTTTTTGACATTTCTATCAGGTAATCCTCAAGGTAAAAGACGGTGTTGAAAAAATTATATCTAATTTTCTTGCCATTAGTTAAAAAAAAAATTGTTTGTGCTTCCCTAAATAAATGATTTACGCAGATGTAGGCTAGACGTAGGCTTTTTTCAAAAACAATCGTACATGTAATCTAATCTAATCTAAACGCGGGTGCAGTTAGTACATTATAAACTACACTTTAAAACAAAATTATTGTTTAATCAAAGAGCTCTAAACTTTTCGACAAAATTATGGTAATCTGAATGGCATTTTAGTAAACCTGTATTTCGGCTTTATGTCACAAATGAATTTCCACTTTCTTTTTTAATAAAGCAAAATATATGAATTTACATACATACATATCTTCACGCTGCATCCCTAACAGGGTAGTCAAAGAGGACGGAGCGCCAAGCTTCGCGGTCCTTACATACTTCTTTTGCGTCCTCAAATCTCATGATGAATTTAAACACTAATTAATAAGAAAATTATTTGATATCTATTACAGACATGCCTAGATTTCCTTTTAATATGAAATACATATAAATAGCAGTTAAACGGATTCGATTGTAAAAGAATAAATCAAAGAATGATTTATGGCCCGCCGTAAACGTACCGACTGACTTTAACTCGTACGTGTGACGTAGCGCAGGTTGTGTCCTACGCTATAACTATTTTCTTTTATTTCTTTATATATTTACGTATAAGAACATGCGAATGATGAGATTTGAGGAAGCGAAAGAAGTATGTTAAGTCCGCAATAGGTAGACGCTTGGTGCTTTGTGCTTGTTGCTCTTTCCTTCCTGACTACCATTAGGGATACTGCGCGAGGAAGTCAAAATAAATTTATGAATGAAAAAACATGTGACTGTGTAAGGAGAATGATGAGAATTGACGAGGCGAAAGAGGTATGCCATATACAGACCGTGATGGTCCTCATATGATAACCACTTTAGGGATACAGCGTGAGTATATATATGTATGTATAAAAAACATGCATAAGAGGTGTGAATGAACGACAAAATTGTATTTTCATCTCTTATTAAATTATTGCTACTACTACATAGAAAGAATGAGCGATAAAAGACTGAAGAATATTTACACAACGAAAGTGAGTGGTAACAAAAGCCAAGGAAGACCAAGGACGACGCATAAAACAATAACTAGGTATGTAGTGACATAGAATGAATGAGTGATGAAAGACTGACGAAGAAAATATACAGAGCGAAAGTGAGTGTTAAAAGAAGCCAAGGAAGACCAAGGCTGACTTATGAAGATCAAATAGCCAGTGTTAGCGGATGGAAATGTCAAAAACTCTCGCATACCTAGGTGAAAATGTGTGAGGAGAATGATGAGATTTGAGGAAGCGAAAGAAGTATGAAGAACCGCGACGCTTGGCGCTCCGTCCTCTTTGACTACCCCTTTAGGGATACAGCGTGAGCATATGTATGTATATATGTAGGTATGTAGTGTCTTTATAATAAATAGTTAACTTTTCTGATAATTCGAATCATTTAAACTGGATTCCAATGATATTTAGTCCAGGGTCCAACGGTTCTTAAAGAAAACATTGGTTGTGGTGGTGCGTATTTGATTGTCACAAACAACCGATGAAACATCTATTGTTATTTCATTGGTTGCAATGATTCTTGTGAAAATCAAAGTTACGAAGGCATCATTTGATCATTTTTGCATAGATTTTTCATATCGTAAATAGCTCTTTAGTATAGTAAATTCATTAATTATAGGGTATAATTAAGAAAAAATCGGCTAAGAGTTGTCGAATATACATTGACTTAGTATTTTATAGTAATTTGGATCGGAAATGGACCACTTTAACTTGTGCCAAATCTCCATACGTTTAATAGGGGAGCAAGGTTCACCTAAATTTGGTACCTAATAGTGGTTCAAATAATAAAGACAATGTAACTGATATAATTTACACATTAACATACAGTTTCGTAGCATACTCGGACAAACTCAAACTTTAACTTTTCCGAAATTAACTTTGGGCTTGTGTTGAAGCCGAAATACTAAATGTATGAGAACATGTTCAACTAAATTAAGTAGTCAATAAAATGCTTTTTTTGTTAAATGTGATATTAATTTTTAGATTTCCGCTCTCTCTGACTACCCCGTTAGGGATGCAGCGTGAAGATATGTATGTATGTATGTATGTATTTCTAAGATTATTAGTTAAAGACATCAACAGATTGTTACAAATAGTTCGCAACAATAGCTCAATATATTTGTGTTAGAAGAAGTAGCCATTCAAACCTTGGGTTCATTTATAAAGCCCTCTTCAACGATACCTCACTCCAATATCGATAGTTAGATATTTTTGGGCATTGGTGTCGATATTTTTAAAATGAATCATTACCTCTCCAGCGTAAATTATTCAAACTGTTTTTTACTACATTCTTTATTTATGTATGGTTTTAAACCAAACGTAGATAATAAAAAATAACGCGTAGGTATTTAAAAAAAGTGTAACTAATGATTATTATTTGTTTAGTTACATAATTTTTATTAGTTATACTTTACGATAGTAATTAATTAATCTGTGGTTATAGTTTGTCATTCGTCATTTGATTTATTTAATACTAGCTGTACCCGCGACTTAGTCTGCGCGGAAAATTTTTACGTGGCTTTGGTTAAAGATTGTTTTTGAAAAAAGTCTACGTCTAGCCTACGTCTGTCTCCGGGCATATACTATCTCTGCACCAAATGTCATAATTGGATCGCCGGTTCAGCATTTCCTATTCATAGTGTCATCCCCTTTTCAACCCCTTAGGGGTAGTTTTTGATAAAAAAGTAGCCCATGTCCGTTCCCAGGCGTCAAACTATTTCCATGCTACATCATAATCAGTTCAGCAGTTTAGCATTTCCGGTATAAAACTTCGTCTCCCTCCCTCCCGTTCCCCTTTTCACAGATTTTTGATAAAAAAATAGCCTATGTATTTTTGATAAAAAAGTCTTATTTCCACATCAAATTTTATCATTACCGAGATTTAGCGTTTCCCATACAAATTTTCTTCCCCATTTTCACCCTCTTACGGATAGACTTTTGATAAAAAAGTCCCATGTCTATTTTCTAATATCAAACTATCTTCCTGCCAAATTTCATCATAATTGGTTCAGCGGTTTATTATTTACTATACAAAGTTTCATCCCCCTTTTCACCTCTTTAGGGATAGTTTAAAAAAAAAAGTAACCTATCATGAGCGCCATTACATGTTCTTTCTACGTACCAATTTTCATCAAGATCGGTCAAGCCGTACTTCAGTTATAAAAGGACATACAGGCAGACAGTCAGACAGAAATTTTGTGTAGTAGTTGTATTTTAAGTGAGTCATAAAACGATTATCACAAAATTTGAGAGTAAAATTATAATTACAGACAGATGGTAGATTTCTAGTATTATAGAAGATAGATAGCATATCAAGACAATTTGATTATAGGCCGACTTCGATCACAAATAAAAAAACTAGATACCCAATCAACGCTCCAAAAATGTCTGAATAAATGTGCGCTCAAATGGGTATCCAAGTGCACATTAAGTGAGTCACAGATTATATGAATTATACTTTACCCATGAGACGTAAGATTGCATTTTAAATATTTTTTTACAAACATCGTTTCAATGTCATGCAATCGTTTACAAGCTTTTATAACCTTATAGTTTGGCAGTAAGGTCTAGTTTAGATTAACACAATGTTACCGATATACTATACGGTATTAAAAAGATATACGTCAATTCGGACAATAATTTGTTTAGATTTTACAGGAGATTGTGCATCTAGTTCTTTATTTATGATCGAAATAGGCCGACCTATTTATAATTTTTTTTAAACAAACCCGATATTATATCGATGTATCAATACCAATAATCTTATATTATATGATTCTTGATCAGTACTTTTTTTAGAATATCGCATACAAAAACATCGATACAACACAAATCCAATATTTTTAAATTTACCAACAGCCCCAGTGTATAAGCTTGCTCTTAAATAAACTATTTTAAACTGGATCAATTAAGTAAATGCATCTCGCTTAGACAATGGCGGCAGACAATCACGTCGAAGTTACAATTATATATTTCATAGTGAAAATAATCTCGAATAAATTTGTTAATTATAGTATTCAACTAAAGTTTCCTGATAATTCGATTTCCTTGAACGGAATCCCCATAACATTTAGCACGCCCTACAATTGGTGATCCCTACAAAACCTTCCTATACCCGCGCATTGGTCTGTGAGACCGACGATTTACATTTACGTAGTTTTTTTTAAACGGAAAACCCCAGCGCAAAAGGCTTACTGCTACCTGCATTGTTCATGGCTACCTTCAGTTTAGTGTGTCACAAGCGTTTGTGCCGACAGCATGTGTTACCACATACGATAACTATCGGCCTTAAACATTTTTAACAATTACTATTAATATGGTATTCTTTTTTATGATTATGGAAATGTCAAAAGCTCTCGCATACCTCGGCGAAAATGTGTGAGGAGATTGATGAGATTTGAAGAAACGACAGAAGTATGTAAGGATCGCGACGCTTGGCGCTCCGTCCTCTCTGACTACCCCGTTAGGGATACAGCGTGAAGATATGTAATATGAAGAATCAGCAACCAGAAAATGGTACTCAATAATATTATAATATTAGCCTTAACCGCTGATATCTACTTGAAGAATATTTTTCTCAAATTGTTCATGATTTAAACGTACCTTTCAGTTATCTTGCAGAATATCTTATAATATTTAGTTACGGGTCTATGTCACGTTTATATTTTAAGGCTAATTACCTATTTTATCCCGACGTTTCGACCGAATTGCACCGATCGTGGTCACGGGCAGACTGATGAGGATGAATGTCATGATGAAAAATTAAAAAATGCGTTGAATGAGTGTGGGTAGTTCCAAGAAACCGCACACTACGAAGATGACATTCATCCTCATCAGTCGATACAACACATCGATCGATCGGTGGTTTTTAGAGTTTGAGCGGAATATAGCTAAAGATTTCAGGAATTTATCACATAAAATTTGCAATAAAACTGATGTAACGAGAGTGTTTTAGTCGCCATTCGTGCGATGCGATCTCGGTATGGCTAGGTGGGATCAGGCAGCTGGCGTATGGCACATGTATTTATCGTATTGTATGATAAATATCATGTATATAGTGTATGTATACATTATATGCATAATATACATACATAATGTTATATATTTTAAATATATTTAAAGTATGTTATGTAAATATTATGAATTTCCTATTTCAAGTAGAATTGTCATGTATATACAATGTACATACTTATGGGAGGTTTTTCTACGCAGTTCTTTTATTAAGGGTTTAGAGATCCACACTACTTCTAAATTAGAAATTTAAAGTAAGTAACAAATCAGTGAAACGTAATCTTCAATTACAAATATACTTTTCCGCCCTTGATGCGTAGAGCGATAGTTATAAACCAGACGGCTATCGTAAAATGCTTTTTGTTAGAACGGGTATTGCGGCGCCCTGCCCAGTGTATCACCGTGAGCGAGGTTTTAATTAGAATCACACGAAATCATTACTATGTGGTTCCTGGTTAGGAACCATAGTACTAATTTACGCTAGTAACTAATTAATTCGTGCTACTAATATCTCAGATTATATCTTTCAAATTAACTTTTTGAGCTTTATATTCTGTGTGATATTAGGTGCGAGCTTGTGAGCGATTCTTTTAGTGATAAAGAGGACAGCAATTTTCAAGCATTTCTAAAATTCCGCTTCTAAAATAATAATAAAACTTGCGAATGCTTGAATCCGTTGTTAAAGTTGGAAGTCCATTGTACTTTTGTGCCACACCTGCTCGGAAAGTACCTTAGTATATTTTGAAAAATTAGGCAGTACAATATGCGTTATTACTATCGCACAAGTATGCTGGCAGGAAAAGTGTATGATTGCTAATATGCTGCTCTTTTAAATTTTGGGTATGTAAGATATTACATACCCAAAATTGACATACTAAGTTGATAATCTATTTCAATGAAAATCTATTTCAAAATTTTTTCTTTCTTTATAGCATGGCACACAGATTAGCGCATTTGCCAATGTCACGTGTTAATAAGTAGAATCACAAGTAAATTAGTTTTTTCTTATCGTAAAACGTAAAGTGATAGTATGTTTTACTGAAGTTTTAAAGGACATCTTGGAAGAGCGCGAGACGCTCAGCTACACATGTTTATTTAGACCTACTCCATTCTTTTCACTTACACAGAACTTTAAAACACAAGATACTATCACTTTTGTACTTTAAAACTCCCAAAAATGTAAAAAATAAAATGATAACCTCACTTCTCCCGTTCCCGCCAAAAAGCTGTTTCAATGTTTATTTTATTTATATTTCTTAAGACATTGGTAACAAGACCATCAGCCTAATGACGTAACTTCTGGAGAAATATTAACTGTCCCTAACTCTCCTCCAGTAAAGTGATAGTAGGCTTCACTGAAGTTAAAAAGGACTTCTTGGAAGAGCGCGAAAACTTCAGCTATACATGTTTATTTAGATCTCCTCTATTCTTATCACTTACGCAGAACTTTAAAACACAATATAATATCACTGTTGTACTTTAAAACTCCCAAAAATGTAAAAAATAGAAAATCTAAATAAAGTGACAACCTCACTTCTCCCGTTCCCGCCAAAAAATCCTATTTCAATGTTATAACATTAAAAGATGAAATTTTTATTTCCAAGTTCGCAAAATCATACTGACCTCTTGTTTTTCTGAATATTTAAAAAAAAAATGAAAATAAAGAAATAACCGAAAATCGCGCGCGCAAATTGTTGTCTTTTTCTTTCTGAATCTAATGTTTCCCATAATTTGTAAAAAGAACTGCCTAAGCAATTATGAAGAACCTATAACCTATTGCTCGAGATATCCAAAAATAAATAAAAGAAGATATATGAAGATTTTTCACATTGGAAAAGCAAGAACAATGGATTATTTTCTAAAAAAGTTTTGCTGCCTTGTTTTGGTGAAAAAACGCAAAAATATAAGCCAATTATACCTTATGGTCTTTGTATTCTCTGTTAAAATGTACTGGATACTGTTTTTATTTTCCTTGAAGGTGTAGTTTGAGGTACTATGTACTCGTAAGAAAGTGTGATTTCTAACTCGTGTGTCTTTGAGTTTCTGAGTTAAACCGCGAACAGACAAATGGACAGACAGACGAACTAGACGAAACTGTAAGGGTTCCTTATTTACTACGGAATCCTAAAAAATGGAAAAGTATACTAAATAATATGCACCATTTTACTAACAATGAACATTATGACTGTCAATAAATAATTAAATTGGAACATTCTTTTTTTAAATTAGTCGCGAGGATATAAAAAGGTTTGACATCTCTCTCCTAGGGAGAGATACGCGAACTATTATTAGCAATATATTTGGAATAAAAGTCTCATTATCTGCTGTCTCCATCCACCCCTGGCCCAAATCATGCCCCATGTCGCCGATGAGAAAAAAACAATAAAGCACGGAAGATTACGCCTCCAATGCTCCCCTCATTGGCATACTGGGGCACTTCTTTTGTTTACATAAAGATAAGTAAATTGCATTTGTTATACTATATTGTATAATTTTTACGTTTAAATACGGGTATTTATTATATTAATAAACAATTTAATGATCAGAGATATTTTATTTTATGGCCGTTGAAAAATCTGTTTATCATCGCCTTTATTTCTATCATCATTAGAAAGTTAAAAAGTATGAAGTTTATTATTAGCCAAGTGTTACATTTTTGATAGCTAACTTAACATTATAATAAACAACAGTCGGGATAAAATAAAAGCTTAGTGTATTTCTCAATTCTCACAGTTAAGTGTTCATGAATGATTGAAACAAATGATACATTAATTACTAAGAATCTTGGAACTGGATATAGGTAGCAGTAGCAATAATTTTCGAAGACAGAAAAAATTACTTGGTGATGTCATGTATGTTTTTATCTCTTTTATTACCGTGGTTACCAGTTAAAAAATGACTCCTGACTGGGTTTCTTGTCTCTTTACAGTGTCCATGTTTTATTTTCGAACCAAACTAAAGTAGATTTGATGTTCAAAAATACCTTGCAATTGGGTTTACTTGAATAAATTGATTTGACTTTGACTTTGAATAACGATACGTGAGACAAAAGTGAAAACGAAACTACTGTCTTAAAAAAAATTATTACTGCAAAATCCAGTATGTTCTAATAATCTTGGTTGACATGCAACAACATACCATAAGGTTTATGAAAGAGATTGATTGATTGATCATTTATTTACTAAACATACAGTTATTATGCCTCTTTCTGTCTTACACATACCTTCAGTGAAAATAAAATAAAATGTTTTATTTTGTTGCTGTTTTAATTAGCCTAAAACACCTGACAACAACAACACAGAAATATTGAGATTGCATAAACATTGAATTGTTTCTTATTATTCTGAGCTACTATTAAAACCGACAGAAGATAGCGTGGGGAAGGCTTCGGTGAGAAAGAAATTATAGCATGTGCCAGTTATATAACTTATCACGCAGGTCGTAAAAGTCTGCCAAGCTTTAGGCCCTTATTACATTGCGATACTTATTTTTTTATTTTATTTATTTAAAGATACAGACATAACATCATAATAGTGAAGACACCAATTCGATGCTGCGAGTAACAATATTTGATATAATAGTTTGATATTAATTAATAAACATAATTGACATTTTCAAGATGTCTTCTTGTTATTATTATGCATTTCGGCAGACTGTAGTGAAACACATCGATATCGCAATACGATGTTAATCATATGACACGCGACAATGGAGCCAAGCTACGAATCTTAGTCCTAGACATAGGTAGTGTTAAATCTGAAATGTAACGGGAGCATTGATCAGTATGAAGAGGTTATCAATTCTTCATCACAACTGTTATGTACTTGACTATTCGACGACTTCTCAACAACTGAACTCTTACAAGACCAAAATCGGGCTTTTATGCAGCCCCACTACACGCAGGAAATCCATTCTACCCTCGTTCTTGTTACTAAAATGTTACAAAATATCACACGTGGGTACTTTATGTGATTAAAATTAATGTGGAACTAACAGTAGGCAGACAGTGTACCCGTCCGGCGCGCACAGCTGCAACTCCAGTACCTCCGGGAGTTACACTTATAGATGACAATATCTCACGCACATTTGAATGGCGACTCGCACACTTCGCCAGCGATATCCTATGCGTCCGCGATTAGTCTCGCGGTCGCGATACCCGTCGTCAGTCGCCTGTGAGTCGCGTCTCTTACGAATTTCGTGAAAATGGCGGCGGAGCATGAATTAAACAACAAGAAACTAAAACTGTAGGTTATCAGAACATTTGAAAAAGAAATTTCAATTAGCATGTTTGAATTTTTTTATTAATGATTAATTATTATTATTTATGTTTACGGGAAAAGTAACGGGAAAAGAGATTGACATAGGCTATTTTTTAAATTCCACATAACCGAAGTTGTGAGTAAAAAGTAGTTTATACGTATAAATAAAATTGAATTGTCTGTTTGTGATTTCGAATTAAAGGATTCTTCTTAAGCTTGTAGGATTATTATTCGTACGCAACCATAACCAAACACGTTTTTTAAATATTTCTGTCCGTTCGTTTGTCCGGGCTCATCTTTGAAACGGCTGAACTTTTTTTGATTGGACTTTCATTGGCATGTAGAGGACTTCTCAGAGCGTAAATTGGAGTTACTATTTATGTCGAAAAAAATATCGAATTTAACGCGAGTGGAATCGCGATAAAATTGTTCTGTAAGAAATCGTAGTAGCGATCGTAGCGTTTGGAGCGTAGCACTGGACATTACACGCGACGAGGCGGTTACAGTAACCAAAGCGCTTTATAAGAGGTCCCGGATCTGATTTCCAAATGGGTTCACGTTGAAAATGAACGTTCAGACGTCCTTTCACAAATGAGGGTAGCGAATAGCGATTAATAATACTGTACCACGTGGGTTTTAAACTTATATTATGTTCTGTAATTTTTATTATGATTATTTACTATGAGAACTGTTCTCTATCCTTTCATAGAGATCAGTAAATATAAGGTTTAAAGCAGATATACGTTTATAATCTATACATCTATACATATAAATGAAATTCATGTGTCTGTCTATGATTTCGAGATAGAGGCTTTTTTACTTAGGCTTGTATAGTCATTTCCTTGCTACCAAAACCCAAACACGTGTTTTCGAAATTTTTGTCTGCATTTCTTTTGATAAAGAATAATAAGAAGAATGATGAGGATCGAGGCGTAAGAAGTTTGTAAGGACCGCGATACTTGGCGCGCCGTCTTCTCTGACTACCCCGTTAGGGATATAGCGTGAGGTTAGGTATGTACATACATATGTACGTATCTTCGTATCTGCCCTGTATGTCTTTCGGTTTGTTTGTCCGATCTAATCTCCGAAACGAATGAACCGACGGGACTTTCATTAGTAGATTTTTGAGAGTAATATAGGCAACTTTTATTCCGGAAAATGCTTAATTTAACGCGGGTGAAACAGCGGTGTATGACCAGTAAATGGTAACTACCTACTACGCTGTCAAATTCAAATTGAAAATGTTTTGAAGAGGTAGGCTGTTTTTTTTGTTTGAAATTCAGATTTACAAACTGATAGGATGGATTAAAAAAAAATATCAAAATGATTTCTGAAGTTCCTTTCTTCATGGCATGGCGCACAGATCAGCACATTTGCCAATGACACGTATTGTATTTTAATAAGTAATTGTTATAGTAAAACTCCTCCAGTAAAGCGATAGTAGATTTTACTGAAATTTTATAGGACATCTTGGAGGAGCGCGAGAACTTCAGCTACACATGTTTATTTAGACCTACTCCATTCTTTTCACTTACACAGAACTATAAAACACAATATACTATCAATTTTACGCTTTAAAACTCCCAAAAATGTAAACTATAGAAAATATAAAGAAAATGACAACCTCACTTCTCCCGTTCCCGCCAAAAACTCCTCATTTCTGAAGTTATACATATTTTGGCGCGTTTGGAGAAACATCAGTGTATTATTTTTATTTTTTATTTTTTAATGGCACCGTACGTGAGTACATTGCCGACGTCAAGTAAAGCGAGAAAACAATTCAGTAGATGATTAGCGCATTTGCCAATGTCACGTATTAACACAAACTAGTATACAGACACAGAATAAGTAGAATCCATGTACAATCACAAGTAAATTAGTTCTTTCTTGTCGTAAAACTCCTCCAGTAAAGTGATAGTAGGCTTTACTGACGTTATAAAGGACTTCTTGGAAGAGCGCGAAAACTTCAGCTACACATGTTTATTTATCAGAGTGTATTATTAGCGTGTATCACATAATTTATAATTTTTTTATTTCATTCATTTCAAGCGGCCAGTTAATTTTTTATATGTGGCCAGTTTTGTTTTTATATTTTTATTCACATCAAAGAAGTATACCTACATACGTGCGTCCATGAGCATGCACATGCTTTTTTATTTATTTAATTCAATAGTTGGTGAGGTTTGCACTTTCAAAGTCGTAAAAAGTGCCTCCCATCCTCTAACTTTTCAACTAAGAAATGAAAAATTCTTAAAAGATTAAGTAAGATAATGTAAAAAACAACGAAAATTGGTTTAAATAAGATTTGTTGTGTATTTTATTGACATGTGGTATGTGATCATTTCGGTTATAGACTAAGCAACCGCAAAAATAACTTTGCTTCTCACAATGTCTTAACTAAAGTTTGCGGGAAAAATGTAATGAAAGTCTTAGGTCTTATGGATTTTCAGGAACAAAGTTCAGAATATTACTATTTTGGAAACATCATTGGAACCCGCTATTCGCCAGTCGAGCTCACCTTTGACTTTTTTGACATCATTTTATAATACGTACATTAAAATACAATATTAATAAAATAAAGAAATTAATGAAGCACATGTGTTAGATTACAAACTAACAATAAAATAAAAATTGTCAATAATCAAGTTTTCTCAAAGCATCCCGAACGACGTATAGGCTTGCAACTTGACTCACAAAGGCTCTGCAAATTTTGATGCCACTCTAAAGCTAAGATAGTCTAGGGGCCGATGTCTGAGGCGATAAATTCGTGGAGGGCTCTTGAAAGACCGAATTAAAATGCGTTCGACCTTGGTAATTTCAGCTTCGGCGTGTTCGGTAATCTATGAATAAATTAAGTTCATGAAGAGTTTTTTAATTCAGATGTATTTATAGTGTTAAATAGTAGTATTATAGTTATTGACTTTTATTCATTCGTTTTTAAACTCATACGACTTATACACATCTTACGATTTTAAATAAGAAATAGCCAGATCTAATTGTGTTAATACTTATTTTAAGGTTATGATACCTATTTATTCCTACGGTACCGTTTCGACCGGACTGCTCATGATCACTGTTTTATTAGTTTGACTCTTCCAACTATTTAGAGAACAAATATATTCAAATATAGATTCGATTGACAATTCTAATTATTATGTCAAAATAATCGATTGTTAATCGATACAATAATGAAGATAATTTAATAACTGATATAAAGAGCGTTTTTAATAATTATTTTCTAATTCTCGGGGACTAATTTAATGTCCATATAGTCTTACATCAATCAGGCATTATCTTTTGTATGTTCATACTAATATACATGTATTTTGTTTTGGGAATACATACATATCACGCTGTATTCCTCACAGGCTATTCAGTTTTGAGAATAACTTCTTAAATGTCAATTGACAGGCCCGTTGGCGCGGTGGCAAAGCCTTTCAAGCCAGGCTGGGCCCCGGATTCGATCTCCGGTCTAGTTTTTTTTTAGTGTAGATATTATTAGATTTTTGTCATACGAACTTAATACATAATTTTAACGCATCGACAGTTCCTTGAAAATAAAAAGAGGTTAACAAATTAATAAACAAAGACAAAAAAGTGTTTTTCCATACTCCAATTCTTATTGGAATTGTAATGAGTTTATTAGTATCTTACATGTGTTGTTTGCACAATTTGTTTGCACATAGTTTGCACGATATGGGAAAATCTGTAATTGGACGGAACGGTCCAGCTATCGCTTGAAATTATAATAGCTGTGCGAGATCCTACTTCGAACTTGTTAATTTTATCGATAGCAGTACATCATTAATTATTTATGAAATATCGATTTCATAATTCGATTATTGTTCGATACATAAACTATTACATTATATTTTTTCATGATTACGCCGTTTCACACTGTTCTTTTTATTCATCTTATGGAAAAGCTATATTGCTCAAATATCAATATTATGCTCCAGTTCTTGAGAGGCAAAAGGAACTATGTTCATACAGCATGTCTTCAGTGTTCATTATTCAGATTTCGATAGCACTTGATTGAAGTAAAAATTCTTAATCTTTCAAAATAAAGCACATGTCTGATGTAAAATTTGTATTTTTCTTTTATCATTAATTCTTCTCTTCTCCAGTAGCGTGATAGTATGTTTTACGGATGTTACAAAGGAATTCTTGGAAGAACGCTAAAACTTCGGTTTCACAAGTTTATTTCGACCTTCTAATTATTTTCATTTGCATAGAAAGTTTAATGTTACAATACACATACATGAATCAGTGTTGTACTTTATAACACTCCCAAAAGAGCAAAAAACTGAAAATCCACTTCACTTCTCCCGTTCCCGCCAAAAAGTCTATTTCACACCATAAATCTTTCTTCATGGCATGGCGCACAGTTTAGCGCATTTGCCAATGTCACGTATTAATAAGTAGAATCACAAGTAAATTAGTTTTTTCATAACGTAAAACTCCTCCAGTAAAGTGATAGCAGGCTTTACTGAAGTTATAAAGGACTTCTTGGAAGAGCACCAGAATTTCAGCTACGCATGTTTATTTAGACCTACTCCGTTCTTTTCACTAACACATAACTTTAAAACACAAGATACTATCACTTTTGTACTTTAAAACTCCCAAAAATGTAAAAAATAGAAAATGTAAATAAAATGACAACCTCACTTCTCCCGTTCCCGCCAAAAAGTCCCGCCATAAATCTCTATGTATATTACATTAGTATTTATATTTCACCCTCTAATCAAGAAACGTATTAGACGGTGCCATAATAAGTTGCCACTCTTTCCACCGCGTGCTAAACGAATTTTCCTGTCTCTTTCTATCTCATTGAGCGTAACCACGAGTAAAACAGCTATAGTATGTATGGCAACCTCGCACTGTCAGTGTAATTCGTGTCAGCTAATGAGTCAGTCATTAATTAATTACTTGCAAAATAGTCGTAAATTTTAAGTGTTTTGGCTATTAGTATTTACAGAAATAAAAATATGTCATGTTCGGGTGTGTATCGTTGTACTGACCTTCCCTAGTCAGGCACATTAGTAAAAATCTAGAAAGTCGGTCAACAGAAAAAGACACTTTAAGGACACGCTTTTATAGCAAATGCTCCGTCTAGGTTTCACCTTTTTTTTCCACACATATTTCTTTTTTGTCTCAATTTCTTTTCTCATTGTGGCCTGTATCTTTTAATTTATTAGTTGCCAGTTATACTCTAGACATACTCCAGACAATTACACAGATTGTGTGACCCCAAACTAAGCAGTAAGCTCGTACTATGGGTACCACACAACGAACTCTGTGGGAGTTCCCAGTAACACTCAGACTCTAAGCCAATTTACAAAAGTTCGTTTCCTAAATTGACCTGACCGGGGATCGAACCCGGGACCCTAGCTTGGAAACCAGATGCATATGCCACTGCGCCAACGGACCAGTCGAGTTTATTACAGTATATATACAGCGAAAATTATTAGTTTAAAAGCTTAGGTCTTCCTTGTTAAGGGAGAATCTTGAACGTTAGAATCAGTTCCGTCCTGCATTCACTAGAAGTAAACAATGCCTTTTTGAATGTCAAGTAGTTATAGTATTGTATCTTATTGTTAAGTCACGTCAATATGCGATTGTGTTGCATTGGTGCTCTGTCCACTCTGAATGGAAAATAGCGTGATGCTACGGGGGCTGCTATTTATGTATCCGGAACTGGCCAGTTACAGAAAAATATTAAAAAAGTAATTATAATATTTAAAAATGGAACTCTTTGGCTGAAGAATACAATCTATTTCATGTAGCTGTCATTTGTTTATCCTTTGTGGCGTCATTTTGAAAATTGCGAGTCCTTATCACCATGGATTTAAGTCTTGAAAATTTTTGTGTTATGATTTATTACGATTTTCGGCGATGGCTAACTCAAAAACAGTGCATCGATCAACTCACTTCGACTTTTGGAGACGAAGTACCATCGAAAACTACTGTGTATCACTGGTTTAGTGAGTTTAATCGTGGGCGGTCTGTGATCACGGACGAAGTTAAAGAAGGTCGCCCTAAATCGGTTGTTGTACCTCAAAATATTGATGCTGTGCGGGAACTAATAATGCAAGATCGTCATGTTACATATCGCGTGATAGAGGCGTCCCTGGGCATAAGTATGACGAGTATATATAAAATATTACACGAACATTTTTTTTTTTTTTTTTTTAAATGGCACCGTACGTGAGTACATTGCCAACGTCAAGTAAAGCGAGAAAACAATTCAGTAGATGATTAGCGCGTTTGCCAATGTCACGCATTAACACAAACTAGTATACAGTCACAGAACAAGTAGAATCCATGTAGAATCACAAGTAAATTAGTTCTTTCTTATAGTGAAACTCCTCCAGTAAAGTGATAGTAGGCTTTACTGAAGTGAAAAAGTGCTACGAAAATTGGTTCCAACACATGCAAAAGTGCATCAATCATCATGGTGAATATTTTGAAAAACAATAAAACTATAATAAATGTTTGTTTCACTTTGTTATTCCGGATACATAAATAGCAGCCCTCGTATATACATAAATATAATGTATTGTAATTTATAACGTAAAGTATTACTTACAGTATAGTAATAAAAAAGGTAGCTAAGATTGTATAATGTATAATCGTTGCCATTTCCTTTTGGATAAATTTTAATAACATCAAAATAGAGCGTTTGAGTATCCGTTATGTTTGACTATGTTCTAATTTATTAATCAGTTTATAACTTCATTTCCAACAGACATAGTTATTAAATAAATATACTAAAACTTCAATGAAAGTAATGAGCTACTAACGAATGTTAATATTATAAAATTGCAGATATAATTCAACTCTATTTATGAAGAGGTACTTGTAAACTTCCTAGTGATTGGAATAGAACGACTGCATCATTTTTACATGCGTAAAGCAAATAAGCAGTCCATTAAGCCAATGCCATAGACTTGATCAATGTTACCAGATTAAAAAAACAAACTGCACTATGGTTGTTACGATTTACGATTGTAAATAATTGTAATACGTGAAGCCAAGGTCCCCTAAATACAAGTTACCACGTGTTGATTTTACGAATGTGTAAGCCATTAGTTACCAAATGGTAATTTATTATAATCTATGTTTGTATAGTAAGATTTATTTTTGTGTCTGTATATCCGACTCCATCATCATTACCGGTAACACTCTTTTCAGTTATGGCTGAGACGTGAGAGTATTAATCTTTCGTGTAGTCTCAGCCTAAGAGACACCGACGCTTTGATATTTGTTATAATGAATTTTTTTGTATAATTTTGCAGTTCTTGTAGGGCAAAGGGAACTACGTTTTCTATCTTTCTACATTCCTAATTTTGCGTTAGTTATAACTTCATAATACTGGTGTTTTTCGTTAAGGTATTAATTAACATATTGACGTAGTAGAGTCATGCTGAATTGCAGCACAAATTGGACCGGCTCGCCCGGTGAAATACCACCCTCGCCTACACAAATTCATAAAATATACTTCGAAAAAAAATTATTCACATTTTTTATCTCGTTACGAAGTTTAAAAATTATAAAATAATATTAATGTCATATTTCTAGTGTAGTACATAATGTTAATAAATTATAACGCAACTATGCATGTACATTCTATGTTTTTTATATGAGAATGATCCGATTTGAGGAGACGAAAAAGTATGTAAGGACCGCGATACTTAGAGTTCTATCCTCTCTGACCCCCTCTATAAGTTCCGTATGAGATTATGTATATGTGCATGTGTGTATGCATATAGAACATTATTATGTATGTTAACCGGCATTTAAATAAAAAAGCCCTAAAGTCTATTATAGATGTACTTTCACATAAGTCTGTTCACAAAACTATTTTTAAGTTTAGCAACACTGCCATTTTTTCCCGCCAAACTTATTAACGAGGTAAAGAATAGATCTTGCCCAAATAAATAGTGATAAACTAGAGAACGTGGCAAAACTGAGCGCTAACGCGAAATATCGAAAATTTTATACACTAAACTATTATTTCATCGGAACTTGGCATGCGTAGTGTTTATCTGAATCACTAATATTTTATACATTTTTATCGTTTGAAGTAATGGCAGCCATTATTCAATATATATGTTTTTAAACGAATTATTAGATCGGCTAATAGTTGTGCGTAGGAATGATTTATGGATGTGTCTTTCTGCAGTTTGTTTAATAAAATTATTTAGCCATTGTAATTTTATTTTAACGTAATAATGAGCACAATTAGCTTACTAAATTACTGATTTGGGACTTAATTGAGTAAATCAAAGTGACGCCAATTTATTCAAGTATACAAGTTGTTTTTAAATATATGAGGTCTATTATCGGTTAAGAAAAAACCTGAACTAAGAAGAACCGACAAGAAAATCAGCCAAATATAATTTTTTTAGAATGTACTTATATTTAAATATAATATTGAGAAAACCAGTAAGTACGTGGGCAAAAAATATTATTTCCTCATTAAGTACTATAATTGTTTTGTCTTCAATGATATAAATTAACCGACTCGAAAAAAGGAGGAGGTTCTCAATTTGGTTGTAATTTTTTATATTTGTTACCTCAGAACTCCGTCGTTTATGAACCCATTTCCAAAAGTCTTTTCTTTTTTGAAAGGATATTCCAGATTGGTCCTATTTAAATTTGCCTGGTGCTAGAGCTTGGATTTCGAAGATACGCCGAATAACATCAAATAAAGCGAACTGCTAATAACTTTCATTTGCTTGTATTGTTGATTCTCTGGTATGTCATTGCGCTATAGAATTGGAAAAGAAGTTAATTGTAGACCTGCCCTTTATTTAGGCCAAGGTCACTCAAAAGAGAGATAGAAAAAAAAATTAGTAAAAAATTAAGCCGACTTCAAAAAAAATCACTGTAAAGTACGAAATAACTATAGTCGGTACCAAATCAGTGTGCAATAACAGAAACTTCTATTACTTTAGTAGGCTTGGCATCGACTTCAGTAACTGTCAAATTTAATTATGTAGGTATTTATATCGTATTTATCAAGTTATTTTTGTACTTGAGTATTGATTAGTAAAGGATAATTATTTTGTACTTTTCAGTAATTTTTTTTGAAGTCGGTTTGATTTTTTTTCTGTTTTGTGGTGTGATTTTTCCGTTAGTACGTTTTATAACAACTTTAAATCTCCTTTCCGTCATTTGAATGATTTTTTGAGGGACAATAGTAGAAAAACCAACACAGTTAACCAAAAATGACTGCAAGATGTCTGAAGAGGATTACTTATTTTTAATTTGATATTATACTCATTGATGAATATTGATCAATACATGTTGTTATAAAGGCAAAGTTGGAATGAATGAACCATTGAAATGTATATTTCCAGTCAATCTAAGTTTCAGTCTCTGTTAGCGAGAAGACATTTTATTTTAAGGAATCCGGGTTCGATTGTCTGTGAAATAACTGTAGGAAACGAACTAATTAGATCCATACATACATACTTTCACGCCGTATCCCTAACGGGGTAGTCAGTGAGGACGGAGCGCCAAGCGTCACGGTCCTTACATACTTCTTTCGCTTAGATACTAATTAGATAATTAGATAGTTATTCTAATTGCCTAAAAGTCTGAATATTACTTCGTATTTCTTCAATTATTTCTTTTTACAATTATTAATTTAGAGATTAGATTATTTATTAATTTAGAAAAAGATTACAGTTTACCTTACGGCAAAGGTATATATAGTTAAAAGCTTACTTATTGAGCTATAAAGTTTGCGATTTGGAGATTATAATTTAGACGAAATATTTAAAAGTAAATAAAGCCGGCTTTCTGTGAAGTAACGGTTTTCTCTTTCATGCACAGTAGGCAATGAAAATAAAGAGTAGAGGAAGTGCATCAAAACCATACGAAATAAAACCAAAGATTCTAAAAAATGGCGTCTTATTATGTCACCTCAGCCCAAGAATCAAATTGGACGGAGCTTTTGCTCTAAGAGTACGTTTTTGTCGACATAGTTTCTAGTCTTTTACTAGACGCGCGACTAGGGAAGGGTTACAGTGCAACGACACACAGCTAAACATGATATATTCGTGTACTTTGCAAATAATTATTTCGGTATTGTACGTAAAGTCGGTTATGAGCTGACACGATTTACACCGACAGTCCGAGATTGTCATACTTACTCATAGAGCACTCAACCTATAGAGATGAAATATCGGACCATTTTATTCACCACTGCTCAGTTTATTAACACTAACAAGTATCAACTCTCGCTCGCATTAAGGAGTACATAACCAAAACTGGACATATATTTAAATATTTATGTATCGGCTTATTGCTCTATTCGGTGTTATGGCAAAAACAGCAAAAATCGAACTATAAAACTGGACGCCAGTAACTGCAACAGACCATAGACGTAATTTGTTTTCATATAAAATAAATGACATTGCTTCTCTATAGGTTGAGTGCTCCATGTACTTGCTACAGCTTACTGTTTTACTCACGATTACGCTCAATGAAGTAGAATGTGAGACATAAAGATTTATTTGATACACGGTGATAAGAGCGGTAATTCATTATGACTCCGTCCATTTTGTTCTAGGTCCGAGGATATCACAATTCGTTTATTGGACAACACAGCAGCTACTCTTGTATCATAGCAATAGTCACATTTATTTAAAAATAAGCAGAGAATTTGTCGATTTGACGGATGAGTGAGACAGAAATGATCAGGAAAACTGTAATGATTTCATTTTTTTCTATCCTCCAAAAAATATTAACTCTAAAAACTTCATAATTTCGTCCAGTAAATCAGATGATTGTATTGTCAGTTATTTCCAAATTCCTTTAAATATTTACCTCAATATCTAGTAGCCCCAACTAGTGGTTAAGCTTGTACTTACTTTCTATTAAATATTATACTAAAAATGAACTGTAGTCTAAGATAGCAAAGTTTCTGTCTCGCGCGAAAGTCGCAGTCAGAACTACACGTAATATCTCCCTACAGTCTGGCGTGTGCGGTAAAAATCACGCTGGTACGAGTATTAACCCACTTGTGTGCTATTTCGGACATTCAGGCTGCGCGTACGCAGCTCGCGTGTTATGGGGCGAACTATGAACATTATACGCCTCATATCACAAACGTCACGCTTTGGATAAGGCATGATCGATGAATTTATACTTGCGACAATTAGCTTTTGAATTGCTAATGGATTTGTGTAAATCTTCTTCCACGGCCAGATTATAAGTAAAAGAGCAAAGAATAATAAATCGATAGGCTTATATAGTAAGAATAAGCTCGCTTACAAATATTATGACTTTTGCAAGAAATAAACCTAGTTGTCATTTTGCCTGAAAACAGTGCATATAGTAATTATTTTAATATTGCTTCACTTTTCATATACGCTGCACTGAGTTCTATTTTCTTATTATTTATTAAAAGAATAGAAAAATCTGTCTGAAAGCGTTAGATCAGTAAGGAGAACTTATAATATTTTCTAAAAAGTACCCAATAATTTACTGTCGCAAGTTGTCCCTCTGCTGTCCCATTACTGTTCACTGGGCCTAATAAGGTGAGAATTTTTTTAGGTAACTGCGTTCATGCAATTCTCAAACTCAGTATTTATAGATACCGGTGATAGACTTGGATCTTAAAAATATCTAGTAATGAAATCTATTGCAAAATGTGGGATTTTATGTTGAATAATGTAATAATGGAAAAAATGAAAGAAAAATAATAGTTATAAAAAATCGGTCAAGCGTAAGTCGTATATACGCAATTAGAGTTCCATACGGTCAACCGCCAAGCAGTTCGTCTTTTATGTAAAATAATACCTAATATAATGCAATCATAATGTTTTTTCTTTAATCTACACTTCTGTTAGCTATTCATGATTAAATATTACAATCATAATAGTTAATAGATGACAACGCTGTCACTTTACGGGTTTGAGGGTGTTGCTTCTTAATAAATAATTTATTTGTGATTTAGCTAATTGGTATTTTTTAATTTAAAAATAATATTAAAAAAATACACGAGCTTTTTTTTATATCAGAGGGGACAAACAAGCTAATGAAAGCACGTCTTTTCATTGTATCTTTAATGCCCGATTTCACCAACGCAATCTAAGTCGTCACATACTTATGTACCACCTAGATTAAAAGGACCCTTAAAGCCTTTCGTAGATAATATTCGTTTTCACCAATCTAACGGTTCTCTAGTAATGTCAGACATAGTTATGTGACATTTTATTGTTTCCATAGAGACTATTCGTTTCGAAAAGTTTATCGATGAAACAGATACTATTGTTTTACTTCTAGGTTTCTGTATAATATAATAAATTATTCTCCGTATAATCAAAAACACACAAAACTGTCAAGTAGTTAGTTATGGGTTCGAGTTTCTAAATTTAGGGGATCTTTTAACTATACATAGGAACTTCTAACGGTACGTGAAATTCAAAATCATTGTTAGCGGTCCTCTATCCTTTTTTAGGGGTTCGCTAACCATTAGGGAATTTTGGTGAAATCGGGCATAAATATCCTACTTTTCCACACACGATACTATCCTAGAAAAACTAAAAGCATGTCTAGAATTTGAGATTTTACACTTCATTCTCAATGTTTGTGTTTCTTCTAAACTTTTCTGAGCGATCCTTTTGGAGATTGAACATACATACATACATATCTTCACGCTGTATCACTAACGGGGTAGTCAGAGAGGACGGAGCGCCAAACGTCGCGATCCTTACATACTTCTTTCGCTTCCTCAAATCTCATCATTCTCCTCACACATTTTCGCCTACGTATGCGAGTGCTTTTGACATTTCCGTCGGCTAACATCTAGCTATTTGATCTTCATAAGTCAGCCTTGGTCTTCCTTGGATTCTTTTACCACTCACTTTCGCTCTATAGATTTTCTCCGTCTTGGAGATTAAACGTAATGGAATAATGGAGATGAGAAGGCAAATTGTATGCGTATTTCCAAAAAAATCGTTAGAAATGTATATAACTAGAAGTATTGTTATACACTTTTGAAGTCGTAATGTACAGAACTTTCATTTGGTAGGTATCTGACATGACGATACACACTCCAAAAGTTGAAACTTGACTTTTGAAGTTAACACCTTTGGGTCACTATTTACTAAGGGTTCCGAACAACCGTTTATGATACAAAATCAAAGTCAAATCAATTTATTCAAGTAAACCCAATTGCAAGGTATTTTTAAACGTCGAATCTACTTTAGTTCGATTCTAAAAAAAACCTGGACACCGACAAGAACCCACAAGAAACTCAGTTAGGTATTATTGTTTCACATCATTCTACAAAGTTATCTATACTTAATATTATAAAGGGGTAAATTTTGTTTGTTTGTATGTAATGGATAAACTCAAACACTACTCAACCGACTGTATTTTATTTTCAAAAAAATTTCTAGCCGTGCGAGGCCGTGGCGGGTCGTTAGTTTAAAATACAATATTCATAAAGTCAGTATAATATGTTAGCCACACTGAGAGAAATGATGTAGGTGATTCTAGATAAAAGTTAAGGAATTCCGCAACTTTCTACTATATTCCTTAAAAAAATGGACCTAGAGTTCTTCATAACAAATTATGCGTAAATTATGACAGCTGGGCATGAATATTCGTCACGACAAAACATTATGATTCAGGCACGTTAAAATGATAGGCTTGTGCATCACAATTTACTGTCGGTGTGGCGTCACGCTAAGTCGCTGATACGGTTGCACGTTAATGTGTGCGCTGTTTCTTTCCGACCCGACGTCGGTACGACGTCCGGCAAAGTTATTGTGACGGTCGTCTTCTAAAATGCGCTTGGTAAAGGCTAGTGATTGTTATCGTCGTTGTTTAATTTCAGGAACGACGGTAGGACACCATGATTAGAATTAAATATAGTCAGTATTATTTTAAATTCTATAGGGAGTAATCTGAATGTTTTTGAGTACTATCATTACAATACTTACTCGTTTTCCCGACATTTAGTCGTTACCGTCATGTCAGATCAATGAATTTTCCTAGTAATTATTAATGTTTAGTGAGACATTATTTTAATGCGTTCCTTATTTATTTTGGGTATCGTAATGTCATATCGGTAACCTTTCTCGATATATTATGGATAATGTACCAATTCTCTATAGAGATTATCACGATAGGTAGCAGTTATTATCATGACGCCCCATCAGTAAAATACCCACTCGGCTCGAGCTGCAATCCTGCTCTTTTATTTTTCTCGTAGATGTAGTATAAAATACTATGTATCACTCTGTAACTATGTACCATATAACACGGGCGGTACAGAAATTACCTACTCAAGTCAAAGTCTTCGGCCTTAGGCTTCTAGATAGATTCTAGGTAATATTTTCTCCTTACCACCCATAATACACAATGTAGTATTTTTGGCAAGAACATGTTAAAATTTTGTTATTGACGGACTAAGTATGCTACTAATAATTAGAACAGAGAAGGGAACTTTTTGGTTATAAATAAAAAAATATATACAAAATAAGTATATTTATTTTAAAGTCGTTGTTCAGGATACATTTATATATTTTATAGTATTATAACAAGACGCTAAAGTCATTAAAAACATATGCTAATTGTATTTTAAGTATTTAACATAAAGACATGACAAATGAAATGGAAAAACAAAATAACAATATAATCATTAATATACACTTGTAAATCCTAGTGACTCACAATACTTTCAAAGGGTTTGGAACATAATTTAAACATTACTGTTTCATATATACTTCTACACAGAAAAAAAAACAAAAACTATTCTAAAGAGATTATTAGGGTACATAGTGCTTAAACGGTCAAATTGGATGTGTTAGGAGTTAGCGTCGTCTTATGAGAACAATAAAAAGAATTAAAAATAAACTAATTGCATTGCATTGCATAAAATGGAAAAGCATGCATTTAAATAATTATTCCAAAGTTAATTATTTGTTTGAATAAGGTATAACCAAGGACCACAAAAAACAACTTTGATGACAGAATAATGTTTCATTGCCACAAGGTTTAGTGGGTTATTTTATGCTCCTACTTTTACTTTATTCTAATAAATAGCAAAACTAACGTAACAACTATACTTTGAATACATATTAGCGCATATAAAAGCGTAAGTATTTAGTTTTAATGATTTTTATTTTTATTATTTAGTTTTTAGGTGCACCACCTATAATAGTTTCATCGAGCGCCGCCATTTAAAAAATAAATAAAAATGTTCGAGCCCCTTATAGTTAAGAAGCCAGCTCACAATGTCAACATTAAAAAAAATAACATAATAAATTAAAATATTTTCATAATTGCTTCCATTATACGGGTGTATATGAAAACGGGACAGTACTTTAATGGATGAAAGGGCATAACTTTAGTATGTAGTTACAAAAATAATTATCGAAAAAAACGTATCCGTTTAAGAGTTATGACCGTTTTAATTTTCAAAAGTTATCCCCACCATTTCTCGTAAAATTGGGTTGATCGTGTAGTTACAGATTTTAATTCTTACGTTTTTTTTATTTTGTTATAATTTCATCCGTTACTGAAATACAGCCTGAAAACTCCCATTGGGGTATACGCATTATTTTCGAAAATGGTTTTCAGGCTGTATTTCAGTAACGGATGAAATTATTACAAAATAAAAAAATACGTAAGATTTAAAATCTGTAACTGTACACGATCAACCCAATTTTACGAGAAATGGTGGGGATAACACTTGAAAATTAAAACGGTCATAACTCTTAAACGGATACGTTTTTTTAGATAATTCTTTTTGTAACTACATACTAAAGTTATGCCCTTTCATCCATTAAAGTAACTGTCCCGTTTTCATATACACCCTGTAGAATAATAAAGAAAACAAATTTAAACTAAAAACATTGTTAGAGCTGCTTATAAATAGTACAACAAATAACTTTAAACAACTTAAAATATTTTTATAATTACTTTCTTAAGGTTAGAATTTAAAAAAAAGTTAAAACGAAAAACGGAGCTGCTTATAAATAGTACAACAAATCACTTTAAACAACTTAATCTATTGACCACCGTACAGTAATAAATTTAGTGGTATTTCTCGTAACAGTTAATGTACTAGGACAAGGGGCTACTAGACCTTCAAGAGCAACACAGCAAAACTCCTGAGTATCACAAACTTCATAGACTAAGTAATGATCATTATGTGAAATTGTTTCGAACAATTGCAACTCAAAATAAAACTTGCTATTTTGACATAACCAAATTGTTTTGATTGATCCAAAAATAGGAATGCTTCTTTGTTCGTTTATGTCTAAAATAACTATATCGCTTAACCTCCAAATGAAGCCCTTGTAACTAATCCAGGAGACTGCACTTAAAGGTTCGATATAGGAGTATAATTGAGAAATTTTAGCAATGTCATTAACTGATAAATGTTTCAACTTGCCATGTTTATTTGAATGTGTTAGTTCGTTTTTAAGAAAAAAACTATTCAGAATGAGTTGATTTTTCATAGCAATTGTTTTACAAATATTAACTTTATTACATGAAGATCTCGCAATCATTTTCAGGATTCTATGCTTAGCTTCAAATCGCATAGTCCAAATGTGATTCAAAGGCCCAAACTTTTCCAGCATACCTGGATAATGAGTCAAAAAATGGAACTTGGGTTTTAGCGTTCCATTAGTTATTCTACAATATAATTGATTAAAATCTGCTATTAAGTATTTAAGTTGTTCTATTGTGTCACTGTAAACTCTATGACTTAACAATTTTTCAGTGATTTTGTGAAGGTAACAGTATAGTTCCCAAACCTCATCACCTGTAGGTATGTAGTGCCCAACAATCAGACCAAAATATCTTATGAGAATCAGCATTTCAGATGCTGAAGTTTTGACTTTAATGTTAGCACCTTCAATTGATACACAATTGTATGGTTTAGACCCAGAATCTGGGCCGTAGTTAAAGGATTGCAACTTCTCCTTCAAGACATTAAAATACAAAACCTTTATATGATAAAAATGATTAATGACAAATGTCATGACATACTTGCCAACACCTTCAAGCAAATCATGCATAACGTCTATAGCAACATTACCAAATAAGTCAAAGCCATAGAGGCTAAGCCAACAACATTCCTCCCTTATGCCAGTTAGATTTAAATTATTTTCCTGTAATTGTTGTTGATATAAACTGGAATTTCTTAGTAAAGTTTTTTCTTCAAATATCATTTTTTGCATTTTTGATTTATCTGCATTACATATTCTACAATATTTATTAGCGGTGAAACTTTCAGTGAATCCCAAAATAGAATTCAGTCCTAAGTTATCGCCAGTGAGGGCAGCAATAAAAAATTTTACTGTGCCCTTAAAAAAGTCAGTGTCTAATTGAATACCTTTTGTTTTTAATATATTTAATTCTTTAATGATTTGTTCAAATATAGCTTTGTTACCAAATGTACTTTTGTCTGATGAATGACATAAACCCACTAAAAATATATGATTTAAAAGGGAATACAAGTGTGGAGGCAGTGCTGGGAGCGATACATATATACCACCTAACTTGTGCACCCCAGCATGACTTCCTAATGGGTTACCCACTTCAAAGTCATCATAAAATAAGATCAAAGGTAAGATAATTTCATTGCTAGCAGCATTTTGCGCATCATCAAAAGAAAGAACATTTTTCCATACTGAACCCTGTATTAAATTTTCTACCCCCAATGGTGATGATGTTTCTTCTGAAATTTTAACATTATTTTTTAAATATTGCATATGATCTGTTATTGCATCCCAAACCATTTTATTTGCTAAAAACAATTTTAAAACTTCCCTTAGAGGGATAACTTGCATAGTACAGGGCTGTTGTACTGGAGTTCCAGGAAGATGGCCCACAATTGCCACACGTGGTGGAATGTATGTGCCTAATTGTGTAAATACCTGCAAACGTTTGTACTCAGAACAGAAGGGCATCATACAGTTTTCGAGAAATGACATAGTTTCATTAAGACTATCAGTCACTTCACTAGTAACATTTTTATGCCTTATACATTCATAAAAATTATTTTTTAATGTGTCTGACACATTAGTAAAAAAATGTTGCAATCCTTCAACTACGAGTTGAACAGTAGAACGTGGCACTGAAGGGTTTTGGTATAAATTTGCGATAAATAAAGAACTTTCGTGATGTAAAACACTATTGGTGTCAATATGGTGTGCAGGTTTAGCAATAGGTGTATTATTTACTGTTGAGACTGATTGTGAATCGAAAAAATTGCCAATGGCTTCATCAACAAATGTTAAATCATTATCTTCCAAATTACAATTGACGTGATAAGAATATACATGACGTCTAAAGGATCTGATTTTGTCAAAATGCCTATAACATCCTACTTCACCACACCTGTATGCTAATGTTTGGGTGAAATATTGAACACAAAAATGTTTAATATGATTTAAAAGATCTTTGAATTCTGAAAACTGTTTTTTACACACATAACAAGTCAACATTGTGTTTGTGACTATTTATTTAATTTTATCATTAAAGCCTAAGTCAACTAAAACTTGTTTAAGTGACGAAGATTGCCGGTCGAACTGAGTATTTAAATCATAAAATGCAACTTGCAATAAAAGCCACACATCATATGACTCCTGAGGGTACTGTGCACCAGTAGCATGAAAGATTTTAAAAGCAACATCAACTGCTTCGTTTAAATGTCTGAATTTATATAAATTGTCTTCGCATACTACATAAGCTTTTGTAATTTCACTTATGGTGTCACTGCAGTAAATCACTAGAGGTTGGAATGTTACCCCAAGCTTACACAATTTGTTCCTTCGTTGAGCAAGCAGTGGTCGAACCTCTGCTTCAGTTGTGGCGTTTGTTATAAATCCATCTCTAAACTCTGATCTTGATGGCCTCCATGTACCTTTACGTCTAACTGGTGGTATGTTTAACAGGTAAGGTAATAGTAGTAAAGCTATGTCCAGTTCATTATTTTCTGTAATAAAATAATAATAAATATAGTACCGAAAAAGATCGGTTTCGCTTCCTAGCTGTTTCTGAAAAGGAGTCAGCACACTGGTTGAAGGTTATACCTTCAAAAAACTTAGGAACCTTAATCGACAATACCACGCTTTGTCTCATAGTATCCCTTCGTCTGGGGGCCAGGACTAACCTTCCTCACCGTTGCCACTGTGGTGATCTCGTCGATGTACTAGGTCACCACGGTGTATCCTGTTTACGTAATGCGGGCCGCATTGTAACGACATGCTGCCTTGAATGACATCATTCGGAGGGCTTTTGTCGCCGCTGGCGTTCCTGCAGTCTTAGAGCTTGTAGGTATTGCGCGCAGCGACGGCAGGAGACCGATGGTTTGACGATCATTCCTTGGAAACTTGGAAGATCGCTGGTGTGGGATGCCACTTGTGTCGATACACTTGCTGTTTCCCATGTGCCGGCGACTTCCAAGTCAGCAGGTGCCGCGGCCAGCACTGCCGAGAACTTGAAGCGGCGTAAGTATGCGACTCTCTCTGAGAGTTTCATATTTACGCCCTTTGTAGTCGAAACTTTGGGTCCCTGGGGCCCCGAAGCCCATCGACTGGTTTCTGATATTTGTAAGAGACTGGTCGAGGCTTCGGGAGACCGCCGGGCTGGCAGCTTCTTCCGCCAATGAATCAGTTTGGCTATTCAAAGAGGCAATGCTGCCAGTCTGCTGGCCACCTTGAGCAATTACAGCTTTCTAAGCGGCAACTTTGAGGAAGTTTATTATTTAAGATAATGTGTAGTTTTAAGTTTGTAAATATTAACATATGTATGTACTTTTTGTTAATGTAATAAAAGATATCTATGTTTATGGATTAATAAATTTAGAACATACATATGAAATTGCGAAGAATAATTGGCAAAGATAAGTCTGCTCCGTGGCTCAGTGGGTAATTTAATGACAAGACTGCTGAATTGGTCGATTACCGCGCAAGACAAACATTTTTTATTTGTGTTTGTCTTGAAACTGGATGTTTTCTATGTATAATGTTTGTATTTACAAAAAAAAAGTATATATAATGTTTCGGTATCCATTGAATAAGACCAGACGGGCACTGTGTGTAATATCCAAAAATATTTATTTATTTATTTGTTTATAAAAATGGATCATTTTCCCAATCGGACAGGTTAGTTACGGCAATTTTGAAATACTAGACCCTAAACTCCTAAAGCCTAACTCGGCTAAAACAAATAACAGACTAATTTATTGAGCATAGACCATCAAGGGACTTTAAATACTTGTCCATATTATAAGGTACACATGGTAATTCACAAGTCAGTGAAACTTCAGGGGATGAGTCTTACTCATTCATGCGTTCATATAGAATAAACCCAATATATGTGAACCTTGGATAGTGCAAACATATATGCCCCTGCACAAATTCTACACACAAATGCACTATAAATATAAGGGATGGCTGTGACTGATTTAATCCACTCACCATTTCGGGCATCTAGATAGTCCTGTAAGGTTTTCTTGATGGCAACATCTTTTGTAGCTTTTAACTTGTTTGTCGCAACATCAACTATTCTTGGAATAGAATTTGACAAATTTAGTATACCAGTACCATTACTTGGGTATAATTTTTCATAGTCATTAAGTAGCAGAGTGTACCCAGAAGGAGCTTTTAATATTGGGAATCTGTTGAGGTAATCATTTAGCGTTCCCTTTTCATAGTAGAGATATCGTAGACGGGCAGATATTGTACTAAGCCAGAACCTTTCCACATCTTGCCATGGTCCAGGATCTGGACTTTCCAGTATAGTGAGATGTTCTTCGCAGAGTACTGAATCGCCTATAACAAAAAAAAAGTAACATATATAGACAATGTAACTTAGATCAGACAGAGACAACAGGAAGTGTGTTTAAGGGTAAACACTGCAGATTGTTTTCATACAAAATAAATTTTGCCATAATCACCAAAGTTCCCTAAATTTTACTTTACATTTAAATTTAAAAAAACCAAGCAAAAATTGAAGAGCTCGCTATTTTTAGTTTCATGAGATTATGATAAGCCATTATTATTCAATATTTTTGCGAAGGTGCCGCTATTTCTGGTATGGAGCAATTAAAAAAAAATATTAATAAAATGGCTCATCAGAATCATATGAAACTAAAAACTGCGAGCACTTGATTTTTTATTCTTTTTTTAAAAATCAAGCGTTTACCCTTAAGCAAAAAAAAAGTAGGTACAGACATTGTTGCAAGTCCGATATTTGAATGCCTGAAGCAGGAACTATGAAATCTGGAGTAGATTCTGTTGATGTTGTGCTGCAACGGGAACGGGAACGTGATCGAGATCTACTTGAAGATATTATTCCTAGTTTAACAAAATGTTTTTTCCTTGTGTTATAAATGTTGAATAGGATCCCTGAAGCATTTCGTTTTGCCTGATATGTTGTCTGTGCTAAATAAGGTGCATAATATATGGCTGGAGACTCACAGGGAAATATCTCTCGAATTTCATGGGCAAGTTTTAAAAATTCAGCACCTTGTATAACTTTTGATGGATCATTATCTAGAATTTGTTTAATTAAAATATTAGCTAGTTGCTTCCTTAACTCTGTGTTTAGTAATCCATTATTTTTAGTCCCTTTTTCAAGAATGGCACGTCCTTCAGTGTTTTTTTTTAATATATGTAGAACCTGAAACCAAAATTGAAATTAGTCCTGCAGCAAGTATGGCTCCAGCAAGTACAAATATTTGAATATAGCTCCCTTGAAAACCCAATAGAAGTTAGTTTAATCAGGTTAAAAAAAATTAACATACCTAAGTTAAATTCCTTGTGTACAAAGATTTAACTTTTGCTGCTTTAATTAAGGCGATGGCATACTCAAACAAGTTTGCAAGAATTTGATTAATTTTGTTAGTCCTAAGTACAGTTTTTGATGTGAAAAAATATAATATGTTCTAGTTCAAACCTTAATTAAGGTCATATATCGGCCATATGCTAAACCTCCATTTTTGTGCAAATTTTTTTTACAAAACTCGACGGTTTTAAGTTTACAAAAATTATTTGCCACACAGATTGTACCTTATTCCAGTGCATTAGCTTAACACTTTTTTGTTATTTGATCCGGTTGGAATACAAAATAAATACTTGTGTTTACGATTTGTGAATTTAAAAAATTTGTGCAAATAAAATCCGTTTGCTGTAAAAATTGGTAGTGGTATCTATAAGTATGTGTTTTTGTACATTAGCTTCGTACTTTTTTAATAACTCATAAAATATTGCTGGGCATGGACTTCAATGTAAAATAATATTAAAATTACAGCAACAAAATTTTGGTACTATAATATGAATAGTATGTACTTAATATTTCTATTACTATTTCTGTCTTAAACAAATATGACTATATATAATAAACTACAGTCATAATAATTGTCAAAATTAAACACTAAATATTACTAATCCATATATAAATTTAGTATAAATTTAAAGTTGACAATCACAGTTATCACAAAATGGAACTACATTAATCAGCTAGCTACAAATGAATCGCATCATGCGCTGGCCTATTCCTAAGCCTTAAGTGAAATTGTTGATATTATAATAATTTGCCTATTAAAATAGTTAAAAAAAAATCTGACACTATTTTTGAGCTTTAATTGAAACTGTTTGAATTTCTTATTTTAAAATAATGTATATTAATATGACCAAATGAATTTGCTAATTTCATAGTTCTAAACAAATATTTGAATTTTATGCCAACAAAATCAAGATTTTCAACATGTGGTCAAGTGCTAGCGACTATTGTATGTGGAATTGTGTCCCTTTTTATGCTTCAAAAGTGAAATATGTCTTTGTACACTTGTTGAAACGGCGCGCTTTTATTAGGGTATGCCATAGCCTTAAACTGTTTGTTGTTTAAGACTTACGTAAAGGTGTAGTCAGACTAGCGTGTATCGTCACGAAAAATTGTGCTACTAGGCGATAAATACATGGAAACAGCACTCTATAACAAGAAGTTGTGCGACAATACACGCTAGTGTGTCCACAGTATTTGGTAATCATGTATACACACGCACATACACACTAACAACACACACCAGATAGTACTTACTGAATTATCATCTTTTTCAACTGAGATTTGAGATTCTCTATCACATTTCTGAGTCGACTGTCCTGGTTGAAGATCATGTAATATTTTTGATACAAAACTATCATTAATTTCTGGCAAATTGTCTTGCAATGATACCTGCTAACATAAAAAGTACATACTTTTTGTATCTAACACTAACGTTTACCCATTACATATTAAAATAAAAAAAATCAAGTTTACCAATGCATAAAGATGTATATGTTACTGTAAAGTATAGAACCTACTAGTGCGACCTACAGAAATGAGGGGCAGACATTCCTGGGAGTTTCCTGCTTTAATACCCACTATCTGTTAAAATATGTTCTGAATAAGATCACATTTCATATGTGGAGGCAGAAAAAGGGAGACGACTACCAGGCAAGGTGATATGTCTGGGAACTTGGTCTATTGGCCTTGGTCCATTTATCTAATTGATTTAGACTCTAAACTTGAAAGTGTATTATGCTTGATAGCAACAAGGTTTAAACAGACAAATAATTATGTCAGTTTACATTAATATTATATGTTTTTTGAAATATATTCATATCAATATGTATCAGATTTTTAAAAGTTGGAATGCATTGTAACAGAAAACCTACCACTACAACACAAATTATGTACCATTTACAACATGACATCCTATATAATACACAGTACAGTACAGCAAAAGTTCTTAAAACAAAATGGATTTCCCTTACATATATTCCATTAATTTATTTTTGACATCCAAAGTTGTCACTAAATTTTACTAAAAAACTGCTTTACGCAAGGGAAGAAATCCACAATAAGTTAATTTTGCATACCTATGAGTATTATTTAGAAGGAAGTATACAAGTCATCATTTTACATTATCAGCATCATATGTATAATGACTTGTATTAAACCAGTTGTGTTGAACTGATTGGGTCAAACCAGTGTGATTGCGCAAAGCGGGGCTGGTAAAAGTATAGTTTAAAATTTCATTGAAAGTCCCGTTAACTGTGGTATTACTGTACACTGGCCAGTAGTGATATAGAATTTGGTGGAAGCAACTGACATAAAAAATACTTTTAGCCCATTGTAGTTACTTACTTTAACCAGAATTTCCAATAAAAAGCTATATTGCAATCGAACTACTGCATATCTACTTGGATCCGGATAAAAGTAACATTACCTTTACATTACATAAATATGGAATTTGGATGACTATTACACAGTGAATTTTTCATTAGTTTTATTAGTGAGGATAGTTAATAAGGTGCAGTAGATCATGAATTAGTTATTACATGGCTCTAATTGATACATAAGTACACACCTAATCTTAAAATTATTGAACTTACCGTCGGTGACGAAGTTTGGTGGGGCCTGGATCCTGCACTACACAATTCGGCCTTCCAAATATCCAAGTTCGACTTAAATCTTAATCTATCACCGATGGGACCTATTAGCGAAGCTATATCTTTTTCCCCGATCAGTTGCAAAGCGATTGTATCTATTCTCGCATCTACGAAGTGAACAAACATGTAATTCAACCACATTTTAGTAGACATCCCGTCCCCATCACCAAATCATGCACGCAGTTAGTGAAAGGATTTTCTTACCTGTAAAAATGTCAATATACTCCAAGAATCCCCATTTTACTAATAAATCACTTGTATACTGATCCATTTTATTGTATCACCGTATCACTATGGTATCACTGTTTGTACATGTCACAACGTGAAACATAAATCGCGCGGGTTGAAAAGTGTTGCCAGCAGTGCCAGCACTAAATGAACTAAGTACTATTTCATACTTTCGCCACGGAACATATTGTATATCAACTCGGTGCCACATAAAGATGAGAAACAAATAGACAAACAATAAAATTAATGTAATTGTAATGTAATTTATATTTAAAGGAAAAATCAAATATTATAAATATTTGATTTGATTCGGGCATAATTATTTGTAATTGTAGGTAAATCAACTTTAAGTAAAGTCGGATTTTCAATTAGATAGACTAAACTGACAGTTACGAGCGCAACGTGATTAAGATTACTGTTTAATGGTTTGACCATATCACTTTTGATTAATAAAAGTCTATCTATTATCAGTAATTATACATATTCTCATTTATTCTTTTAAGATATTATTTCTTATTAACGAAATATTTATTACAACTGTCAAATCAGTCTAGCTAATTAAAAATCCAAGTTTAGGTAAGCGTTATAGGTTGACGGTAGTTGCTGTTATAGCATGTACATTAATGTTGGTGTTCCGCGAGGCTCTGCTGTCTCCTACAGCACGAGGCTACGCTGTTTCTACTGCATATCAATGATATGTATTGCTATGCAGATGACAGTACTGGAGACGCTTATTATACGGGCCGTGCAAACATTCCTCGTTCTTTCGTCGAAGAAAAGCGCGGAGAAATTGTGTCTTAAATCGAGACCAGTATGTCCAAGGTGTCTAACTAGGTACGGGAAAACTTGGTCCGATTCAAGCCTATGAAGACACAAGTCTGCGCGTTCACCGTTTACAAAACCCCATTCACTGAGGTCCCACAATTCCAAAACAGTCCCCTCACCATCTCTAAGAGCATTGGTATTCTTGATGTTGACATTCAGAGATCATTTGCAAAAGAAGGTGAAGCTAGCGTCCAAAAAACTTAGTGTAATCAACAGAGTGAAGCAGTACTTCACCTAGTCGTGTATATAGTCTCGTACAATGCGGTTTCAGAAAAACTTCTTCTCGCGAACGCTTGGGTTGTGGAATGAGCTCCGTTCTAAGGTTTTCTGTAAGGACTACAGTATGGGGTTCTTCAAGAAAGAAGTTATTAGATGTTTGAAGAGTCGGCAACGCGCGGGTGATACCGCTGATGTTGCAAGCGTACATAGGCCACGGTGAACGCTTACTATCAAGCGGACCGTAGTCTTGTTTGCCACCTTAGTGAAACAAAAACATGCTCTAAATTGTCACGCTTTCAAAATATTTATGATAGGTACGTAAATGACTTGGGAATGATTTCGTTAAATATTAGCTTTTCGTCTTGACTCGGTGAAGGCGGAACGCAAAGCCACCCACTGAGATTAGACACGCTGCGAGTGCTAGCCGGCGTTGAGTTACTCGCATTAAACAAAAACGCTTCTATAATAAACATATATATTAAGCTATCACTGTGAATGGTCAGCGTGGGACGAAAACCAACCTTAGTACCTTGCCGAGTTGGTTATTGTTAATTTTTCACAGCCTGGGTCATTCATCTCATAGTCGTATTAAGGTAGTGTTTTGGGGGTGAAAATTAATTTACACATAGTTGTGGTTTTAAATTAATAATTATTTTTCTCTGAGTAAACTTTTTCCTAAGACTGTGACTACTCTACGACTCATGTCACTATAATTTTTGCTTTTACTAGACAATAGTAGAAATAGCCGTAAATACACCGAACGAAATTTTATTTTATTAAAATATACCAACAATCAGTATCACATTTTTCTATGGCAACATTGTCATAACTGCAGCTACTACAATATCGCTCAACCTATTAGCGTCTGTCAAATCAATAAGTACTTTAAGCCGTTGTGATAAATTTCCTATTTATTTGATATTGAAGTCAATGGCATCGGTACTTCTCCATATAAAGCTATGACCAGAACGATATAGATTCATGAAATGTAATCTTGATAAAATTTAGGGTTTGTTCATGAATATGATGAAGTCGTCACGATAAAGTATCATTACATTTTCGTAGGATTTTGGGGTTATATAAAAAAAAAAACGTATTTCCTTATTTAAAGCTGTGACTGGTACGATATAAATTTGTGAAATGTATCACGTTACAAGTTCAAGATTTATATGTAAAACTTTGGTTGTAATATATAATTATAACGTGCTATACCTGAGTAATGTGGGCGTAGTCACGATAAAGTATCATTACATTTTCATAGGGTTTTGAAATAGTGTAACAATATTTTAATAGAACAAAGAATTATATTCCGCTGCTTTAATATGGATACAAGAATGTGATGTACTCTAAAAACGTTATGCCCAAATTTGTTTTTTGAATAATTGAAATTAATCGTGACTTTATTCAGAAAATTTCTAGCATTCCTTATATTTTAATATGATGTAAAGACGAAATTAACAGTAACGGCAAAGTCATTATTTTCTCGTAGATACATCGTTATGAACTATAAAAATGATGAGATAGAAAGAACAGAAATTATGCTCTTCATATTATTAGAGTTAACCTAAGTAAATACCATGATTCCTGTTAAGATTTTGGTAAGTATAGTTCTCATTTTTCTCAGTGCAGCCAGTAGTACGCTAACAGTCTTCGAGAAAAAGGGCTGTGATCTATGACAGACAAACAAACAGACGGACACTGAGGTAATTACACGTCTTCCTCTTTTCAATTTCAAAACTGAAAACATTAGTCATAAGTTTCGAAATTAAAAAAAAACTTAATAAATACATCATCAGAGTCGAGTGCTTTCGAAGTTGGAATAAAAAACAGGCCTTCGGTTCATTGTGTATGGAGATAATTTTACATAAACTCAACGATGATTCGTTTTGTATTTCAAATGAAGTTCCAAATATAAACTACTTTTGAAATTCGTTTCAATTCGAATCGTATATCGATTCGCGATATCAATCGATTGATATATCGCGTAGCGGGATCATTGGATGCGCCGGAGTTGGCACGCGCCCTGAAGAATATCGATGCCAGATTCATCATCTGTCAGATACAGTACATAGCCGTGTCAGTTTGTTGGTTTGGCGCTCGTATTGGTATTTAAGTTCAATGAACTTTACCATTCTTACAAGTTTATGAAAGTATAATTTACATCAGAAAAAATACAGAACAGTTGATTCAACGGTTTTCTTTCAACAGTGTTAAAAAAGAAACACTAAATGGAATTCCAAAATCTAGACAGATCAAAATAAAAAGATTTAAAACTGGATTTAAATGAGAAAAGAATAAATAATTAATCATTATTAAGTAATTGCGTCCGTTTTTATAACAAAGTTATGAAGGTGACAAGATATTTTAAGTTAATTTTAGTTGTAAGTGGACAAGTCTTTATATATAATAAAAACTACGAGACATATTTTAACTAATCGTGACGTCACGAACGTTTTAGCGGCAAATCGACGACCAAACAATGAAAACTTGATTTTGAACGGAATAATGATTAAAGACAATGTGCTATTTTTAATAAATGTCGGTTCTACTTAGTGCAGGTTTTTTTCTCAACCGACAATGGTATTTGACCTTCAATAATGCCTTCTAACTGGGTGTATTTAAAATAATGGGTGTATTTAATATAATATGAAATTAATATAATATAAAATAATATAAAACTTTCGTTCCCTTTTTAAGAAAATTACGTGGTGGGAGTGTGAAATTTGGTACACTAAAGTTTATATGGAGAAGGACAGGAGCAAACTAATATTTTTATATAATATGCATTAGAAATACATTAAATTAAATAAATCACTAATTGTTTAAGTTCATACTGCCAATGCCAAAAAGTCTGCCAATTTAAAACTCATAATAGTTTGTGATCAGTGATCACATGGTATACGTAACCTCCTTGGACCAAACAGTCCCACGAGATTGTGGCCACAGAGTTTATATTATAAGTTTATTGTTTAAATGTATTGTCGGACTATGTATTTGAAGTTCAATGGACAAGATTTATTTTTTTAACAGCTTGTAGAAATGTATATAGAACTTTTTGGCGGGAACGGGAGAAGTGTGGTTGTCATTTTATGTTTAGTAAATGGTTAACTCTCCCACTCGCCTTCGCCCTCTTCCTCACTTTAGTGAGTCGTAGGAAAACCTGATAACGGCCGGACGTGTGTGCATCTATCACAAAAGTGTTCCTATGCACAAAATTGTTCTCATACCAGTACTCAAACTCAATATATGTTGTTTGTGTTGTGCTAGTGTTGTGAAGGAATCTTCCAGCAGAACCCAAACCTACATTGTATACGAATCCTCCAGCGGAACCCAAACCTACATAAACATATGTAATGCCGCATGACAACAAGACATTAAAATTAATTACGAAAATTAACATTTTGGTAGCAGAGCGTGATTATTAAAGGCTGGGAGGAATTCAAAGGTTTAAAAGTCAGATGGACACTACCGCAAACAGGAACCGTAAAAGTATTTCCAATGCCTCCTACGGGGAAGTTAGTAGGAGAAAGGGGCTTATTTAAACATGATATGGCGAAATCCGTAGTAAGGAGACAACCCTGGGCACCACAAAGAGCCCTTGCTTCCACAAAATAACCAGAGGAAGTTTGACGTGAAAAACAGTAGTAGGAAGTAGGACAAAGTCAGGATCCGTTACTCTAGAAGCGCCGGGAAGAGAGGGAGGGTAGGAACACTCAAATAGCTATTGTCGACTCTCACAATGAGAACTAGAATAACTCTGTGGACGAAGGAAATTGCATCATGCAGGAGTCACGTCATTCCCAATTAATTTGAAGGGGTGATTGCAAATTGCGACTTATAGAAGGAGAATGTCATGTTGGAGAACATGTTTGTAAACGTCGCGTAATAGTGAGTGACGTTCTTCGAGGGGAATTAAAGGACCTTGGTGTGGGGAACGTGGCACACTATAATAATGACCTCCCCACCCGTGCGGCGAGGTTCAGGAGACTCAAAAGGTATACTGGATCACGGGCATTAATAAAACATTAAAGGGAATGGTGAGTAGAACGGCGACAGGAAGCACACACTTGTAATCTTGTGAACACGAAGCGTTGGGTTGCTTATCCAAACACCTATTATTAAATTCGAGGTCTTAACATACATCGACCGATCCTTAGGGGACATATTTAAGAACTGGGAACATTGACGTAAAAATGTGAAGAGCTGGAACACATAGAACATTTCACTTTTCGTGTTTGGGTTTCAGTAACATGTATATGACGAGGGGAAGTGACCCGGGGGTAATTTAGTAAGGCCTGTATCTACTAAAGAGGTGTTACCGACATTGTCGTGATGACGACACTCGTCTTTAAAGAAAGTAACGAGTTGGTCGAAATTGGGTAATTTAAACTCTCAAACCTATATTTAAGGTCCGCCGGAAGTTTACCTAAATAAATGTGAACGAACATGTAGGACCAGTGTTTAACAGGTAGGTCTAGGCGTTCCAGACAGCAAAGCGAGGTTAACAGGGGGTTTGGAAACATACCACGAAGCCCTGTAAGTCGAGATGTATCTCTAGCAAATAAAAGCTAAACTTTCTTCTAGGATGTTGACTTGGATGGAAACATAGGATGACGAGATATAATTGAAAGGCGTGCTTTCGCTAGCTCGTGTATTTCTCAACTGACTTATTTTCTGACATTCAAAAATACCATGTTATTATGAAAGTAGCAACACCTTCAAAAAACAGTGCTGTCATTTGTTAACGATTATGATTAGAACGATTAATCCAGAATATTGATAATAGCTAACGCAAATAGTATTTGAGCGATGTAGGTATCTGTTAAAACACGTACATTGTGATACCGTTTTCTTAAGAGATCGCAGACTACCTTATAATTGCCAGCTTCATCAGCAGGTTAGGTTAAGCAGGTTCATCAGACAAAGCTCTCATTAAATAATGCAATTTATTTGTAGCTGATAAATCAAGTTGAGAATCAACTACACTGCCAAATTGGTCCCAAAAATGATCCAGGTATCAGGTCCACCATTGAACATCGGTATGGGGAGGCCAGGCTATTTTTGTTTTGAGCGATCTGGTACGGTTTCATAGTCACGAAAAGAGGCTTCATCTGTGTGAGTAGCAGGGCTGGCCTTAGGGACCTGTAATTCGTAGCTATTAATACGGAGGTCAATAACATTATCCCTCATCCACCTAATCTGACCTTGAACGTATCTATGTTCCTCGACGTCAATGGCCAACTCTAGTTCACCAAGAAGTTGGGCGCGAGCCTCACGTAACTCTTTATATCGAGTTCGGGTCCCGGCATGAGTATAATTTTGTGCACAGGAACACTTCCGCGATAGATGCGCACACGTCCATCCGTTATCAGTTTTTTCTTACGACTCACTAAAATGAGAGAGAGGGCGAGTGAGCGTGGGACAGTTAATAATAATTTACTAAACGATTTATTTAGATTTTCTATTTTTTACATTTTTTGGAGTTCTGTGTAAGTGAAAAGAATGGAGTAGGTTTAAATAAACATGTGTAGCTGAAGTTCTCGCACTCTTCCAAGAAGTCCTTTATAACTTCAGTAAAGCCTACTATTCATTTTACTGGAGGAGTTTTACGATAAGAAGAAAAGCAAATTTACTTCGAATGTGCTTCATGTCGATTCTACTTATTAATACGTGACATTGGCAAATGCGCTAATCTGTACACCATGCCATAAAGAAAAAAAAAGAAACCTATGAAAAAAGGTATTCTTTATTTCATTCTTCATTTTCTCGGGATGTCGGTTATCTCCGGGGCCACCTTACCAGCCAGCATAATGTTTATTAGAGCTGTTAAATTAGATAAGAGTGCCTTACCGGTATCACCGACAGAGCCTGTAATCAGATCTTTATAATGTTGTGGCGTTAAGCCATCGAGACCTCCTCATCTTCCTCCGTAGCTCGAGTCGACACATCATTTGGATGTGGGGGATCTGACAGACAACAAGCCACAGAGGAAGAGGGATGCTTTGATCTTAATCTTGATCTTTGTAATTAATACAATTTTTAACTTGTGTATACGCGCAGTCGTGCGTTTGGTAAATGTAAAATAAATACATAATAATTTGAAAGTATTATTTAGTCACTAATAATAGGCCCCTCGATTCCACGCGCGTTTATTTGTTTTAATACTACCAAATAGACTGACGATTAACATTGAAAGGTAATGAGTCACTCTTTCCGCAGCAGTCGAACAACGCCGGGATGTGTGTTAAGGCCGAACGGAATAGTAGGCCGACGCATAATAATAAAAGGATAAAAAGATTTATAAAACAGTAGTTATTGACTCACAGATAAGGATAATAAAAATGAAACATTATGAACATAGTTGTTCCCGTTATCATACTGACAATGACGTCTGCTTGTAGTTTACGTGATATTTAAAAAAAATTGTAGAAACTGTTAACTTTAAAATAATAATAAGTTGAAATAACTAGTATACTTAAAATGGAAAATTGTTCATTATAAATTGTATATAATTTAAATTAGAAATAAATTTATAATCGAAACAATTCGTTTTACATGTACCTAATAAATTTTAGTTGGAGTTATTAAAAGTCCGCCTATACAGACTATAGTGGGTTTAGTGACTTGGATCTCGATATCTAAGAAGACTGAGAGTTAGATATTTGGATATATACAGCTTCAACTCTTTATCTTGAAATCCTTAAACATAGAAACATGATTGGATAAAAAAATCTCGATAAAAAATCCAGAAAAAACCATGTTTTGCAAAAAGATTTAGTTGCATCTCCGAAATTCTACAGAATTTTAAAATGATTTTTACTAAAATGGATAGGTAATTATAATATCTCAAATCTCTAAAACCAGTTTTTTAATTGGTAACTTAGTTTTCTTGCAAATTACAATTATGTACAAAAACAAACGTTGAGATTGATCCGCGCTAAAATATGATCGCCACTGCGAAAATCTACTTTGTTGTTATCGTTATAATGAATGAATTCGGTTTCACTGGGCTGCATAAGCGGACTCTTAATTCTGTTATTCATTTATATTTGTACCTATAATATTTCCTATAATCTTATTCATATGTCGCTACACCGGTCAAGGATGTGTTCCTTGTATTACAATATTTTCATTTGTTTTCCTGACATTTTTCATGTAATTCCTTGACGGAACCCATAGCAGTGCGACAAGGGTAGCGGCTGAAGACGATCGATTAGCGATGTTTGAATATACGTACAGTCGGAAAGAAAACTGCAGAGCTGTTTGTAAGAAGTGTAACTAAAATTCTGTTACAGTCGAATTTTTTGAAATCTTGTGATTTTGATACTTGAAATTCAGTTTTTCAAGTTCCAGTACCCGTTTACTTCTATATTTTCGTAGTGTTTCACTTTCTAAAATAATCATTTAAGAACTAAAGAGAAGGCAAAATGAGTGCCTACGTAAAGACCATGATCATGCTCTCTTTTATCTTCAAAATTACTGAATCTAAAATAGAAATTATAGACTTTACAAATAACTCCAACGTCATGCCTGAGCAGCAACTGTGAGGTAAATCAGATAAGCTGACTCGCCTGTACATACGCCGCACATTTATTATCAGATAATCTGATCAGCCGCCATTTCGTTAGAGAACAGCACCCACACATTCACATTTTATTTGATTTTAATTGCTTCACTTCGTAGCACGAAGCACTTAATAGCAGTCTGGAGTTATAGAGTCTATGGTATAAAATATATATGTAATTTACAAGCAATATGGCGTTTTACCGGAAGTTCACAGGAAAGTCCCAGATTTCTTAATTATTTAATTACAATTGAACACATGATACAAAACTCTATGCCGTAAGCGTAAGCCGAATTCAGGCTACACCAAATATTTTTATCTACTGCTTAGCACTGCTCAGTTTATTTACACTAACAAGTATCAACTCTCGCTCGCATTAAGCAGTACATAACCAAAACTGAACATATATTTAAATATTTATGTAATGGCTTATTGCTCTATTCGGTGTTATGGCAAAAACAGAAAAAAATCAAACTATAAAACAGAACGCCAGTAACTGCAACAGTGTTTACCATAGACGTTAATTTGTTTTCATACAAAATAGATAACATTGTTGCTCTATAGGTTGAGTGCTCCATGAAAAAAATTAAACCGACTTCAAAAAAAAAACACTGAAAAGTATAAAATAACTAACCTTCACTGACTTCAATAACTGTCTTTAATAATATAGTTATTTATATCGTATTTAATAAGTTACTAGCTTTTACCCGCGGCTTCACTCGCGTTAATATTGATTTTGTAAACCAATTCTGGTTACTATTTTAACAGGTATGGGAAAAGGGGAAAGTGTTTACCATTTCACCCCCTTCATCAATAACATTTTCGCAACTTGTTAACCAAATCAGATTTCATATGAAGTTCAGCCCCCCCCCCCCTCCCTCCACCCTACCCCCGCCATTATCCTCCTTAAAATGTGAATTTTCAAAAATCCTTTCTTAGCTGATGTCTACTATCTATCAACTGTCTATCTGCCATATTTTAGCTTCATGTAGACGATTTCTCTATATTACCTTTACAAACCCCTTTCACCCTCTTTTAAGAGTAGTTTGATTAAAACAAATATGCATGCTTTAATTATTAATTCTAAACAATAATTCTGCAAAGTTTGAAGCAAATCGGACGACGCAATAAAAACTTTTATACAAAATCTGCCCCTCCTTTTTCCTCACCGCACCCCCTGTAAGCTTCTCGCGAGAAATAGTGGTCTATAACGTCTTCAGAGTCCTATCTATCTCTATACCAAAATTCATCATAATCGATTCAGCGGTTTAGGCGCGAAAGCATTTAAAGCATTAGAAACGAATTCACTTTCGCATTTATAATATTAGTTAGAATGTTAGGATTAGGATTTTTGTACTTAAGTTTTGATTAGTAAAGGATAGTTATTTTGTATTTTTCAGTATTTCTTTTTTGAAGTTGGTTTAATTTTTTAGTTTCGATGTTCACATCTGTCAGGCGTCCCGCGACGGCTTATTTTTTTGTACTTGATTGTACCAGTAATAGGATTAGTAACTTTGTGGGAATTAACAAAATATACGTGTGGTTAAAATTATAACTAAATCATTCAAATGCCTTAGGAAATTTTAACTTCGAATATAAAATGTAATTAACCGTGTCATTCTATTGTGATTATATTTTTTTCTGCGCATTCGTTAGGAAAAATTTCGATTTTGGAACTAAGCTATTGCTCTTCCTTTGTATATGCCGCTTATATAGTTCAAATGTTTCAATTGTGTCCAAAGTGAACGTTAAATGTTAAATGAACTGTTACATAAAGTATCTCTAGTAAAGGTGACGCAGTGATAAACAATAAATAATCTAAAATAGAGTTTCTGAGCCCATACATGTCCTATACAAACGTGCGTGCGTTAGCTTACAAAAATATGAAAAAAGGGTTAGTTTAGTTTTTATTAAAAACTATGATTAATTTCAAAAAATCTAACTGGCAGTTTGAAGAGTGTGTTTAGATGAATCTACATAGAAAATCTAGGGGCATAAATCGGTCTAGTTAGTTCGAAACATGTAAATCTCTGTTTTAAAAGAGGTTTCTTTGACATTTTTTTTTGTTAAAATAATTAACCAATCGTGTAATGCAACTAGCAAAATGAAGTCAATGAAATGAAGAATCAGGTTATCAAATATCACCTTTATACGTTTTATAATCATTTAAAAAAACTGAGATCCCTGCCGTCAAAATTTCTAATACGTCGTCTCAATATTAGAAGATCAATGAATAGCTTACGTAGTACAGATTAACGTAATATACCTATTTGTTATAAAAATATTCGCATAATGTGACCCAATTTTTCTTTATAATATACAGAGGACACAGTTTGCCGTAAATAAGATTTATAGCGTCTCCCTGGAACGCTGTTCCGTTTCGGAACAATCTTTTGGAACAGTCACCCGGATGTTAGTCAGTAAGCGCGGGCGCAGGAAACTGAGGAATCCTGAATCAGTTTACATGATTCATACATACTTTCTTGTTAATGCAAATATAAGGATCTAGTACGTCAAGGTAATACTACAGAGAACTATGAAAAATTCTGAAAACATTTGCTTCAAATGAGGTTATATTAGCTAATATAAAATAATATAAAAACTAATCGTGAAAGACTTGAAGAGGACAAGTGAATTTTAAGGATTTTTTGGCGGGAACGGGAGAAGTGAAGTTGTCATTTTATTTAGATTTTATATTTTTTATATTTTTGGGAGTTTTAAAGTGCAAAAGTGATGGTATATCGTGTTTTAAAGTTCTGTATAAATGAAAAGAATGAAGTAGGTCTAAATAAACATATGTAGCCGAAGTTCTCGCGCTCTTGCAAGAAGTTCTTTATAACTTTAGAAAAGCATACTATCACTTTACTGGAAGAATTTCACGATAAGAAAGAACTAATTTACATCTGATTCTACTTATTAATACGTGACATTGGCAAATGCGCTAATCTGTGCGCCATGCCATAAAGAAAGAAAAAAGAAAGTGAATTTAAATCTTTTTATTTTATTATATTGACACATGATGAGTTCTGATGAGTTCTGATGAACATGAGTTCTGATGTGTATGTAAGAATCAAAAACTTTAGGTTCTTAAACCTTTGCAAGTTAAGGTTTTACTTCTAAGAAGTCCTTTTAAGCTTCGGTAGGTACAATTTTACTGTACAACTAACAAGAGGGGTCATAGTCATGGGAAAAAGATTTCCAATGCCTGATTACACTAAAAAGAATAAAACTATTAGTTTTAATCATGATCTCCAATTTTATTTATTCTGTCACATTACTGGGGGAGCAAATTTCCCACATCAGACATGTGGTTTATGGGCATAGATCTCTTTGCCTTCCCTCACAATGGAGAATCTTACGAACAACAACAACAACCAATTTGATTTCGATTATGAGAAATACAATATAACGGAAGAAATTGACAAGAATTGAAAAATATTTCGGAAATTTCATACAAAAGAGAAATATTCGGTTTTGATCATGGCAGGGACTTTTTGACGGGAACGGGAGAGATGAAGTTGGCATTTTATTTCGATTTTTAATTTTTTTGCGTTTTTGTGAGTCTTAAGGTACGAAAGTGATAATATGTTGTGCGTTTAAGTTCTATGCAAGTGAGAAGAATTGGAAAATTTGAATAGATATGTGCAACTGAAGTTTTCACGTTTTGTCAAGAAGGTTTATACTTTTAACTCCAGTAAAGCCTGCTATCACTTTGCAGGAGAGTGTTAGGGCCTTAGTAAAAAGAAGGACAGATATTTCACATAGAGATGCACCACTTTTTGACATGCAAATAACAGGAATGTTTCTAATAAATATGAAACGAGTCGCCGGTACATAAAAGTATTTTATATACTGGCGACTCGTTTCATATTTATTAGAAACATTTCTATATATATATTAGGGTGGCGCAAAAAAACCGACTATTTTTTTTTTTTGAGTCTCGACTGAAAAAAATGCTAGTTTTTGATGTTTTAAGAGCTACCTCCAAAGGACAGCTCAAAAAAAATTTTTAAGAGGTCGCTCAAAATTTTTTAAAATTTCTAAATCCGTCAAAAATCTAATTTATTTTTTTTATTTTTTTCTCGCTACAGTATAATTTTATAGACAAACAAAAAAGTTTCTGAAAGTTCAATTTAAAATTTGAGTTTTAAAAGGTCGATCAGAATTTTTTTGTTTATTAGTACACCACTTTGAATTTTAACGAGCGACATTTTAATATTCATAATTTTTTTTGACGAAAGCCCATATGACAAAGATCATCCATCCTAATATATGAATGACGTATAAATTCATTTCATTATCATCATTTAATATATCTTTGTGGAGAAATATTAGAAGTATAAAGTATCATAATTGGCAATATTGTGAGTAGTGAAAACGTATCCACAATAACAAGATATTCTGGTAAATCAGACGCCCACGGAGTGAGCTCACAACTTCATGAACTCACTTTTGATCAAAATTTGCAACGTTTTCGTGACTAATAAAATCGAATGATCAGTAACTGTTTCAAGTTTTCATTCGTTTATAAAGTGAATCGATTGAAAATGAAAATAATCATACGCAGTTCTTTTATCAGGCGGTGCGTTCATTCAAACATAAATAAACTGACTACAGTCGAGACGCGATCAAAAGAATGCTTCTAGTACACAAGCTGAATGCAGTGCGACTGTACGATTCGTTGCTACGGATGTAGGTACCGAGTCACTGAGAAAGTTTCGAAACATTGATTTCATTCGTATCAATACAAAATTTAATAAGGTTAAAATTGGATATTACATAATTTTTTTTCTTTTATTTTGTTTAAATTTATGCTTAAATTTTAAATTAATTTATGGCAACAGTATCATTTTTTTATTTTTAGGGTCTCATACCTTTAATAATCTCATACCTCCGGACCTCTGAGCAGTTCAGACGTTATTGAGTGACTTCTTATTTGTTTTTATTTCTTTAATTTTCAAGTAAAAATAAAAATAAAAATTGTTTTAAAATTTTTACAAAATATTAGGATCTCATACGCTGGTGGTAGTTGACTTTCATTTGTGCCGTTCAACTTTGTGTCTTCACGTTACGATTGGAGAGTGTACCAGAGTGAGTTGACAATAACAATTATACTTAACTAATTGAATACAGTTGCTGTGATAGACGCTCATATTTGGACGTGTTACTGAAAGACAGTGACATATTTACCTAAAATTGCATAGGTGTGAATGAGACAAATATATAATTAACTTGCGTCACCAATCATCGAGCATCATTTTACCTATTCTGATTTCTGGGTTCCTGGTACTGGCGATTAATTATTGCATCGGAATGTTACTAGGTTTGTTGAAGTGTTCACAAGAAGCTTATGTTGGGGTGTGTTGCAAAAACAGAAATAGATATATGTGGAATTGCACAGGTGTGAAAGAGACAAACATCTGAATAATCTTGCGTTGACCGTTGCTTGGAGCTGTCTGGTATACTGCAACACGCATTTTCTTACCTCTTCCGATTTCTGTTCACCTAGTACTGGCTACTTTTTATTGCTGCCTATTTAGCCAATATGCCTCTCAAGCGCACACCTCCTGCAACACCTTTGCCTTCGGCGTCTGCTGAGTCTATCGCTACTACGCGCCTTCCACACTGTTCTTCTGAACCGAGTCTTAATGTAGGAACTTCTATGTCTGAATCGGCGGAATCCTTGTCTGTAGAGAGGGGTACACCAAATACCATCTTGCGCAACATTAAACGCAAGCGAACGGAGTGCGAGGAGGACAGGCTTTCTAATTTTATGAGCGAAATGAAGAATTTATTCTGCGAATTTAAAGAACAACAACAAAAAAAGCTAGATGAACTATGTGCTGTTGTGGGGAGCATGCGCTCGACTGTGGATTATTTAGCAGAAAAATATGATTCCTTCAAAGTCGAACTTGAAAAGTTGGAATCGGATCGTAAAAATGATTTTATGTATATTAAGTCTCTGGAAGATAAATTAGAAAACATTGAAATAGCTTCTAGATCCTCATGTCTTGAAATTAGAAATGTTCCCACCCCTAATTCAGAAACTAAATCTTCTCTTTTGGATACGGTCATCAATATTGGTAATATTTTGAACGCCTCATTTCAACCTCATGAGGTCAAGGACGTTTTTCGTTTAAAAAGTAAGAATCCCAACAACAGAACTATAATATTGAATCTTACCAGCTGTCTTCTAAAAGAAAAAATAATTTCTATGTACCGTAAATTTAATAAACAAAAAAGTAAACTGTCTACTGAGCACTTAAGAATCAAGGGACCGTCAATACCTATATTTGTTTCGGAGAACTTGTCTTCTAAAATGAAGAGACTCTTTTTTTTGTCTAGAGATTTTGCTAAAGTGAATGATTTTAAATTTTGTTGGGTCTCTAATGGAAAAATTTTTGTTCGCAAAAGGGAGGGTGGTCCATTATGTAGAGTAAGCTCAGAAGCTGATTTTAATAAGTTAATTGAGCAAAAATGACTAGTAAAAAGAAATATGTTAGATTGTATCATCTCTACGATTTTATGTCATAGTGTCTGTAGTCCTGTTATTTGCAATTTGGCTATAACTGTATTTTCAATTTTAATTTTTCGTATATTATGTAAAACTAACATTACACAGCATCACAAATTCACTCTTACAAACTATTACATTTTTATTTTCATCATATTTGAATTGCTTCGACAAGCACTTTTTAAACTCTGGATGTTTACATTCTTGTTTCTCCTTGAATACGCTAATTATGTAGTTACTACGACTAGTAAAAGTTTGACTATACCGCTGTTCTTCCTTGTCATCGAATATGGCTGATCTCAACACAATTACATCAGAAATCGAATTACTTTCGGTTTCCACATCACTCATTTGTTCCCCCGAAGGTTGTGATGCACACTTGGGTAATCCTAGCAATCGTTTAAACATTTTTCATGTGAATATAAGAAGCATTAATTGTAATTTTAATAGTCTTAGGTTATTGTTACACAGGATCAAATGCGTGCCAGACATAATTGTGCTTTTTGAGTGTTGGCTTAGTAGGGCCCCTAATATTCCTTCTATTACTGGATTTAACGCATACAAATCTAAATATGGCAATCAGAATGAGGATGTTGTTGCGTACGTAAAAATTGGACTAGATTATTCTGTTGAAGTTCCAGAGTTTCGAGAGGGTAATTGTCTGGTCCTGAGGTTTCGGATGGTGCAGCTGTTGTTGCTTTATATCGATCTCCTTCCTACGGATCTACTACTGCCTTCTGCAGAAGCCTCGACAGTGTATTGCAATTGTTGGGGACATTTAAAACGGTGGTTGTAGTTGGCGATGTCAATATAAACATAATACCATGTAGCATTGACTCAAACGCAGATGAGTACTTAAATATGGTTGCATCTCACGGTATGTTACCAGCCCATACACTACCTACAAGACAGAATAACTGCCTTGACCATGTTATACTAAGGTCTCCTAATCTTGCAAAGACACTGGTTCTTGATAGTTTTATTACCGATCATGCACCCATTTTATTCAGCTGCGATATTAAATTAAAATCTCGTTCTCCGATTCGAGTAACGCATCGACTTGACATTCCGGCCACTGTTGCTTGTCTTGAACGTTTGGACTTTTCTCCTATTTTAAACTCGGTGAACCCTGAAGCTGCAACTGATATGTTTATTAAAATTTTATCAACAACTGTTCTGGACCATACTCATACTTCGACAATTCCGAATAGACAACGTATTATTAAACCCTGGATGACTCCTGGCCTTTTGAGATGTATTCGTCATAAAGATAAAATGTATCGTAGAGTCACTAAGAACCCAAATAATTCTACGCTTAGCATCACTTATAAGCGTTATCGTAATTTTTGTAACAATCTAATTAAGAAAATCAAACGTGATCATGAACGTAACGAGTTACAGAAGGCTAGAAATGATCCTGCGGCTACTTGGAAAGTCATTAAGGAAATTACTAACTTGTATAATAAACAGCTGGGTTGTACAGAGTTATTAAGCGTATCTCAAGATCCTTCCTCTTCTGTTGATGCGGTGAATGAATTTTTTGCTAATGTTGGTAGAAATCTTGCTGCTAATATCCTCAAACTTCCTGTAAATGATGTGGTTAAGGTTGGAGCCTCAGATCCTTTCACTAAACAAATATTTAAGCCGATTATTTCACATTCAATGGCTTTAATTAGTGTTGATTGCAAGGAAATAGACTTAATCATAACAAACCTTAAGGACAAATGTGCAGTTGGTTGGGATGCCATTCCTACGTCTATAATAAAAGCAGGTAGGCATATCCTTATTCCTGTTTTATGCTCTCTTTTCAACCTTTGTCTATCGTCCGGTGTTTTTCCACGCACTTTTAAAAAAGCAGTTATATATCCTGTTTTTAAGAATGGAGACAGAAGTTGTGTATCAAATTATAGACCTATTTCAGTGCTTACTGTTGTATCCAAGATCTTTGAAAAGATTCTAAATAATAGACTACTTAGCTTCATTAATACAAATAATATCTTATCAGACAATCAGTATATCAGACAATAATTTTGTTACAAGTATAATGTATCACATTATATATACTAATGTACCACAGTTCATGTATTTTATTGCTTGTATTATAATTTTGTTTTCACAATATTTATTTACACCTCCTGCAACGACTATACGAGTATGTTTATATATGTGGGCGTCCAAGCAAAAAGGGTCCAGTAATGGGGTATTGAGTTAAGACTAGATTCGGAATTTAGAATAGTCAATTGATAATAAGGATTGAAGAAATATTCAAAAACTGGCATATGTTTTTTTTATCAGACATTTAAAGTTGAAACTCTAAAAAAGCTTGTTTTGAGAAAAAGCATTTTTAAAGTTTGGTTGAAAAAAACACACTTCTACTTGTTTGTTTCTACTTAGAAACATCATATAAAGTCATTTACTATATGAACTTGTAGATAATTGAGCATTAATTAATAATCAATTAAAATCGCGAAATGTTATTTTTTTCACCCAACTTTACAAAGTTGGGTATATCCTTTTTGCTTGGACGGCCACATTATAGTAATTAACGTTACCTCTGTCCTCTGTGTTACTCTTTAGATGGTTGTGTTATTCTCTGTAACGGTCCCCTGTGATACGAATTCGCTTCGTGCGGGGACTATTGTGTCACTGTGTATTTATTTCGTTATAATGGATACATAAATGAATACATACATATCTTCACTCTGTATCCCTAACAGTGTAGTCAGAGAGGACGGAGCGCCATGTGTCGCGGTCCTTACATACATCATTAGATTCCTCAAATCTCATCATTCTCCTCCACACATTTTCGCCTTAATATGCGAGTGCTTTAACTATTATTATTATTTAAATTAATAATAATAGATAATATTCTACAACATCATCTGTATGCGAATCGAAGTCTCGCTTGACAAATTTTTCGGTCTTTTTGGTACAATGAATATTCAGTGCAGAGTGTGTATCAGAAGTAGAATAATTTTAGATATCGGTCCGTAACTGCATGTAGCATGCCGTTGGATATTTATAATTAGAAGTTAATACCCACGATTTCACTGTTAATTGCTCATAATTTATTAGTCCATTTCCGTGTTTGTTTTAACTTCACAGCGCATAATTTAAATGCGTGTACATAAATCTTATATGCGTATATCTTACAAGTGGAGCATTATCTTACTGGACATACAAATCGGATGAATCAATAACTTCCTTTTTTGTAAAATTGCTTATAGAGTTACCATTGTTTTTTTTTTGTCATGTAAACAGATAAATAAGCAAACGTTATGAAAATATTTCTGCTATTCTCAAGTAAAAAATTGTGTATTTCTTATGTAATATGTATTTTTATGTCCGTCTTCTTCTTCGAATTTGTGATTGAAGGTCTTCTCATTACTTACGTCCCTAACACTACCCAGTAGTAGGGTTTAAAGGAGTTATTATATGTAAAAGAGTATTTGGAAGAACGCGAAAACTTCAGCTGTACATATTTATATAAACCTTGCAATTCTTAAGGCGACGCATTGGAAATTTTGACAGCAGGGATCTCAATTTTTCTAATTGAATACAACAAGTATGAATGTGAAATTTAGTAATCTAATTCTTCATTTCATTTACTTTATTTTGGCAGTTGCGATACGATTGGTTAACTTTTGTAACCCAAAAAATTATATCAAAGAAACCTCTTTTAAAACAGAGATTTACATTTTTAGAAGTAATGGGACCGATTTATGTTTCTAAATTTTCTGTATAATTTTAATCTAAACATATTCTTCAAAATGATAGTTGGATTTTATAAAATTAATTATAGTTTTTAAAATAAACGAAAATAACTACTTTTTCGTATTTTTTGTAAGCTAGCGCGCGCACTTTTGCATAGACCAGAAGGTCTATTTTGGATTAAATTATTGTTTATCAATGCGTCGCCTTAATACTCGCTCAGAACTAACGCACAATATTACTATCGCTTTTGTACTTTAAAACTCCTAAGAAAACAAAAAATAGAAGATTTAAATAAAATGCCAAATTCACTTTTCCCGTTCCCGCCAAAAATTCGAGCACTTTCATTTGTCGGTGTTTATACATGATTTTGACTGTTGTTATTTTCGAATGTCAATTATAAAAACGAATCAGACTAAGAATACATGACCTAGCGAAAGTATGCCTTTTCCTCATATCGCTTCATGCAGTGTGTCAAAAATTCCAAAAACTCTCCGCGCAGCCCCTGTATTTGGAAAAAGATTTAACAAGAATATATATTATGAGCTTCTTCAGGAGTCAACGACATCGAACGATATTTATTACTATGGAGCTATGGGACCAGTGGCATTTTTATGAGAAGTTAAAATAGTGCCGTTGAAGGTTCTGCATTCACAGTGCTTTCACCTTAGCGTCGCCGACTGGAATACCCATACATCACCCCATTTGAATCATATCATTAAAACCTTCCGTTTGTAAAAGAAGATAGTAAATGTCTATATTGATTACAGCGTCAATATCGCTGAAACCAATATAGATATTTACTATTCGGGGTGGACAGAAAGAAGTAACAAAATCACACCTCGCCATGTCTAACAATAAATATTTGAGTTGCAAATGCAAAGCGGAAACAGACAGCGTGAGTTCGTTAGCGCGTAGCTTTTATTAGCTCTTTATACATACATATCCTCACGCTGTATCACTAATGGGCCAAAGAGGGCGGAACGCCAATTATCGCGGTATACATACTAGCTTCTTATAATATGCATTATTCCTTGGCCGACTACAGCCTGAGCGGGAAATTGCCGGAAATGAAATTCGAAAAAGTCTGATAACCCTGTAAATACATGCATACAATATCTTCACGCTGTATTCTTAACGGAGTAGCCAGAGAGAACGGAGCGCCAAACTTCGCGATCCTTACATACTTTTTTCGTTTCCTCAACTCTCATCATTCTCTTCACACATTTTCGCCGTGACAAACCGTATAAATACCCCTATTAAATTATTATTATCACTAACTAGTGACCCGCCCCGGCTTCACATGGGTAGAAATTAAAAAAAATAAAATACAGACCATGTTACTCGCTGATAATGTAGCTTTCTATAGGTGAAAGAATCTTTGAAATCGGTTGAGTAGTCTTCGAGTTTAATTACATACAAACATGACGACCTCGATGGCGCAGTGGTTTAGATGTTGCACCTCAGCGCGAAAGGTTCGAGGTTCGATTCTCGGTTGAGTCAATTTAGGAAACGAACTTCTCTTGATTGTCTCGGGTCTGGGTGTACTGGGAAACGCCCCCAGTAGTCGTCGTCTGGTTCTCATAGCACAGGAAATACCCTAGTTTGATATCAAATGATTGGTGTGTATTGTCTGGCGCATTATTATTATTATTATTCCAAAAAATTCTCAATTTACATTTATACCGGTAAACTATTGAACACGAGCCTAAGCCAAGTGCACTACAAGAGGGGTTTGGTCTACTGAATGAATGATAAAAAATTTCTAATAATTCTACATGTGTTAAGTATTACCGATTTTAGTAGCTTCTGGCTATAAGTGTGTGGTGGTAATTTTAATATTTTTATGGATTGATGAATTTGTACGGGTATAATGCCTGTGTTGGAAAGAACTATGGGTATTATTGTGACATTTTCTAAATTCCAAATCCTAACTATTTCATCTTAAAGTTCTATGTACTTAGATTTTTTTTTTGCTATGGTGCTCTGTAAATTATGGGAGTTAGGTATTGCAATGTCTATAATATGGGCTGTTTTATTACTCTTGTCTATAAGGGTTATGTCGGGTCTATTGTGGTGGATCTTATTATTATTATTATTTTTATTATAAAGGAAGCTTACCTCTTTATAATATTAGTAAATATTTAGATAAATAAGTACCTGGTACGATAAAACGGTTAAGTCATTTGTAAACGAATGCTACGATAGATTAGACTGTATCACTCGACAAAAAGGTTCTCGCTAATGTGTTACACGAGACAGACAGTTGGCAGTCGTTGCGAGTCGCTACGTACACACATACTATTTATATTGTATTATTCATTCACAAACGGAGCGGCTTTATTTACATTTTAAGTGGGTGAAATTAGGCCGGACATCGCTGAATTTATTACATGCTACTATGAGGCGGGTAGATCATCTTGATTTTATTAACTTACCTAAAAAAAAGGCCAAGGGCGTAATGGACATATAATAAGGGTTCCGTAATCGGACAAAATAGAAGTTAAATTTATAAATGGCCCCTTCCCATCTACATGGAACCAACAACAGAACTGGTGCGGCTTGTGAAGCGGCTGAAAAAGCTAAAGCATGCAAATACAGGGGTCTAGGTTCCGAATATGATTTTGTCCCATTCGGTGTCGAGACCCTTGGTCCGTGGGGTCCTAGCGCCTTAAGGCTTTGTAAGGAAATAGCTGAAAGGTTAGTCGAAATCACAGGAGAAAAGCTGGCAGTTACCTCAGACAAAGAATTAGTCTAGCTATTCAAAGGGGGAACGCTGCCAGTATCTTTGGAACCTTGCCTAAAGGGACTCCTTTTAAAAATATATTTTAGTTATTATATTATATTTTCTAAGGTTTTTAATTTTAGGTACATTGTTCTAGTATGTATATAGATTTATATAAGTATCTTAGGAAATATATTTCAAGAATTATAATTACTATTTTACCTTAATTTTAATTATTATCTACATTTGTTTAAGAAGTTAAATTAACAGGTTACCTATGCAGATCAGTGAAAGTGATTTCGCTCTATATCTATTATCTACCTACCCTATGGCGGCAGCAATAAAGTTTATTTTCGCAGTTTGTTTGTTGTTTTTGATCATATTGTAACGCGGAGGTCTAAACTTTTGTACATAATTTAAATTTGGAATAAAATTACACTACTACCTAATTACGAGTAAAAAAACAGGTTTTAAAGATTTGAAATATTTTAATATTACCCGGATAAAACGAGTTGTAAAAACGAGATCTTTTAGTAAAAATTAAGATCCAACTGAGTTTTTATGCAAAACAGGGTTTTTTCTGGATTGATTTTAATTGAGATTTTTTTCCACTCGTGTTTTCACATTTGAGAATTTCAAGATAAAGAGTTGAAGTTGTATGTATCCAAATATCTAACTCTCGGTCTTGTTATATATTGCGATGTATGTCACTAAAAACATCAAAGTCTGCGGCGAACTTTTCAGAAAGGAGTAAAGTATCTATTATTATTGTAAAAATGAAGAAAAGAATGGTTAGATGGTTTAGGCATATAGAAGGAATGAGTGATGGAAGACTGACGAAGAAAATATACAGAGCGAAAGTCAGTGGTAGCAGAAGCCAAGGAAGACCAAGGCCGACTTACGAAGATTAAATAGCCCGTGTTAGCTGACGGATATGTCAAAAGCATATCTAGGCGAAAATGCGTGAGGAGAACGATGAGATTCGAAGAGGCGAAAGAAGTATGTAAGATCCGCGAACTTGGCGCTCCGGACTCACCAATTACCCCGTTAGGGATACAGCGCGAAGATATGTGTGTATGTTAAGTTTCTACTCGGAAACGACTAGACCCCCTTTTATGTCCAAAACTAGATCTAGAATCTCATAAATTTAAGGTAATATGAAGCTTCACCTAAAGCTCATAGGAAATCCTACTAATATTATAAGCGCGATAGTTTGTGAGGATGTTATGTATGGGTGTTTGTTACTCTTTCACCTATCAAAAACTACCTACTCATTGTATTCTAATAAAACTTTACAGTAATATATCTCATACATCAGAATAATATATAGGTTATAATTTATAAAGATTTTGTGTGTTTTTGCCTTCGCGCGAACGAAAGAGCAAAAGCTAGAATGAAATAAAAATAATAGCCAGTAATGAGGTCTTAGAGGTATGCAGTAAAATGAATATTGGCTGGGGCTCGTTGGCGCGGTGATAAAACATCTGCGATCCAAGCCAGGGCTCCGGGTTCGAACGAACTTTACTAAATCAGCTTTAAATCTGAATTTCCGCAGTTCGTTATGTGATATAACAATGTGGTAGTACTCATTATTTAATTTTCCGTTCTCATTTCTGATTCTTTTTTAATGCTCCAAACAATACATACTCATCACATTCAAACTAGTACCTACATTCCCTGTGCTGCAAGAACCACTACTAGGAGCGTCTCCCAGTATACCTAAACCAGAGGCAATTTAGAGAAAAGTTCGTTTCCTAAACGGACCCGGCCGGGAATCGAATTTGGAACCTTCTTCTGCGCTTGGATACAACACCTAAATAAATCTTACGCTTTTATTAAACCCAATTATCCAATTGCATTTGGATTTCTATTTGGATTATCACCTTCCGTCTCTGTGCCAATACCAACTGCCAAGTATCTGCTCAGCATGTGTAAAGATGATAGAATAAATCGACTGTGCGAGACAGATAGACAGAGAGCGATAATGAAAGTGTAATGTGTCCAATTTTGATATTTTTAATACAGAACCTTCCAAAAGCATTCATATTACTTTTCACCGAACTGGCTGAAGTACAAAGTCAGTATTAGATATTTGGATAATTGAAATGCATACACATATAGGACACATACATACGTATATTCAAGCTGTATCCTTAACGGGGTGGTCTGAGAGGACGAAGCGCCAAGATTCGTGGTAGTTACATACTTCTTTCGCTTCCTCAAACCTCATCATTCTCCTCACACATTTTCGCCTAGGCATGCAAGTGCTTTTGAGATTTCCGGCAGCTAACGCCCTGGCTATTTGATCTTTGTATGTCAGCCTTAGTCTTCCTGGGCTTCTACTATCACGCACTATATAAATTCAGGTGATATTTAGTGAAAAGCCATCCCAAGTGATGAATTTGTACATGTTGTTAAATATTTTTTTTAACTATCTTCTGCCTAAAGTTTTTAACTTGTTTTAACTTGAAATTACAGAGATCGGATTCGGTGAGCTATCACCGAATATTGGTAACCGAAAGTTAATAATATCTAAATAGGATAGGCTTAAAAAGTTAGTAAAACAAAATTAGAAAATTAGGACACTTCTTATGGAACTATCTTGTTGTCTGTCTATCACAGATTTTTTTCAGAGATTATTTCATGTAAACAGCTGAGTAGCAGTTCTAGTGAGTGGTGACCCAAATACGTTTAAAATTGTGTCCAATAAAACAGTTGAAAACTCTTTAAATGTATTTTATCTTATATCTCTATAGTATATAAAAATCAATTGCTGTTCGTTAGTCTCGACCGATTTTGAAGAATTTTTTTGTGTGTTTAAGTTGGTTTAGATTCACAATTGGACCCGGTAGGTGGCGCTGCAATCGGATCCTAGGCTTTTATATATTTCGAGCAGGAGAACGTTTGTCGCGTTGAGTGAACCCCCGGATGGTTTAGTTTCACAATTGGACACGGTAGGTGGCACTGCAATGGGATCATAGGTTTTTTTTATTTCGAGCAGGAGAACGTTTGTCGTGTAGAGTGAATCCCTGGATGGTTTAGATTCACAATTGGACACGGTAGGTGGCGCTGCAATGGGATCGTAGATTTTTTTTTTTTCGGGCAGGAGAACGTTTATCTCGTTGAGTGAACCCCTGGATGGTTTAGATTCACATTTGGACATGGTAGGTGCCACTGCAATGGGATCCTAGGTTTTTTTATTTCGTGCAAGAGAATGTTTGTCTAAGTGTTAATTTGCGGAAATTCATCTAATGTGATGAATTCTTTAATATTTAGCTATTTTCTGCCCAAAATTCCAAAAATAATGGACACGTGTTTCGCCTCTCAACGAAGCATTCTCAGGACTTTCCAGAGATCAGACTCTGCAAGCGGCCAGAGAACAATAATAATAGTAATACTCCAGACAATTGCACACATTGTGTGGCCCCAAACTAAGTTCTAAGCTTGAGCTATGGGTACCCAAAGTAACCATACTGCCCATAGTGCTCATACTGTCCATAGCGCCTACAGTGCCCATAGTGCCCATAGTGCTCATAGTGCCCGTAGTGCCCATAGTGCCCATAGTACCCATAGTGTACTACGCAACGAATTGGGAGAGATCCCAGTAACACCAAAACCGCAAGTCAATTTAGAAAAGCTTTTATGTAAATTGACCCGACCCGCGATTGGAAGGCAGATGCTCTGCCAAGGTGCGAACGGAGCGGTCATAATAAAAATGCACTATAAAAATATATTCGACTACAATAAAATGAATATAGTAACATTAAAAAAATAACGATGCTATAAAATAATTAATAAGCCGTAAACAAATTAAAACGAAACACAATAATAGTTTGTACTATATAATTAAAGTACAACTCTGTATATATAAAATTTTATTCACTAATATAATTATATACTTTCCTCCTAGCAATGATACGCCCGTAGTTATACATGATCAAAAAGTTTACAATACTTAGTGATTAAAAGTAACAACTATTAATTTTTAACTTATTATTAAAATCAGTTTTTAAAATCAGTATTTTAATAGTGAAAACTATTAACTTTAAATATAATAAGTCGTAGTGCGATTTAATAATTTTATTGCTCATTTATTATTTATATATTTCCCTTTCACACTACACTAACTACACTTTGCACGTTACACGTGGGTGGTGTGGTACCAGAAATGGGTATAATTCAATTAGTTTCATAATTCAATAAACATTTTACTTGCAACTAAATCGATTGCAATTAATTAAGTTCAATTTAACGTGTTATTGTGAGATACAATTACATTTAATTGCAATTAAGCCCTTAATCGTAGCTTACAACTAATGTAACTGCAATTAAATAATGTAATTGAAATAAATTTAATTGTAATTAATTCAATTGCATTTACATAATTTAATTGCAATTAATTTTATTGTTGTTTATTAACAATTAATACGTCCCGCTCCAGTTATTATACGGCCTAAGTAATAATGTCTTTTAATACAATAGAGAATTAGGTACAACAGAGAATCAACTACTTTATTAGTTATATCTAGTAAACTGATTAATCTGTAGTTATATTATGATGTATACCTACATTTACATCAAATAAAAACGATTCATAGGTTTATTTATTATTTTTATATTAACTAATATATTTTCTCCTTCTGTCTCAGATTTAATCGTAAATGTGGTATTGAACACGTATTGTCATTTAAGTGAAGGCGGCTTCGGTTTATATAGTGTAATTGCAATTGCAATTAAAAAATCAATTAACAATTATTAAATTGTAATTATAAAATTTGTTAATTGTAATTGTAAGATTTCACAATTACAATTAAGTGTAATTGTAAAATTTCACAATTGTTAGATTTTGCAATTATAATTTATTAATTGTAATTATAAGATCTCACAATTACAATTTATTAGTTGTTAATTATCATAAACCGCAATTACAATTATTCAATCCAATTGTAGTTCACAATTACAATTATACTTTTAATCGCTAATTGTTAATTGTGTTTAAAAATACATTTTGCCCAACATCGGGTGATACCCATCGCTTTGGTCTGTCTCCGTTTTACCTGATGGGTGATAAATGTCTCAGAAGACACTCATCGAAATAGTTTCTATAGAGTCCAAATAATACAATCACATAAGTAATATTATTGTAAGACTAGCCATGCCTCGCAATTTCACCCGCGTTAAATTTGGTATTTTTAGGTATGAAAAGTAGCCTACATTATTCTCCGAAAAGTCCTATATCTGCCAATGAAGGTCCCGTAAAATCGGTTCAGCTTTTTTGGCGATTATTCCGGACAAGCAGACAGACAGACAAAAGAAGGGTGTTTGGGTTTTGATTACGTGGAAATAACCATGGAAGCTTAAGGAAAAGCCTTTATTTCGAAATCACAGACAGACACTTTACTTTTATTTATATGTATAGATGTGGCAAAACTCGTGGTATCAATACTTATATAGCTAAAAAAGTTTTTTCTAAAACGATTGAGTTTCCTTATTTTTATGAGTAACTTTAACGTCTATGGCGTTTAACCTGAAAATCTAAATGATATACTGTACAGACTCAATAAATTACAGAACTCCTCACGACACTAGAATATGGTGATTTGTCAAAATTAAACGGTCAAAGCATTGCTCGGAAACGGTTAATGACCGCTTTAATTTATGGCAGGTCTCTTCAAAGGGACGATGGTCACCATCCATTAAATAAATTATGATTTTTTCCACACAATTAATATTCTCTGTATATTTTTTTGTTCTAAATTGTTCTTGGATCGAAAGTAATTATTCTCTCTTATTCGTTTATTTCTTAGTTCCTCAATCTTTCAGAAATAGTACTAAATCCGTTAAGCCATATTTTATTAATTTTTGTATTTATTCTTTAGTACCATTTTTTACCATTCCATTAGTACTCGAAATGGATTGAGAATATCCTAGTCTTGCCATAAATATTGTTACACGGAAAACATCATTTTTTTCTATCACAAAAAACGTTTATTACTGCAGTGTGCGTTAGTTCATACATTAACATAATAGCATTTTAGAAATATGAAACTCATTAAAAATGATCTCTATTGGCCTTAATACCATTCTTAAACGTTGTGGAATGCTATCGATTGAAACACGCATCACGCACTTTCTCCACGGGCAAATTCGCCACTGTCAATCTTATGGAATGTTTTAGGGACTCCAAACTATCATGGCGTTTAGAGCATCCCATACTCTCTCAAACAGACCATAAATCATAATCAAGTGGGTTAAGATGGGGACTAGATGACGGCCAGTCTTCAGCTCTGATGAAGTCAGAAACGTTCCTTTCCAGCTACATTTTTGTGGATAGAGCGTTATGAGCCGGTGCTGAGTGTTGCTGAAAGGACCACTCTTGGTTATGGAACATGATGTTGTTCTCTTGAAGCCTCTGCTCAACTACCTTCTCAAGAATCGTATCTTGATACACCTGGGCTGATGTTTTGAAACCTTTTTCATAAAAATATGGCTCTGTCACTCCTTGATAGCTAACACTCCATTGACCATCATTCTGACTAATTAAAAAGCTTCTCTAGAGCTTTGATTATAAACTCGATCATTCTGCTTATTAAAATGTTGCTCGATATTAAACATTTTCTTCTCGTCGGTAAATAATTTTTTTCTGTGACCTGCCTTTGCGTACTGCCTAAGACGTAGTTCTGATTTTACCACCATATTAATTTTTAAATTATCGGTTAAGTAATGACCAGTGCGTCTTTTATAAACTGTATCATCTTAAAATACCATCTTAAAATACACTACATGGATCTCGGTGCTATATTATTTTCCCTAGATAAAATCTTTTGCTTTCGGATTGAATTTCTTTGAATTTTTTCCTTCACTGCCTTGATCGCCTTTTAGTGTAAATACTACGTGGATGACCAGATATCTTTCTGTCACCTATCAATAGCTCGGTACACAAAGATTCGACTGATACTAAGCGAATGGAAAGTTTCAATAATTGCATTTGGCTCCATACCTACTTTGTGTAATACTATTCCAGTAATTTGGTTCTCTTAATCACACCACTCCATTTTAATATCATAAGAATATTTAACAAGATTGGCACGAAAATGAGAAAACACTGTGAATATAAATTCAAATGTAATATTATTGTTTTTTTTTATTGTAACAGTATTTATGGCCAGACTTTGTACATAATACACATATTATATTACATATATTTACACTGAGGGTGTGAAGGGGGATCTGCACCTGCAACTGGTTCCTGCCGTCCAGAAGGCTCCGGTGCGTTCCATAGGGGATCCCGGAGCCCCTCGACACCGCACCGAGAACGACCACTGCAGTAGGTTTGACTGATAAAATCCTCTCATAACCCAGTTCTACACCCCAGAGGGCTGAGTACCTGCGTATTTCTCTCGCTCATAAAAAAAATTGTAATGAAATTAATGGAGAAATCAGTGACGAATTTCGTGAACGCAGTGTGTCCTTTTATCAGTCAAAATCAGTTAAAACTAAAAGATACGTTATTGTTAAAAAATAAGTAGAGTCGATCAAAGCTAAAAATACAGTATCTAAAAAAGAAACATAAGTCACGACGATTTTCGACGACAAATTGTTGTAACACGCGACATCTCACTAGATATATACGACGTGATTTCTCACAGAACTCACAATAAATTCGACTACTAACAAAATTAACACATCCTTGTCTCCTTACACAAGACAAATGGAGTCATTATATCACGAACAAGGTTGTCCACTTCGTTATATATTATTCACAGTAATTATAAAATATACGAATATGACGACGTCTCTCATCAAAAGGAAGGGCTGAGATGATTAAATCTTATTCTTTCGAGTTTAAAGAATACTTTCATATAATTTTCACGGATAATATCACAAGAGACAATCGTTTTGACACATGATTTACTCTGTTATGACAACCCTACAATTTATAAGAGACCGCTGGTTTTACTGTAGCATGAATCTTAAGATTTCTTTGAAAACTATTTGCGTGCATTGTTAAAGCGAGGTGATGAGTCAGTTCACCTGCTCGAATCGTTTACTTTTATTTTATATTAATATACTATCTTTGCCCACGGTTTCGCGTGGAATCAGTCTCATACACCGCGAGATCAATAGTTCTACCCAAAGTTATAATGATGGTATTTTAGTTATAAGTGATTACTTCATACATGATATACTAACTAAGCATTTAAGATCTTGAACTAAATATTGGACTTGTATTTCGAAATGAGGGACCAGAAGTCACCTAAATTGATCTAGTCGGGAATGGACCTTGGGTTTAAAAATCAGATATACTAAACACCATGGATCAATCATGGCATAAAACAGTGTAATAACATCACAGTATAATAACATATGCACTCTATCACTTTAGTCAGACCCTAATCTTTGAATAAAGGTATCTGTCAATTTTAAATCGACTTCAAAAAAGGAGATTTTCGATTCGCCTGCATATATTTTTAGGGGTACTTGAACAGTCAAACGGACAAAAGACCGAAAGACAAACAGAACGCTTCCAGAGAATATCTAAAAAAGAAGGCAGACTCACGCCTCATGTGTAAGGGAATTGCCTAGTCTCAGCCAGATACGTAGGGTTGTTTCGTTGGGTGTGAGATGCGGAGAGCGTCTCGTTTAGTAATACATTTAGTATACAACAATAGAAAACAATTTATTGTTTTTCATTTTTGTTAAACTTAACATCTTGTATTTATGTTGAAGAATGATAACTCTGGATTCGAATAATGGAAAATTATTTAGGCGTCTAAGGACACTGTAATACGTTATTTTTAGCGATTTAGACATTTTCGTATTTGTGACGATGTGAAGAACGAATTAGAGAAAAACGGAAGCGGTCGCATGTTTGCGACGCATGCGACCCCGACTGGAGTTCCAATAATTAATAATTACCCATATTCGCCCAAAATATTGCGGTTGTGTGCGTGCCACGGCGCGTGCGGCGTACGTACACATATAAACCGCGTATGCTGGCTTTCTATGAAGACATCCTGCTGTGTGACGCTTCTAAGCTAGTAATCCTTTAACACATTGACCTACAAGACGAGCAATTGCAAAGGAAAACATTGTCACAAATCAGACATCACAAATTAATTATCGTACTTGCAATAAAGCACATAAATGTTGCAGGATATAACTTCAATAAGTAATTTGATAATAAACGCATTTTTAATAAGTGTTCAAATATTTAGCTCACAAATCAGACAACCTACTCCCATAGTTGCATGTGATCGACTAAGTGAGTTGTAACCAATTGACTACTCTTTAGGTGACAAATTTTTAGTTCTACATTGCCAGTCTTGTATTGTAGTTAGACCATACAATATGTCTCTGACCATCGCTTCGTTAATTGAAAACTGTTATGTGTCTATAATATACAATACAAACTTATGTAAATATTTTTAAAAATTTTCTTTATATTATGTTATTTATCCCGGAAATAAATAAAGAATAGAACTAATAAGGAATAGCCAAGAACATGTCGGAAACATATGGTAACTTAGTGATTTCGAGCAAATTAGAAAATTAATTAAATTAATTATTGTTAAAAATAAAAGCGATAGAAAGAGGTCGAAAATAGCCCTCGTTCGATTTTTTCCTTATTGCCAGGTTTAAGGTTTGCTAAATTTCAGCTCAGTAGGTACAAAGACGACAGATAGACAGACAAACAAATAATATATTATAAGTTCCTTTTTTTCCAAATCGGATAACGAACCCTAAAAATGTTCTGTTCAAGATATTTCTGTGATAAAATTGTTAACAAACTTTAATCCATTTAATTACCTACTGATAGGCTAATTAGCACTCCCCTACTCTTGACATTACGCCGTTAATCTTCCCAAATATAGGTGATCCGGTAGAATCAGCAGCCCGTTAACACGTGACTTAAATTAGCCGTGGATTGACCTAATGATCCACTTTGCAGCATTATAATTATTTCTCGGAAGACAGCCGCTTTGCTCATAAACGCAATTCAAGCAGACGACGCGTTCGCAACATGTACACTACCTGCAGATGATAAAAGATAAACGAAAGCATGAAACGACGAAAAAATGACACAAACTATCTCGCTGTTCATAAAAATACCGAAAAAATTAAATCAACGTAGCAGATATGCGTTATAATGACCCCGGGAACAACACTGCCCAAAGAGTGCCTTACAAATGACTGTTAACTGGTGCTTCGATACAATAAATAGAATAACGAGAAAATAATGTTAGTGAACGACACGAGCGAACAAACAAAGGACAGGGGACTTAAGCGTTTAAGATGTTAGACGTGTTTCGCGGTTTAAAGAATCTTATAAAAGTGAACTATATACACATCGACTCACCTGTGTTCCGACTGCACTATTCGATCACAGTAATCTTGCTGATATCATTCAGTCTAATTGTGACGACGAGGCAATACGTTGGCAATCCTATAGACTGTGTCCACACCAAGGACATTCCGGAGGACGTACTAAACACCTACTGCTGGATACACTCGACGTATACTCTGAAGAGTTTCTTCAATAAGAAGGTTGGCGTCGAGGTGCCGTATCCAGGCATCGGCAACAGTCGCGAGAAGGGCAAGGAGGATATGAGCGACAGGAAGATATACAAATATTACCAATGGGTGTGCTTTTGTTTATTTTTTCAGGTAAGTTTTAGTTAAAGCTTTAATATTGTAGTAATCCTATATCGCAGATTAATTAGTTATCGTAAGCTTGTAAATCAAATGTGTATAGTTTCACAAAAATATTAAAAAAAATAGATATAAACATAAAACCGAATAATTCTGTACATGAATATTCGAGTCGTGTATAGTGAATAGTGTGAATTAATACTATTCACTAATCGCAAACATCATGGAGTACATCCTTTATTTCATCTTTAAAATATCTATCGAATCATCTTTACATTCATCAGGAGATAGTTTACATCCTATGTAACGTTTAAGGTACAACCGATGAATCACCGGATGTAACGTTGCGTAGTGAACAGCACTTTAGAAATTATCAAGAAATAATAATATCTGTAAATCGACATCCAACTCAAATGAGAAAAATTCGTTCCCAAACCAACCCCCCGGTTAGAATTTGAACTCAGAACGCTCGGTTTTGAAGGCAATCTGCACTACAGGGGCCGTTCAACTATAGTCAAAAATATGATTTAACATGAAAAGTATAACAGTATGTAATGGTAACAGGTAAATAGAGCAAACGACGGCCATCATGTCGCAACATGACGCCGCTGTGCTCGAGAGCATAAACAAAACGCAACTAAAACAAAGCTAACTATTATTAGTACAGGAACAGAACGTGTTTACCCTGCTGCGACCCGTTTCACAATTTTTATTATGTGTTCAGCTTTAATGATGTGTTAAACTCACTTTAAACTGATCGTTAATCAAAATGGAATCCGGAGTTTGGTGATCAAAATATTTCAGCTAGCAACAACGGTGTTTGATTTTACATGATAACTATGACCATCCGAACCGTAGTGGCGGTTGGCGTTCCCATTAAATAAATAGTGCGCTGTTATGTGAAATGATCGATTAAATTTTTGTGAGGAATATTATTGCACTGAATAAAATAGGGGATATAATGATTTCGCCTGCGAAGTATTGCTTGCTACTTAGCAAGGATTAAAATTGAGAGATTCTAAATTGTTTTTGTCACAATTTATGAGACCTATTAAACGAAATCTTATTTGATAAAATAATTTTTATTTTTTTATTTTACACTGTATTAGAGGTGTTTCAAAATAAATTATTTTGTTTAATATCTGATTTCGAGTCTTCAATTTACGTCTACATTAAGTTCTAAATTATGTTCATTGGTCCATGAAGAGATATTAATATTTCGTTTTAGATTTTGTAACGTATAATGATAATGTAATGTGACGCATTTTTTTATTACATGTATTATTTAGACCATTATCATTTTGTATTCATGTAGGTAATTCCATTTTTTTTATTTTTGTCCTTAATGTAAACAAATGTAGTGACTATGACATTTATAACATAATTAGAGATGAGCTAGTTTGCAAATGATTGACTCAGTTGTCATACTCATTAGTTATTAGTAAAACGAACACTTCCAGATTTTTTATACGCTTGTGTGTTTGTGGTTCAATAAGTCCACCAAGAATTATAAGAATAATAAACGTCATGATAAGTGTAAAATTTTGTATTTAAAAAAAAATAGGAGATTATTATTATTGTTCGCACATCGCAAACAATAATTCAGTTATTATTCTGTCTTACATTTCAAATCAAATCTGTCACTCACATATTAGAGTGAACTGATTAATGATACTATTTTGATCTAGAAACATAGGCAACCTTTAGGTGACGTATAAATTAAAAATAAAAAGCTTGATAAATAACGTAAATTTTTTCAATGCAATCAATATATTGATATTGGATAAATAATATTTAGTGTTATTTGTTAATATTTCATAGTTTCGTGTATATAATTGAAAACAGTGTTATTGGAGTGCTACGTGCTTCGATCACAAATATATAACTAGATTCACAATCCTTTATAAAATTGGAACAAATTATTGTCTGAATTGAGATATACATTTCTAATATCGTATAGTATTATCTCAATATTGTGTTAATTTAAAGTAAACTTTACTGTCAATGCATATAAAGCTTGTAAAAGATTCTCCCATGGCATTGAAACGACGTTTGTTAACAAAAATATATTTAAAATTCAATCTTACGCTTCATGCTTAAAGTGTAATTCACGTAATTTATTTGTTTCGCTATTTACGTCATTATGATTTGTTAGATGAAAGTGACAAGGATAAGACACATAGAAATTATAATGTTAGACAAGGAATAAGATGTTGCATGTCAGGCAATGACATATTCAGACGCAATGTAAGAATAGAAAAAGGGAGGGAGCGGCATTGTTACACAGTTATTAATATTTTTTTATTTTTGGTTCCTCGATCACAAATAATAATTCACAATTTTCTTTAAAATCTAAATACATAATTACTGTCCGAATTGACTTATACATTTTGAACATCTTACAGTATTATTGGTACTATTCTTTTAATTTAAAGTAGACCTTAAAGGTATAAAGTTGTAAAAGCTCGTTTAGATCCTTGTAAGGCATTGAAAGGAAGTTGAAAAAAAAACGTGTTTTTTTTTGACAACGTTTTTGACAACTTTACGTTTCGTGCTTAAAGTATAACTCACGTAATATATTTCCATCGCTGTTTACATCATTTTGGTTTGTTACGTGGATGTGACAAGGATAAGACATAATATTTAGATTAGGCGAGACAAGGAAAAAATGTTGGATATCAGGCAATGACGTAATCTAGGAATACAGAGTGAAGGCGCAATAAAGTGCTGATATTTTTTTAATTTTTTCAATGGGAAATCGTCTGATACTCATTATTTAATATATACATACATATTAACACGCCGTATCTCTAACGGGGTAATCAGAGAAATATGTCATGACTAGAAATCTTAACTTTGAGATAAAAAACAATTAAAGGATCTAAAATCTTAGTTTTAAACGATTTAGTGGCAACGTTAATCTTCTAATAATGCCACAATACAAATAATAACACTGTCAAATAGAAATGCAGTGCAGGTTTAAGTAAATACATAATATTGTGTAGCCTTTTTAAGCCTTTCGCTGTGACTATTCGTCACTTTCTAAAAAGTGATCAGAGCAAACTACGCTTCGTTCATTTGGTATGAAGTATTCATCGCATTTTTGGCGTTCTACTATAGAAGTCTATTTTTCACATCGAATAGGATCTCGAGGATATATTTTTTTATATGTTCGAGAAAAATATTGCAATAACTTGCAGTGTTTATAAAAGAATACATAATTACATAAAACACATTAAAATTTATAATTAGCAGCAAATCTTATACTACAGTCATAATTGAAATTTCAACACCAAAAATATATTAAAAAAAATAAAAATATAAGACTAAAAACTCCATTCTATAATTTTAGAATAGAGATAAAAGCATAATCCGAATAAATGAAATCTGAATGCGGTAGTATGGTTCTCAATGTCTTGTTCACGATCGTATAATTAATTGTATTATGTAGCTGTCATTTGAAAAATATTATTATGAATTTAATAAAAAAAAGAGCTATATAACGTTATTATTATAACGAAATAATGAACCGTAAATAAAATAATCCTAAGTACTTACCGAAAGTAAGAAACTGCATCTTTTTTTAACGTTCTAGACGTGTCATTTTTACAATTTTTGAAGGAGCACTTTGTCATGTTTCCTTTAGTCTTGACAAATTACTACTAAGACCGAGTGCGCTAAAATTCTCATTTCAGCGCACATTTGGTTCGGACGTTTTTGGAACGCTGATTGTGTATCTTGTTATATATTTGTGATCGAAGGCTACGTGTAATATGTCGAACCAGCGAACGGTGAAAATTTAGTGATATTTTGGTCAGTTTCTTGTTTGTTTACATTATGGTCAAAAATGAAAAAGAACTATAGAGATATACTACACTCATTTTGGGGTATTATATAATGAAATTTTTTTTTATGGCGGAGGGGGAAAACGAGCAAGCCAGTTACCCGTGGAAAGTGATCACCGCTGCCCATGGACACTCGCAACGTCCAGGGAATCACGGGTGCGTTGCCGGCCTTTAAGGAAAGAGTAGACTCGTTTCTTGAAGGTCTCTAAGTCGTAACGGTACGGGAATAGCGCCGCTACAGGCTGGTTCCAAAAATGTCAAAATCGGAACCTATAGAGTTTCGTAATGTTTATCTGTCTATTCGTCCGTCTATTTCTCAGACCAAAAGTCACAACTGATTAATTCTGTCATTTTTGAACATACTGTGCTATTTGGAACATGTATGTAAATTGGTAGATGAAAATAAAAAACGACTCGATTATTTTTGTAATTTCTACTTTATCCGATATTTTTTTTTCACTAATTATCACGCATTGTAAATTGTACTTGAACTAAATCTCTCAGTTACTTGATTTATGGTTTTTATATCCCCTACTAACATTTTTGTTATCATTTTAAAAAAATGATATAAATAGTTTCTCACCGATACTGGTTTTTGTATCGAAAACTAAAAATGAAACCTTTCGGATTTTATCTCTATTTATAACGAAAACGACGGTACAAAAGACACGACACGACATAAAAGATGTGTGTATGTTTGTACATACATACATACATATCTTCAGGCTGAATCCCAAACGGTGTAGTCACAGAGGACGGAGCCCCAAGCATTGTGGTCCTTACATACTTCTTTAGTTTCCTCAAATCTCTCTTTACACATTTTAGCCTACATATCCGAGTATTTTTGACATATCCATCAGCTAACACTCTTGCAATTTAATCTCCATAAATCAGCCTTGGCTTTTGCTACCACTCTCGCTTTGTTTGTGTTTATAAAAAAAGTTTTTTTTTATATCAGAGGGGGCAAACGAGCGAGCATGTCACCTGATGGAAAATGATCACCGCCGCTCATGTACATCCGCAACGTCCAGTTATACAATAAATTCTGTTTTACTTTAATATTGAAGGTTTTGTTGTTTTAAAAAATATTTCCTCTTGTACGTGGTACGGTGTACGGTGACATCCCAGTTCCCACTTTGCCGATGGCTTTTGAAATCCGTCATAGTTTAGTCAGATGTAGACAAAAATGAAAGTGAGCTGATATCAAAAACGACAGTACAATGATAAATTTTAATCAAGTCTCACCGCCTTCTTGTAGCAACTGATAATATTCATCGAAGCTAATTTTGGCAGTTGGCATTGTTTATACTGAAGGGTGGCTAAAGGGGGGCGCTAGTGGAGCGGAATCTATGCAAATTATTACGACATGGTAATGTTGTGTTCGAGCAGTTAGCATACGGTTTCATTACTGCGACTTTGCGATTACCCAATTACGAAAATTTATGGAAATTTAAAAACCTTGACATGGAAAAATTAAACAGGTTCGTTCAGAAAGATTGTAAAAGGCCTAAGACATAGCACCTAAGATATTGTCACTGGGATTCAGGTTAAAAATCCTCAGGAAACGTCGGGATAAAATAGATAATTAGCCTTAAAGTATAAAGCGACATAGAACCGTGAATAAATATTGTAAGATAAAAATCCTAAGTTAGTATTTCTCTACGTCCATCTTTAAAAGTAAATTCTATTTGAATCGATTCTAAATTTTGCATATAAGCGTAATTTCAATGACAACAATACATGTGTGTCAATATTAATATAATTCAATGTTAAATACAATATCAATTAATTTTAAAATCTCTTATCGTGTCCATCAAAAATAACATAATTTTATGGAGTCGAAAAGGGTATACTGTAAGGACTGAAGTGTGAGAAAACGTATTTATAATTTCGAAGTTTTATTGGTACAATTAAAAATCTCAAGATTAGGTAAATTTCTTTTTAATGTGCGATATACAACACGTTACATATATGTATGTTTGCTATCGAAGGTAAGTTAGTTACTAAACGCCCTAATATCTGTCGTTCCAGAGAAACTGTAGCTTAACTCGAATCATAGGAATAAAAATGTTCACAAACGAAGCAGTAAGCCTGTGCGATTGCTTAATTTCGGTTGTTTAGCATCCGACTGACGGTCGCCACCATCTCCGTATTAAAATTGACTTAACTTTTTAATTTATTTATTGTCGTGACTTTTTTTTATCTCTTCTGCAACGTCATTCACGTTATTGTTAACATTGTTTTTATGAAACAAAAATATGAATGTGCTATAAATAAACTGGGTGTCTCATGAAAAAGAGCTCGTTTTTTGAATTGGGTTGCTTTATTTATTTATTTATTTTTTTTATTTAACATGTGAATCACATGTATTAGTGGTGTTATAAATTATAATACATATTTCCGTTCACTGTGTTCCACCCCTAAGGGCATACATAGGTCATCATTATATTTAAAATTATTTTATAAAGAAAAGAAAAGTGTTACATCAAATCATCAAATTCATTGTCATTTTTTATAAATTACCGTCGTTTAGAAACTCATTACGTGTATAATATGTCTTATCTATTAATATTTTTAAAAGAATATATATTATTATTGTTTCTTGTTACCTTTGATATTTTATTGTATATTTTTTGAGGCTGACAAAATATACTATCATGCTTCAATTTTTTCTTCAAAATCGCCAAGTACAAGTCTCCTTCACGTCTACCCTCCATATGTCTTGGAAACATGTCGATATTTGATTTTACAAATACTAGTGATTCATATATGTACAGGGAAGGCAGAGTTAATATTTTTAAACTTTTGAAATAAGGTTTACATGAATTTTATTGAATTGTATATATAAATATTTAATGAATACGTTTTAAATTACAAATTGCTCTAACGCAACGTTTCTGCGCCTTAAATACCTTTAGTAATTGTGAAGAAGAACCTCAGAATAGTATTCCATATCTGAGTATAGACGTAACACAGCCATGGTATGTAGTAAGCGTGGTGGTTCTACTAACTATTTTGCTAAGTATGTGGCAAGGCAAAAGAAAATTGTGATATTTTTTTACTTAATATGTCAATATGAGGTATCCATGTCAGTTTACTATTTTAGTATTACTTATGTCACTAATCTCCCTACCCAAATAGTTAATGTCAAATGTTAATTTATTACGTCCTGTTTTAAAATACATTATTTTAGTTTTGTCAATATTTGCGTTTAAATTATTAGATGTCAACCAATCAATTACATGAATAATAGTGCCATTTATGTCATTTATAATTAAATTAAAATCATTACCATGAAATAACATAGTACAGTCATCAGCAAACAATGTCATAGAATACTTAGTTACTGTTGGAAAGTCATCAATGTAAATTAAAAATAGTAGTGGTCCCAACACGCTTTCTTGCGGTACTCCATATTTAATTGTTTTACTATTGGAACTGAAAGCTTTCATTTGTTTCCTTTTCATGCAAATTCTATTTATCTGTGTAATTTGTTTCCTGTTTGTTAAGTATGATTTTAATAAATCTAGAACTTTTCCTCTTACACCGTAAGCATACAATTTTTTAGTCAATATTTGATGGTCAACATGGTCAAAAGCTTTAGACATATCCATAAATAATGCAATCGTATGTATCCCACTATCCATATTCATTACTACTTTATTTAAGAAGTTATAGACAGCCATATTAATAGATTTATTTTTCCTGAATCCATATTGTTCGTCAACCAAAATATTATTGTTCCAAAAATAAGTACAATTGATTGTGAATAACTTTTTCAAATATTTTAGCAAATACTGGTATAAGTGCTACAGGTCTATAAAAGTTCATGTCTTCTTTGTCATCTGTCTTAAATAATGGTTTAATGATGGTAATTTTAAGTTTATCCGGAAAAGTACCATGCTCGATACATAAGTCAATAATATAAGTAATAACAAGGGCAATAGGAACCGCCACATCTTTCAGTACTTTTGTAATTATTTCATCAAAACCTACACTGTTAGTATTTTTCAATGAATTTATAATTTTAATGATGTCGTATGAACATACAGATTGAACATACAAACAGAACAAACATATTGCTCTACGGCGAATTTGGGACCTTTTTTTAGAAAGTAGACGTACGTAGTAATCTTTATACTAAATGGCAAATTAGAGCCACGATTCTTTCTATTACAATATTACATACATAAACAACATTCGTCACTCAACCATCAGTCACCGCATTACACGTTAGCACGAGACCGTATTGCGAGATACCACTTTCATGACAAAATGTCGACACTTCTACTGAAGCTATAACCTCAGAAAACATGTGCAAACAATAAAATACTCAAACACTTTATCGAACAGAACTTACGAAAACACTATATTAAATCAGAAATAAAATATTTAATTTTGTAGCCGAAAATAAGGTTTACTTTCGTAGTTCGCGTTTATTTGACCGTGGTTTGTACGTTTTTTTTAAATATGAACTGAATACTATTTAATGAAATAATTTACCAATTACATTTTTTGTTAAATTTATCATTTTCTCTAAATTAACAAAAACATTTTTAAAACACACTTTTCGTCGTCTGAATGATAAAGAGTCACATTTTGCTTTACGACTCTCAAACCTATGTCTTCGCCTCTGCATCACCGTTTCAACTCTTATTATCTGAGAATATCTGGCCTTAAGAAACTCTCCTCTAGATTTTTATTACAGAATCAAATGTAACTGTGCTCACTAATCACGTCGTCGAGACTACGTTTATAATAAAAGCGTGTTTTGTTTTTTCTCTTTTTATTACCTTTTTAACAATTAAGACACCTACAACTTGATTCTTATTTCACCGTTATTTTGTTTTTTAGGTTGTACCTTTTTTACTAGAAATAAGAGCCGAGGCACCTGTGCTTCGATTTATTTGCCACCGATATTCCGTTATTTCATTTTGTTCCTTTTTTAACAGAAGTAAGAGTCAAGACGTTGGCGCATTATATAATATGCGCATTGCGCATTTGTATAATAGCGGTGGATAAAAAGCCACCGCTATCATACAAATACGAGAAATAATCGAGGCGCATGCGCATCTTGACTCTTGTTTCTGTTAAAAAAGTAACAAAATGATATAACCAAATATCGCTACAACAAAGGGGTGCCTCGAGGTTCCCCTGAGGCGCTAGCGCCTTCGCCTAGCACACTACACACTTTGCAAGTTTAAACAGCGCGGGGCAGCACGGCGCTCCTGCAACTATCCAACAATAAATTGAGTCAATTTTAAAATGAAGATTGTCTTAACTTTCGTAACGTTCCAATAACGTTGCATTTCTATACCATTGTATTGTAAATTCCTTTATTTTCAAACATTGTTTGAAGACGGTCTTTCAGAACCTTACTTCGCTGCAAAACACTATTTATTATGGTTCGGAGCATTTACATGTATTCTAACATCTAACATGTGTTCATAATGTATGCATAAAATGGAGTTGTTTGCTGGCGTAATTGGCAATTTGACTTTTCCTACAACCGTTCCATACAGTGACATTAAAATAACTAAAAATCGTGAATAAGAAATTTTAGAACTTTATATAAAATTGTAGGAGCAATCGGGATGAAGCTAGAAGCGGCTAGAGGCAGCTGACGCCAGCGGACTATGACGTCACTCGATTATAATAGTTTAAAATTATTAAATTAAAAGTAACGATAAAAATGCTGTTTATCGCTTTAAAAAATATGACGTTTTAAAAACAATATTACTGTTTGATTATGTATGTGACATCAATACATGCAGTCGCGCTGTAAAACAACTCTAGTCTATAGTTAGTTGGAACAACTATATAAAATAATGTTTGTGCTACTAATATACAAATTTGGATCTACATAATATTTTTAATATAATTTATACTGTCATGCTGATGATGGACGTTGTTTATACAATTTAGTTAAAAAAATTTGGCTGTATGGTCCCTGACCTCGAACCAAGAACACAATGGACGGCGCCATAATAAGTTGACGCTCTTACCACCGTGTGTCAAACGAATTTAGGTGTATCTTTCTGTCTCATTGAGTATAACCATAAGTAAAACAGTTAGCTTTTGCAAAATACTTGTAAACCTTAAATATTTTGGCTACTAATAAATATGTCATGTTCAGCTGTGTATCGTTGTACTCAATGTACTGTAGGACACCGTAAGGACACGCTCTTAGAGCAAATACTCCATCCAATGTAATACTTGGTCCAAGTGCCCGACCTTTGCCTTTCCCAAGTGGGATACAAAAATAAAAAAAAGTATTGTGTAATTCATAAGTATTACCATAGACTTTTTGGCGGGAACGAGAGAAGTAAGTTTGTCATTTTATTAAGATTTTCTATTTTTTACATTTTTGGGAGTTTTAAAGTACAACAGTGATAGTACATTGTGTTTTAAAGTTCTGTGCAAGTGAAAAGAATGGAATAGGTTTAAATAAACATGTGTAGCTGAAGTTTTCGCGCTCTTCCAAGAAGTCCTGTAAAACTTCAGTAAAGTCTAATGTCACTTTACTGGAGAAGTTTTAACGTTTTATATAACTATTCTACTTATACTATTACAATACGTGACATTGGCAAATGCGCTAATGGCCATGCCATGAAAAAAGAAAAAAAAAAGTATTACCAATATATTACCGTAGTATATTTCCCTTGGTTTAAGAATAAAGTTTAAAAATAATCACATGGCCAGTTTTCTATATATATTTGTCACAAAAATTAACACGGTCATAAGAGATTAAATCCTATCTTAAGTTTTTTATATTTCGCAAGTAGTAGGCTAATCCAGGCTGGTTAAAAAACCAATGCTAATGGAGTAAATTGGAGCGCATGTTGTGTGTACAGTAACATAATCTAGTTAATTTGTTGGCTAATGTATCACCACAGGTGGTCCAGTTAGCGCTAGAGATATTATGAAATGTTGGTTAAGTCAATTCACGCAATTTATATGGGGTTTCCGAAAAAGAATCTGTATTTATTGTTTGTTCATTAAAAACCAGCGAAGTTAAGGCGCGTACAGAATGTTCTAAACTTTATTGATAAAATGGCAAACGAAATTAATTTTTAGAGATCTGCAAAATCTAAAACTTTTGTAACATTTTTCGTGTGAAGTTAGATAAGGTTCTAAACAATCTTTTCTAAAATTCTAGGTGCTGACTGACTAACTGACTCGAATTTATTATATCACAGGTAATTTATACCTTCTCCCTACTATCATCCATTATTGTTTGACTCAACAAAATGTCACGTGCGGATAACGATAGTTGACACTAGTGACAACCATAAAAACTATAAATACTTCGTTCGTCAAAGTTCCAAATGTGCGTTGATAGGTTGACATTTAAAAGTTACGGCTTGCATAAGGTCATTTTAAATTTGAAAACAATTATATATGGAAATATCGACTTTCGATATTTTTGTACACAACATCGATAGATCGATCAAAAGAGGTCCTAATAATGAATTTAAAATATCGATTTTTTCGCACTCAACGTCGATATTTCCAGTATCGATATATATCCATATTATTGCTTTGCAATTTCTTAGCTCCAACACTTATTGCTAATAGTAGCGTCCAGAGCGGTTAGACAAGTGGGAAACGATTCGAACAATGGAAATGCTTGCTGGCGTTATCGCTCGTCAAAATTGCCACTTGGATGCGTTTTATACGGCAATTTTCACATGACGTTTCATAGAAAGTTATAACATTTGACTACCAAATTAAAATTCGTTAGGCTAGATCACGTGGTATTTGTCACTATTTTACTAGCGTTTACGACAATTGAGCCACTTGCCTAGGCCCCCAGTGTGGTTTCGTTGTACCTTGATGTGCTGATCACCTTTAAAAGGCAATGACGTGAAGTTCTGAACGTTATGTAGGTATTATTATCTTAATTTATATGAGGTGTTAATCTCTCAAGTAAATTAGCAGACGTGACTTTCCTGTGGCCACTTTATATGCAGTGTATACAGCGTGTTCACACATAAATTAATGTCATCTGTACTATTTTACAACATTTGTATTGGTACAGGTATATTGTAAAGTCGGCGTCAACATATAAATCGATAAGATATAATAATAATAATACTTCAGACAATTACACCGATCGTGCGACCCCAAACTAAGCAGTAAGCTTGTACTATGGGTGCAACACAACGAACTCTGAGGGGGTTCCCATTAACACCCAGACTCCAAGCCAATTTAGAAAATTTCGTTTCCTAAATTGACTTGACCGGGGATCGAACCCGGGACTTGGCTTGGAAAGGAGATGCTATGCCACTGCGCCAACGGGCCAGTCACTCTATACCGCACAAAAAAATTGGTCAAGTGTGAGTCGGACTCGAGTACGAAGAGCTGCGTGTTACCGTTTACAGTTTACGTTAACGGAATTGTCACAAAATAATTCTAGTATAATTAGTATTTGTATTATTTATATACCAAAAAATTGTTGTTTGATTCAGTGCGAGATCCCTGGCGCGAGCTCGACTCACATTAATTTGGCCGATTTTTATTATTTTCCGTTTTATTTTAGTATGCAATTGTAATCTTACGAGGTAAAATAAAAATAAATTAAAAGTAACATAGGTAACAATTGCTGTTACTCTTCTATGCATGATAATGACATATTTTATTATATTAATACAATATTTCCAGAGTTCCATGCGAGATAGGATACGTATTGTCTATTGTCTACAACACATTATATACGGCAAGCTCTCATGCTGTGCCCGTGGGACGCCACACTAATTCCGACTAGTACTGTGCCATAGTACAAGAAGTACAATAGTACTTTTATTTCGTCGTATACAATAAATAAAATATAAAAAATACTCTAAACAATTAAACTAATTGTGACCCCAACTATGGTAAATACTGGGCTTGTGTTATGAATAAAATACAAAGAACTGAGGAGCTTCCAGTAACTAGACTCCATTTTAGAAATGCTTATTCCTAAGTTAACCTGACCAGAGAACTGAATAATAACAAGAATTGAAAAGTACAGAGAACCGAGAACTGAAAAGAGATAAGAGAAAGGGAGAACCCGAGGCCCCGACATGGAAGGGACCACCATCACACCAACGGGCCAATAATAGGTTTCAATTTAAAGAATGAATGGGAAATACGAATAAATATAGTACTTAAATAATCAATATAATATGTCAATTATATTGGATAATATAACTCCGGTTAATTTGGTACTAGTAAATAAGTCTGAGTATTATAATCGTTATGATATCTTTTGTTGTTATTTTGCGTGTTTAACATTATTTCTAATATAATTAATTGCATTCCGGACAAATTTTACTTAATGAGTTTGTTTTCTGAAAGTGAATTCACACAATTGTGAATAGTATGACAAAGAGTGGTGCACTTTTTACAGCCGAATTCAGTAGGCAGTAGACACCCAAGCTGGTTGAAATCAGACGCACCAATTAGACGACTCAACGGTCTTATACCATAACACAATATTTCCACTGTATATGATACTAGCCCCGCCCCGGCTTCGTATGGGTAGCGAAGCATAAATATATGCTTACATTTTTTTGTATTATTTTGTCGTATTTGCTTGTTGCATCACGCGTGTCGCGTCGGTGTGGGACCGCTTGAATTTATTTTGTCGAGCGATAGTTTTAATTTTACGAAATCTCCTAAGATATTAATTTAAATTGTATGGTGTAAAGGACAATTGTAATATGCATAAAATGCATAAGGTAACTAACGTATTTAATTTGATAAGGATCAATATCGTATCCGTCTAAATAGCTTTCCAATTACCACATTATGCGTAACCATTTTTTAAACATTAAAATAGTTATAGTAATCTTTAAAAGATAGACATATGTTATCCCGGACTTTTCTGTACATCTATAAAAGAGGAACATTTCCACCGTACATTATTTTGTTATATCTCAAAGGGATTAGGCAGCGTTATCGATGAAAGCTTACGGTCGGTTTGATTTTTTCAGACTTCTTCGACAATCATCATCATATTTCAACCAATTTACACAAAACAATAAAGAGTTATACACTTAAACCTTCCTCTTCAATTACTCCGTCGATTGGTGAAAATTGCATGAAAATCCGTTCAGTAGTTTTTGACATCATTGCGAAAATACATACAGACAGACGCGGGAGGGGATTTTGTTTTGTAATATGTAGTAATTAGTAAGTATTTTGCTGTGAGGACTAGATTTACTATTAATATGTTGCGTTATTCCTTGTACATAAATACATAAAAAAATATAACAAAGTTGCCAGTATCTGGCTTATCGAAAATAAGATTTCCCATTTTAATAGAATGTGTCTGTAATCTAGACAACAGTGGTAGTTTTGTACAATATTCCAAATTAATATTTTAGATTTAATAGTTATTACTGAAAGTGGTGTGAATAACGAATTTGTAGTGTGTACTTATATCATACCATGCCATGATATTATAATACAAAAGAGGTAGATAGGTTACCTTAGTACTAATCCAAGTAAAATATTGTCCCAGTTACAACGTTACAAAGTGAGACAAATATACATTGCACTGCTTCACTATGCAATGTAAAACATAATTGCATTTCAAACTAACAAATCACATAGCCCTCTAAATCATTGTGATTGGTCAATTGCAATGTCTTACTACATTTTAAGCGAATCCGTGACTAATTCATAGAACATTAGTAATTAATTCCACAGAACAGACATTTAAAAAAATATGATTGATACCTAATGGGATTAGACAGTAAAAAATGATGTTGGCTTTTTTTCGAATTTCGTTTTTCTTGAATCATGTACATGAGAACATATTTATTTAAAACGATCGCCAACATTTTTTAATAATAAATTTGAAAATGATATATTATTGCTTTTAATAAATGTAAACGATGATTAAAACTGGGTGGCTGCGTCATCACATGATCGTGTATATTATAAAAAACGTTTGGATTATTAAAATATTTTAGAATTTTGAATGCGCAATAGGCATTGCATGACATTGTTGGTTCTGTAACATTACTTTTCATATTATTTGACAAAGTCCGGGTTGGCTAATTAGCAAAGTTTTGGGGGTGCCACTTTTCGAGTGCATGTAACCTATCTGCCTCTTTTGTATTATAACATCATTGATACCATGTATGTTTACATGTATGTGGCATGTAAAGGTGCAAATAGCTAATGCCCACAAGGAAGCATCGACACTCACGTTTCTTTTCTTTGCAAATGACATACCTTTCTCATTACACTGTGACTAATACGAGGATATTATCGTGGACGTGTTCTGAACATCGAATAGATCAATGTACTTACATATTACAAAATAATGTGAATTTATACTGTTTTTTTTTAATACAAATTTAAAAATAAATAATTGAATGAATACTCCAGATAATACATTAATCGCGCGACACCAGACTACGCAGTTCACTGTACTACAGATGGCACACATTGAATTGGGGTAGTATACAGTATCTGCATCGAAAACAATTTCGGAAATTTCGTATTCTAAATTGACGTGTAATCGAACCCAGAACTCCGGCTACTCTTAGTCTCACTACCGCACCGACGGGCCTGTTGGTAACAATAAAGTATATCAATTTTTTTTTTTGTATTACCAACACTTCCGAATCTCCTTTTCCGATCGATCGCACTACGCTTATTGTAAATTATTATAAACTCAAATAATAAAGCTTTAGAAATATATACAGACATACATATCTTCACGCTGTATCCCTAACGGGGTAGTCAGAGAGGACGGAGCGCCAAGCTTCGTGGTCCTTACATACTTCTTTCACTTCCTCAAATCTCATCATTTTCCTCACACATTTTCGCTTAGGTATGCGAGTACTTTTGACATTTCCGTCAGCTAACACTCTGGCTATTTAATCTTCATAAGTCAGCCTTGGTCTTCCTTGGCTTCTTTTACCACTCGCTTTCGCTTTGTAGATTTTCTTCGTCAGTCTTTCATCACTTATTCTTTCCATGTGCCCAAACCATCTAAGCATTCCATTCTTCATTTTTACAATAACACTGTCGTGCAACCCTGGCATACTGCGTATCTCTTCATTGCTTATCCTGTTCGCAAGAGTGACACCGCACATATTTCTAAGAGATCGCATTTCTACTGCATTTATCATACTTTCACTCGATTCGGGCATATCCAGACCTCGCTACCGTACAATAAAGTTGAAACCAACAGCGACCATTTTGGCTGTGTTAGATATATTCACACTGCCTACTAATGCGGACAGAGCACCGTTCACTTTATTGCCAGCTGCTACCCGTCTCTCCACATCCAACTCACATCTTCCATCAGTCCGAAAACGCACTCCCCAGATACACAATTTCATTCACTTGTTCTAGAGATTTAGCGCAGCAGATAAATTTTAATCACAGTACAAGTAAGCATACAGTATGCTATCTTCATACAAACGCTCCCAAACAACGCGCTCGAAATCTCGACATATCTCGACATACGACAGTCGCGAGCGCGCCGCGGTTGTCGTCGGACGGTATGAGACGCTCCTGCGCATTTATTGACTGAATATTATGTCAATCAAGTTAACGAGCACAATGTTCAGTGTATGGATGTTTGAATACCAGAAATATTTCTCTGTTGCTAATTTGTAGGAAATATATTATCATAATGATCTAGTTAATTTATTGCTGATTTTTAATTATACTGCACATAAAAAAGCATTTTTTTTGTCCATTTTCACCATACTAACTCACAAACTTTTGAAACTAGATATAAAATACTAGTAAAATTATATAAATAAAAACGTATTAAATTTGCAATAATATAAAATGAAAAGATAATATGACAATTTAACATAGTACCTATTATCAAATAAGTAACCCAAGAAAAACATTCAGTCTAAGTCGGTAGCCCTATTGCGCGTTTACGTACCAAACGACCGTAGGTAATTATCTCTAGGACACTGCCGAGATAGCATACTGTATACTTACTTGTACTGTGTTTTAATAGCTCGGGAAACTTCAATCTACTAATATGTATGTCTTATACCAATGATTCTCAACCTTTTTTTGTCACGGCGCACTTTTAACGATTTAACGAATGTAAAATAAAATAATATATACTACAAAAACAACAGTACGTTTATTAAGGGATTAATTACAAGTAACAAAAAAAGCATTATAATTTTTACTATACTTATACATATTTAAAATTTGGCGGCACACAAAGAATTCGGCGGCACACAAAAGTGCCGCGACACGGTGGTTGAGAATCACTGTCTTATACATACGTTGCTAAAATAACCTTGCTTTTTGCTTTGTTATAGTCTGGTAAAAATAAATTTTCACATTGTAGACCTACTGGCGAAAGTCAATTAAATGCAATTTTACAATGTTTACAACGCCGCGCCGTTAATATTATTGGATTTATTTCATTGAAAGTTACGTAATTAGGTCCCTGATCCCATGTACTGTTTCCTTCTCACCTCATTTATAACATAAATTCTATGCTCAACATTGGAACCTATATACGATATTATAGGGTTCAGTAACTGATATGAAAAAACCTCGGACCAAAAATCATAATGAAAGTAGCTTTTGATTTAAAAGCGTACCAGTTTTTTGTTAATGATAGGTTCTACAGACTTACAAATACAAAATTCTTTATTACAATTTTTTTATGAGGTAAACTTGTACTATCGTGCGTGACTAGGGATGGGTCACAGTACAAAAATATGCAGCTGAACATGACATATTCTTGTTTTTTGAATACTAATGCCAAGACACTAAGATTTACGAGTATTTTGCAAATCATTATTTCAGTACTGAAATACAGCTGAATATGACATTATAATTTTTGTGAGTACTAATAGCCAAGATACTTAAGATTTACGAGTATTTTGCAATTTTTTTTTTCTTCGTGCCATGGCGCACAGATTAGTGCATTTGCCAATGTCACGTATTAATAAGTAAAATTGACATGAAGCACATTCGAAGTAAATTTGCTTTTCTTCTTATCGTAAAACTCCACCAGTAAAGTGATAGTAGGCTTTACTGAAGTTATAAAGGACTTCGTGGAAGAGCGCGAGAACTTCAGCTACACATGTTTATTTAGACCTACTCCATTCTTTTCACTTACACAGAACTTTAAAACACAATATACTATCACTTTTGTACTTTAAAACACCCAAAGATGTAAAAAATGGAAAATCTAATAAAATGACAACCTCACTTCTCCCGTTCCCGCCAAAAAGTCCCACATATTTATTATGATATTAACGTATATAATCCATAGGAGAGATAAAGAGAGGATGAAGTAAATATTCATTTATTTATTTAGACGCACCAACAAATGATTCACAATACATAAAAAAACATTTCGCGCCGTGGTACTCTCGGCTAAACGCTTAGCCGAGAACGAGAAAGGGTGGCCGAATGTGTACAAGTGGACAGTTCTCGATTTAGGGGGTTTACAGTTCCGTGAACCGTGAAAACTAGAACTATAATCATTTCAGAAAATTTAAACTCTACGCTTACAGGGAAATTAGGACGAGTCTTTGAACTAATAGATTTTCAGACTAAATCACATTTTTTTTAAGTAAGTATGTAAGAACTGCGACGCTTGGCGCTCTTTTCTCCGACTACCCCATTAGGGATACAGCGTGAAGATATATATTTACATTTTCTAAATGGGAATTATATAAACGTGCAACAGAATTAGTAATTTAAATTACATTCATGACGTTTAAAATTAATACTTTATGTTACAAATTTAATATTTCTGATTAATCATATATAAATAATAACTAAAAGTTTCTATAATACATTATTAATTTTAACTATTAACACTGCACGCTTAATATTAAGTTTCAACAAAAAAAAAACTTCTTTTAACTGAAACCTTGTAAACCACGTGCATTTCACGTGCAATTCATTGTTAGGATGACAGCAGAAATATTTTTGGAAAATATCAAATAATATGGAATTGTATTTTTATAGTACAAATTATTATTTTACATTGTTTTAATAGCCTGCAATTATTTTGTAGCATCGTCATGTTTTTAAAGAAATGATAACATGTTATTATAGTTGATTATAGTTTTTATAGGGATAATAGCATTTTTATTGTTATTTTTAATAATTATAAAGTAATTTTAAATGTATCACTTTTTAAATTTAACACTATATTGAACGAAACTTGTATTTTGTCCGACATTCTTACGGAACCTTAAGCTAAAGCCTGCCCGACTCACTTTTGGTCGGTTTTACTGTTTAATTTCACATCACTTTGTTTCGACATCGCTGTATATCAGTCACTGTATATTATTCCAGTTTCGTTTGTTTGTTATTTAAATCGTATATACTGAACTGATCGACGTTTTATTGTCGGTTTGTTATCATTTACGACAAAAATACGTTTTGTTTGACGTTATGTCCAAACACTGTTGTTATTTAACATGTTAAATATAAATATATAATGCATTTATTGTTAGCTTGTGTCTGCGACTTTGTTCGTATACGCGCCATACTATCATAACAGTCGGTCTTATTATTGTTAAAGTTTGATTATTGTTTAACATATTTATTTTTGTAGTTACTCGATGTTGCTTACGAATAATGATGGGCCATTTAAATTTTTCATGAAAAATTCTTGAAATTCTTCATATTTTTGCGATATTTTTCCATTTTTAAAATGTTTCCCAAATTTTTGTCGAAATTTTTCCACGATTTGAAAAAATTCAGAAAATTGTCCATCACTGTACGAATACACTTACCTATTATAATCTATGCTCTAAGCGAAATTGTTTGTAGAGCAACGTAAGAAGTATAAAATGCATTTAAGAGCACTGTAAAATTGGTAGATTAACCATAACGATCTTAGAGAAATATAACGCCCTACTAACATATTACAATCTATATATTGATACGTGTAGAGAAAAATTTGTAGGTATTGCGCGCACGGAGGAGTGTGAGATTTGGCATCGTTATAGTTTATATGGAGAAGGAGCGCAGGAAGTTAAAATTTGTGTATAATACGTACTTTAAGTTACAAATACATTAAATTAAATAAAACATTCGTTGTTTACATTCATACTGCAAACTTAAAACACATAATAGTTATACTGTCGATGTATAATGTCAAACACATAACAGTTTGTGGTCAGACCTAGTTAAACGGTCAAACCTCGAACCAAGAAGCATAATGGATGGAATCATAATAAGTTACCACTTTTACCGCCGTGTGTCAAACGAATGTTTGTGTCTCTTTCTATCTCATTGAGCGTAACCACGACTAAAACTGTTAGTTATAGTAAGAATGGTAACCTCGCACTGTCAGTGTAATTCGTGTCAGTTAATGAGTCGGTCATGAAATATTTTTGTGTAAAATAGTCTTAAAAAGTGTTTTGACTACTAGTAGTCCCAAAAAGAAAAATATGTCATGTTCAGCGGTGTATCGTTGTACTGTGAGCTTCCCTAATCACGCACATCACTTAAAATCTAGAAACTCTGTCCATAAAAAAGAACACCATAAGAACACAGTCTTAGATCAAATGCTCCGGCCATTGTAATACTTGATCCGAGGGTCAAATAGTCGCATAAAGAAGACATTGTCGCCAAGGAATTATAAAATGTTGCCGGCAAATAATTACTGACAGATTTACTGAATGAGGTTCGAGCCGTGTCTTTTATGTGATTTGTGGGCTGTTTCTAGTCTGTGGAGTGTATATCTAAAAACACGGGAAATTAACGCAATTATCTTTTATTTTCGCTTGACGTTTCGGCCGAGTTGCATCAGCCGTAGTCTCAAGTAAACTGTCGCAGCAAGCTTCACTCCGTGTCCGAGGCAGATATTATTTCATCTACCCCCAATATTTGTAAATACTTATTGGGGTTCCTACACACAACACTCACGGTGTCCACACACTTAACCGGTTGTGAAAAATGAGGTTTTGTCATTTGAATCACAGGATTCCACGCTGTTGATAAATTGTATGTATTTTAGATATTTTATAATGCAACGCGAAAGTTTAAAAGTTTATATGTCGAGTGTATGTCATGGGTAAAAAGTCAACCACTGGTGACTGACACTAGTTCATTAAAATTACATACATATAACTTGACAAAATATAAAAAAATAATTTTATTAGCTGTAAAAAATCTGGATAAATAATTGGAAATTTAATAGTTTTTAATATTTGAATACGATCTCGTATTTTTTTTCTACTAAATTATTCTATTCTAACAATAACATCTGACCGTGTTTCATATGATTTAAGTTAAAAAAATTGTATACATTTTTAATTTTTAAGGTTTAAGTGGTACTGTAAATAATGGTTAAAAGTAGTGATTTTATAATGGAAACTGTTAATTTCGAATATAATAACTAGTAGCTTGAATTACATACCTACTAATTCTGATGCTTATTTATACAATTCTCGTTCAAAAGGAAATTTAATAGATTTACTAGAAGAGCAGTAAAGTGATTAGATATTTATAGTCCGTTATAAATTATAACGGACTTTTTTGATATATTGGATTATAACTTATAAACCAATATATCAAAGAAGTAAAAAATTTAGTTTCTTTTAAGGCGCTCCCCCAGGCAAGCAGGCAAACGTATAGAGCACCTCATACTAGAATTCGTAAAATTCTTCATGTAATCTAGTAATTATTGATTTTACTTATGAAAAAAGGGTCTTTTGAAAAAATTAAAATGGACAGGTTTTATATCATAAAATTATCTATATATTAATGTATATCGCAAGTAAATATAACTTCTATTTATGGAGTAGATGCATGTATTTCTAATTTTTAGGCTTTCTTTTGTGTACAGATTTTATATGTATTATATATATAACTGAAAAATATGAGACGGCAAAAGTGTTGTTAAAATGTCGAAGATTATTACAATATTTTTATTACTCTTTATATATTTTCAAATAACGAGAAGATAGCCTCTAAAACTAGCAAAAAACAGTATTTGACTAGGGGAAGCGCCTTAATGAGAGATATTAAAATAATTGAAACAGTTTTTGCCTATAATTAATTACCTTTAACTAAATAACAACAAATAATAAAATAAATAAAAATAAAAAAGCATATTATTTCTTGCTAGTTATTATACACAAAAAAACTTTTTGAGATGAATAATTTTATGTATTATATTATTAATTTTTTTTACTCAATAATAATAGTATTAAAGGCCTCCTCCATAGACAGCCACTTTGCTACTTTCATCCAATGCGGGCTGGCCGTTTTCTTTATATCATCTGTCCAACGTGAACCTTTTCATGATATTACTCTTTTGGTGCCAGTTCTACCTTTCCATGATGTTTTTTTGGTCCATTTAAATAATAACATACCTGTAATTACATAATTTACATATATTTTTATACATCATATTTCAAAACTCGGAAGATTGTTTATCTTTTTGGCTAATTGGATTGAAGCGGATCATAGAGCGTTTAATATAAGTAGATTCTAAAAACTTACATTTAAATGTACGTTAATATACGTATAATACAAATTATACCACCGTCTTAAATTATACTTTCAGCTGTATTTAAACATAGTTCTCTTACTATTTAACATAATATTAACTATTGCTTAGAAACTAACCATAATTTATTACGTCTTATTAACCACAATATGTTGCATTTTACGTAAAATGTATATATTACGAGATTGGACATTTCCCGAATTCGCACGCGCGAGGAAACAACTTTGTTACGAGTAATTACAGCGAATGTTATATTGTGGTATACTAACAACTATTTCCGTTAACCAGTCAAGATTTATTCGAGGTGTCGTCGTTAGCATGAGTTATGGTAGGCCACGCCCCTAGCTACGAGTATTCTACTTCATTTTACATACAAAAATACTGCTACTAACCTTTCATATTATCTGTGAGAGTAAAGAGATATAATTACAAGAAAAGGAATAACTAAGGTAGGGTAAAGAAATAGGCGATAAGTTCTCAATTTATTAATATCTAATTCCGCTAAGCCAATTGTAAACTCTTACAGAAAGGTAACTTATTGCTCATATGCTCTGCATAATACAGTATAATATTATAAAACGGACTTCTTGGCGGGAACGGGAGAAATGAGGTTGTCATTTTATTTATATTTTATATTTTTTATATTTTTGAGAGTTTTAAAGTACAAAAGTGATAGTATATTGTGTTTTAAAGTTTTGTGTAAGTGAAAAGAATGGAGTAGATCTAAATAAACATGTGTAGCTGTAGTTCTCGCGCTCTTCCAAGAAGTCCCATAAAACTTCAGTAAAGTCTACTATCACTTTACTGGAGGAGTTTTAGGATAACGATTCTACTAAAACGTGACATTGGCAAATGCGTTAATGTGTGCGCCACGCCATGAAGAAAAAAGAAATAAAACAATTATAACAATAAAGGCTACGATTTTCCCACTCGTCGTAAATGGTGACTAAAGGGATCTACGAGGGTCGCGGCCGATCCCGTCGTCAATCCATGCGACCTCGAAGAGGACGTCAGCACGTGTGGCCAACGCTGCCGTGGCACTGCGAGGATACAGCGGAGGATTTGTCACTGCTCCCAAAGATGTTCTTAGGCAGAGGGCGACAGGGGTTCCGGTGCGTTCCGTAACAGCTACCGAAAGGAAGTGTTTTAGCTGACGGGAATGTCTAAAGCATTTGCCTAAACGAAAGTATGTGAGGAGAATGACGACATTTGAGGAGGCGAAAGAATATACAAGGACTGCGTCACTTGGTACCCCGTCCTGTTTGACTACCCTGCCGAGAATACAGCGACCAGATATGTTTGCATGTATATATTTTATGAAAAATATTTCGAATACGAACAGTTAAAATAGAAATACAATGCCATAGATCGTTCATCGCATGCAATAAACCTATATTAGACTATTGCATTTCTACTCACCCCGCGAATATTTCAGATTATGTTAGTGCAATAAAATCAAATTGAAAGATATCGCAATAGCATCGAAGCGATTAAGGTAACTGGAGCACTGCGCAGGCGCCAGCACACGTTTGAGTCACGGAAGAAGTTTACAATATTAGCCGCAATATTATGCAATGATAAATGCATACAGTTACCGCGAGTCTTTGAACTAAGATTAAGTATATAATTACGATTGATTGGTTCTATATTCATGCATTAAGATTAAAATATACTAGATTTCAAAAATGTATCAATGGATAATATTGCATTAGAGTATTAGAATAATAGAGCCGGATCTTTGTATTAAAAATACATATTTATGAATAATTATTGATTGAGGTAAAAATTTACAATAATTGGTGAAATGAACATTTGATAATTAATACATACATATCTTCACGCTGTGTCCCTAATGGGATAGTTAGAGAGGACGGAGCGCCAAGTATAGCGGTCTTTGCATACTTCTTTCGCCACCTCGTATCTCATCCTTATCCTCACACATTTTCGCCTAGGTATGCGGGTGCTTTTGACATTTCCGTCAACTAACACTCTGGCTACTTAATCTTCGTCAGCCTTGGTCTTCCTTCGCTTCTACTACCACTCACTTTCACTCTGCAGATTTCCTTCGTCAGTCTTTTATTACTCATTCTTTCCATATGCCCGAACCATCTAAGCGTTCCTTATGTTTAATGATTAAAATAATTACATTTTTTAGAAATCCGTAGCAAAAATGTCAAAAAAGAAATCCTTATTATAGTTCTGTAATATCTGTATGTATGTTTATTATGATTTATTCCTTCTTTACGCTACTGATGATATTGTGAACTAAAATTTAACATAGCGGCAAAAATTGTTAGCCCAAGACCAGATATGCGAAAGACAAAATTAAATAACAGGTATTTAGGGCTCAGTTTTCTATTTATTTTTTTAATTCCACTTCTAGTTTTAAAAATTACAAATGCATCTCTTTCCAAACTTATACAAAAGACGTTCATAAGTCTTGTATTTGAACTGACTTCCAGAAATGATACTGAATTTAAATAGGTTGATGACCAATGACCAATGTCTTAATGAAGTTAAAAAAAAATATCGACATTTTTTTTTCTTCATGGCATAGCGCACAGATTACCGCATTTGCCAATGTCACGTATTAATCATGTTCGAAGTAAATTCGTTTCTTCTTCTTATCGTAAAACGTAAAGTGATAGTAGACTTTACTGAAGTTTAATAGGATTTCTTGGTAGAGCACGAGAACTTCAGCTACACGTGTTTATTTAGACCTACTCCATTCTTTTCATTTACACAGAACTTTAAAACACAATGTACTTTAAATCATTTTTGTACTTTAAATCTCCCAAAAATGTAAAAAAAGACAGTCTAAATAAATTGACAACCTCAAAAGTCCCAAACATCGACATTGTAATGCCTGGTCAGGGCCTTATTACATTTAACGATTGCGAGGGTGTTGCTCTAGCGTGGCGTAGATGTGCTCGCAACGAGACGCCGCGCGCCGCCGCGTGTACGTAACGAGTATGTTCCTTGCGGGTGTGCGATAGCGTTTTTGTCAATGTTTATGTATAGTTAACTTTTGGGGGGACTACATTTCGAGTATTTTTATGTTTGAAAAGATAACAGAAAGTTTAATTTTTTAAATGGCTTTCGTTTCATTTGAATAAAGACAATACTTAAAATAGGCTAGGGTTGGAAGTTTTGCGTCATCCACCGTACTCAGCAGATCTTGCGCCGACAGACTTTTACTTTTTCCAAAATTTGGACAACTTGGCAGGAAAAAAGTTCTATACCCAAGAGCCAGTACAAAATGCCTTTGAAGAGTTTGTTGCCTCACGTACACCTGACTTCTTCATTATACAAAATAACATAAAAACGTTTGAATTGAGGGGCTTTCATTCGATTTTAAGAGATTTTTACACCAGTCTTAGAAAGTAAACATTTAAAATAATAATAATACTCCAGACAATTACACAGATTGTGTAACCCCAAACTAAGCAGTTAGCTTGTACTATGGGTATCACACAACGAAGTCTGGGGGAGTTTCCAGTAACATCCAGACTCCAAGCCAATTTAGAAAAGTTCGTTTCCTAAATTGACCTGACCGAGGATCGAACCCGGGACCCTAGCTTGGAAACCAGATGCATATGCCACTGCACCAACGGGACAATCACGACAAAATGTGTCGAAAGTAACGACATTGTTCATCTTGCTCAGAAAAGTATTCGTTGCGCATGCGCGGCGAGCTAGTACAGGGCTAAAGAGCCTCTGCATTATTTAACAACATTATTTACCTTTTCTTTCTTGTTATCACCAACCACGTGCTCCAACGACATGAGTCGTCGTCTATATCAGCTAGAAGACAACAGTAGCCTTCCTAATAAACTCTTGTAAATATATTCGTTCCATAACTGTATTACTCTGTATTTTTAGCTTTAAGTATTGTTATATATTTATATATAGTTATATAGTGGAAAGAAGTATAATTTTTTATTAACATTTAGAACTTTAATTAATTTACTAGCTCGTTGGCTCGTTGCACACACGCTGAAAGTTCGCTGCGAGCATGTCCGCGAATCGCTACGCTAGTCTAAAATTTGGCTTACAATTTTGAGTTGTAAGACACGTGTTGATACATTTTGGCTTACATTGTGTATTCATTTTGTCTCCTTTCCATTTAAACGAAGACTTCCGCAATGTAACAGCTGAAACGTGCTCGAAATAATTCCGCTAATTCTACACTGTATTTCAATCAATGCCACTGGAAATGTAAACTAATCTTGACACACACACTCGCATATTTTTTGCAACTCAGCCATAGGCACCATTATATACACAAGTTCAAAATCGTAGCTATTTGATTTAGAAAATGATAAAGTTAATAGAAAATGTAATCGATAAAGAATTTAATTCAATAGTATTCAGTTAATATTTTCAAAATAAATGAAAACTAAAACAAATATTTCTAAAAAACGCACAAGCTTTTACTAAAATGCATAAAAAGACAAACATAAGCGACTGCAGCATCAGTTCATGGTGAAAATCATGTTTAGCTTTCAAAATTAAACGGTATGCAGTTTCGTGTCCGTGCCAATAACCGTTGAGGAGCGCTCTCGTGAGAAGACAATCCTGGCTGCAGTATCTGGTTATTTCTATCATTTTAATATATTGTAATACGATTTCGGATTTGTGAATGTGAATATAGACAAAATCATCGAAAAGTTTCCTGTCGGATACGGAAAGTTGAGTTTCCGACGTTTGTGAATAACCCGCTGGTCTTATATGCGTCAAATAACAAGGGACCTATAAGAGAAAGAGTAATTAACGACCGCGCATGAGCCTTCAACTTACTCGTACTTGTGAAAGACTGTGTTAATAATTAGGATGAGATAAAAACACTACAGTTATTGGGACATTTCGACTTTATCTTTAAAAACAAGTATTACAACACTTTTATAATTAATTTGAAAGTGGAACCTGTAGCACTATTATTTTTATGATTTAATTGAGATTATAATATAACAAATTTAAATCTAAAAAAGAGACGTGTCATCTTTGTGCCTAATAACTGTCACAAGCAGAGACAAATAATGTAACAAATGACCAATTTACTGTCATTATCTGATTTTATTTTTGATATCTACCAATTATTTTTAGGTTTTAGGAAATATTCCTAATCCATTCAAATAATTAATAAATATTTATTGCATAACATTTCCATCTGACCCTGCTATCAAGAAAAGAATTGGTCATGGTAGCTTAAACGGAAATACTGTTATAATTCACTATGGTCGTGTTTCCATACCTATAATAATAATAATAATGCACCAGACAATACACACCAATCATCTGATCTCAAACTAGGGTATTTTCCCTGTGCTATGAGAACCAGACGACGACTACTGGTCTCCCAGTACACCCAGACCCGAGACAATCTAGAAAAGTTCATTTTCTAATTTGACCCGACTGGGAATCGAACCCTGAACCACTGCGCCAACTAGGTCGTCAATAGACAATAATGTTTCAATGTAGTATATATATTTATGTATATAAACAAACATTACATTAGTGTTTTCAACTTATTAATTGTTTCTGATTGTTTACAAAGCTCTTTAGGTAAACTGCAATGGCAATAATGGCATAGAGAATTTTCACAGATTTTCTCAATCAGTTAAAACTAGAATAATACGCATTGGTTGGCCTAAATAAATAGTTTCTTAACCTTTCAAAATATGCTTAATTCAGACTATTAGTAAGTGAGGTAGGGGTTTTGAAAGTCCATATAAAAATTAATAAAGTAATTAATTTTAGTAAAATTTACGAATACGCATGTTTGTACAATTAAATACAATAAATTCTAAGTGTTCATAATCTTTTTTTAAATTTAAAAAAATAATAATAAATACTTAGAATTTATTGTATAATATAAAATTTAAAATATTAAAGATTGAATATGAATGTGAACAAAACTAAGGTTCCGGTGTTAGAAAGAGAAGATGTACAGACAAAGTGTGAAATAGGAGTGAATGGAATATGTTTAGAATAAGTGAACGAAATTGTATATCTGGGAAGAGCATTTTCGAGTGATGGAAGACGTGAGTTTGATGTGGTGAGACGGGTGGCAATAAAGTGAACGGTGGTCTGTTCACATTAGTAGGGAGTGTGAATATATCTAACACTAACAAAATGGCCATAAATAATGCGATTTCGGTTCCAACTTTATTGTACGGTAGTGAGACTGGATATGCCCGAAATCGAGTGAAAGTAAGGTAAGAAATGGGATCTCTTAGAAAAATGTGCGGTATCATCCTTGCGGACAAAATAAGCAATGAAGAGATACGCAGTATGACAGGATTGCGCGACAGTGTCATTGTAAAAGTGAAGAAAGGAATGCTTAGATGGTTCGGCCACTCGGGCAAAGAATGAGTGACGAAAGACTGACGAAGACAATCTACAGAGCGAAAGTGAGTGGTAATAGAAGTCAAGGAAGACCAAAGCTGACTTATGAAGATCAAATAGCCAGAGTGTTAGCCGACGAAAATGTCAAAAGCACTCGCATACCTAAGCGAAAATGTGTGAGGAGAATGATGAAATTTGAGGAAGCGAAAGAAGTATTATAAGGACCGCGACGCTTGGCGTTCTCCTCACTGACTACCCCGTTAGGGATATAGCGTGAAGATAAGTATGTTTATAAATAATATGTTGTACAACATAGTCTTAAGTAATGTCGACCTAATATAATGTTCACTTTTCTATAATGTAGTGCGTAATAAAAATGCGTTCCGTATTGTATGTGTTATTTATATGAAATCATTCGTTATTACGAAACATATTGTAGGAAACTATTAATGTATTAACTGGTACGTAGATTTTGTTATTTATATGCATTGTCTGTTTGTTTTTTTAACGGTCGTTCAAAGAAATGACGCTTAAAAGGTTCTTAGGTAGAACAGGGAGTAATATTGGATATTGTTATTATTGCTCTGGTCTGGTCGGCCCTCACGTCAGTAGTTAAAGGTTAACGTCTCCAATGAGAGTAGCAATAATACTTTGTAACCATAAAGCCAGGTTTTATGATGTCTAGAGAGATGAATTTATTATCCTGGCACGTGCACTTGCATTTCTTACTTTATTACGTTGCGTTAAGGTCACTTATTCTATAAACCTTATTTTGATCACTCGATTGAATTAAGAAGGATTAATAACTCAAAAAATATAATTTAGCAACTGCGAAATATTTTGCAAATATGAATTAACATGAACTAAGGATGCCACCTAAAGAAGTATCCAATGACAAGAGTTACTATAAGAACTTCTAACGGCCAAACTTTTAGGTACCTATATCATAGAAAAATAATATTATTGAATATTATTGAATTGAATTGAATATCTTAATGTGACCGATTTTTTACCGATTTTTGCGACCGATGCGACCGATTTTTGGCGTTTCAGTGATGTCTGTGATGCGTAACGAAAAGAATTCACTGCGAGTGTATGATTTGTTATCGCTTTTTCGGGAAATTAAGTACAAATACGCAATTTAAACAGCTCCTAATTTTTTTTTAAATCAGAACAATAGTAGCTCGTCAAGACACTAATATTGCCAGTTGTCTTAAAAAAAATAAAACAATTACTTGAATGAATATTTTTGCTTACAGGCAATGTTGTTCTACGCACCCCGGTGGCTGTGGAAGTCATGGGAGGGGGGAAAAATTCGTGCTCTCATGATGGATCTCGATGTTGGCGTGTGCACCGAGATAGAGAAGAAGACCAAGAAGAAGTTGATCCTGGACTACCTGTGGGAGAACCTCAGGTACCACAACTGGTGGGCATACAGATATTACTTGTGCGAGGGACTTGCCCTTATAAATGTTATAGGTAAGTTGAATGTTATTTGTATAATAGTAACTTAGTAGCTATATGGGGCGAGACACTTGCCAGTCATAAGAACTATAAAACAAATAAATCGTCCAAGTGTGAGCTCGAAATGCGCACACACACACATATACATACATATCTTCTTGATATTCATGTAATAATAAAATTCTAAATTTGATTTCTGAAATGTGTAAGAGTTTCACTATTTTTCCTATTTTTCTATGAGCTTTAGCTGAAACTTTATATTCCCTGAAAATTGTAAAATTATCTTAAAAGATGTCATTGCAACGACATGAACATCTATTTTGCTAACACATTATTTACATATTATGCTATTGAAGTCGTGCAATGAGATCAAGGAATTGTGTCAGTAATAGCTGGCAGAGTGAGATAACAAGACGTAAGGTAGATTCTTGTGCGGGCTTCGTCCTGATCGCTACTACTACCTCACTCGCTAATCTTGCCGTCAGAATAAAGTGATTACACTGTTATGTTCCGGTATGGAGCATAAGAGAGCCGGTAAAATTTCTGATACAACATCTTAGACCTCAGGGTCGCCAACGCATTTGCAATCTCAAGTCCAAGTTCCAGAGTTTTTTCGACAAATCAGCAGATATGATTTCAGGCCTCAGACAGTTTGGAAAATAGTATTGTAATTCCAAATATTCGTTTCAATGTTTCCCTACAGTTCGCATAGAGTACTGCGTCGACTCGTCCTAACTTTCCGCAGATGTTAAGGAAATGAAAAACGGTTCCGTAAGCAGTGTTTTTATGGTTGTTTTTTAATTCAATATGTTATGATTTACAATCGGCCGGCGCAGTGTGCTAGTTGGCGATTCAGGGCAGGAGCTGCGACATATGGCCAACTGATATTTTAGTTTAAGAGAACGCTGGGCTATAAAACTGGCGCCGCGCGGGTCAAGATCATTTTAGTATTCCGTTCTAAAATATAAAACAAAACACTAGTAGAATCATCTCTAAGTTTGTCTGTGTCTCTGTTATAGTTAGTAGTGGCTCAAACACAAACGTGAACTTCAGAAGTTAAGTTTTTACTCTGAGAGTTTTGGAAACTTAAGTAAAAAGTTACAAAAATTTTCGACAGATCATTGTGTGGAGTATCGAATAAAAGCTTTTTTATTTTCGATTTGAAAAATGTGTGAGAAGTTATATCGTGTTACATTTTTTAAACACTTTTTCGAATCGCTCGCTTCTGCAACACAAAAATTATGTTTATGTCAGCTTCATTGGCCCAGAGTAGTATGCCGTACGTCATTATACTATAAACTAAATAACTAAAGTAATCTAATCTCGCGGTATCCACATGAGTGAGTTTACGAATTTTTTTTACAGCGTAGGCTGCAAAACTGAGTTTTTTAGTAAGCTTATCTATATGAGGTCTCCATTGAAGTTTAGAATCTATAGTTATGTCTAAGAATATCGTCGATTCAACTAACTCCAGTTCTTCCTCACTAATACGAATACTGGTTCCTAATTGTTTAACATTCGGCAAAGTAAATTTCACACATTTCGTCTTTTTCTTGTTAAATAAAATATTATTAATATTAAAACAATTGACTACTCTAGAAATTACATCATTCACTTCATCATAACATAATTGCTTTCGCATAACTTTAAAAAGCAAAGATGTATCATCAGCGAATAGAACAAAATCATGATTATTGACATTGAAAAGGAGGTCAGTAATATAAATAAGGAATAAAAACGGATCCAGAGTCGAAGCTTGTGGGACGCCCATGGTAATTACTGATCCCATTCACCTTACACGATTAACATCAACGCTTTGAACCCTATCATCTAAATACTATTTCAAAAGATCGAGAACTTTTCCTCTTACACCATAATGATTTAGTTTTCGTACCAGATTATGATGTTGAACACAATCAAAAGCTTTAGACAAATCGCAAAAGCCACTAATAGCATCATACGAATCCTCCCAGGCTTCATAAATATATTTTAACAATTCCGTTCTAGCGTCAATACTGGAGCGCTCCTGCTAAAACCGTATTGTTTATTACAAAGCAGGTTATTTAAAACAAAATGATGGCGCATTTGTAGTAATGCAATTTTTTCAAATATTTTGCTAAGTTTTTAGTTATATTATTACATATATTTTATTTATTAATACCAAAGTTTAAATCTAATTGTGAGAGGCAGTCCATTTTTGTTTCAATTCAGTCCATTCTTTTTTAAATCTCTAGCTCGTTACTTTTTTGGAAATTTAAAATAATATTCAAAATAATTAACTTTTCACTCATTCTTTTCCTAGTATCGTAGTAAAAGTATTACGTGTGCCTTGAATCCTATTTTAGTGTAAATCAAGAAATGTCCAGTAAATAATAAACGTACCTATATCTGACAATCATAACTTAATTTCCGAAAATATTATTGAGAATAAACTGAAGTAATCGGCCAGCACTGCCGAGAACTTGAAGCGGCGTAAGTATGCGACTCTCTCTGAGAGTTTCATATTTACGCCCTTTGCAGTCGAAACTTTGGGTCCCTGGGGCCCCGAAGCCCATCGACTGGTTTCTGATATTTGTAAGAGACTGGTCGAGGCTTCGGGAGACCGCCGGGCTGGCAGCTTCTTCCGCCAACGAATCAGTTTGGCTATTCAAAGAGGCAATGCTGCCAGTCTGCTAGGTACCTTGAGCAATGACAGCTTTCTAAGCGGCAACTTTGAGGAAGTTTATTATTTAAAATAATATGTAGTTTTAAGTTTGTAAATATTAACATATGTATGTACTTTTTGTTAGTAATCATGAATATTGAGAATAAATTGTAGAAAATTTATCAGGAGTATATTATGTTAAATACTGTTTTTATATGAAGAAAAAGGTATATTATATGAGAATCTCTGTTTTGCAGTTGACGATTAGAAAGAACTTGACTTTATGCAATATTAATTGCACACGTAAAAAAGTAAAATTGACCGGTTTTTACCGTACATGAATATATAAATAGATACAACAGAAAAAAGAACAACAGGTACTGCTTATAGAGGAAGTTTCTCCTGGAGGATGAGACGTTTGGTGCTGAAACTACAAGAAATTTTTTTATCGAAGTAAAAGGTTTATTTTTCAATTTTACAAACGGATTTCATTTCGTAATTACTAAAATTAAAAACGCGTCGATTAATATTTAACTAACAATAAGCCCAAGTACTATTTCAGGGCAAATGAAATAATTTAGACTGTATCAAACATAGCTAAGAACGTTTTCAAAAATTTCAAAAACCTTTCGCACAAAATTTTTTCAAGAACTGTGATACCACAAACAAACAAATAAACAGATAAGTCAAAGTTTTAACACATTCCTCTATTCCGTCGAGGGTCAACTACACTGACTGCGCAGTACGTTCTTCGATGAACGTCGATAACTTTGATTTCCGTACATGAAGACATCGTGTTGTAATAACTCGATATTGGGATTCCTTTATTATTATTGTTTTATAATTTTTTTTTAATGTATTAAAGAGACCTTTATACTTTATACATACACTATTTATATCTAAAACGTCTAGTATTACTCAAATCTAAACAATTAGAAATCTATTGCACGGAATAGCAAATTTAAAACCCAATTTAAAATTATATACGGACTCAAACCATTAAAACTATATAGGCAACGTTATTTTTCAGATATACATGTAATAGAATATGAAATGATTTTCAAAAGTTTTGTCTTTAAAATCGGACAAAGTCTTCCTTAAGTTCTATAGAATCGCTAGTTTTATGGCCTCATGCGTACGTAGGGACAGCATCGACAGCAAATTTCATCGTCCTCTTGTTTTTGTTATTGGAAACGCGTGCGGAAGTGATCTCGTATGAGCAAATACCCACGGAATAATAAGCTGGTGCAGCCATCGTGCTGGAACTCTACGTCTAATAGAACTACAATGGATGCCATATGTAGTATCTATGTAGTGTACATATCAATCAATATCAATGTAGTAATAATATATTGAAAAAGTAATACTAAGACGTTCTCGACCTGATTCGCGACCAACGAGAACTCTCGAGTGTATTTCATAATAGTCCAACACCAGTACATAGATAAAAATTGTAATTGAACCACCTAGGAACCCTTTCAAACAAAAAAGAATTTTAATTAACGTAGAACATAGAACCACCTCCTTTTTTCGAGTCGGTTAAAAAGGTATCAACTAGTCACAGTCACCTCTCTTAATCGTCAGGCTGTTATATTTCATATAAAATATTTATACAATGAACATTAGAGGTATTGTATTGTATTCATAACACATAAAGAATAGCTTATCCTTAAATAAGCACAATAATTAAGTAAATACATGTGAAAATAACACATGATTCCGTGTTTTAACTTAATTGTATTTGAAAATATTACCTCTTTTCCGATATTCACGACGAAAAAATAAATCATATAATGCAAGGGTCTGTGTTCATGCTCTTTTATTTTTTCTACAATTTTGATAAAAACCCTCTATTTTTTTAATTTCAGGGCAAATGTTTCTCATGAACCGGTTCTTCGACGGCGAATTCATGACCTTCGGGCTGGACGTGATTGCGTACATGGAGTCCGATCAAGAGGACCGCGTCGACCCCATGATTTATATATTTCCAAGGTAATGAAATACGAAAGTACATCAATCTGACGACCTTATCAAGACAAACCATAACATACCACAAGTCAAATACTTACAATTCCTTTTTGTAGAACTAATTATTCGAGAAACCGTCGCATTATTTGAGCTAGTTGTAAATATAACGAGGTATACAGTAATATTGACTTATTTGCCTGGAAGCCTTCTTAAACTTTCATTAAAAAAACTAAATAAATCGTAATTACGGGAAAATGAAAAAATTATGGAGAACATTATCTTTGTGTGTCTACTCAATATCTGCTATTTAAATAGTGAAAAGCTACTTGGTTTATGTAATTCTGTAAAATGTTTTCCAATTACTGCATGTTTCCTTGATATATTAAAAAAAAAGAAACAAACGAAATTTAACTGCAACTGGCTAAGCCATTCCAAAGATTTATATTAACTATGATACGGCTGTGCATCTATTCATACCTTTGTGATATTCTCCTGAAGAAAGAAATTATGTAATCAATATATGTTCATAATTATATATATAATAATATATACAATAATTGATGAATTCCAAATCTCGAGGTGCCAAGCGGTTGTCGGATTCAAGCTTTTGCCGACGATATTTTAGTAATAACACACTCCAATAACATTGTAGACTTATAATATAGTACTAATAAAGTTCTGATGTCAATAATTGAATGGGGAAAAGAGGTTAAACTCGCCTTTGGACCTGCTAAAATTCAGGCAATTGCACTCACCGACAATGGAGCTAAAGCAGTTATTACTATTGACGGACATCCAATCAAGTTCTTGAGAGAAATGAAATTATTAGGAATAATCATTGACAGAAAACTAAAATTCATTAAACATGTTGAATATATCATTAATAAAAGTAGAAAAGTATACAGAAGGTCATATGTTTTGTGAAACTCACTTGGGGAATCAGTTCAGAAAACATCAAAATCATTTACGAACGTGTAATAGAGCCCATTATATTATGTTATGCGTCTAGTATTTGGCAATCTTCACTTAATTATTTATACGTCAAACAGAAATTGCTCTCTATACAGAGAGAATTTGCAATAAAGGTTATAAGAGGTTTCAGGAGCATTAAGTACAGCTACAGCTATATCTCTCGCTCAACTGACCCCAATGGATGCAAAACTTTATGAAACCGCCGATATAGAAATCACTAGAATTCATAAAATTTCTCATTTCCTTCCCCATGATATGTCATTGGATTCACCTGTTCATACTTCAGAACTTTTACACCCCACTTTACGCAATCCCATCAACTATTTGGAAGCCTCTTCTTCAGAGGAATTACTTAATATTGTCGATCATAACTCCCTCTGTATATATATACAGATGGAAGTAAACATAATGGACAAGGTGGGTGCAGCAGCCGTCATTCACAAACCAGATGGATGTAAAATAATCAAAAAGCTCAAACTCCATGACAAACGTTCAGTCTTTCTGGTGGTCCTTGGTCCTGTCAATGGATCATTGACAATAGAATTCCATCGTCAACAATACTCACAGACAGAAAATCAAGTTTGCAAGAGATCAGTAATCCAGATAGTCATAATGCCCTAGCGAACAAAAGCCAGTTGGAGTTAAACACTTGCCGTCATCGTAACTAATCTTTCTCCTTCGTGTGGGTTAAAGCTCACGAGGGTATTGTTGGAAATGAAGAGGCAGACATCGCAGCAAAGAAAGCAGCCTCACTGCATAAATCACCTGATTATTATAAATTTCCTATTAGTTTTATAAGATATAAGAACAAATTAAACAGCTTCAACGCCAAAACTTGTTTATACACTCAAACTAACAACTGTCAGTTCCCCAAGAAATGGCTACCAACTTACGAATCGCTTTCTGAAGCTCTTCAAGTCCTAAAGCCAAATTTTGCAATAACCCAAATTCTATCTAACCACGGATATCACAAAGATTATCTTCACAGATTTAAGATCACTCCAGATAATCTCTGTCCTTGCGACTTGTCGAGTGTCCAGTCGATAGAACATCTTGTGATTGAATGTCCTATATTTTCAATCACAAGAAATGATTACGAGACTGCTGCAGCAATTTACAGGATTAGTCCATTTGATTTAACAGATATAATAAAAGAACAAGTAACCACAGAAACATTTACTAAACACGTAATTAACATAGTTTCAATGCTTAAAACTATTAACAATACATGAAAACAAGTCAATGGATAGGACTAGAAACAAAAGATAATACAAGACAAATATTATGTTACACATAATTATATTAAACATTTTATAGTCATTTGAATATACACATATATTTTATGTTCTTAAAAATTTTATTTTTAATTATAATTTATTTTACTTTATTTTATCCATATAGTTACCGACATAATAGTTATAATATATTATAACAACACTAAAACTAAGCACAGCTTGCAGCTACAGTATTCGCTGTAAACATTTAAAATAATAGTTTAACCGACTATTAATTCACTTAGGAACCAACAGAAATAAACCATATGAGGAAGAAGACAGTATTCCGAAAGCAGTCTTCTTCTTCATTCAAATAATTATAAAAAAAAAGTGATCAATCATGTTTTTTTCAAACTTTCAGGATGGTGAAGTGTACACTGTTCAACAAGTTCGGTTCATCAGGAGAAGTGGAACGCCACGATGCACTTTGCATCCTACCACTAAATGTGGTCAACGAGAAAATCTACGTGTTCCTATGGTTCTGGTTCGTGATCCTCGGGTTTCTGACCTTCATCACGTTGATGTACCGGCTCGTCATTATATTCAGCCCGCGTATGCGCGTGTATATGATGAGAATGAGGTTCAGACTAGTCAGACGAGACAACGTCGACACAATCGTCAGGCGAAGCAAGATGGGCGACTGGTATCTACTTTACATTCTCGGAGAGAATTTAGATTCAGTGATATTCAGGGACATAATGCACGAATTCGCAAACAAATTGAACCACAACTACCAACACCATATTCACGGAGTACCGGACGCGTGACCACCGATTCCCGGGTGGGTTTTCCATACGTGACTAACGTCACTGCAGCGCGATATGGACCCGCCCGTTTGAAGTGCTAATAGAAGTGTTTACGAACATCAAAGGAAACGTTCTCTTTGTTCATGTAGACATAATAAAAGCGGGCCAAATCGGCTGCCTTGTGGTACCCCTCGCGTCTCAACAGTACGTCGATATAATGTGTATCAGAGACTTCTTTAACCGATACGTACTTACTAATATAGTTGTAACAGTGCAATTGTAAACTCGCAATAATAGTTCGTACTTAATCTTAGGAACGTGATCTCAGGATGAATCCTATCGAAGGCCTTTACGAATTCAACAGTGACGGCTATTGCAGTAGTGTGACTAGTGTTCAACTTTTAGAAATATTTTACTCATAGTTTTGCCGATTTAGTGAACTTATCAAAACCGCTTTCTCTTTTCTATTGTAGTATAGATATTACCGAGACTAAGCACACAAAGAGCACATAACGCAATTATGTACATGATACCACATTTATCAAGAATTTAGACCAAATTATATATTATACGAAACGAACGAAGCATAATACAATGTTAGTGTAATAAATAATTGGAAAGACTAGTCAATGACCTAAAATTGGATAAAAAGAATGAATGATGTCCGTAGTAATGGACCAAATCCTCGTGACTTTTGTGCGCCAAAAGACATTACGTAAATTTTAGAAGTATTCTTAAAAGTGCAGCATTAGACAAATGTACCAGCAGATGTAAGCCACACTGCCACAGAACTATGAACTCTGAGTATAATTATATCATTTTAGCTTTTCTATTTATTCCGATTAAAAACTTAATAACATATTTAATTAACTTTGTTTTTCACGAATTAAGGAGTGTGCTTGGGGATTGGATTACATTCTAGGGTAAATAATAAAATTTTCCATCTAGTCTTCAATATCATAAGATAATTTCGGCCTTAATACTTAATAATTTTATGTTTATATGCTGTATAATTATAAGCAAAACTGTATATACTTAGATGTTGCGTATCGTTTATAACATTGATTTTAGACAACCTTAATTAGATATGCTTAAATATTTAAATTTAGTTAAATCAAATTGTAGGGTAGTTACTCTAAAATGTAAAACTGATTCCTCAGGTCATTAATATACTGATATAGTTGTGCCTACTTTCTTTACGTTATTGGACGGCTTGTTGATGCAAATGTTCGTACGGATTAGATTTAGATATGTTGTAATGTAAAGAGATTGTTCGCCTGTAAATTTTCTGTCTGTAATATCTATTAGTTACATTGATTCTTAAATTGTTAACGTTAACTTCTGCAACTGTCATCATTTGTTAAAGTTTCTAATGAAGATTTTTATCGTCTTATAAAAAAAATTAAGACTATTGAGGCTTAGGATTAATAATAATAATAATAATGTGATAAGACATATTTCCATCATTCACATTCTTGACCATTTAAATCCATTAAATATATTTTTATGGACAAGTTTTCCGAGAGAGAAAAATAAATTTTAACAAATGATGTAAACACGAATAATAATATTATTTAAAAATTTCAGAACCATTAACCGTTAGAACTAAATACATTCAGTATTATCAATGTTAATACTCGGTTTGGAATTAATGCCAAATATTGTGCCAAAAATATTGATAATAATATATAGTTAACGATGGCATAGATGCAAAGAAGAAGTTACCTGGATATGGAATAAATAATAATGGAATTTATTGATGTTTTTTATTCGATGTTAAGACTACCAGTATACATCAATATTAAATTCATGATCAGCATTACAGTATTGAGTTAAACAACCAAAAGAAATCACTGCAGAAATATCTCATTAGATCAGTCACGTTATTTTATTACTGTGTGTCTTAAAACTTTAAAAACTGCTTCTTTAAATTATGTTATTTCGAGCAACAAATGTATATGTAAGTGTATGTCCAACCACGTGTGTACTGGCAGAGCTTATAAGTCTCCTACTAGCCTGTGACGTGACTCAAACACTATCACTATAGAGCGGTGTGATTACTAAAGCGCTTTATCTCTCGAACATTCAGATCGTGCTTAAATCGTGCTTTAGTTTGGTAGAGCCATGCTGCATTGCACCATGAATTGGGCCAGCTCGCCCGGTGAAATACAAACCTCTCACAGAATATCGGCGTGAAATAACAGCATTCATTGTTGTTGTGTTTCGTTCGGTGAGTGAGTGCCGGTGGCCCATGCCTCCCTCCCCCTCCTTTCGCTCTTTTCCCTATTTCCCTAAAGGCCAGCAATGCACCTGTGATTCCCCGGACGTTGCGGGTATCCATGGGCGACGGTGGTTACTCTCCATCAAGTGACCCACTTGCTCGTTTGCCCCTCTTCTTACTAAAACAAAATAAAATCAGAATCGGAAGATCAGAACTTATTGTCAAAATTTTTCCAAGAAACAGGATAGGGTCCTTTTATAGCACTAAGCTAGCAGAAAAACACGGCCAGCCTGATAATAAACGGTTACCGCATCCTGTGGACGTTCTTAACACCAGCGGCATCACTTGTTTATTGCAGACCTCGCAATAACCTTTTTACGCTCATTTTGAAAAATCTCGTGTTGTATTCTTCATCAAAATGCAAATCAGCAAATGATCTGGACAAGGAGCTCATTGCATAAGCTGGGTTCTTCAAAAAGGGAATTTTGAATAGGGTCGTCAACGAGCAAATCATGGTGTTGCAGGCATTCAAAAGCAATAACTGTCCATGTGTTTATTTGTTATCTTTGTGGTGTAAAAAGGCAGATCCAATGGTTAAAAATTATGACTTCCGTAGCATGCTCGGTATAAATGCCACTACTCAGCTGTTAAATAACCGTGCGCGACGTTGCTTAACCTCAATATATCAATTATCAAACTTATCAAAAGCTAGGCAGAACTACCCTATAACTTATTTTAAGATACATAAATTTCATTTAATGCCGTTAGGATATTTAAAATTAAAAATCGCAAGATGTGTTGATTTTTCTGCTCGCGAGTAGGTATGTCTTTGGATTATATCACGTTAAATCCGTCTCTGAAGTCGTTCTATTTAATTGGCTAGTAGTCGTCAATAGTTAATAATCGTAAACATTAAATCCCTCGAGACGTTTCCTCGTCTGTAGGTAAATCATTCCACAGAATTGACTGTTTTGTCATAGTAAGTTCTATTTTAAAAGAAAATATGTCTATAACTAATAAATGTGTAGAGTCTGACCACAACTACTTACAACCGTAACCAAAGTTTGTTTTGTTGCAGTTCGGCCCGAAATCGAAAACAAGAAATTCGTCATAATGTAATTAATTCTTTTGTATTGAAGTTTGTATTACAAAGTGTCTTTTGTGTCCATGGATCCCACGCTGTTCCCCCTACTGGACTTATTTGGCGGGACCGTGAGAAGTGAGGTTGTCGTTTTATTTAGATTTTCTATTTTTTACATTTTTGGGAGTTTTAAAATACAAAAGTGATAGTATATTGTGTTTTAAAGTTCTGTGTAACTGAAAATAATGGAATAGGTCTAAATAAACGTGTAGCTGGAGTTCTCGCGCTCTTCCAAGAAGTCTATTATAAGTTCAGTAAAGCCTACTATAACTTTACTGAAGGAGTTCTACGATAAGAAAAAACTAATTTACTTGTGATTCTACATATTAATACGTGACATTGGCAAATGCGCTAATCTGTGCGCATTCTCACGTGAAAAGAACATAAACGGACAGACAGAGAGACGTCGAGTTTTATGATATGTATTTAATATTTATATTAAATCAGTTTATCACTGAACATTGTTAATAACAACAGCATAAAAATTTCCGATGTCTTTGTAATAAAATTAGTTTAAAAATATACATAAAAACGGCATATTAATAGTCAATAACGATGGATCACGTAAATACCATATTGAATTACATACTCTTATAATTAAAATGTACTAGGTGACATTGAGATTTGAGATGTTTCAACACATTAATAAAAAACTGGCCGAGAGTGTGACGCGCTTTAGGTTCCGCAGCAATATCGAACTAAATAGTAAACTGCGGTTTAAAAAAAAAAGAGTCCAATATACACTTTTTTAGACGGTTTGTATTCATTATAATAATAAATTAACGGGTTCTTACCGCGATATTAAATATTTGAGTTTCCCGATATTTCGATGCTGTTACAAGCACCATGTTCACGAGTTAACTGGCGAGACTGCGGGCAGATATTCGAGAGCACATATTTCAGTCTACCCCCTTTTTCCGCTCATAGTTGTTATATTTCGCCCTCAGAGTCCAAAATATCCAATATTTAATTTTTATTTCTCATTCCTGGTGTTGGGTTACCTTTGCGTCTCTGCGCAAATAGATATTGTAATGTATTTCTACTACAACAGGTAAGAATATTTTTAACAGTAAATAATAACTCTTGTAAAATCTAGACATTTGTGTACTGCATGCCTTTTATGTTATGATAAAAGCGTAATTTAGAAATACTTGTAATTAATCATATTTGATATAAACCTCGAATCAAGAACTTTAATGACGGAGCTATAATAGGCCTATAGGAGGAGGCCTATACCCAGAAAGGGATCTTAGCTTTATAACTATAATTTATAACTAAATTTTTTTTATTTTTTATTTAAGTGTATAAAGTTAAGGAAATAAATGGCTTATTATTATTATTATATATTATTATCGTGTGTCAAACGAATTTTAGAGCTTCTCTTTCTATCTCATTGAGAGTAACCACGACTAAAACAGTTAGCTATAGTAACTATGGCAACCTCGCACTGTCGGCGTCATTCGTATCAGCTCACGACCGACTTGACGTACAAAACTGAAATAATTATTTGCAAAATATTCGGAGAACTTAAAAGTTTTGGTTATTAGTATTCGCAAAAATAAAAATGTGCCATGTTCAACTGGGTATTGTTTAACCGTGACCCTTCCTTAGTCACGCAAATTAGTAAAAGGCAGCTTTTATAATTTTCCGTTGAACGTTTTAATCGCCATGTTTTTACCGTCCACGGTACAATTGGGAAGGAAAATGTATGCAGTTGTATGAAGACGCTTTTATATTTCCGTGCACGATAACGTCATTCCGTGGACGTCGAAAAAGTGTCTTTCTCGCTGACATAATAGGGAAGTATTTTGCTTACTTATTGTATTTTGGACGGAAAAACATGGCGATAAAGACGAAAATTATAAAAGCGTCCAATGTCTAGAAGCTAGGTCGACAAAAACAGACGTACGCTGTTAGAGCAAAAGCCTCCGTCCATTTGATTCTTGATCCGAGATATGAAGAGTCCGCTTATGCAGCCCAGCGCAACCGAATTTGTTCATACCCCCGCGCCCTTTGGGGATAACAATAAAGTTGATTTTCGCAATTGTGGTCTGATCGCATTTTAGCGCGGAGAAATTTGTTTTTGCATATAATTGTAATTTGCAAGAAGAATTACCAATAAAAAACTGGTTTTATGATTCGAAATATTATAATTACCTATCCACCTTAGTAGGAATTATTTTAAAATTCCTATTCTTAGAATAAGAATTCTTGGAATTATACATCAATTTAAAGAAAGGAGATTCCCCGATTTCGTCATAGTATAAATATTAAAAAATTCCGTACTCATTTCAATCAAACAAAAATATGAAATACACTCATCAAAAGTGTCTAGGGATTAAGTACGTTTTAGAGTATCGCCGATTATTGTTTAAAAATAGAAAATGAACTGTCAATCAGAATTCCTATAAAAGTGTGTAACAGCGTTTTTACAAAACCATTACAATTTCTGCATCGGAACTGAAAATAATTGCATCGATATGGAGCGACGACATCATTTGACACGAGAAGAGATCATGAGAGTCGTCGGAATGTTGCAAGCTGGTTCTAGGCAACGTACTGTGGCTGTCGCTCTTGGCACTACACAGAGCGCCATATGCCAGATCTGGACACGCTATCGTATCACGGGCAGCGTGGCTGAACGACATAGGGGACGATCTCGCATCACCACTCGCAGACAAGACTGGTACATCCAAAATATTGCTCGACGGAATCGTACTATTACCGCCATGATGTTGGCTACGAGGCTCCACAGCTCTTTAGGCCTGCTGATAAGCGACCAAACCATCCGAAATCGTTTACGTGAAGTGAGTCTGCGTTCCCGAAGGCCGCTGAGAGTTCTGCCTATAGCATCCTGCAATCGTAGGGCCCGTTTACAATGGGCTCGCAAACACAGAAATTGGGAGGAAGAAGACTGGATTTGTGTTTGCTTTTCCGATGAATCTCGTTTCGGTATGAGGCCGGATACAAGACGTACTCGAGTTTGGAGGACCTCTGGACGTCAAGAACGTTTGAAATTTTGTCAGGAAGTTCATTCATGTGGAGGGGGAACAATAATGGTTTGGGCCGGTATTTGGATCGGTGGAAGAATCGATCTCATTTGGATCAGGGGCAACCTCAATGCTCAGATTTATGCGGAGAGGATTGTTTCAGACGTGATCATCCGTCTGCGAAGCCGGTTGGATGATTCGTTTCGACTAATGCACGACAATGCACGTCCACACACGGCTAGAGTCGTAACACGTGTTCTTGCCGACGCTCGCATCAACGTTCTGCCGTGGCCTGCTCAATCGCCAGACCTCAACCCAATTGAGCACGCATGGGATATGCTTCAAAGAAGAGCTCTGCCGAGTATGGATGCCGTGCATACCCCACAACAACTGTTTGACTTGTTAGAAAGAATGTGGGCGGCCATTCCTCAAAGTGATTTTGATGAACTGATTTTAAGCATGCCAAATCGCTGTGATTGTGTAATTCGTGTCAATGGTGGAAACACAGATTATTAATTTTTTTATCTTTACAATAAAAATTTATTAACTCCTCATCTTAGCCTTTTTTTGCCATTTAATTGATGACATTAACTTAGGTTAGATTCCCACAATTTGCAAAAATTGTAATTTTTCTTAATTTTTACAAAATATAGGGATACCTTGTTAACTTAAACATAGGAATTAAAGTAAGAAGCCAGTCTGGAAGACTAGATTTGATAAATATTAATTGGATAATTTTTTATAGTTAAAAATGTACTTGATCCCTAGACACTTTTGATGTGTGTAGTTCAAATATTTACAAGATTTTATTATTATTTGTTGTGAAATTTTTTAAGCCCCTAAAAGTTTAAGTTTATTACTTTATGTGTAAAATGTATGTATAAATCAATGCGCGATTAATAAGTCAATGTTGGAAGTTAATTTCCGGTAAGCAACATTTCGATTTATAATCCATTGAGGTATCAATGTTATAATCAGACGCCGCGAAACTGTTGAAAACAGTGCTCGTGTCTTGTGCTCTGTTGTCGATCTCTCCGGCCGCCTCGCCCCAGGGTCGTTAGAATCAAAACAGGAAAATATTAGTAAGTATTTACTTTTAGTCGATAATTAAAGCTATCGTGCAATATTCGCTCTGTATATTTTCTTCGTCAGTATTATGTGCGCGCTAACACGTACTCGCCGTGGCACGCACGCAACGACAATATTTAGGGACATTATGGTAACGCCAGTCAATTTTATTAAGCGTGGATAAGTCACGCTTGAAAAAAAAACCGATAATGTCAAAATTCTTTTTACAAAAAAAAGGACCGAATGGTTCCTAAGACGGATTCCTTGTTTCTCTTATTGATTCGGATTCCATATTGTCCCAGTTAAAAAAACATTATGTAATGGATCTACAGAATTAGTAAATCTATCGACAACTTACAAAGTTTAAAATTAATGGTTTCCTCTATAAATTTGCTACTGTTGATATTAATGACATGTACGTTAAAATTAACAATCTCCGCAATAAATTTAAGCATTTATTATATTATTATATTTGCTTCTCGTTGGGTAAAATTTAAATTGGGTAAAAGACATTCGATGTAAGTACTCAACATATAAGTGGCGCTTTACAAGTTTAAATTTTTACGATATTAATTTTGCAATTTCTATATGAACACTATTTTTGATTAGATTAATGTAAGTTAGTATTTTACCACAACGCGCAAGCCGAGCGAGCAAAGCGAGCGTGTCGCAGCAGCGGCCGGTGAAGCGCCAGATCAGAATCCGCTTTATACAAGGAGCGGTATTTAAATAGGAGGCCGCATTCTGAGGAGGTAGTTGGAACATCTCTATTCCCCTCCATCTCCTCTCATTTTTTGCTGTTGATATATCTGTATATAGCAATCTTATGTATACTAGTGGTGTATTTCCGAGTTATTTCAAAGAGTCAGAAAGAGACAAAAATGAAACGTTAGTGATCAAAGATTATTCGAGGATTCGAGGTTATAATAATTTGTCTTCAACTACCTCTTCAGAGTACGGTATCCCGCTAGATTCAAAGATTCTTAGCGGTAGCCAAGTTCGAGTTGTCGCGAGACGCTCGTATTATGGCAAACGTCATTATCACAATGTCAGCTTGACGGTTTGTCAAGTTTGTTCATTTATTTTATAGAGAATTTTATTTTCATAGCAAAATTTAATGTTTTAAATGATTCCTTATATTTTATATAAGTAGATACTTTTTTGCTTTTAATTAGGTTAGATACATGTACATGTATGTATCTAAGTACAAAGATTGTTTTTGAAAAGCCTACGTCTTGCCTACGTCTGCCTTTGTAACACTTTTTTTTTCGTAAATATATACTTACGGTTAATTACATACAAATTAGAATCGATCACAAATTTCATTTGCATTCCACAGTAATATTTTTTTTTTTAAATTATTGGCTTCTCGTATATATACGAATTTTGCCAATGACAGGTTATTCATAAGAGAAACATGTAAGAATTTAAAAATAAATTTAAATAATATTTTCAAATAGTAGAAAAGATTTAAAAGTTTTCATATTTAAATAATGTTAAATTGTGATTCCAACAAATTGTGTGAAAATACACGAAGGGGATTAAGTAAAACTATCCCTTTCTTTTTTGAATTTGGTAGGTTGAGCAGCTATGGGTACCTATAAAAAGGAAACAAAATAAATATTGATAAGAATATAATATGAATTTAATAGTTTATACAATGAATATAGGATAATGAGATCAATATAGGATGAATATATCATAAGGAGAATATAGGTATTACAATAATAAAATTACAATGAATATAATAAGAATCATTACAATTTTATGTTATTAAACAAGATAAAATTACTTAAGATTTTAACAAAAGGAGAATTAACTAAAGATAATAAATGTTTTAAATATGTAGGACGTGGAATATTGGGGGGAAGAACATCAAAGAGAGAGAAATGAAGATTGGGACAGTTAAAAAATATATGATCTGGAGTACCATCATCTAGGCCACAATCACATATGGAATGGTCACGAATGAGTAATTTAGCTAAGTGTACAGGGGTGCACGAATGATTCAGTCTGAGGCGGCAAATGGTGGAAGTAACTTTTTTGTTTGCATCTTTATAGATAAAAATCAAGGTTTCAGAGGAATATTTTTTTGAATATCACCATAAAATTTACCTTTAATCGATTTTGAGATTAACCATGCCCGATCCCAAGACTCTGTTAATCTAGGTTTAGCTAAAGATCTCAAATCATGACCATAGATTTTATAACAGATAATAGAACCCTGGGAGATTGATTGTTTAGCGTAATGGTCTGCCAATTCATTACCAGGAATTCCGCAGTGGCTAGGAATCCAGGCGAGCACTATTTTTAAATTATTTACTAGACAATGAAAAAGTTTTTCTCTGATTTTTAAGATAATTGAGAATCTCGATTTGCAGTGGAAGGGGTTGGAAATAATGGATTGTAGACAGCTGATCGAATCTGAAAATATAATGGAGTTATTTAGATTATGAGATATTGCGTATTTAATAGCCTCTAAAATAGCAAAAGCTTCTCCGGTAAACACAGATGACTGACAAGGAAGTTTAAAATTCAGGATAATTTTAAATTTGGGAATCCAAACAGCCGCACCGACACAGTTGATATTTGATGATTTAGAGGAATCTGTGAATATTGATGTCCAACCAGGAAAATTATTAGACATTATTTGGAGAAAAATAGAGGAAGCATTGGGAGATTTTTTATTGATCCCAAAGTTTATGTGAACAGGAGGGTTGAAAATAAGAGCTTTATAAGAAACTGAGAAAAGTGGATTATTTTGGAATTGAAAGATTTGGACAGAAAGATTGTTGAAGTATGTAAGTCTCTTTATTAAGCACGGCAAATCATTACTTGATTGTTGATTATTATTAAGTGAATTTTTGAGGAGAATAAGTTTTGCATGCAATGGGTGAGAGGAGTATTGTAAAATTTTATAGTAAAATCTATCAGAAAGGAATTGACTGCGTAATGAGAGAGGAGGGTCGACACATTCCACCTGGAGAGCATTAACAGGAGAAGATTTCATGGCACCTATAATTATACGAAGGGATTTGTATTGAATTTTATTTAATTTTTGAAAAAATGATTTGTTGCATGGGAAAATTAAGAAAAGGCCATAATCCATGTGGCTGCGAATAATGGCATTATATAATAATTTTTGGGTGAAAGGATGACTGCCCCACCAAGTGCCCGAAAGAGATCTTAAAATATTAATATTTTTTTCACATTTTTGAATGATGTAATTTAAATGAGCAGTTCCAGATAATCTTGAGTCTAAAGTTACGCCTAGAAATTTAACAGAATATGTTTGTGGAAGAGAATCATTTCCTATATGAAGAATAAGGTCGGGGATAATCCTTTTTTTAGTAAATACAACAGTTTCACATTTAGATACAGATAATGAAAGACCATGATCAGATAACCAGGTTCCGAGGTAGAAAAGAGCGGAATTTAGGCGGGAAGATATAGTTGGAATAGATGGGGAAGAAAAATATAGGACAATGTCATCTGCATATTGAAGGATATTGCAGAAAGAATTGACAGAATGTTCTAAATCATAAGTGTAGATATTATAAAGGAGGGGACTGAGTACTGAACCTTGAGGAAGACCCTTCCAAACATGTCTAGGGGGAAGAGTGTAGTTGTTGTATCTGATCAAAATTGACCTGTTAGAAAGGAGGTTCAATATAAAGCGAACCATTCTAATAGGGATACTTAGTTGGAGTAATTTGTGTTTGAGGATGGGAAGAAGTACATTATCGTATGCTGAGGAAATGTCTAGAAAAACAGCTGATAAATAAGACTTCTCATGGAAAGCCAAACGAATGTCTGTGGTTAGGATAGAAAGACTATCTAAAGTGCTCATTTCTTTTCTAAAACCAAATTGCGAACGAGCTAAGATAGTTTTATTTTCAACCAACCATTCGAGTCGATTTTTAATCATATGTTCAGTTATCTTAGTTAATACAGAAGACAATGCAATTGGTCTTCTTGAGTTAGGGTTAAGAGGGTCTTTACCAGGTTTAAGCAATGGAATAATGATTTGATTATTCCATGACTCTGGAATAGCACCATATTCATAAAAAGAATTAATAAGTTTTAAATAAAAATGTTTAGACTGATCACTAGAATTAATAATAAAAGAATATGGGATACCGTCAATTCCTGGGGAAGAATCTGATAACCCATGTAAAGCAGATTGAAGTTCATCAAAAGAAAAAGAGAGTCGAAAGGGTCAGATGATGCAAGAATAGATGGAGGAAGGGGGAGACATTCAAAGCAAGGAGCAAAGGGGGGGGGCTAATTTATCTGCAAAGGAATCTAGCCATAGAGAAGGATCATTAGAAGATAGATTTTCAGAATTAAGCGAACTACGAAATCTTCTAATATTCTTCCAAATAAGAGAAGAAGGAGATCTAGGGGAGAGGTTTTCACAGAAAGAAATCCATCCTAATTTTTTCTTTTCAGAAAAAAGGCGTCTTACTTTGGCAGATACTTTTTGATAATTAATAAAAATTTCCATAGTCATGTTAACATTATAACGGTATTCAGCTAGTTTTCGTTCATGTATTTTGTCAGTGCATTCAGAGTCCCACCAGGGGGGGGAAATTCTGTGATTACCAGAGAGATTTTTCTTCAAGGGGATACTTTCATTTGCTGCAGATATAATAGATGATACAAATTGAGAATAAAGGTTTAAGGATTCTTGCCAAGAGTTGTCAAGGAAAAAGAGAGAACTTAATTTATTGTCAAGGCTTGATGAAAATTTAGACCAATCTGCTGCTGAAGTTTTGTTAGTAATAGGGGAGGGAGAGGATTAGAAAGGGGAGAGGAATCTAAAGAAAGAGAAATAAGAATGGGAAAATGATCACTCCCAAAAGATTCAGAGAGTATTCTCCAGGAAATGGTAGAGGCAAGAATAGGCGAACAGAGAGTTAGGTCAACTGCACTGTTACGGTTTTGAGAAGGACGAGCTCGTCTTGTTGGTGAGCCATCGTTAAGAAAACATAAATTTAAATTATCTAATAAGTTTAAAAAACTGAAAGAAAAACTATCACAAAAATGAGATCCCCAAGAAACATGGTGTGAATTAAAATCTCCCATGACGATAATAGGAGGAGGAAGAGATGTAAAAATGGATGATATATCAGGTAATAGGGAGATATGAGGGTGAGGTATATAAATACATAAATAAGAAATATTCATTACTGTTAGGGCTATAACATTGAAATTTTGATTGTGAGATGGTAACGGGATCTGGTGGAAAGGAAGGGAATTTTTAATTAAAATAGCACATCCGGCGTATCCATCATTTCTGTCACTTCGAAGACATGAAAAGCCTGGAATTCTGAAACGAGAACCAGGAACTAGCCAGGTCTCCGAAATAGCAAGAATAGATGGTTTAAACTGATTAATAAGGTTCAGTATTTCGGGTTTTTTACGACGAATGCTTAGTGCATTCCATTATAATGCTACTAGATTCATTATGATCAATTGAAGAGATAATTTTAGAAAGTCGACAGGCAACGTTGGGCGGTATGGAATCGTTATATTTGTAAATAATGTTTTCAAAAATGGCTAGCAATAAGTCCAATAGGTTTTCGTTAGGTACTATTGAGTTAGGTAAGGTTGGGAGAAAAGCACTACCATTAGGTAAAGAAGATGAGGGATTACTAATAATAGATTGATGTGAAGATTTATCATAATCTTCTCTATTTGGAACAGGAGAACGAGGATGAGGGGGACGGTAAACAGTTTTAGTGTAAGATCTGTTATTAGAGGATTGGATAAGATTATGAGAAGAGGAGGGGGTATTTGAATTTGAAGGGGTAGACTTAATGGTCTCCGCAAAGCTTCTGCGAACAGATGGAAATTGATTAGAAGCTTCAATATAAGATATATTGTTTTGAGACATAATTGTTTTGATAGAATTTTGTCTAGCATGTTCAGGGCAGGATTTATTAGTGGCAAAGTGATGGCCAGAACAGTAAAGACAGGTCGATAAATTTTCAGGAATATCACAATTTTCCCCAGAATGGGGTTGTGAACAGCGAAAACATCTTGGTTTTGAGCGACATTGAGATCGGACATGTCCAAATCGAGAACAGTTATGGCATTGTATAGTGGGAAGTATATAAGTGTTTACTGGGAGAGAAGTATGGTAAGCAAAAATATGTGAAGGAAGAATTTGACCTTGAAAAGTCAATAAGACTGTTTGAGTAGGAACCCAGTTTGTGGATCCATTAATTAAGATTTTTCTATTAAATCGTCTAGCTTTGATAACAGCACCACAGTTAATAGGGAGATCTAAACATTTTACAAATTCTTCCATACTCCATTCTGTAGGAACACCTTTTATAATTCCCATCCTTGTAATATTGTATTTTGGAATGAACGCTTTATATTTATTATTTAATTTATTATTTAAAAGAGGAGGAAAGGAAATGAAATTATTAGCATCCTCAGCTGATTTAAATTCCACCGAGATCTTGTTTCGACCCATTCCTTTTACTCCTTCTGGAATAATATTTTTTACTTTATTATTATACAGAAATTGACCAAATTTAATAGGACGAATATAAGTGCCGGAGGAAAGATCAGGAATAATTCGTGATACATATACAATAAATGGTCCCTTATCATTAGGACCATAAATATTGGTAGTTGAAATAAGAGAAGGATGAGTGTAGAGTCCTTGTGAGGAGGCGGATGGTTCGATCACATATTTTTTGTTATAATCAGGAATTGATGTTAAGTCTTCATTTTGTCTTTTTGATGGACGAGGATGAGTATTAATATCATTATTTAAAAATAAATCTGGAGATTTATTTATTTCCATAAATTCTTCAGTAAAATTCGAAGGATCTGGAGGTTTTGGAGGAATATAAGAATTCATTATTTAATATATACTTACCTAATAAAAATCAACAACTACAATTAACAAATATGAATGATTAGGACACAGAGCTCAACAGTTAAACAAAAAGAATAGAAATTAGAAATATAACAGAAAATCCCACTGATAAGTGTCTAAACCACAAAAATCAAAAATGGAATCACAGTAATATTTGTTCAGGTTAGTGTGTGACAGATGACAATTGTCTACGATGCAATGATTAATAGGTAAAGCGTTCGGAAAGTTGTTCGCAATCGAGTACGTAGTACTACTTCATTTCTTCTCAGGTAAAATCAATAAATATTGCACTTTAAGTGTATATTATTTAAACCAGCACATAATATACTAAACTTTTAATTATTTAGTTGTTTCATTATAAAGTTCATTGTTACTTTCGTTAAAATCTACATTTAATAATAATAATAATACTCAGACATTTCACATAGCGCCATCTAGTCCCAAAGTAAGCTGCATAGCGCTTGTGTTATGGGTACTAGACAACTGATATACTACTTATATACTTTTCTTTTGTAAATATATACATATTATACATAAACACCCAGACTCGGGACGGGAATCGAACCCGCAACCCCCGTTTTACTTTCCGACGCGCTAAACCGTTGCGCCACGGAGGTCGTCAAACTTTTACTTACGTTACGTTCAGTAATAACATTGAATGTTTGGAAACATCGATAGTAATAAGTATCGTGGTAATAAAGCGATAATCGGTTTTCTTTTGTATAAAAATATAGTTTTGTTATAAACAAAATAAAACAATTGTGGGTGATAATACTTTTATTACATATTAATATAATTTGTCCGGGTTTGCTTTCCCATTTTGACGATGAGATGGATAAATTGTTGTATGAATTTAAATACGAGTAATTCCTAATAATCGATTGTATTCGATGAGAGAGAGACGAGTGTTGATATGTATCTGTTTCACAGATCAAGTAAAATGGAATGTTCGAGCAAATGGGCATTGCTTCCGTCTTGTTTTTCAGTGGCTACTTTTATCTGGATCTTTCTAATTCTATTGTGGATCTGTCAATCTGACATTTTGATGTTGTCACTTACAAATTTTCAGACACTTCCTATTGGTCGATGTCTTTTCAGAGACTTGCTGTCTCTTTCTTATGTCGGAAACCTCAGACTGAAATCTGAGTAGTTTTCAGTTACATTAATAATGACGATTAGAGAGAGGGTACAAATTATGTCGAGGTGTGATTCCAAAATGGAGGGAGCCATTCACTTTTGGTGGTAGTTAAGCGGCAGACAAAAATGCCCATATAGAAGTAAAATATACATGCCTATATATTTAGGATGTTTCTAGTGTTATTAAGAAGTTGTTTTTCATTTTTTATAAATATTATAAAGTCCCATGATAGACCTCATGGTAAGTAGGATGTAGAAGGTGTAGTTTTCTTTTAAAAGTGTTTTCCTTGGTGCTTAGTACCGTGTATTAACCCCAGGAATTTTGTTACAGGGTTCCAGGCTTAGTGCCATGTTTAAATTCCAGGCTAAGTTCCATGTTTAAATTCCAGGCTAAATGCCATATCTTATTTACATAAATACCGTGGATTTGCGGATTGATGGTATATTTTATTTCCATACTTAATTCCAAGTTTAATTCTATAAACACCAGGTACTAATGGTGTACTCATAGTTCCCTAAACCCAGTGGACTAATGTTATCTACTTAATCTCATAAACACCGTGGAATGACTGTGTAATCCACATCTAGTTGGATATTTTCTTTAAAGATACCTGATCAGTTACCTTCTCGGATCATTTGTTTGTGCATTGCAGTATGAGGTTGGATTACCTTAATACATATTTAATCTCTTTTCTTTGAGATTTATTTGTGAGTTACGAGTATAAGGGACTTCATAGAAATTCTTTGAGACCATTGGAGGGACAACTCGGCTTGCAGAAGACCTAACTTAATTGTGCAGTCACTAAGGGTTTAGTGAACACCGTGGATATTCTTATGGCCCATTAGTGGGACAACTCGACTGGCTATATATATACATGGTTATCTCCTTAGATGGTAATGTACACACATATATAAAAATTATTAACATTCAAGAATAAATATACATAACTAACCTTATATTTTGTTATTGTAGTTCATCTTAATGTTTTAGTTATACCAAATATTAAGAAACAGTTACACTTATTATTGGTTACAGTGCTCATTTTTGTAATTTCCAATACAGATGTAATTTGTTTGTTTTATATGTAAAATCTCATTTAAAATTCTTCTATATAACATTTAAGATTTCATTTAGTGAGCTCATGAGATCTATATTTAGGGATAATTATAATTCTTTGATAAATTGGTAAAGGTTGTATTAAAGTGTGTATTTATTTCACAACTGAAATCGATTGTAGAAATATAGGGAAGGCGCCCTTATAAAAATTTACTCTGTATTCCTCTCCAGGGTGGCCCTAAAAAAACCCAATATCCTGAGTAGTTCATGCCTACCAATAATAGAACATTCAAAGCTAACATCACCGAAGCCGCGTTACACCTTCGGGCATATATTATCTCTGTACCAAATTTCATCACAATTGGTTCAGCGGTTTAACATTTCCCATTCAAAGTCTCATCCCCCTTGTCACCCGTCTAGGCGTAGTTTTTGAGAAAAAAGTTGCTCTTTTTAATAAAAAAAAAAATCTATCACCTCACCAAATTTTATCGATACCGAGATTTAGCATTTCATATGCAAAATCTCATCACCCTTTTCACCTTCTTAGGAGGAGATTTTTAATAAAAAATGTCTATGTCCGTTTTCTGGAGTCAAACTATCTCCCTGCCAAATTTCATCATAATCGGTTCAAAAAGTCTTTTGCGCAATGACATGTTCTTACCATTTACCAATTTTCATCAAGATCGGTCAAGCAGTTTTTGAGTTATAAAAGGACATACAGACAGATATAGTCAAAAAATGACTATTTATCACAAAGTTTGACGGTAAAATTGTAATTACAGACAGACGGTACAGGATTTATGTAGTAGTATAAATATAGGGAATATAAGCACAGCAAGCTCAAAAATAACTTAAGATAAATCTGTGTAGGTATTACTTATCATATCATAATTCGATTATTAGGTCAAAGTTCAAAATATACTTTTGGTAAATAACCCATAATTTGGTCATACACCGCGATAATGTTGAAGGAAGTGGTCGTGTTTTGTGCAGTGTTGTCTGTTTCTTTTTCCGCCATGTCTTATGGGCCATTGGAAGAGAAACCTGAAAAATTCAGTGAGTATTTCATTGAAACTAGGTGAATTTTAGGATTCCATAACTTAAAACGGAAACTATAATATCACACGTACGTCCATTTGAATGTCTATCACAAATAAACGAATGTGGTATTGTAATATACACTTAATCTAGAGAATTAGGAAGGAAAATTGGCTACTCGAATTCGATTTAATCGTTGATCTCCTGTTTTTGAAACTACTAGAGGTATAAAAGTTCAAGAAATATGAAGCCTTATGTACAAAGTTAAAAGTTTACAAAAGAAATATAGGTAACGAAGATTCTAGGTCTCATAGATCGCCGGTAATTAATTTAGAATGACTTTGAAAGCAATTTATAATTTAACAATAAAAATCGCTTTAAAAGCACTATCCGACTATCAAGTTATTTATGAGGAAAATTTCCGAAATCTGGAAATATTTCTGGGAATTTATTCAGTAATTTGCCTAATTTTGCGTACTATTTTTATAATAAGTAATTAAAAAAATTGATACTCAGTTTATATTAGACTGCGAAATATACATTTGAAATTTTTAATGAATTAAACTTATTCCGTTTTTACACGCAATATTAAAACGTCTCGTGCAGCCATGCAATTCTGTAAAAACTCAAATCGCCCAAGAGAAACTCGCTCGACAATTCACCCCATTTCGCATTCGAACTCACTTGGTTTTCAAACGGTATTGTTTAAACCAACCATACTAGGAGCAAAGTGAAGAGACCTTCGATGCTAGTTCAGTCGATATTTCGTCTTATTTTGAGATAGTTCTGACATAATTACGTTAAACTTGTTTTATTTAGATTAAATTGTGATATTTAGCGAAACGTCAAAAAATTCATTTAGGATAGTACAACTCGCCGCCGCACTCATCGAAGCGGCGCTAGTATCTCTGTCGACTTTAAAGAATACCAGGGGGCCTAGACAAGCGGCTCAATTCTCAAAGAATAGAATGACAAATATCATGTAACCAAGGGTAACGAATTTAAAATTGTTATTCAAACGTTATTTACTTTCTTATATATAACTGCTGCTGAAACTCTTGCTGGCGTTATTGCTCATCAAAGGCACCATTTGGTTACGTTTTATTCGGCGGTTTTCACGATTCACACTATTTGATTGAATAGAAAGTTAATACGTTTGACTACCATTTCAGATTCGTTACGCCAGATCACGTGGTATACGTCATTACACACCAGTATTCTACCAGCGTTAACGAAAATTGAGCCACTTTCATAGACCCCAGTAGTACGATTCTCTAACGCAAATTAGTCAAATTCACTTCTGAATCCGCTTTGAGATTGTCAACTGTGATTTGGTATTCTCTAAAGTCGAGATATTAGCGCCGCCTCGATGAGTGGCGGCGGCGAGTTGTACTATCGTAAATGAATTTTATGAAGTTTCGCTAAATATGACATTCCAATCTAAAGAAACGAGTTTTATTTAACGGAATTATCTCAGAAGATGTTAAAATACTCGACGAAATATCGACTGAAATGTTTACTCTTAAAGCAATCCCCGACAAACTCGCATCTAAGATCCCTTCACTTCGCTCCTAAAATGTTTGGTTTAGAGAATTCCATTTGAGGCTCAAATGAGTTCGAATGCGAAGTGGGCTGAATTGTCGAGCGAGTCTCGCTTTGGGTGATTCGAGTTTTTACAGAATTAGATGGCAGTTCACAACCTCACCGCGAATTCCGAAGTGAATTCGACTAATTATCGTAAGAGAATCGCACCGCAGGTCTTGCACTTTTCGAGCGACGACGCAATGGCACTGTCTCGTTTTTACATAGCGAAGCGGTATACGATTATTCGTTTGATATACTATTCAATGTTACATATAATTCAATGCCTGTGTTCCAAGGGTCCTCTGTTGCGATCTGCAATTTACATTTTGTTGCCTTCGGTATCAGACTTTTATTGTTTTGTAATTGAACTAACGCACATCACACACAATAATAATTACCGAAGCATAACCTAGAGTGCTTCACCCATTTGTGTACTTGAAAAAATAAGATTTTTTTTACAGAAAATGTCGAAGGTTGTTACATCAGTAAACTAGATGCTGTCATTCCTTTCGGTGGAAAAGCCCCTTCCAAGACAAAATGTATGGAGTACAGGTGTGGCAAAGACAGAGTTCAACGTGCCTCGTAAGTACCTACATTTAATAATTTAATTAAAAAGTAGTGCCTGAATACTAAACATTATAGCCCCAAGCTCAACTAAATCAACCAGCTCCAGCGATTCAATTTTTCGGATCTCGCTACAAGATTTTTCTGTTTGTACTCTCCGACCAACCTGGCCCGCGTCTCCTCACGAGTACAACCTCTTCTTCTCTTTTATAATATACTGGCACACATTTATTAGAAACATTGCCATTCTCGCGTAAAAAGTGTACCTCCGATGCAAAATCTTTGTTTTCTTATTACTAAGTCCCTAACACTCTCTGGTAAAGACATAGTAGGCTTTATTGGACTTAAAAACGATTTCTAAGAAGACGCGAAAACATCTGCTGCACATTATTTATTTAAAACTCTTCCAATTCTAGATCTTTAACGCACAATATACTATTGATTTTTTTTTAAATTTCCAAAAATGCAAAAAACAGAAAATTTAAATAAAATGCAAACTGTTCTTCTCCCGTTCCCGCTAAAACGTCCTTCGTTTGCCACAACCTCACATACCTACCTGCTTTACACGCTTCAGAGCATTTCACCGAATCTATATTTCAACCTATTTTTCTATACAAAAAAATTACTATACTTATTTAATTCCTATCTAATACCGCTCCAAATTCTTTCGACGGTTTGCAGGATAGTGCGTTGTACGTACTTATAACTAATATCTCAATCGTTGAAACACGACTGAAGCAAAAAATCACGTTAAAAAAATTAAGAGAAAACCCTGTTTTACACAAAAACTCAGTTGGATTTCCGAAGTTGTACAGAATTTTAAAATAATCTTTACTAAAATGGATAGGTATTTATATCCCGAATCGCTCAAACCAGTTTTTTAATTGGTTACAAACAAATGTTGAGAATCTCCGCACTAAAATATGATAAGCCGCAATTGCGGAGTTCAACCTTACTGCTGCCTCCATTAGGTGCGGGTATAAAAAACGAATACGCTTGCACTGCGCTGCAAAGGCGGGCTCTTAAGATTAGAGTAAATTAAGTTTAGAAACTTATCACTTTACATACAAGGTGTTACAAAAATACCCTATACTACCGAAAGGGGGTTGACGTACCCATGAAACTGAACAACTTTCCCTAAGTAACATGGGTCGAAATATGGAAAAAAATGTTGGTCCTCTCATACAAAATGTTCACTCAGCTGATGAAATTAGTATATTTGCAGTTGCTGACAGTAGATATCTGCCGTAATCGTTTGGCCAGATTTTAGAAAGCTGTAGTGAACGACACCGGCGCTAGTCCACCAAACACTCACAAGTAACTTTTTCTGAGTCAATTTTCGTTTAGGGCAGGATTTGGCTGGGTCTCCAGGGTTCAGCCATTGCGACGAGCGCTTCCGATTTGCTTCAAGTGGATTAATACAGTTTTGTCACTTACCCCAAAGCCTGCAGCTATCTCTGAAGTGCTTTGTGATGGATCCGCTTCCACAATAGCCTTTAATTCTTCATTTTCCACTTTGGTCTCCGGCCGTCCACGGGGTTGGTTCTGAAGGTCGAAATATCCAGAACGAAAACGTTGAAACCAAAAACGTACCGTGCTTTCTTTTGCGACACCAGCGCCGTACACATCATTAATCCTTCGAGCTGTTTCTGCAGCACTGGTGCCACGGTAGAACTCGTAATCGTAAATATACCGATATTTCATGTTTTCCACTGTGCGGTAATAAGCGACGCCAAAGAAAAAAATAATGAGGAAAAAACAAATGAATGACTGTTTTCAAAACTCAAATGTACCAGCTAAATGAATTTATAAATTTGAATTTGGAATTCTTAACCAAAGAGGAAATATTTCAGATCAAAGTGGTCAGTACGACAAAACGCTAATTTCATATGTAAAGACCCAATATTATGAGTAGGTACAATACAAAATACATAACATAACCGGATTTATATTGTCTTATTCAATTCTTATATATACAGACAAAGCGCCTAATTTCTATGTGCTTATGAATAGACTCTTAACTAACAAAAGACGTAACCATTAAAGGTTTTTAACTTTACTGAGAAACAGTGAATTCATCACAAACAATAGTAACGCCATTTTCCTGCTTGAGTTTATTACCTATAAAACTGAATGTCGGTTTTGCCGAGTTAGTTCGAAATCATCTGCGAGGCAGACAATTATATCTGAACAAATATTCATAATGATGTTTCAATTATTTCTCTTGTGTAGTATGTGTGCTATTGCATTAGGCAGTTTAGCTTTCGCACCGTTAGGAGACAAACCGGAGAAATTCAGTAAGTTATAGTCTACATAAATAAAAATCAACCGCCACATGTATGACGGAGTATCACTTGAGGCTCGACCCTTCATGAGCTCGACCGATTTGGCTCATTTCTTTTTTGTTGTGTTTGTAACTGTCAGGAGAAAGTTTGTATAAAAAAAATTGTCGGAAAACCCATGGAGTAAGTCGGAAATTCGGATGGTATTTTTGGTATTATTTACATTATTAGATGCGCGTCACCATCCGTCCCATTAGCTGCTTGCATTAATGCATTAGCTGCCGTTAGAGCTAAGGGCGTGGTTACTATACTATGACAGTCGCAACACTTATAAGCGTCGTCTTAGGGCTTACTGGTCTGTTAAGCGCATGCTTAATATTTAATTTGGAGCCACACAGTCAGTGTAATTGTCTCAACTGTATTATACATTTATTCGTTTGTTCTTCGTTCATGGCTCTTCGATTTTCGTATTTTATCCTCCATTTATTGTTCTTCACTCATTCGTTCGATCTTTCATTCATTAAATAATGTCTTATTTATTTATTATCTTTTATAGAAGACGAAGACGGGTGTTATGTGACAGAGTTGGATAAAATAGTGAAGACAAATGAGGTAGTGCCGCATAGTAAGCTGTGCCGGGGCTACAGATGTTACGAAAAATTCATAAGAATAGAAACGTAAGTTGTAATTTACTAAAATATTGGGTCCTTACATATGAAACTAGCGTTTTGTCGTACTGACCACTTTGATCTGAAATATCTCCTCTTTGGTTAAGGATTCCAAATTCAAATTTATAAATTCATTTAGCTGGTACATTTGAGTTTTGAAAACAGTCATTCATTTGTTTTTTTCCTCATTATTTTTTTCTTTGGCGTCGCTTATTACCGCACAATGGAAAACATGAAATATCGGTATATTTACGAGTACGAGTTCTACCATGGCATCAGAGCTGCAGAAACAGCTCGAAGGATTAATGATGTGTACGGCGCTGGTATCGGAAAAGAAAGCACGGTACGTTTTTGGTTTCAATGTTTTCGTTCTGGAAATTTCGACCTTCAGAACCAACCCCGTGGACGACTGGAGACCAAAGTGGAAAATGAAGAATTAAAGGCTATTGTGGAAGCGGATCCATCACAAAGCACTTCAAAGATAGCTGCAGGCTTTGGGGTAAGTGACAAAACTGTATTAATCCACTTGAAGCAAATCGGAAGCGCTCGTCGCAATGGCTGAACCCTGGAGACCCAGCCAAATCCTGCCCTAAACGAAAATTGACTCAGAAAAAGTTACTTGTGAGTGTTTGGTGGACTAGCGCCGGTGTCGTTCACTACAGCTTTCTAAAATCTGGCCAAACGATTACGGCAGATATCTATTGTCAGCAACTGCAAACCATGAAGGAAGAACTAGCTGCTAAACAACCGAGATTGGTCAATCGCTCTAGGCCACTGCTGCTTCACGACAACGCAAGACCACACACTGCACAACAAACAACCACTAAGTTAGATGAGCTACAATTGGAATGTCTGCGACATCCACCGTACTCCCCGGACCTTGCTCCAACAGATTACCATTTTTTCCGGAATTTGGACAACTTCTTACAAGGAAAAAATTTCAACTCCGATGCGGCAGTCCAAACCGCCTTCAAAAAGTTTATTGATTCTCGCCCCCATGGTTTTTTTAGTAAAGGGAACAATGAACTACCTATGAGATGGCAAAAGTGCATAGATAACAACGGTGCATACTTTGATTAATTAAATATATTTTACAAAAAAAAAATTGACTTTATATTCCCGTACAAAACGCCAATTTCATATGTAAGGACCCAATAATTACGAGGTTTGAATAAGCCTATACATTTACATATAAATGTATTCAAAAAATTGACTTTCAATCGACACGCTTATTACCTAACTTGCAGTCCGCATGCGACAGTCAAATATCGCGCGATATCTGTTGTCAAAGTGAGAATTTGTATAATGTAATTCGTATAATGGGACTATATCTACCGCGAAAAGTGCACTTTACGGTCATGACTCAATAGACATCCAATCGTCATATATGATATAATTTTTTTATTACAATTAGTTACTGGTCGCGCGGTTATCGCGTGGCTGTCGCTATCTGTAATTTTTTAGGTAATAACTCGCCGATTTATCAGTGGATATTAGGATTTCCCGTTTGTCGCAGTAATAGCTTCATACGGGTTCCTCTAGTTAACGTGTTTTTCTGAATAATTTGGAATAATTTAATTCTTAGTAGAATTCCGCGCCTTTATAATGATAAATCTCGAACCAAGACTCACAATGGTGTAGTGAATGTGAGGTGTGAGCTGAACACATGGAGCACTCAACCTTTAGAGACGAAACATCGGACTGTTTAATTCACCACTGCTCAGTTTATTTACACTAACAAATATCAACTCTCGCTCGCATTAAGCATACTGGACCTGTATGTACATCTCTGTATATTCCGACAAATTTTTAAATATTTATGTAATGGCTTATTGTTCTATTCGGTGGTGTGGCAAAAACAGCAAAAAAATTAACTATAAAACAGAACGCAGTAACCGCAAGTGTTTAGACGTAAATTGTTTTCATACAAAATAAATGACATCGCCACTCTATATGTTAAGTGCTCCATAGCTGAACATAACATATTTTTACATAACTTCACCTGTGTGCGGTGCTTGATAATATAGTAATTTGCACCCCATTCTTTTTTTACTGTAATTGAATTATTTTATTAATAATTTAATTTTTATTTTAATCTTATTCCAAATTAATTAGTCGTAATTGATTGTTGCAATTTTCTATTGCTGTAACACAAGCTCTTGATACTTAAAAATTATTTTCTACTTTTTAGTTCGGTTTGCCATTAAAGCGGGCTTTTTAGTTTTTTTAAACTATAATTATTAACACTAGATGCCAAAACACTTAAAGATTTACAAGTATTTTGTTAATAATTATTTCAGTAGACAGTTTCAGTCGAGCCGGTCATGAGCTGACACGAATTACACCGACGACAGTGCAAGGTTGCCAAACTTAATATAGCTAAATGTTTTACTCATGATTACGCTCAATAAGAAAGACAGAGAGACACAAAAATTCGTTTGATACGAGGTGATAGGAGCGGCAACTCATTATGGCTCCGTTCATTACGGTTCTCGGTCCGAGGGACAAACAGAACTAAAGTAAATTTGGTCTACTTGAATGACTTGATTTGACTTTGAACTTTATTCTTGTTCATGGAGCACTTAACCTATAGAGCTAAAATATCCGACCAACCTACTCACCACTGCTCAGTTTTTTGACATTAATAAATAACCACTCTCGCTTGCAATGAAACGGTACATGGCCAATGCTGGACTTTTTGGTGGGAATGAGAAAAGTGTAGTTGGCATTTTACTAAAATTTTCTATTTTTGGCGTTTTTATGAGTTTCAAGGTACAAAAGTGACATTGTATTGTACGCTAAAATTCTATGCAAGTGCTGAGAATTGGAAACTTTGAATAAATATGTGCAACTGTAGTTTTTGCGTTTTCCCAAGAAGTCCTTTTTTGCTCCAGTAAAGCTTACCATCACTTTACTGAAGAGTGTTAGGAACTTAGTAAAAAGAAGACACACATTTCACATAGAGATGCAGCATTTTTTACATGAAAATGGCAAAAATGTTTTAATAAATAAGAAACGATTTGCCAGTATATAAAAGAGAAGAAGAAGAACCAGTGATGGACCTGAGTGTACATCGCTAATATTCCGACAGATATTTTTTTAAATGCTAATGTAAAGGCTTTCTATTCTATTCAGTGGTGTGACCAAAAACAGGAAAATAAAAACTATAAAACAAACGCAATCTCATTTCATCGGTAAGTAATAAAAAATGTATGTATGAAGTGAAAGGACTCTGCGTCTCGCTTTCACGTTGGTGCAACGTCTATTACGTTATCTCAGTCTATGCATACGCACATGTACACAGGTTTTGTTTGACTCGGGGCTGACCAATCGGCGTGCAGTAACCGCAGCAGTGTTTAGACGTAAATCGTTTTCAAACAAAATAAATCGAAATTTCCACTCTATAGTTTAAGTGCTCCATGATCTTGTTTAACTTTTTTTAATATCCAGAGGTGAAATACAGAAGATGCAAATTGGGTATTCGAATTCTATTTAACCATTCTTCCCCTTTTATTTTCGAAACAAGTGGACCTATAATTGTATGTAAGGTGTAAGTCACTGGTTCCCAAACTTATTTTGTCTACTGAGTCGAGAGCTCATGCAGTCGTAGTCTAAGATGCCTCCTAGCTAAATGAAATTACAAATCACCCCCAGGCCTCTACACAACGCCCCCATTTTTTTTCTGGGTCTCTTACCGCCCCCCTTTAGGCCTGCAGCGCCCACAAGGGGGCGTAATCGCCCACTTTGGGAATGGCTGGTGTAAGTGGTAAATTCGTGTATTTTTATCAATCTTCCACGCCAAGTTACAAAAATGTTGATTGATCGACGCGTGTCGCGCTTCAGCGACACATCCTCAGTACTTTTTTGTTAATATCTGACAAAATACAAATAATAAATTTTTTTACTGCTTCCCCTAACGTGACATTTTGTGACATTCGCCTTTCTCATTTCTCCTTCTTTGTATATTAAATTTTTAATTTATTCTTTAATTAAAAAGATGAAAAATGTAAAAATACAAAACGATTTTGACATAAATTAGAATGAAGATATTTCTGACAGACACAATAAATTCAAAAGATTTTATTTCAGGCAAAGAAAATTTGTTTTTTTCTAAAAAGACTGAAAAATATTGTTCATTTTTTGACAAATTAGATTGGAACGGACCATACTTTATTATACTATTGTAATCTATTCCATTATTATTATATTATAAGTCAAATAGTTAATTACGAATAATATAATAAAAATTGTATCTATTCAGATGTGGGTTAGCTCAAGCGAAACCTCCATGTAAGCAGATTGAAGACAGAAGCTTGCTGTACCCTTATTGCTGCCCCAGAATAGACTGCCCGTCAAATAATATTTAATTAGATCCTGAATTAAATTACTTTCTTACCTTTTATAAGATGAAATAAATTTTTTTCCACATCATGATTTTTTATTGCTTATGGAAAATATAATATGTATACGTAGGTTAGGCATACATAACGCACCTCCGGTGCTACAGTGACTCAACTTACATTTGGATAATACACACGCGAAGAAGTCTAGAATGTTCTAATAAATTGAAAACGAAAGCTTAGGCACCCTTTTGTAAAAAAACATGATTTGGGAAAAAATTTAATACCACCCCACGAAAACGTTGACAAAGATGGGTGATACGTCACTGTTTCTTCAGAATTACATATTTTTCATGCACATGATACATTTCTAATTGATATTATTATAATAATAATAAAACAAGTTTCTTTTTTAATGGATTTATTTAAAAGTAAACGACTAAAAAGATAATGAGAATCAAAATCTTATCAAAAATGTTGAAAAAGACAGATTACCGAGAGATGTGTCATCGTTGCATAACTTAACAGTTACGACATATAGCTCCTAGCTACGTCGACACTCAGCAGAGTTCGTCGCGTTCCCCGCGCAACTGGCCAATTAGTCGTTATTGTGCCAATATAAAGAACAATTTCGCCTGTATGCTACAAAGACACGTCACGCTCTCCGAGGGAAATCGAGGGAATTAAGAATGCACCTTTGTTGCCCCATATAAATATGCATTTTAAAATAATTATGTCACTGTTAAATAAGTTTCATACTTATTCGCAGTTAAGTTTCTGTAGCACCGGAGGTGCGATAAAATGTTATATTATAGGTTCAGGATTAATAATTCAAACCACAAATGTGGTTTGAATTATTTTTGGTAGCTCGTAGTTTTGCGATTAGGTTCTTGGATTCGGCTCATTTTGTTTTGTTATGTTTGTTGTTGAGTCTATCTTTTCATTATACATCTACATGGAGCACTCAACCTATAAAGACGAAATATCGGACCATCTTACTCACCACGGCTCAGTTTATTTACACTAACAAATATCAACTCTCGCTCTCTTTAAGCAGTACCTAACCAATACTGGACCTGTGTGTACATCTCTGTATATTCCGACAGATATAAAATTTTTTATGCAATGGCTTTTACTCTATTCGGTGGAGTGGCAAAAACAGCATAAAACCAAATTATAAAGCAGAGCGCAGTAACCGCGACAGTGTTTAGACGTAAATTGTTTTCATACAAAATAAATGACATTTCGACTCTGTAGGTTGAGTGCTCCATGTACATCTTACATCTACAGTAAAATAATAAAACGTTGAAAATAAATAGTTTTATTTAAATAAAGATTTACTACTCCTGAATCCAATTGGTGCCGGTTTCGGTCTGATGCTTGGTCATATGACGCAAAAACCAAGCCTTGTATGTGTAAACTCGACTGCAGATATTGCAAACATGCATCGTTTTTCTTTTCTGCAGCTCACGATTAAATATTTCAAATTTTTCAAGTGTATCCCTAAAACAGACAATTAGTTTATCACAACAATTAGATTTTTCTTGGTTGCTGATTTTGCTGATTTTTTCAAAAGAAAAGCTATTGAAGAGAATCGGCTCAAAGCGTGTTGTCGGCTTTAAATTAGGGCTCCATAGCAATTCGGACAAAGTACAAGTTTAACTCAATAAATATAAACTATTCTTTAAAATAAAATCAACAATGCTTTCTAGTCGGTTAGTCGGTAAAATATTTTTTTTAAATATATTGTCTCAATGTGGTCTCAATAATTGAAAAAGATAGATAACAAATAACTTACATATTTATAAATCTATGCTGAGCAACATCCTCTTATGAACAGGAATTATTATAAAACTGAAAAAAGGTAGTATGAGTGGTATGATATGCGATGGTACAGTGGTAAACTGTCTTTTGTACGCTGACGATGCTGTGCTTATAGCACCATCGGAAGCGGAGTTGCAAACGCTAGAGGTTACGTGCATGAAAGAAGTGAAAGGATTGAACATGAATGTGAACAAAACAAAGGTTCTGGTGTTTGAAAGGGAAGATGTACAGACAAAGTGTGAAATAAGAGTAAATGAAAAATGTCTAGAACAAGTATGTATGTATAATGAAAAAAACTCAAATAATGAATGAAATTGTATATCTGGGAAGTGCGTTTTCGAGGGATGGGAGATGTGAATTGGATGTGGAGAGAAGGGTAGCAGCTGGCAATAAAGTGAACGGTGCTCTGTCCGCATTAGTAGGCAGTGTGAATATATCTAACTTAGCCAAAATGGCCAACCACAATGCGGTGTTGGTTCCAACTTTGTTGTACGGTAGTGAGGCCTGGATATGCCGAGTAAAAGGAAGATAAATGCAGTAGAAATGCGATCTCTTAAAAATATATGCGATGTCATCCTTGCAGACAAAATAAGCTATGAAGAGATACGCAGTATGACAGAGTTTCACGACAGTGTTATTGTTAAAATGAAGAAAGGAATGCTTATATGGTTCGGGCACGTAGAAAGAATGAGTGATGGAAGACTGACGAAGAAAATCTACAGAGCGAAAGTGAGTGGTAAAAGAAGCCAAGGATGACCAAGACTGACTTATGAAGATCAAATAGCCAGAGTGTTAGCCGACGGAAATGTCAAAAGTACTCGTATACCTAGGCGAAAATCTGTGAGGAGAATGATGAGATTTGAGGAAGTGAAACAAATATGTAAGGATCGCGCCGCTTCACGCTCTGTCTTCTCTGACTAACCCGTTAGGAATACAGCGTGAAGATATGTATGTATATTAAAAAAAACTCAAATAATAGTAAAACCTTAGAATCTTAGTATAAAATTGTCCCTTGGACAACTGAAAGTCCTTTGTCTCTTGAACAGCCACTAATAGAGAGAAATATTGAAATATTGTTAAAAGTAAGGATATATTGATGAGACAGATATTAGCTGTTACTGTATAAATTGAATATGTTTGTATGACACGAATGCGTAACCACAAGGACGTACCTACCCAGCTTTTAGCCTAAGGGAGGGCAAACCAGGAACGTGTATTTATTTCGAGATTCTCCTCCTTATTTATCCAAAAAGTTCACCACACTTCTTCTTCTGACGTAATTCCTTACAGTACATAAAATTTGGCGACTCCTTCGACATGAATTTTTAAATTTGGGGCTGTTATTTTTGTTAACTGAGAGAATGTAACAACGACAGAGCAAACGCCGGCGGTTGATCTTAGCTAAGCCTCGTTTCCAAAAATAACGACTCCAAATAAGGTACGAGTATGTATAGCGAGCGACAAATATACTCGCTTAATGTAATGAAGCAACTACATGATTTGCCCTGTAGTTTTAGAGTATATGTCATTTATGTGTCTATGCATAGTCAAGCATAGACATGCTAACTAGCTAAATGTATGAAAAGTAATATGGTAAAGGCCCCAGAAGTGGCAGTCCAAGTCCAGGGGAGGGCAGATGCCCTGTAACAAACTAAAAAAGGAAATGAGTACTGAAACTTTTTTAATTTAATTTTTTGTTATAGTTATTCGTTTCTGATTGTGATTGTTGTTGGTTTGATTCTCCCTTGAGAGGGAAGGCAAGGAGTACTATGCCCGTAAAGCCGACGTCTTCAGTAAAAATTTTCATACGAGTCCCTAACACTTCTCCTTTAAAGTGATTGCAGACTTTAATGGAAAAAGACTTCTTAGACGAGCGCGGAAACTTCAGCAGCTGCATATGTTTATTTAGACTTCCTCCATTCTTTTTACTTGCACAGAACTTCAACAACAGAGCGTCGAACTGAATAAATATGGCTTAAGTCACTGATTTAAGAACATTGGATAGTCAATAGGAATATATTTAGAGCATGCCCATAAATCTACGCATTCGTCACAAATTGGCATTCGTTTTTAGGTAACATAAAAATGAAAATGATCACCATTTCAATGTTTGGAAGAACACCCACATACAGACTCTAACAACACATCCTGTGTGAAGACTTCAAGAGTAAAAGAGAAAGTAAGTAATTTGATCTTTTTCTAATTTTAAACAACATTTTTGTGAGACCGCGCGACATTCCGTGTTTCGCAAGCACTCGTGTTAATTAACTCCTACTTAACGTTTCAGAAGTCTTTGCGTTAAACTCTCACCCTTACGGAGCTAAATTACCGCTACTCTTCGATCATAAATAAAGAACTATATTCACAATCTCCTGTAAAATCTAAACAAATTATTGTCCGAATTGAGTTTTAATATCGTATAGTAATATCGGTAATATTGTGTTAACCTAGAGTAGACCTTACTGTCAAACCATAAGGTTATAAAAGCTCGTAAACAATTCTTGCATGACGTTGAAATGAAGTTTGTTAAAAAAATATTTAAAATGCAATCTTATTACATCGCGTGCATAAAGTAAAATTTACATAATCTATTTGCATTACTATTTACGTCATTTTGATTTGTCACGTGAAAGTGACAAGGATAAAACATATATCGTCAGGCAACATTAAAAAATATGATTACGAATTTAATAAAAAAGAGCTATGTAACGTTATTACTATAACGAAATAACGAGCATGTAAATAATATTATTTTAGTGGTCTAAATGTGTTGTTTTTACAATTTTTGAAGAAGTACTTTGACATGTTCACTGTTAAAGACCTTAACTCACCGTGCAATCATACAATGCAATTTGTTGCTGGACTTTTGTTCCAAGGCAACAAATTGCATTGAATGATAAGTTGCATGCGACCTGCAACCTGCCTATTTACGATACAATTAGTTGCCTTGGAACAGATTGCAGCAACAAATTGCTAGTCAGATTGCACCGTCAGTAAAGCCTTTTAGCGTTTTCGAAAACTACTAAAACAGAAGTGCACTCAAATACTCATTTGAGCGCACATTTGGTTCGGACATTTTTGGAGCGTTGATTGTGTATCTAGTTTTTTATTTGTGATCGACGCCGCTACTGAGTTATCTGTCGATGTGAGTTACATACGAAAAAATACCTACTTATGTTGCGAATCCTTATGTGCTTTCAAATCACGCTGAGTTCGTGACGAAAACGAACACGATTTACATCTGTAGAAGTAATTCCTCTTTGGTTTCTGTTCTTCATGAATCTGCATAAAAAAAAGATATTTTTATTTATTCGTATTCACACATAATGGGCGTTTTATAATTTACAGTTGAACGATTTTATCGCCACGATTTTACCGTCCACGATACATTGGGAAAACAAAATGTAATGCATGTAATGTCATGTCGTGGACGTTATTGCCAATGAAAAAGCGTCTTTTGCACGACATAATATGGAAGTATTTTGGTTATCTGTTGTTTCCTGGACGGTAAAATACTCTACTATTCATTTAACATAAACTGAAATGCAATTTATGTGATGTAAAAGCTTCACCCAAAGGGCGCCGAAATATAATCTTACACTACCCTAAAAAGAGCTTGCACCGGCGCTGTCCCCCGGTCACTCAGTCCATTTAGAAACAAGTAGATCGTTTGCTCATTTGTCTCTTCAGTAGTACAAATAAAAGAAAATAATTTTGCAATTTAAAATGACGAGAAACTTAAAAAAATGTACAAAAGTTTACCTTAAGAGAAATATTAAATAAGACTGATATAGAAATTAGTATCGGATTCGTTTTCGTCGCATAATATAACACAAGTCACAGTAAACAATCTAAGATCTAACCTTTGCATGAGTCTTGAAAGCATGTTGATCAGTACACATTAGTCCACATTTAGAACAAATTCTGCGTATTTCATCAGTTGAATGCATTTTTTTTTCATGGACATGCAGTTCTCGTTTACGTAGACATCGGAATGGGCACAGTTGGCAATTTATTTTGGGCATGTCTGTAGCTAAAATGATAAAATATAGAAACCAGTATTCATAGGTTCAAATACTATCACTGTTGATTATGATGATAGTGATGATTGTGATTAGTTTCATATCAAGCTTCACAACTGCAGAGAAGAGTCAACCAAATCATATCCACGACTTACCTGCTTCTATATTGTGACCGCTTATAGACTTTACTTTACAACACCTATTTATTATCTTAATACCTATTTATTCTCTTGTTTAGTCACTCATGTGATTGACACATCAGTCTGTCTCTTTTCTCACGTCAATTCATCTCCTTTGCTAACATTTACCCGTCCTTTTCTCTCACATCTTTCATTATCTTACTCGCATCAATCGGTCCCGTTCACGCATTATTTCGTACTAAAAATGCGCTTGACATATCTCTTGAAGAAAAAGAGATTCACAAAAATAGATTTACAACCCTTTTTGTTCAGAAATTTTAAATCATATAAATCTTTAAAATCTAAGTAACTTGGTAATCGAAAAAATAACAATCATAGCATTACATACCATCACTATAATTTAAGTGGGTTTGATTTGAGCATAAGATGTACAAACATTTTTATATGGTATTTAAAAAATGAAAATGATTATGGACTAGTCAATAATAATTCCTTCGATACTAATTCTATGAAAGATTTACTTTTAGTTTACTTTTAGCTAATATAATATACGATACTCCTAAGTATGCACAAACTTTTGTAATCATTCGTTTTTTCTTTTTTATTTATAAACTCGTTCAACTGTTGTCTCAATCTACATCTTTTCATTTTCTTTACATTAAAACAAATGTGCACACCTACACGTACACACACGAACGCGCGCACACGCATGCACACACACACGTACACGCACACGCACACACAGAAGCACACACACACACTTAGCTTAGGTATAAATCTTAAATCAATCTTTGCGATAATGATTTAAACATGTATTTGGGAAATGTGTGATTTACTGTTACACACTTTTTGACGGATGTTCACCTTTTTACCAATCACTCCTGATTGAGACATGTCTATTTCGTACTACTCGTCATGTCCTGGTCTCATATATACACAGATTTTTTAAAGCATGCTTTAAAAAAAATGGAAAGCTCACCCCCATGTACATAATTTTTATGTAATTTCAGCGCATTGGCCTGCGTAAACCGGACCGCACAGCAGTCGCAAGCGTACGGCCTCTCGCCGGTGTGCACGCGTATGTGACGTTTGAGATTGAACATGTCCATCGCTGCGTACGTACAGTGATTGCACTGCGAAACAACGCAATCTGTTCTTTTATTTTTCTTTCTTCATGGCATGGCGCACGGATTAGCGCATTTGCCAATGTCACGTATTAAGGCGCTTCCCCTAGTCAAATACTGTTTTTTTGATAGTTTTAGAGGCTATCTTCTCGTTATTTGAAAATATATAAAAAGTAATAAAAATATTGTAATAATCTTCGACATTTTAAAAACACTTGTCAGTTATACATAAAATACATACAAAATTCTCATATTTTTCAGTTATATATAAAATACATATAAAATCTGTATTCAAAAGAAAGCCTTAAAATTGGAAATACGTGCATCTACTTCATAAATAGAAGTTATATTTACTTGCGATATACACTAATGTATAGATAATTTTATAATATAGAACTTGACCATTTTAATTTTTTCAAAAGACCCTTTTTTCATAAGTAAAATCAATAATTACTAGATTACATGAAGAATTTTACGAATTCTAGTATGAGGTGCTCTATACGTTTGCCTGTTTGCCTGGGGGAGCGCCTTAAGAAGTAGAATCGACATGAAGAACGGTCGAAGCAAATCTTTTTTTTCTTCTTATCGTAAAATTCCTCCAGTTAAGTGATAGTAGACTTTACTGAAGTCATAAAGGTCTTTTTGGGAGAGTGTGAGAACTTCAGCTACACATGTTTATTTAGACCTACTCCATTATTTTAACTTATACAGAACTTTAAAACATAAATACTATCACTTTTGTACTTTAAATCCCAAAAATTTAAAAAATAGAAAAACTAAATAAAATGACAACCTCACTTCTCTCATTCCCGCTAATAAGTCCTAACCTATTCTTTGACCACAAATAAAAAACAAGGAACACAATGTCTGCTTTTATAATTTACCGTTAAACGATTTTATCGCCACGATTTTACCGTCCACGATACAATAGGGAAGCAAATCTATGCAATTGTATGATGTTTTATTTCCGTCAACGATAACGTCCACGGTATGACGTTATCTTTGACGGAAAAATCGTGACGATAATATCGTTCGACGGTAAATTACAAAAGCGGCGCTCCAAAAACGATCGGACCAAATGTGCGCTCAAATGATTATTTGAGTACATTGAGTAAGGATAGGTACTTACTTGATATGGTCGCTCTCCTGTGTGAATCCGTATGTGTCGCGTGAGTTTACATTTTTGTACGGTAGCGTAGTCGCACTCATCACACTTTAGTGGACGCTCAGTGCTGTGCACCTGCTTTATGTGGCGGTTCACATCAGCTGAGGAGGTTATATTAACTTAGATTGACATAATTCAATTGTACTGCTGTGTGTAATTTTTCCCCATAGTCTATGAGGACGGAATATTTTTCATGATACCAATGATTTCAACTTTTAAAAAAATGAGTATAAATTAAAATGATTTTGGAATCAGAAGAAAACCGACCAAGTAAAGCCTTAATTCTAAGAAACTGTAGTAATAAACCTACTAATTCTAACAGACTGGATAATAAACACGTTAATTCCAATAAACCATAGCAATAAACTTATAAATTTAAACCACATTAAGTAATAAACATGCTAATTTCAACCAATTTTACAAGTAAACCTGCTAATTCTAATCCACTCAACAACATGTCAATTTAGAAACCTTAGCTTTAAACTTACTGACTGGGAAGTAATTGATTTAGTGACTAATAAACATGCTAATTCACACAAACGACATTTAAAAACGACAAATTCTTGCAATCTTAGTAATAAACGTACTAATTCCGGCACACCTTTAGTAGTAAACCTGCTCTCGCACTCTTCACACTTATGTGGCCTCACATTGAAGTGCCTGTTGATGTGTGCCTCGAGGTTATGATTAGACGAAAAGGCACGTTCGCATACCCAACATTTGAGGTCCTCGCGATTCTTCTTTGGCCGACCACGTTTCTTTGGCTAATATTTGTTTGAATTAATGTGTAATAAGTGTACAATACAAATACATGTACGTTTGACTGGTCCGTGGCGCCGACCAGCAGTCACTTTGCTAAGAAACAACGCCGCTAATAATAAAGTTGCAGCTTGGTACAGTTCTATTCTGCTTAACAGATACCGAATGATTTTGTTACATTACGTAAGTATTTAAAAATCTATGTAACTCAGACAAAAATACAATTAAAATTATAATCGGATATTAGCCCATCTGTAATTAATAACATTTATTTTTGTCCATTTACAAAATTAATTTCAAACCAGTTTTTAAAATACGAAAAACAAGAGAACGTACCTTCGTGCTTTTAAAAATTGTGGGAAGACATTCCAGGAACCCGGGCATTACGCTTGTTCGTAATTTCGAATTGAGTAATTACTTAGAATTTTATTTATATAATTACATATAATTTAACAAAGTGAGTTAAAATACTTGCTCCATATACTACCCACATAAACTCATTAAAGTTATATTACTCAAGTATCTGCGCATACAATATGTAATTATATTATAATTTGCAGGTAAATGATAAGTGAGGTTGACATGTTTGAATTTTCTAATTTTTGGTATTTTGGGCGTTTTACAGTACAAAAGCTACAGTATATTGTGCGAATTGGAAGGTCAAAATAATCATGTGCAGCTCAAATTTTCGCGTTTTTCCAAGAAGTCGTTTTTAACTCCGGTAACTTTACTAAAATAAGTATTTGTGTTGTCAACCGACATTAAGTCTTAAGGCAAGTCTTTATCGCTCTAGCGCTACTGAGATTCTATTAACCTTTAAAAGTGTACTGACGTTATGTATTTTTACGTTAGACTCAACTGGGGGGCTATTCACAAACGTCGGAAACTTTCCGTGGCGAAAAGGCCGATCGTCGAAAAGCATAAATTCAATCCGACGGCTTGGATTTGTGAATACTACTATATATAATATGATATATATATAATATAAATATAATACGATTTCGGATTTGTGAATCGCGTATAGACAAAATCATCGAAAAGTTTCTTGTCGAATACGGAAAGTTGAGTTTCCGACGTTTGTGAATAAGCTCGCTGAAGTGTAGATAGATGTCGCGTCTTCATGAAACTGAGCTGAGCTTTTTTCTAATTCTAGAACGAAACATTAAATTAAAAGATCATCAAAATATATAATCCGTTGAGAAGTTCTTTCGTTTAAACAATACTCCATCATCAGATCTTAACTAAATTTCTATAAGACCACCCTGGACATTGAACCCTTTATAAAAAGAATCCTCAAAATCGGTACACAAATGTCGAAAATATCGCATGACGTGCAGAAAAAAATAAAAAAGTTCAGATAAATTGAAAATTCTCTTCATTTTTTGAAGTCTGTTAAAAATTCCTGTTTTTGATATTTTATGTTTTTCAGTGTTTTTTATATTAGTCTGTTTAATTTTTTAATAAAAAATGTTTTACTATTATAAACATAGCAAACGCTATTGAACTAAAGTATACCGTAACCTAAAAAAGAGTTCAATTAAGTGTTTTCACTAATAACTAATGCCCGTTTTCACTAACACAGATGTAAGGAACTCCTAACTAAGTAATACTTAATGTTAGGTTATACCTAAACGATCGCGGTTATTTACTCTCGTAGGCGTTACCTAGAGGTTAGTAATACATTTTCGTTCTAGGCAGTTCCTAATTCATTAAGCATTTACTTTAGTTGATTCTCTAAGTGAAAACGGGCATAAGACTATTATCTATATCTATACTAATATCATAAAGAGGTAAACTTAACTTGTTTGTATGTTTGTTTGTATGTTTAGACTCAATCAACTGGGGGGCTATTCTATTGTATACCTATACTATTATGGATAAACTCAAAAACTTCTCAACCGATTTCAAAAATTCTTACACCTATGGAAAGCTGTAAACATGGGTTGTATTTTATTTAAAAAAAAAGTCTACTCGTGCTAGTGTCCAATAACGGTTTACTCTAATTATAACATGCCGTGTACGAAATAAAACGAAGAATAACATCAGTAAAACTGGAACTTTCGTAGTTAATCTGTACATTTAAGACCTGTAGTGCGATTCTCTAACGCAAATTAGTCGAATTTACTCTGAATCCGCGGTGAGGTTGTCATCTGTGACTTGGTACCTATTCTCTAAAGTCGACAAGAGATACTAGCGCCGCCTCGATAAGTGCGGCGGCGAGTCGTATTATTGTAAATGAATTTCTCGACGTTTCGCTAAATATAACAATCTAGTCTAAATAAAACAGATTATGTTTAACGTAAAGTTAAAATACACGCAGACGAAATATCGACTGAGATGTTTCGTCTTAAAGCAATCCCCGATAAACTCTCATCCAAGATCACTTCACTTCGCTCCTAGCATGTTTGGTTTAGAGAATTCCATTTGAAGGTCAAGTAAGTTCGAATGGAAAGTGGGGTGAATTGTCGAGTGATTGTCGCTTGGGTGATTCGAGTTTTTACAGAATTGCATGGCTGGACTAGGCTGAAACGAATGTATTGTTTTACAAACTTGATCTTATGCCCTATTTGCTTGGTCAGTGTTTAGCGAAGTAGACAAGTACAGTACGTAAGTACAGTGGTGTGAACCGATCGGACAGTAGCGAGTCGCGAATTGCTTTCTATTTTTTGGGTAAGTGACGCCCCTCGCGCGAGTAAACGGACCCCTTAAAACATAGATAAGCGGTCACATGTGCGGTAGCCGATAATAACCAGATTGCACAGTATTTTTAAGAACACATTACTAAACTTTTCATCTGTTGTGTTAGTTGATATTAACCAAAATCCTGCACTCTGGGACATTTCTAAAATAAGTTTACTTTTAAGTTATCTGTTATTTCTGTAAAACACATCCCGCCGTGGGAACACAGCGTACCCCACCAACGCTAATTATTTATAAATACGTCGTAGACACCCTCTACTGAGGGCATTCCCATATCGAATAAGCTGTAGTTAAGACCTATAATATTTACCAATAAAAAGTCACATAGATCATCACAGACGTTTCCTTCAAAAGTTAACTCGCGCGCTCTTTTCCCTCGCATGGTTTTTGACTCACTACTTGGCGTAGTGCAAACTGTCAAATTTAGTACAGTGCATAAGTGGTGGACAACAGGACGTTCCGCGTGTGTTATGCGATATTGTAAATAAAATGACGTCTAAATGGTAAACATTCATTTTTAGATATAGGAAAAGAAGATAGCTCGTTCTCGTCTATTGGCTCCATTATAATGAAAAGAATTCAACTCGAAACCACACGTATTATTTGACGTTGCTCGTTTATTCCGACGGATTATTGCCACTTTACTTGCTGTAGTGTAAACAGTCACTGTCCAGGCGTTCGCCACTCGCCACTGTACATGCACTTGCTACTCGCCACTGTCCTTGACCAATCAATGTATATCAGGCATTAGACATTTTGTAAACAGTTAATCTTATCTCTTATCAACAACAATACGGGCCACATATGTATATTTGTACAGTAGTCTACGGAAGGTTTTCTTCCATTTGTATCAAATTTAATTTTAATAAAATTATTAAAAATGGATTCTAAACAAAATGTCAGGGTTGCACGACAGTGTTATTAAAAATGAAGAAAGGAACGCTTTGATGGTTCGGGAACATAATAGCACATTCCTTATACGCGCAACTTACCAAGAAAATATGAGGTATTTGATGCTATAACCACAGTACAAGTTTACGGTAGTAAACTATTTAATCTGTGGTACAAGTAAGCATACAGTATTCTATCTCGGCAGTGTCTAGAGATAATTATCTACGGTCGTTTGGTACGTCAACAGGCAATTACTTGGACTGAATATTTTTCTTGGGTTACGTATTTGATAATAGGTACTATATTAAATTGTCATATTATCTTTTGATTTTATATTATTGCAAATTTAATACGTTTTTATTTACATAATTTTACTAGTATTTTATATCTAGTTTCAAAAGTTTGTGAGTTAGTATGGTGGAAATGGACAAAAAAATGCATTTTGTGTGCAGTATAATTAAAAATCAGCAATAAATTAACTAGATCATTATGATAATATATTTCCTACAAATTAGCAACAGAGAAATATTTCCGGTTTCGATATAGATGTATTCAAACATAAATACACTGAACATTATGCTCGTAAACTTGATTGACATAATATTTAGTTAGTAAATGCGCGGGAGCGTCTCACATCGTCTGACGACAACCGCGGCGCACTCGCGACTGTTGTATGCCGAGAAATGACGAGATTTCGAGCGCGTCGTTTGGGAGCGTTTGTATGAAGATAGAGTACTATGCTTACTTGTACTGTGCTATAACTAAGCGTTGACATAGCAACCTCTAGTTAGCTAGTGGATGTTACATTAAAACAAATAAAAAAACTAAATCTAATATAACGATATATCTGTTTTTCTTCATTCTTTGTTAAACAATAAACATGGAGTAGATACGCAACAGGCTTGGATAGCAATTTTATCGTAAAAATGACGAAAGGAATGCTTAGATACGTAGTTCGGGCACATAGAAAGAATGAGCGATGAAAGACTGACGAATAAAATCCATAGAGCGAAAGTGAGTGGTAGTAGAAGCCAAGGGAGACAAAGGTCCACTTATGAAGATCAAATAGTCATAGTGATAGCTAATGGAAACGTCGGAAGCACTCGCATACTTAGACGGTAGTGTGTGAAGAGAATGATGAGACTTGAGGAGGCCAAAGTGTGAAAGGACCGCGATATTTGGCGCGCCATCCTCTCTGTCTACCCCGTTAGGGTTACAGCATGAAGATGTTATATTCTGAACAAGTGGTTTCTGGTTAATTCTGCTACAAAGGCTTGATATGAGATATATTTCATTCAAAATCAAAACACAGTTTGTAAAAAAATCAAAATCGTATAATTCACTTTTAACTTATCAATAACTTACATAAATTGAGAAAATATCATTCGATCTATTAAATTATAGTGACAATAATGGCTCCGTAATAAATAATAAAAAATACAAAAATTCACTAATACCGTAAAGTCAAGGCCAGATTGATATCTACGAATGTACGCATAACGAGGATTATTCAAAATACTTTCCAAGTAATTTCGACACGAATTTTCCTTCTCCTGAAAAAATACTAACAGCAAAAGCGATCTTGAATAAACTCCTGCACAAATGTTCCCATTTATATTGACTACGACTACTTTAAAAAAAACGAACACGTTTGATAAAACAGTAATGTTGTGAGGGCACAAAACGTCGTCAACACAAAGTGGAACACTCTCGAATCAACACAATAATTAATAATATTTTAAACTAAAAAATAAATGCGAAGTTACACAGTTACTTAACATATCAAAGTAATATAAATTGTCTTTCATCGTATTACAAGTCGATATTAGGCATACGCCAATCTCTGAACTAAAATTATGTTAGGAACCCTATATATTATAATAAACTTGAGTAATGTAATTTTGACAATATTCGTAGCTATAACAATACAATTATAATTTCTAAAAATGTCAATTTTTTCTCATACAATTTCAACACTGGCCGTAAACTTTGCCAATTCATTCCAATTTTTCTTAATTTCACATTACATTCACATTTGCCCGAGTGCTTATATAATGTGCCTGCCAGTTACAAAAAAATATTATTACTAATAATCGTTATTAAAAAAAAAATTTAAAACTATTGAAAAATGTTTTGTATCAACTTTTGTGACTGGCATTACCAACAGTGAAGCAATCGGGCGAAGATTACCAATTTACGAAATATACAAATTATAATTAATTTAGTTCACAAATTCTAAAATATACAGTCGTTCAAATTTTACAATTACAAAAGAAAATGCAGTCAAGATCTCAGGACCGAGCTCTCACCATCAACACAATTTCGAGAACTTGGCGTAAATGAGCAAGTTATAACCTTTTGAAAATATTCACAATAATAATTTATGAGAGAATACTATGATAGCCACTCTATAATTAACTATAATCTCTATACGAGTGACAAATAAGCTTAACAAATAGTTGAAGTCATGGAGAACTACTAAATATCCGTCTAGAACTAAATGCAAAAAATGCACCATGATAACTTTGTACCTAACCAATTTTATACTTAAAGGACAATGGATATGAAGATAGAAATGAAAAATATAGGGGTCACATTTTTGATAGATTCGAATCTAAAAAGTTTTAAATATAAACAAATATTAATAATAACATAATCTTACATTTGACAGTTTGACAGTTGTTTACTTGAATGATACATTTTTTATACTAGCAATACCGTTATTCCGATATCACTTTTTTAACAATTCATGAAATTTAAAAAAATTCTTGACCATAGACCAACCCGGTGTATTTTATTATCAAACCACTAGAATATAATGCAGTTATTGTATAATGTTGACAGTCACTTCATATCCACTGCCTACACATAATAAAACTTAACAAGTGCACTTATCAACACGTTGTCATAAGTTTGACCAATTTGTAAATGTTTAAAAATTCCCTTAAATGGGAGCTAATTTTATGAAAATGAACACGATTAAGTCCAAATTATGTCTAGTTAATAATCATTATTGAAAATGGTTGACACGAGGTATTGGCATTCGCTTCCTTGATTGCTAGCGATTTTAGAAACTTCGCGTAATCTTTAAAGGGATTTGAGTTGTCTCAGAGCACTACAAAAAAGTTGAAAACTATACTTCAGCGTGATTTTTTTATGGTTATATTTTTAACACAAATCTTACCCGTTGCAAAGTAGCGACAGGCCAAATATTGTGTAATGAAAATAATAAATCTACTACTCAGTTTTCAAGTCTACATGGCTTCTTTAAATGTATTAATTAGAAAGTAAAATATAATAACTTTTCAGGTGTATTTGGATACATACAAAACCATCTTCAAACATTGTGAATATCAAAAGTTTGGCATATTTTCCGCCTTTACCAAAAGATTCATAACATATAATCGTCGATTTGTAAAAACTTCACAATATCAAATCACCATCAAATTGTAAAAGGCCAATCAGTCATACCAATACATACATAATGTCGATATTACATCACTAACATTAATAAACGCCTTACAATTTTACGATAAATCGACAAACATATCACAATACTCTAATATGAAAATTAGTATCGATGATACAATAGACAAAGTGAGCGACATTTAAAGAGAAAAATCGATAAGAAAAAAGGATAACTATTTTTTATTCATTATATTTATAAAAAAAACTTGCGCAAAACTCCAAAATAGGTTTGTTAGTAAATTATACATAACGAAATTACATATTTATTTGTCTGTGAACCAACACATTATTTAAGTTAGCATAGAATTAAATTAAAAATCTTCTTTTTTGCTCTGAGCTTGGAATAAAATAATAGGTGACACTAACTATAATATATTATACGACATTATTCTTCGTTAACCTCAGTTAAGTCAGTTTAAAATCAGACCAGTCCTACTGCCAGTTCACAGATAATATTCAGTCCATCAATATACTAATATCCTACATTTTAGAATCCATCCAAATACATACAAACGACATACAAAAGTAAGGCGATACACACACAGTCCATATGTTTACTTAATACGAATGACATTGCCAGTGTGAACAAAATTTCGATTAATTCAACGCAAATTAACATTCCTACACTAAATCAAAGATTGTTACAAAACTTCTAGCTACTTCAGTGATATGCATAATTAATATAATATAAAAAAATGGTCTTTCCATTATTCGATTAACATCAGATCTAATATTATCGATTAACAATTAATAAGATCTTGGCACATCATAATTTAAAAAGAAATTTCAAACAGGGAACCCAGATGAACAATTTGTATTTTCAACAATTATTCGAGGATTTACATATTATCAGGTCCCTTCTCTACGTTGGCAGAAATATAAGACAACATGCGTATGTATATTACGCATTATAATAATTAACCTATACAAATATTTATGTATATAATATCTAAATACAACCATTATTCAGAGCATGCACAAAATACACGTAAATATGTAAAAAAAACTGTCATTGGATTGGCAGTGAACAATATTCATAAGTTAACACATATAATCTATGGAGATTTGGATTTGGAACGATATTATGGCCACAGATTAGGAATGTAAAAATTACAACGTTTGTATAAAGGTCCCCGCTTGCTACACAGGCTAAAATTGCTAAAATGGAATAGAAACATTTATATACGCTGAAATAGAAAGATATATGCAAGTATTAGGAATCAAAACAGCAACAAATTAATTAGTTTTAATGAGCATTAGAGTCCAAACTTCATAGGTCTCTTGAAAAACGCCATTGGTTGAAAAATAAAGAAATAATTTATTTAAAAAAATGTGTAAATGCCTTCAAACTTGTAGTCTATGTGCGGAGACCTTGACACTGACTTCAGATCGTTGGAGTTAGTAAAATTATTAGATAGTAAAACTTGATAACCTCGCCTTATTGATTATTCACTTGATAATTGCATTCTAGACTTAATATCCAATAAGCTCTATTGCTGTCTCACTCTAATTTAGATTAAGCAAACCAATTTAGATCTTTTGAAGGAAAATCTCATTAGAAATAAATCAAAAAGGTTACATTCTCACAAACATATACAACTTATTACAAATAAAATTCATAGTACGTTATTATAGTCTGGCAAGGCTGTCGTGTCAACTGACAAATGTATTATCACTATAGTCCCCGATTAACGTCGGTCTGTGAGTCCTGATATAACTAGTCAAAGAATGGTGTGGTTTGTGACATTAGGGAATATTCTGCAAATAGTTTTAATTTATAACCCATAGGAAGTCGGGGTTTTTCTTGTGTAGCGGTTATGAAAGGCAGTAAACTTAACTGATAGCCTTTATGGCTTGTCAAACGCCGACGAGGGCGATGGTGGGTTCCCGTTGAGGGGCGGGGGGCGCCGCGCCGGTGCGGGGCGGTTGTCACGCGCGAGGACCCGCCTTCTCCCCCATACGTTTTGCCAGCTCGGAAATCAGTTCCCTGGAAAAATCAAGCAATTATTCGATGCTGAATCATTAAAACTTTTTAAATTGTATTAGTTATTGCGGTGTCACCCTTGCAGACAAAATAAGCAATAAAGAGATACGCAGTATGACAGGCTTGCACGACAGTGTTATTGCAAAAATGAAGAAAGGAATGCTAAGATGGTTCGGGCACATAGAAAGAATGAGTGATGGATGAAAGACTGACGAAGAAAATCTATACAGCGAAAGTGAGTGGTAAAAAGAGGCCAAGGAAGGCCAAAGCTGACTTATGAAGATTAAATAGCCAGAGTATTCGCCGACGGAAATGTCAAAAGCACTCGCATACGTAGGTGAAAATGTGCGTGGAGAATGATGAGATTTGAGGAAGCGAAAGAAGTATGTAAGGATCGCGATGCTTGGCGCTCCGTCCTCTCTGACTACCTTGTTGGGGACACAGCGTGAAAATATGTGTATATATATATATGTATGTATGTAGTTATTACAACAGTCCAATGAGAATATAATCACCAACAGCCTATATATGTCCTACCTAACTTTGCGTAGTTCATGAACGAATTAGTTCAAAAGAGAGCTCTCTTAAGTGAACTGACTGAACTAGTTAGAAACGAATCCCATTCTGAGTTCCTAGTTATGTCACTCAGCACTCTATGGCAAGAGAAACGATCGATGGGGCCTTTACCTTCCAGTAACAAACAGTTCACAAACGAAATAGCGCTGTGCTGCTACCGATGCCCCGAGCTATCGAATTAGAAGAGCGAATTAATTCGCTAAGAAATCGCGAACGATATCAAACAATGTCGGAAGTAAAATGTACAACTTCAAGTCACAGGTCTCTTCTAATATGCCTTTCGAAGCATAAAATATCTATATCTTATCAAACAGATGCCACTGGATGGATCACCCATTCAGTTGGTGATTGCTGCTTAAACTCTGAAACCTATACTGAAACCCGCCAGGAGAATATTAAGAAAACTGAAGGTTTCTGAGAATTAGAGCGTCAAAATATCACTATTTCGCACAAAAATGTCAAAGGGCTTTTAAAATGCTGCGTGTAATCTGCTAGACCAACGAACGGTGATTTAGCGAATTTTGGTTAGTTTCTTAAATTTACATTAAAGTCAAAAATGAAAAAAATAGGACATATAAATACATTACCGTGTTACCAAATCAATCAGCAGCAACCAGTAAGCAATCTAAACCAGAGCCATTAAAAAGCCCCGTAAATCTATTTATATATAATGAAAGTTTTTTTCTTTGACCGCGATAAACTTCAAAACTACTGGACCGATCGGCATGGGACCAAGACCATTCGACGCGGAATCGTCTGTAGATGTTTAAATTCTACTTATTTTTTTAACTCCATACGCCCTTCACCATTTTTCAAACAAAAATGTACTATTACGAACAAATTTTCACTTACGCCCAGCGAAGCGGGTGGGAAACGGCTTGTACCTGTATATGAGAGGGTCCATATTCCGGGCCAGCATGTACAGCAGCCACCAGTCGCCGACGTCGGTCCGCCGCGACACCGCCACGGCCGTCTCCATGGCCAGCGAGCGCGAGCGCGCGTGCAGCAGCCGCGCCCGGACGGACGGCACGAATATTATCACCAGCCTGGCAAACAATCCTATACTATTATATGAGTACTATTTGTATATTTTTAATACATTTGCTCAAAAAGTAGACTTTTCCATTTGTGTTTAGCGTGCGGAAAGTTATTCTTTTCCACACTAGTGCTTTTTGTTTTCCTCCTGCATATAACATCCAAATGCATGGAGGTTTTTAGTCAAAAAGTTTTCTATACAATATTTTTGTGTGAAATGACTATTTACAGCGTAAATACTATTAATACATGAATTAAATTTAAAAAAAAATATTTTTTTTATATATACGTATAATGTAAATAAATAAATAACGCAATTAAAATTATTTTGAATTTAGATTAATTATTGTCATTGAATTGGCTGAATGCATAGAAACCGTTGCCCTGCCATGTCCTCTAAAAAAAAAACTTACTTCCGCGAAATTACATTTCTGCATTTTTTTCGCAAATGTATTAAAAAACGTTCGATGTACGTGTGGAATTGTCATTTCCAGTCGTCCCTATTGTTGACCCGCGGCGTCGGCACAGTACAAGTAAGCATACAGTATTCTATCTTCATACAAACGCTCCCAAACGACGCGCTCGAAATCTCGGCATTTCTCGGCATACAACAGTCGCGAGTGCGCCGCGGTTGTCGTCGGACGATGTGAGACGCTCCCGCGCATTTACTAACTAAGTATTATGTCAATCAAGTTTACGAGCATAATGTTCAGTGTATTTATGTTTGAATACATCTATATCGAAACCGGAAATATTTCTCTGTTGCTAATTTGTAGGAAATATATTATCATAATGATCTAGTTAATTTATTGCTGATTTTTAATTATACTGCACACGAAATGCATTTTTTTAACTAGAAATAAAATACTAGTAGAATTATATAAATAAAAACTTATTAAATTTGCAGTAATATAAAATGAAAAGATAATATGACAATTTAATATTGTATCTATTATCAAATACGTAACCCAAGAAAAACCTTCAGTTAAAGTCGGTAGCCCTATTGCGTGTTTACGTACCAAGCGACCGTAGGTAATTATCTCTAAGACACTGCCGAGATAGAATACTGTTTGCTTACTTGTACTGTGTCTTCGGCTTGGGTCAACAAACCGCGACTCGTGAAGAAATGACATACTTTCCACACTTGTATCGAAATGTACTATTGTAATCGCGTTCTCGAAAACGACTATGCGTGTTCATTCGACGCGATGTGTCATCGCGCTCGCGCCGCAATCGTGCCTCACACGCGCAGCGTCCGCACCGCGCCCGCTTCAGTACTACTGTGCTAGTAGTTTGCTGATAGTCTTTCGTTTTACATTGAAACGTAAATACGTATACGTCACGATGAATTCAAATGAGTTAAAAAAAACTGGTGATTGCGTATTATTTGTATAAACAATGTTAGAAAAAAGAAGATGAAAAAAGGAACAAGCCAACGAGAAAGTTTTGGGTTCACCCAATACTAACACGCAGAGAAAAACTTGGCGAATTCCATACCCTTGTTGCAGATTTGCTTAATTATGATAACGAATTTTATGCCTATCTTCGAATGACTAAAAGTACATTTGATAAAATATTTGCCATTTTATATAATAAACTGAAACACCATTTCTATTGTATAGTCGTTTTTACACTTATTACTATAATTTTACAAATAAAATATACATATAGTATTTATGCCAAAAATATGAAGCATTATTTTAACATTTACATTTTTTATAGTATGCGGGCCTAAGTGCAGGTGGATTCGTAAATATAGTATCTTAAAATTACATATTTACTTCAATTATAGAAAAAAATGTCTTATTAAGAATTATTGTATATCAGTAACCGGTTATTAGGCTTCGGGGCTCCAGGGTCTCAAGGTTTCTACTGCTAAGGGCGTAAACATGAAATTCGGCTAAGCGTTAGATTAATTACTGTTTTGCGTTTTGACACTTGATCATAGATATATTCTTGGGAGTCAAAACTATGGTTGCATAGCTGATTTTTCGGTATTAATCAAATTCAAAAACCAAAATTTCAGTTCACAAAATCTTTACTAGCCAAAAACGACATCTGGCGGTTACGTTAGAAGTCGGTAACTAGACTTCGGTGTTAGGTTTTCTATTAACTATTTGAGTCTTCTATCAAAAGACAAATTCTATCACTGCCACCTCAATAATACACCTCAGTAAGTAAATAGTTAATCTAACGTGTTTCCTGAAATTCTTTGAAAGAAACGCATACTTACACCACTTCATTTTCTAATCTATATAAAAAGTCTGTATATACCTATATAGCAATTAAAATTAGTCTATATGCCACTTATAGACTGAAATACCACTTAATCGATTGAGCTCTTTATGAGTAATGTTGGATATGTTACTGATATAGTCATAAAGCCGTTTAAGCGACGGTTTCTTCGATATTCACGCGGAAAAAATCGCAGGCAAAAACTTATTGTTTGAAATAAAAACGCATTTTACACGTGCATCAATGTAAGTGCAATGAACTATAGTAAATATTTATCAAAGTTAATTATATGTAATGAGTCTAGGAGCCAGTGGAATAAACCACATTTATCTGTATTGCACCTTATCTTGTTTGTACTTTGCATAACATAAATGTCAAGTGTTTACATTTCGAAAAGCAATTAAGAAATCCCGAATTATTACTAAGACAGTCTAACTTGAAATTTTATAATTAGTAATGACTAATAACATTATAAATTATTTGTAAGATATAAACGAAAATTAAGCAGTATTAAGTACCAGCTTATACATACTTAAGCATATTCAGCCGAACATAAAAAAAGGTCGAAAATACAATATTTTTTAAGGCGGAAGCATTGGAAATTTTGACGGCGGGGATCTCAATTTTTCTAAGTGACTACAAAACGTATGAAAGTGATATTTGGTAACCTGATTCTCTATTTCATTGACTTCATTTTGACAGTTGCGATACACGATTGCTTAACTTTTGTAAGACAAAAAAAATATCAAAGAAACCTATTTTAAAACAGAGATTTACATTTTTAGAAGTAACGGGATCTGATTCATGTTTCTAAATTTTCTGTATAGTTTTAATTTAAACATATTCTTCAAAATGACAGTTGGATTTTTTAAATTAATTATAGTTTTTAAAACAATAACTACATTTTCGTATTTTTCGTAAGCTAGCGCGCGCACTTTTGCATAGACCAGTAGTGCGATTCTCTAACGCAAATTAGTCAAATTCACTTCTGAATCCGCGGTGAGATTGTCAACTGTGATTTAGTATTCTCTAAAGTCGACAGAGATACTAGCGCCGCCTCGATGAGTGGCGGCGGCGAGTTGTACTATCGTAAATGAATTTTATGAAGTTTCGCTAAATATAACAATCCAATCTATATAAACGAGTTTTATTTAACGTAATTATCTCAGAAGAAGTTAAAATACTCTAAGACGAAATATCGACTGATATATTTACTCTTAAAGCAAACCCCGACCAATTCGCATCTAAGATCACTTCACTTGGCTCCTAGAATGTTTGGTTTAGAGAATTGAGAGAGGTCAAGTGAGTTCGAATGCGAAGTGGGGTGAATTGTCGAACGAGTCTCGCTTTGGGTGATTCGAGTTTTTACAGAATCGCATGGCAGATAGTCTATTTTGGATTAAATTATTGTTTATCAATGCGTCATCTTAAGATGAGAAGAAATGGTCAAACCTATAGTGAACCCTAGAATTCTTATTCGATCTGTTTCAACTTTTCATTGCTGTATCCAACGATTCAGGGAGACTAATGTTTTTGTTAGTACTCTCTTACTAAATATGTAGTTTATGGCTAAGTAGCAAAGTTATTGTGGAATCTATGAATTTTAAAAGAAAATGTACATTTATATTTGATTGTTATGCTAAGCTTAAAACTAGTACTGGGTTATTATGACTAGGAATTGGCAGGCATATTGATGATTATACATTAATATTAAAAGACCACCTACACAGATTTAGGTGTGTTTAGTGACCTGAGCGTCTACACAAGTGGCAAACTCGAAACAAGCGGCAAGTGGTAAAGCCCTTAATAAAGTTTGACAACCAATTTAAAACTCGTTACGCTAAATCACGCGGTATTTTTGTCATTCTATTCTACTAGCGTTTACAACAATTGAGCCACTTGTCTAGGCTCTCTGGATCTCGATATCTAAGAAGAATGAGAGTTAGATTTTTGGATCCATACAACTTCAATTATTTATCTCGAAATCCTTAAACGTGGAAACGGATTAGAGAAAAAAATCTCGATAAAAAAAATCCACAAAAAACCCTGTTTTGCACAAAGATCCAGTTGCATCTCCGAAATTCTACAGAATTTTAAAATGATTTTTACTAAAATTGATTAGTGATTATATCTCAAATCTCTAAAACCAGTTTTTTATTGGTTTTAGAAATTTAGGGTTTTAGTTTTCTTGCAAATTACAATTATGTGCAAAAACAAACGTTGAGATTTCTCCGCGCTAAAATATGATCAAAGCGCAACAGCGAAAATCAACTTTATTGTTATCGCCATAGGGTGTGGGGGTGATGGACGAATTCAGTTGCACTGGAATGCATAGGTGAACTCTTAAGTACTATTATTTGTGGAGGGTAATCTCCGGAACTACTGTACCTATTTAAAAAAATTCTTTCACCATTTGAAAGGTACATAAACGATTTCATTGAAGATAAAACAATAGTCTGGAAATGATGTTCTCTGCACATGCATTTACTGGCTTAGTGAAAATATTGTATTTTAATAAACCTTTTGTAAAATGAAGTTGAAAAAATGATACCTGACCGAGTTTCTTGTCGGTTCTTCTCAGTGTACAGGTTTTCTATTTGAACCGAACTAAAGTAGATTTGACGTTCAAAAATACCTTGTAATTGGGTTTACTTGAATAAATTGATTTGACTTTGACTTTACATTATTCTAGATGGATATAGCCTATATTTTATGTGTTCAACCCGGGCGAAGTCGGGACGATGTAAAAGTTGTAGTTAATTCTCGTTATTTATATGTAGTTAATTATACATACATATCTTCACGCCGTATCCCTAACGGGGTAGTCAGAGAGGACGGAGCGCCAAGCGTCGCGCGGTCCTTACATAATTCTTTCGCTTCCTCAAATCTCATCATTCTCCTCACACATTTTCGCCTAGGTATGCGAGTGCTTTTGACATTTCCGTCGGCTAACCTCCAGCTATTTGATCTTCATAAGTCAGCCTTGGTCTTCCTTGGCTTCTTTTACCACTCACTTTCGCTCTGTAGATTTTCTTCGTAAGTCTTTCATCGCTCATTCTTTCCATGTGCCCGAACCATCTTAGCATTCCTTTCTTTATTTTTACAATAACATTGTCGTGCAACCCCGTCACACTGCGCATCTCTTCACTGCCCATTTCGTCCGCAAAGGTGACACCGTACACATTTCTAAGAGATCGCATTTCTACTGCATTTATCCTACTTTCACTCGATTACGGGCATATCCAGGCCTAACTACCGTACAATAAAGTTGGCACCAACACCGCATTGTGTGTGACCATTTTGGCTAAGTTAGATTATAACTTTATAAGTTAGTTAATTATCTTGTTATGTATATATTTTCTTATCTGCAACTTACCTATACAACACGAGTAAAGACAACACCACCGCCAAAATGATGTACCAGAACCACAGGAAGATGTAGGTCTTCTCGTTGACGATGTTTAGCGGCAAGATACACAGGCTGTCGTGTGTCTGTATGGTGCCCGACGCACCGAACTTGTGGAACGTGCATTTCGTGACACGAGGGAACACATATATCATTGGGTCGTACCTGGAACACGAAGGCATCATGTTAATGTTTATACTTGTATAAGCCGTTACTGGCCCGCTTCGCTGGCCGTAAATGAAAATTTTGTACTTAACAGTATATTTTTGTTTGAAAAATGGTGAAGGGTCTATGGAATTCAAAAAATACAACACATACATATCTTCACGCCGTATCCCTAACGGGGTAGTCAAAGATGACGGAGCGCTAAGCGTCGTGGTCCTTACATACTCGTTTTGCTTCCTCAAATCTCATCATTCTCCTCACGCATTTTTGCCTAGGTATGCAAGTGCTTTTGACATTTCCGTCAGCTAACACTAGCTATTTGATCTTCATAAGTCAAAAAAATAAATAGCCTAAAACCATCTACAAACAATTCCGCGTCGAACGTCATAGTCCCATACCGATACGTATATGATACTAGCGACGCCCCCCGGCATCGCACAGTTAGAGATTTTTTGAAAATAAAATCAGCTCATGTTACTCGCTGATAATGTAGCTTTCCATAGGTGAAAGAATTATTGAAATTGTTTGAGTAGTTTTTGAGTTTATCCATTACAAACAAACAAACAACGTTTACCTCTTTATATTAGTATAGAGCCACCCATTCCCAAAGTGGGCGATGACGCCCCCCTGTGGGCGCTGCAGACCTAAAGGGGGGCGGTAAGAGACCCAGAAAAAAAATGAGGGCGTTGTGTAGAGGCCTGGGGGGTGATTTGTAATTTCATTTAGCTAGGAGGCATCTTAGACAACGACTGTATGAGCTCTCGACTCAGTAGACAAAATAAGTTTGGGAACCTAGAGGTATAGACTCTATGTAGCTTTGTCCACGTGGATCGAGAAGCTCGTTCATACTTTTTAAACCATCTCAATAATGTGTCAAACATACCCTTCTATTGTTTTAATTATTTTTATACCTTACAATTATTTTAAAACGTCATTATGTTTTTTAAAGTTAGTACATTTTCATTGAATTAAAATTTTATTGTGGGTCGATTCCCTTTTTATTGCGATAAATGGAATTATTATTTTTATTTCCACTATTTATAAAGTGCTTTTAATGTCCAATATTCAATTGTAATGATTTTAACTACTGCCTCCACATTTTTTTTTTTATTCTGAGTGGCCAAAAAAATCGCCACGGACACTCTGTCGGATTCTAACCGATTAAAAAAAACCCTCTGCTGTTAGCCCTAGTGGCTTTTACAGCGTCACCGGTCGCGTTGGCACCCTGCCTTATAGTGTCCACAATAACAGTAATACTGCCCATTTATATTAATAACTTGTATACACTAGACACTAGTGTCCTTTTGTGAAGCAATTGTAATAATACTCTACTCGTAACAATAACACTCGTACGCTACACAATGTATTTGCCCTATTTCCATAGTGACAATAAATTATAATTAGCTGATATTTAAAACAATACAACGTTTAATTACACATATATTCATATTTTAACTGAGCTGTTATCTGCAATCGATTTACATACATTTTCTACAATAATATAAGGTAAGATTTCTATGGGTAGCGGTATCACACAACAAATTAGGGAAACACCCGACAATACTAGATTCCGAGGCAATTTAAAAAAGTTCATTCCTAAACTGATCTAAATGGGAATAGAACTCTGAACCATTGACTTGTAAGGTACATCATGCACAACAACCGCTCCAATGGGTTAGTTTATTTTCATGCATTTTTTAGGTATAAAGGTGTTCATAGTTAATGACTGGAACAATTATGTTTAGTAATTAAACGGTCGTTTGTAAGAAACCAAATAGTAATCCCTTCACTTGAAATCTTAGTCTGCGTCGTAATACTGGACAATCTTTTAATAATATCTAACGTATTTATACATATATAAATAAAATTGAAGTGTCTGTGATTTCGAAATAAAGGCTATTTAAGCTTATACAGTTATTTGCATACGACCAAGACTCACACACGTTTTTTTTTTAAATTTTTGTCTGTTCGTCTGTATGTTTGTTTGTTCGGGCTAATTTTGGAAACGGCTGAAACGATTTTGACAAGACTTTCATTAGCAGGTAGAGGATTTTTTAGAAACTAATGTAGACTACTTTTTATACTAGAAAACTACCACGAGTAAATTTAACGCGGGCGAAACCGCGAGACGCAGCTAGTTTATTTTACGCATTATATATAATGCGCTACTGTAATGGTTAAAAGGAGCAATTAATTGGAGAAACTGATAACATTAAATTAAATTACATATATTATTTTAATCAGAAATAGTAAATTTATACAGGATACTATCAGTTTTAAATATTTTAATATTATTATTAGTTTAAATTACTAAATCTGTTGCTCGTTCCCAAATACCTCATGTAGTATTATGTACAGAATTATGATAAAAATATCGCGCGGGGTTTTGTCGCAATGCAATCTTATCGTTACCGATAACGTCAGACAAGTGCAGATATCGTCTCTGATCTTTACCTTTTCACATAAGATGAACGAAAACAACGAACCTCTCTTCCTGCGGCACCTCACTGTAACCAAGCACCCTTGTCCCGTACGAGAAGAACTCGCCGTTGAAGAAGCTATCCATCATCCACAATTGGAACACGATATTGATCAGGCACAGAGTCTCGCAGCCCCAGTACCTAAACGCGTATAACTTGTGCCTCTGGAAAGATAAAAAAAATTGGTAAAAAATCGAGTTCGACTATAAAACCAGTATCGAATCCGATCCTGGTTTACTGACCGAGTTTGATCCTCTGGAATATATTGAGGATGCTTCGAGAGGCAAAATACGTGTCAATTAATTAAGTTTGAGACTTTGGGCAGAAGATAACTAAAAAGTGGAATTTTTTGAGGTTCATTTTTATCACGTCGGGGTAATATTGTAATAAATTAGACGTCAGTGTCTAACTTTCATTTTTTTCTTACACAATTTAACAAGTATGCTATGCCACTTTGCATGGCAGGGCGATGATTTCCGCAAAGCAATACCTGAATCTACACAATATACAGTGTTTTTTTAATTGGGACAGCGTGGGGAAATCCGAATCCGTAACAGATACCGAGGAACTGTCTTAGGAACCATTCGGTCTTTTTTTGTGAAAACAATTTTGGTATTATAAATTTTTTAGTCAAGCGCGAGACATGCTTGAAAATTAGTAAAATTAGCAACTTTTTTTAATACAGATCGACTCGGTTTCATGTAAGCTTCGTTTCATCGTATTGGAAAAAAAAGATCGAATGATTCCTAAATTCCCCTGTATCTCCTATGGATTCAGATTTCCCCGTACTGTATTGTATGAAAAAGTACTGTCCAGTTTTTTTTCTTCCGATACAATGAGATAATGCTTACATAAAACAGAGTTAATCCGCATAAAAAAATTGCCAATTTTACTAATTTGTATGTATGACAGGGTTGCACGACAGTGTTATTATAAAAATGAAGAAAGGAATGCTAAGATAGTTCGGGCCCATGGAAAGAATTAGTGATGAAAGACTGACGAAGAAAATCTATAAATCAAAAGTGAGTGGTAAAAGAAGTCAAGGAAGACCAAGGCTGACTTATGAAGATCAAGTAGCTAGAGTGTTAGCCGACGGAAAAGTCATAAGCACTCGCATACCTAGGCGAAAATGTGTGAGGAGAATGATGAGGTTTGAGGAAGCGAAAAAACTATGTAAGGACCGCGACGCTTGGCGCTCGGTCTTCTCTGACTACACCGTTGGGGATACGGCGTGAAGATATGCATGTATGTATCTCGCGCTTGACCAAAAAATTTATAATAGGTAGCAAGTGCTTTCGCAAAAAAGACCGAATGGTTTCAAAGACAGTTTTCCTGTATCTCCTATAGATTCGGATTTGCCCACACTGTCCCAGTTACAAAAAAACATTGTACATAAAAAATTATTCGACCGCGTGCGAAGCCGAAGCGAGTCGCTACTTTATACATAAAATAAAAACAATACATAAAAGAAAAAAATATTCAAATCACAAATATAATAAAACATTCTCATTTTATTTCTTAAAATAAGTCAAAAAATCCCTAGTTTATACATGTCCGCTTTTTTTGTCTAAATGTCCGGCAAAACAGACATTAGGCTGACCATGGTCACTGCTATATCCCAGTTCTGCACCAATTGCATTGAGCAGTCTTCTCACCGCGTTTATAATATGACGTCTATGCCCAGCAATAGCACAACAGTCAGGGCCTAAATGAATTCGGGGTATGAAGTGTGAAGAGAAGAAAAAACCGTCACTTGTCGGCGTTAGTGACAACATAACATAACAATGGATAACGATACTCGACTCCACCTGAATGTCATAAAAAACGTTGATGTATATACAGTATTTACAGTTATTTCATGACATTACAACGCACCTTTTTCTTGTCATTTGTACCCTCCGCGTTCATTTAGCTCGGACCCAAACTGTAAAAAGACTGTTACGTACTTTACATGCATATATAACAGCATTTTTTAATCTCCAAACAAAGTCCTATATACATCGACATGAATCGACTGATTATCACATAAATATGACACGAAGCAGATAAAGACGACGGTTCATATAACAAGGGGTCATTATGTACTCACAAGAAGTACAGACAACGTACCATGTTATCCAAACAACTGACCATCTTTTACTCGACCACCGGCTAAGCATTGCCAATTCGAAATCGTTTTAACGTTACGTAGAGAAATTAAAAAGATGGAATAGGTACTTATGATAAATGATAACACGTCGTTGTCTGTCTGTCAAAGATAATTTTCTCAGAAATTTTCGACATATACCGTTGTTGCCCCAACTCGGTCGTGAATTTCGAAAGTTAAATTTGGATTTCGGAGTTAGTTTTAGTGGTGGTTTAATTACAATGTAAACGCGTTTTAGGAAATTCGAAATCTTTGGTATTAAATACTTAAAAATCACATTTAGAGTATTGGAAATAAAGAGATCTTTTATCATTAAAAGTCGACTCATAAAGGGTTAAATAAGGAGTCAGTCAAGTTTGTATGAGGGAAAAATTGTATTAGTTGCATTTACTGTAACTTTCGGTCATATGTACTTATTTACTATATTGTTTACTTAATTATGAGTACTTAGTGGAAAACTAAATTAACGTCGTATTCATAAAATTCATGTTATAAATAAGTCGCAATTTATATCAATTCAAGTTATAAAGTTTCCACTTTTAAGAAGTTGTAGTAACAAGATCATCAAACGAGACATTGTAATATCCATACTTCCACACTAATATTACGAATGCGAGTGTTTCTGAATGTCTGTTAATTTTCACGGCTAAGCCGCCGGCGTAGGATCGGTTTCGATGAAATTTAGAATAAAGATAGGTAAGTCCACGAAAAAAAATAAAGCAATAATCGCGGGAAACCTACGTAAGATTAAAAAAATTTAATTTGATTTGTATAGTTTTACGCCTTTATATATAATAGCTTGGAAAAAATAATAATCTAAAGAGAAGCTTTTAATTCACAAAAGGTTCGCTATAAATTATATAAAGCACTTCGCAACTGTTAGAAATTTTCTATTTAATAATATGAAAGACGAGAAAACACGAAAGTTATAAAAGACGTTATTTAAGAGGACGTTAAATCCAGCATCATAGAGGACCATTATCTTACAGCTACAAAGAGGTTCTCATTGAAATAGGTCGAGCCAGTTATCGATGGAATGCAGCCTAATGCGAGCCAATTGGGTCATATGCCCTCTGATCTCCTCATAATAAAACGATACTTGATCTTGTGATGTGGAAGCTATGTAAAGGGCAAACTAAAAATGATCTCGTCCTATGAAGAATTTAAGATTAAATCTCCAATTGGCACCGAAGCACATCTGCCTCGTGATATCAAAAAAAGCTTATAACCGTTTTAATTGTCAGCGTTAAGTTTCTATAGTAAGTATATTAAAAATAAATCAGTGTGAGGGCTATATATGGTCGTCAATTCATGCGGCCCCTAGCATGTTGCATGACAGCGCGTATTGTCCCCCAACGGCGCTGCCATTGCACTGCGAGGGTACACACTACACGGTGTGAGTTGAGCTCAGGGTTCGTGACATGATTTTTGTTAATAAATTCCAATGAATTGTGTGAATATCAGGTGCAATTTCATTACTTTACAGGCACAATTAGCCGAATTCCGAGATCACAGGCGATACCTGTAATGTAGTTGAACCACAAGTTGAACAGACCGTCGAACTTAGACAACGCAACAAAGTTAATTTTGAAAGCTCGTAACGCAAACCAAGATTTTATTCAATAAACAAGTACATTATCAAACTTATGCTTTACGATGATTCATATCGCTTAAAAACAAAGAAATCTGTATTACACTTTTAGCATTCATTTATAACGCTGTAAAGTTCATCAATATTAAAGTCGATTTGCAATATCCTGGTTTTCACTCGAAATACAGCATAATGAAAGTCTTCTTTGAAACAATACCGTATGGCATTTGAATCCTATACATAATTGTGTTTTCGAAGCGGCAGTATAATATAGTGACTCTTTCTACGTAGGGTTACCAGGTCAAAAAATTATATTCTAAATTTTCAATAGATTTCGTGATATTTTGTCATTGTTTAAAAAATGTTCGAAAGCAATTGGATTTTAAAGGCATTTAATCGATTTAAAACAAATCGTTAAGAATTTCGTAAAATGGTTTAATTTGAACATCAACAGTGGCGGAATCTTGCGGCGCGTATTCCACCACAGTTGATGCTCCTTCGAGCCAGATTTTATCGGCCAATTCATTTTCAATTAACGTAACAGTGGACCTGTCGTATTAAAGTGCATTTCTAAATACATAATAAACATGACAACAAAATAACAGATTATTTATTATTATATTTTAACAGCAGTTACTAAAAGTAATACCTGGCAATATTGGCCAAGTGCGATTCGTGTAAAAAGGGTTTCGTACAATATTATCATAATAAAATGGTTTTCTAGCGAACTCTACGCCCTAAGACCGTCATAATATACTTTTCCTGCTAACTTTAAGTACCTAAAGCTTTACATTTCGTGAAATTTATAAAATCAGTAAGTTTGTTAGATAGTCGACTACGACAGACAGACTGACGAACAAACAAACAGACCAACGCATGAGTGATGATAACATCACTCATGCGTTGGTCTGGACTGCAAAAAACCTCTGCGAAAAAAACGACGAAAGCTAAGTACCTACGATCATTAAAGTATAATGTAAGTAACAATGAATATCCCATATTTCGCTAATTTTTCAGATTTGATATTCTTTTGATACAAAAGAAATACATCCTAATATCTACATGTATATTACAGTTAAGTAATTATTCATTTTTCTTTTTCATTTGTATATTGAAAAACAAATTAAAATTTTGCTACGTTTCCTGACAGAAAGCCAAAATTCCAGACGTCAAAAATTTTTTTTCATTTGGTAACCCTATTTCTAATGGGGGGCTACTAACAATAACTCTAGAACAGCCTAGTCACATAGGTGTTTTCTTTTATAATTTTGGTATTTTCAAGCTAACAGTGAAATTACCTTTTGAGTAACTAATTATAGGTAAGCGTAATTAACTTATGGTCTTGACACTGTTTCCCATTGGACAAAATTGGTTAACGTACATCAAGCATTATAAACACGGTGTGCAATTTTACTGTTCACTTCTATTATTAACAGATATCCCCTATACAATCAAAAGCGGCAGATGTGTGCTATTCATAGACTGCACCTGGTATTTTTTATAAGCTATGATGAGAATAGGACTTTACTATACGTTGACAAAAAATATCTCAATTTGATAAAATTATCTGCCCGATGGATTTAAAAGCACTTTATAATCGGTAAAAATAACAATAAAAACGCTATTAAACAATACAAAAAAAATTCACTGTAATGGTTAAAAGTAGGTTTTATTGTGGAAACTATTAATTTTTATTGCATAGGATTAGACATAAACAGTAAAGTTATGGAGGAAACTACTAATTTCAAATATAACATTTGTAGCTTGAATTATTAACTCCATTTATATAGGTATTTCCATACCCCTAAACTAGTGTCTGTAACTCAGTGGTTTGATTATCTTGACCATTTTTTCATTAATTCTACTCATAACGCAACATCGATATAATTACAGCTACATGGCGTGAGAGTGGTACAAGGAGAAAAGATGTGTCATTTACTTGAGAAGTTTTATTTCAAAGTGGAATTACAATGTAATCAGAATGTAGAAAAAGCTATCGTTTTTATTCTTTTTCAGATAAACATTTTTGTTTCATACAGCTGATGATGATTTCAAATAGGAACTAAGTTTCTGGTAAATTTTTTTTACATTTATCTTCTTTGTCAACATTGTTTTAGAAAAAGACACCTGCCATTGAGTTTTTTCAAATGTCCGCAACTTGTTCTACAAAGAAAAATATCGTTCTACTGGCGCATTTGTGCCAGACAGGCATAAAATATAATTTATTGTCGATATTCGCTGTCCGAAAGCTTTCCTCGAGGACATCGAGAAGGAACACCAAAATGGTCACATTATTGATGCACACCGCATAACAGTAACTGTGAACCCAGTGCAAATACATAGTTCAAAAAATATCGTAGTAAAATAATTTGGATTACACAGGATGAAGTGAAGACAGGATAACAGGATTATAATACCTTATTTCGAAGTCTGAGACAGTGTTGTCAAAACTCAGCCTCAAACAGTTTTGTAAGAATACGATAAACTGGCCGACTACGATGGACACGATGTATTTCGTCATAAAACCAAACGTAATTTCTAAAATACCGGACTAGCGTGAGTTGGACTCGCGCACCAAGAATTCCGTACCACCATACAATGTATTTGTGAGATGTATTTACCAATATAAGTCGGATTCAAAAACAAATTTAACTTTACATGAAGGACACGTTCTCCCATACTTTTCAAACTGCAAATGTAAGTATGTACGGAGCGGTGCCTTCCAAGTCGGGGCCTGGGTTCGATCTTCGGTCAGGTTAATTTAGCAAACAAACTTAGCTAAACTGGCTTGGAGACTGCGTGTTACTGAAAGATTCCCCAGATCGCTACGTAGTATCTATAGTACACGCCTAGAGCTTAGTTTGGGATCATTTATATAATTCTTTAGAATATTATTATTGATTAATCTATAAATAAACCTAGTTAAAAATTTTTCTCAGATTTACGGTTATAGAGATGAAAATATTTACACTAAATAACTAATTAATCTGTGCTATTACCAATATTGCGCCAAAACTACAAGGAAGAAAGAAAGTTTTAAGGCGACGCATTGGAAACTCTGATCTCAAATTTTCTAATTGACTACAAAACGTATGAAACTGATATCTGGTAACCTAATTCTTCATTTCATTGTCTTTATTTTGACAGTTGCGATACACGATTGGTTAACTTTTGTAACACAAAAAAAAGAAGAAATATAAAAAAAAAGAGATTTACATTTTCAGGAGTAATGACCTATTTATGATTCTAAATTTTCTTGTATAGTTTAATCTAAACATATTCTTCAAAATGACAGTTGGATTTTTTAAAATTAATGATAGTTTTTAAAATAACCGACAATAACTGTTTTTTCGTATTTTTCATATACTAGCGCGCGCACGTTTGCATAGAGCAGGTCTATTTTAGATTAAATTATTGTTTATCAATGAGTCGCCTTAAACAAAATTTCTGGAAATCATATATGTACCAACTTTAGTTCAATAAGTGTAAAGAAGACGGATTGAATCATCTATGACATACCAACAGACAGACTGACAGACATGACAAAATTACAAGGGTTTCGTTTTTGCCTGCGGCACCCTAAAAACAAGAAACTTTAGTGTGAATCTCCAAAAAACTAAAATTTGTGAAAAAAAATCAATCTCCGGACTGGACCGTGCATGCCGTCCATCATGTGTTATGAATGGTGGCCACATGTTTTTGCCTCCAGTGATGTTTTTGCTAATTACCAAAACAGCTCTTGGAAACCGACCTCGCCACTTATAAAAAGGATGTTATTAATTGTAAAATAAATGGTTTAAAACTCGACTTCTCAATGTATATTTTTTATCTCTATATACGTATACAAAATAAAAGATTCTAGATTCTGACCTGACTTTAATAATTTATATCATCCAATACCATTGACATTGACGAAACTCTTTTGTCATGTTATAGTTTGTATAATCTAAATTGCGTAGTCTGAATATACACGGGTAAAGACCAGTGCATACATATGTCATTTAAAATACGTTACATTGGAGGAAAACCACCACGAGAATGTTTTAGGGAAACCTCATAGTCTCACTTAACCCGCGGTCTTTCCCGTAGTGGGACGAGTATCTTTTAAAGGTTTCTCTCGCATTACCAAATACCTACTGCATGTTGTATTATTATACACTTTCCCACTTTAGTTGAGTTAAACGTTTTTGGAAAGAGCATGATGTGCACGTAGATGCTGCATACGGAATCATTCTGCATGCCAGCCCTTTTGAGCAACAATACAATACATGTATGTATGAGTAACAACACGGTCGTGGACATACGGCAGGTGATTCACAGTCACGGTCTTATCGTACGAGCTTATGAAGCAGGCTGCAGGAAAAAGTGGTAAAACCCCACGATCCACACATTTTACTTTATTCGGTGACAGAACGGTGAATGTAACAGATACGAGGATTGACCACTAAGTCAAGTGGACTTCAACAGACTGGCCTCCTGCATCTTCTCTACTCTCTATCCACGATCCACGTGTTCGCACGCCGTTCGTTCACAAATGAATTAACCAATCACAGACAATCTATGTAAATTCAAAGTCAAAGTTAAATCAATTTAAATAAAGTTCGGTTCGAAAAGAAAACCTGCACATTGAGAAGAACCGACTTGAAACACAGTCAAGCATCATTTTTCCAACATCATTAGTTATTTTAAAATGCAATATGTATTGATAAGGCCAGTAAATGCATGTGTAGAGAGGGATTATTCCCAGATTATTGTTTCCTCTTCAATGAAATCGCAAATTTTGTAGTAACGTTCTTCCAATCAGTGTATACGTTTAACAATATGTTTAAATCTATTTTCCGTGGATTGAGTAATTTCTTCAGAAGTTTACTTATAAAAATGAACACAATTGCCCAAACATGACCCACTTGACTTTTGTTAATTTAAATTTAGGAATAACTAGCTGATCACGACCACGCGTTTCCACACCATTAATAACGACTTTCTTTTGAAATTGATGAATATTTTTCAAACTGTCGTCTAATTTAGAATCTAACATTCAATCGTAATCTAACAACAACAATCGTAACATTTGAGTTATAAATTGTACCAAATTACTTGTCATGAAATGGGTTAGAGAATTCGGCAATCATAATTTTATTAATTTTCTCTGAAATAAAAAATCATTTTAAAAAAGACATTATTCGTTAAGCAAAAATTAATGGTTCACATTTTTGCTTTGCTTTACAATTCTCAACCCTATTTTTTTACTTCTGCTTCACCCTCTCAAGTCGTTCATTATCCGAGACACCTGGTCTTAATCTACAGAAGTAAGAAAAAATAAATATTAACGTTTCAAATCCCGGGTAAAGCCGGGGTGTATCGCTAGTTTTATATAAACAAAATACAACAAAAGAATTTTATTACGTTCGTAGAAATAGACATGTGGTTTGCATTCGTTGCGTTTTTAGTAATCTGTAACATAATACCAACTATAACATTTTCCTTGTTGGCTCAGTAACACTTACTATAAGACAATTCAACGGAAAACATAAAATCAATTGTACCTATTTTATTATAATTCCGCAACCAAAACGAAAAAAAAAAACATTAAGCTTCATCATGTCCGTCTGTCTGTCTGTACGTATGTCACAGTCAATTTATTCAGTCATCTTTACACCTACTAAGTTGAAAAGCACAGAAAAGTAAATTGATGATAATCTAAAATCAGAATTGAGAAAGAAAAAATTAAATAATGAGTACTCTGACTCAATTTATTTTTATCCATAGAAGGAATCTGTGAGCATTATTTCAAGTTTACAGAACCAGTGATTTGGGCTGTGCTTTGATATGCCAAAATCAGTAGGGAAAAAAATCATAATCAGTTTTTAGCCATAAATAAAAAATGTTGTTGTCGCTGCTAAGCGAAAAACTTGAGAACCACTGAACCGATTTAGCAATTTTTTTTCTCATGTTCGTAATAGAATAAGGTTTTTATGGGCAGAAGAATTGGAAAAGTTTCCGGAAAACTGGAAAATTCAGTAAAACTGAAAATGCTTTTTCTATGAGATTTTTGTATGAACTCAAGACCATAACTGACGAAACATAACATTACAAATTAATTGTGAGCCTCAGCAAAGCGTGGCCGGACAGAGCTAGTCTGTAATAAAGTTTAGGCTGGGGGCAGGGACGTGGTAATCCGTACACAAAATCAGGTCTAATACGGACGTCCAACTCTCCTGACTTCAATTCGGTAGTGGTGTGATTTACATGAAATCGAGAGTAAATGTTATAAATAGAAACATAGAAAATAGTTTCTTTGATAATACATATCTTCACGCTGTATCCCTATCAGCAGTAGTGCGCATTTCATAGACAAATAGACTGTCTTCTTAATGTCTTCTCCGACAATATGCTAATTAAATAAAGTAAAAAAATAAATCAAAGAAGCATAATACTTTTGTTAGATTTATTTTATTACATCATTTAAATAGCATTGTTAATGTAGACAGTGTCTATTTGTCTCTATGGAATGCACGCCATAGGTTTCTGAGTGGTAGAGCCGTGCTGTATTGCAGCACGAATTGGGCCGGCACGCCCGGTGAAATACCACCCCTCACAGAATATCGGCGTGTATAACAGCATCTATTGCTGTTGTTTCGTTCGGTGAGTGAGAGTGCCGGTGGCCCATCACCTCCTCCCCCTCCTTTCCTTCTTTTCCCTATTTCCCTGAAGGCCGGCAACGCACTCGTGACTCTCCGGATGTTGCGGGTGTCCATGGGCGGCGCTGGTCACTCTCCATCAGGTGACCCACTTGCTCGCTTGCCCCCTTTCTCCATAAAATAAAAAAAAACTGTGCCGTTGATAACGTAAATTCTGTGCTGCGAAATTACCAATCATATTTCTCGAGCGCGTTATTAGTGTTCGAAAACTTGGGACCTAGTTAGTTGTAACACGACATAGACCCGTTTAATTTAGAATTGTAAGATGTGTACAAGTAGTGAAAGTTTAAAAATATTAATAAGATCTAGTAAGGTCGACCGAAAAAAAAAGGTAGTCCGAGAGATCGGAGCGCCAAGCGTCGCGGTCCTTACATACGTCTTTCGCTTCCTCAAATCATCATTCTTCTCACACATTTTCGCCTAGGTATGTGAGTATCATTCTTCGTTGATATTAGGTAAATAAATCTTGCGGGTGGTAGAACCTTGCGCGGACTCCGTGTGAATGAATCGCTACCAATACATAGCTCGCCATCTCACTCGCTAATCCTGTCGCCAAACAGCAGTGCTTATGCTGTTGTGTTTCCGTGTGAGAAAGGTGAGACCCAGCCGGTGACATTTCATCTTAGTCCTCAAGATTGACAACGCATTTACGATCTGGAGTACTTGCTTAGCCTTGTTATTGTAAATGTCTATGAACCACTCAGTATACTTACCACCAGATTGCTCATTTGACTTCCCAGTAGTACAAAAAAAAAAAAATACTAGCTGTACCCGCGACTTCGTCCGTGTGGAAAATTTATCCGTGACTTCTCCGGGTTACCGAGGTTACCCGAGATAACTATATTGTTGGAGGTCTTCAAAAAAGGTTTTTTCTATTTTAGAACATCCGGCATATTGGATTTATGCTGACGTCACATAAACAGAAACCTTCCCCTGCGTATTCCAGTTCATGTGATGATACCCATATTGTTGGTGTTGAAAAAAAAATCATTTCCTATTATGGAACATCCGCCATATTGGATTTACGTTGACGTCACATATACAAAAACCTTCTCCTGTGTGTTCCATTTAATTTAATACCCATATTGTTAGTGTTGAACAAAAAACTTATTTTCTAATATGGAACGTTCGCCATATTAGATTTATGATTATGTTACATACATAGAAACCTTCCCCTGCGTATTCTATTTCATTTGATACCATATTGTTGGTTTTGAATAAAAAAAAATTTCTTATCATGGGACATCCACCATATTGGATTTATGATAATGTCACATATACAGAAACCTTCTGTGCATCCCTTTCATTTGATACCCATATTGTTGGTGTTGAACAAAAAAGTTATTTTCTGAAATGGAACATCCACCATATTGAATTTATGATGACGTCACATATTATACAAAAACCTTCCCTTGCGTCGTTCATTTTATTTGATACCCATATTGTTGGTGTTGAGCAAAAAAGTTATTTTTTATTATGGAACATCCGCTTTATTGGTTTTTTGATGATGTCACATATTTATATAAAAAACCACATATCATTTTTTGAAAAGCAAAGTATATATTTGTTTTCGGGCACATACTATCTCTGTACCTTTCATCGTAATCGGTTCAGCGGTTTAGCACTGACCCTATAAAGTCTAGGTTCCCAAACTTATTTTGTCTACTGAGTCGAGAGCTCATGCAGTCGTTGTCTAAGATGCCTCCTAGCTAAATGAAATTACAAATCACCCCCCAGGCCTCTACACAACGCCCCCATTTTTTTTCTGGGTCTCCTACCGCCCCCCTTTAGGGCTGCAGCGCCCACAGATTGGCGTTATCGCCCACTTTGGGAATGGGTGCTATAAAGTTTCACTCCCCTTTTCACCCCTTTAGGGGTAATTTTTTGATAAAAAAGAAGTCTGTGTTTTTTAATACAAGAGGTTTATCCCTGCACCAAATTTCATCTTAATCGGTTCGGTAGTTTAACATTTCACATACAAAGTTTCATCTTCTTTGTCATCTCTTTAGGGGCAGATTTAAGAAAAAAAGTAGTCTATGTCCGTTCCCTGCTGTCAAACTATCTCCATGGCAAAAATAAAAACCAGTCCGGCGATTTAGCCGTGAAAATGTATCAGACAGACTTGCATTTATAATATTAATTATAGTATGGATAGTATGGATTAATACATATCATCACGCTGTATGTAGAGCGGAGAGAACGCCAAGCGTCGCGGCCTTTACATACTTCTTTCGTTTCCTCAAATCTATTCATTCTCCTCACACATTTTCGCCTAGGTATGCGAGTGCTTTTGACATTTCCGTCGGCTAACATTGGCTATTTGATCTTCGTAAGTCAGCCTTCCTTGGCTTCTTTAACCACTCGCTTTCGCTCTGTAAATTTTCTTCGTCGGTCTTTCATCACTCTTTCTTTCTATGTGCCCGATCCATCTAAGCATTCCTTTCTTTATTTTAACAATAACACTGTCGTGCAACCCTGTCATACAGCGTATCTCTTCATTGCTTATCCTGTCCTCAAGGGTGACACCTTAAAGGGATTTCGACCGCATTAATCTTACTTTCACTCGTTTTCGGCCATATCCAGGCCTCACTGCTGTACAATAAAGTAAACAAATTAAATATTAGGCCAAATCGTTAAAAATCTAATTTACTAAAATAATCCCAATAAAGTATTGTATATTATGTGAACACATTAACAAAGCTACGTTAGTCATGCTGCCATATTCAGGCGCGGATATAGGATTTTCCTTGAGGGGGGGGAGTATTTTATTATATTTGTCTATTTCATATTATTATTATTAAAATTTTACTTTGTTAACTCAGCTGTTTATCTGTTTTAACAAACTATATGAAATAAAATATATATAACTAAAGGAAATAAGTAACAACTAAATTGGAATATTTTTTTAAAAACATTATTTCCCTTAGAATTACATAGTTCCAGGTAAATGCACTATAGGTCAGTAAGGCAGCACAATTTATCAACGCGAGTTGAACCGCAGAGATTTTGAGTTGAACCGACTAAAAAAATTAATTATGTAATTAAAACATCTACTTAAGTTTAAAGTGTGCTTAATTATTGTTTTTTTAACTATTACTTATTGTTTTTTAAATATTTTATCAAGCTATGTAGGGACTTAGAGTACATATAGCTTGTTTAATTTATACTCTAAGCTAAGCTTTGTAATAATGGTCGTCTCGGGGGGGATAATTGCACCCATTGGCTGCAAATCCGCGCCTGGTCATATTATGACGGAATTGTAGGCATAATACAAAAATATCACGCTGCTGCAAGGATTTCCAGGTACTCAAGTGTCAAGGTAATCTCGCTGTAAACTTGGCTAACTTGCTACATTCGCAAAATCGTACACGACTCATATTACTTGTCTCCTACAAAGGAGTAGTTTGATCATAAGTTCATGAGTGGACTGTGTAATCTGCGACCTTTGTCTATGTTAATGAGACACTGTGTGTACAGAATTATCTTATTATAGATGTATATTTATAGTAAGCACACTGCGTTTATCTTTATTATACATAGCTCGATTATTACATTAGTTATCGAGGCATACGTATACATTTAAGAGTCCACCTATATATAGCTATGCAGACTTTGGTATGTTTAGTGACCTGTATCTCGATATCTATGAAGGCCGAGAGTTAGATATTTGGATACATACAACTTCAACTCTTTATCTTGAAATCCTCAAAGGTGGAAGCATGGTCGGAGAAAAAAATCTCGATAAAAAAATTCCACAAAACCCTGTTTTCCACAAATATCCAGTTGCATCTCCGAAATTCTACAGAATTTTAAAATGATTTTTACTAAAATTGATAGGTAATTATAATATCTCAAATCTCTAAAACCAGTTTTTTAATTGGTAATGTAGTTTTCTTATAAATTACAACTATGTGCAAAAACAAATGTTGAGATTTCTCCGCGCAAAAATATGATCAAATCGCAACTGCGAAAATCAACTTTATTGTTATGGGGTGATGGACGAATTCGGTTGCACTGGGCTACATAGGCCGAACTCTTAAGTAGTATTATTTAACTTTATTTCAATCAAAATTATTTTTACGTTAATGTCGTCAACTTACGGATACAAATCTATTATTATTTCATAGTTATTAGCTATTCCCCGCGATTTCGTAATCGTGAAATTAAAAAAATAGCCAAAAATATAAAAAAAATTGCTCGAAATTTAAAAAAAAGTTTTGAATCTCAACAACAGTGCCATCCACCGGGTCCAATTATAACTAAGAACTATGCGGTTTAATCCATAAGAAAAAAAAATTCATCAACATCAATCAAGTAGTCAAGGAGAAGAATTCCGAAGGGACGCACACCGAATTTTTTTATATAAAGATACCCATACTTATAACTGGAAGTGTATAGCCTATATCATCACGTTTAATAGTGACCCTCTCACATATCGATTTTATAACTACGCATTATATCAACGGACACAGGGTACGCGCGCCGCATGCTCAATTGCATCCAAGTGGTCCATTACGAGTAGCGGCGACAAGTACGAAGTACCGTTACACAGTCACCGGTAGGAGCAGATAGTTGACAGTTCGTGTCAGCCTTCGATAGTTGGGAAGCTCAGAATAATGACAGCATAGAAATCGCGCAAAGACAATAACAAAATAACAGTTCATACTATTTTTACTTACGGCTTTGATAAGGATTAAAGAGGATACATAATCTATAGTTAGAAATAATCTTGAAATGTCTGCCTGTGATTTTGGAAGGTAACTTCTTAACTTATGCGGTTACTAATCTGTTTGTTTGTCCGTGCTAATCTCCAAAATGGCTGAACCGATTTTGACAGGACTTTCATTGACAGGCAGAGAGAGGGCTTATCAGAGAATCATCTAGGCTACTATACTCATCAGAACAAGTCGTCCTTTTATATCTGAAAAATGCCATTAACCAAAGCGGGTGAAACTGCGAAACACGGTAATTAAATAATTGTATGCACAATTTAATTCAACTACATACTTATTCTCTTACTTTTTGACTGAACCAATTGAACTTTTTTAAATTATACTGAAGTCTGGTTGATACCAGATGTTCCTCCAGTTCGTTGTGGTTACCGAGCGGGTCCTGGAGATCTTTTTAAAAATAAGAAAATGCTCTCTAAAAAAGGACGTAGTTTATATCGATTTAGAAAAGTACAAGAATTTTAAGTGTCCATCGCGAAGTTCAAACTCAGACTGTTTTTGTTTATCAAATCGGAATTATGAGGAAATGCTAAATCATTATGTAAATTGCAATTGACATGTGAATGCAACGTCATCGAAATAGTTCGTATACAGTTGCCATGGAAGGGCAATTGCAATGGACTGGCTGTTATAACAGTACCCATAGCACAAACAAGCCTAATGGTCAATGTCTAGGGTATTTATTATTATTTGGTGCATTTTTCGACGGTTTGTTTATTATTGCGATGACACAAAATGGAGGCTACTGTTAAAAATTCCAAAAAAAATATAAAAATATATGAATTGTGTTTTGGTAATATCTCAGACTACGACGATATTCCCCATCTATCGTTTTCTGTGCTACAGAACTGGGCAGTTCTGTAGCTCCGGCTAGAAAATCAGACTACGACGATATTCCCCATCTATCGTACATGTAGAAGCGATTAAAAGGGCGTCCCGACCTTTCGAAGTGAAGACTCTCTGGTCATCGATACGACCCCGAGGAGGCCATCAGCGCTGCCGTGGCATTTCGATGATGACAGGGGGGCTGTCATTGCCTCCTCGAAGAGTATTTCGGCACAGTGCGAGTGGGGCTCTGGCATCTTCCATATATACGTCATACATGTCACAAATGTCATACATACTACGAAAGTTACCACTAGGTGTCTTCTATAGTGTTTATGTATAGTTACTTATAATATATTTACCTATTTTTTTGTTTCTATTTTTTAATAGACTGCATGCTGTGTTTGCGTATAAGTGGTTATACAATTAATCCAAAACAGGTTCTTATTGTCTTAAATATATTCATACTGTAATAACTATTAGCAAACCAAAATAAATCATATATAAACAAGGATTTGAAGATCTCCGTATCTATTTGACCATCACAATATCCTACTCAAGCATAACAAAGCCTGAATTTAAATAATTGTTTTAAAGTGGTATATCTACAAAGCAAATCACAGACTGTCCCACGTTTTGATAGTGTCCAGTGTCCATTGTCCATAATATAATCTGAAAATAATGTCTTATGGACAGTAATCATGAAGATCAACACTGAAATTAGTATGTGTTTATTGCTCATTAAATTCATATCAAATATCCTACAGAACAAGATGTTGCAGTCGGGCACAACTCTCGAGCCCATCCATCATAGTCTCTGACAAATAAATATATTTTTTACAAGTATATAAAGTTCATCTCGTGTATGGTAAAATTCTGCAAAAACAACAATGAAAACTGCTGCGTCGATATTACCACAGACACAATATAAAAAATAGGTCAATCGATACACGTATAGGTACTTGATTCCGGTGACATGAATGAGGTTTTCACTACTCCACACCTGAGTAAGCACGTGGCTATTATAGCCTACACTGAAGGCGAAAACTGTTATGTTAAAAGAATTCGTGAGACTTTGACCACAGGCATAAAAAAAGTCAGAATGGTAAACCTACGAGTACTAAATTTTGACTTTTTAAATCGCTTCACGATCACATATCAGTGGAAATATCTTTACTGAAAGTCGGTTTTTTGAAAAACAAATGTTTAAATTACTCAATAAAATATTCAAGCATTCTATTTTTTTAATTACCTATTATGTTTTTGATTATGCAAATATAAGGTCATATCTATACATGTATATAAATAAAATTGAAGTGTCAGTCTTTGATTTCAAAATAAAGGCTTCTTCTTAAGCTTATATGGTTATTTTCACGGAATCGAAACCCAAACAGTCTTTTTTAAATTTTGTCTGTTTGTCCGGCATAATCTCCGAAACGGCAGAACCGATTTTGGTCAAATGGTCAAAGATGCTCCCTAACTAAACAAGTGTCGTTCATTTTATAAAAACAATGTTATATTGCACACGTGATAAGTTGTAAAACCATCGCCACTTAAAATCGGACCGTCACCGACCCTACCCATACGTGAATTTCTTTCAAAATCTCGACACTGTAATAAGAAGGCGAACAAAAAAAATTCTTAACCAGAAAACCACACCATACTTATCTTGAAAAAAAAACAATAATTAAAATACTTTCATTCATATCAACTGTGGCGTTGTTATCTCCGCATACTTACCTTGCAAGTAGCTGATCCGGTTGCTATTGAAAAACTTGAATTACGATAATTACTGAGACTATTAAACGGTAATTGTTGTTAATTAATACTGAACCTACATAATATTATATAAAAACCAACGTGGTATATACGTAACCAATCGTACACCAATTGTAAAATATATAATTAATTTTCTCAATATCTCCAACAAAAAAATTTATGTATAAACCGACAAAGAACGTGTCAAGCAACTTAAAAATTCCGCGACAATTTTGGGTTTCATTTTTTCCTTTTAGTCGTGAAACCCTAGCTGCGAATAATTTCAACATTCGAACTCGATCGCGGTCTATAACTCTATAGTATCGACAGTTGGCAAAAATAAAGTAGGTTAACAAAAAAATTTTACGGTCAGCACACTAAGAGGCTATTATTAAGCGACACAGAACACGCGGTTTCACTTTTTCATGAAAAAAATGAGAACGAACTGAAATAAATATTTGCTTACACTTACTTTCTCCAGAATACCAAAATGTTTGATACCTAGCTAGCTAATGCCCGACCGAACTTTCGGTTTAAGCAAGTTTCGGTGTAAAATTGAACGTATGGCTTCGTTCAATTTCGGCAGCAAACCTACTCATTCGACGAATTCGTGACTTTTCGCGCTGCTTTCGGTGGCGGCTTTCGGGATAGTAGCAATTGAATTTGTAATCTATAGGTTATAATATTAATGTAATCCATATAATATACGTAGGATTTAATATATTTTATTTAAAAAATATTGTTAAGTGTGACAGCTTTCAGAACGGATGTGTGCGAAAGAAAGGTGTGAAAGGGATGAGAAAAAAGGAAGATGGCGCGAAAAAGGTATTAAATGATGTGTGCATGCAGGTGTAAAGTTCTATTTAAATTAAAAAGTTCAGCGCAAATATCATCTTTTATTTCGAATCTCTCATATAATTTATATTCCATTTTTTTCATTTTTGACTTCAATGTAAACAAGCAAGATAGTAACTAAAATTTCGCTAAGTTTTCACCGTTCACTGGTGCGGCATATCACACGTAGCACTCTAATAACACCGATTTTTTGTTATATACACACATACATACATATCTTCACGCCGTATCTCTAACGGGGTAGTCAGAGGACGCAGCGCCAAGCGTCGCGGTCCTTACATACTTCTTTCGCTTCCTCAAATCTCATCATTCTCCTCACACATTTTCGCCTAAGTAGGCAATGAGTGCTTTTGATACTTCCGTCGGCTAACATTCTATCTATTTGATCTTCATAAGTCAACCTTGGTCTTCCTTGGCTTCTTTTACTACTCACTGTTGCTCACTCATTCTTTCCATGTGTTCGAACCATCTTAGCATTCCTTTCGTTATATACACGAAACTATGAAATATGCGCATATAACACTAATATTACCAATATAATACAATATTGAAAAAATTTTGGTATTTGTCTAGCGTTTTGTTTTTAATTTGTAGTGTTACCTAAAGGTTGCCTATGTTCCTATAGATCAAATTAGTATTATTAATCCGTTCACTCTAATTATGTGAGTGACACGATTCATTCGAAATGTAAGAAAGAATAATAACAGAAGAATATTATTGTTTGCGATGTACAAACAATAATAATCTCCTATTCTCTATATTTAAAAGTTTTTTAAAAATACAAATTTTTACACTTATCATGACGTTTTAAGTCTTGGTGGTTTTTATTGAAGCACACAAACGGACAAAAATTGTAAAAATGTTTGTTTTACTCATAAGTAATAAGTATGACAACTGAATCAATTATTTGCACAATAATCCGTCTCTAGTTACATTATAAATGTCATAGTCACCACATTTGTTTGCATTAAGGACAAAAATTAAAAAATGGCATTTATATATACTAATATTACAAAGAGAGAGACAGTTGATTTTCTAAGTTTGTTTATATTTGGAGAATAATCCCTGAAACCACTGAATCTATTTGTAAAATTCTTTACTCTTTGAAAGGCACATTATTCCAGTTGCACTTTGGTGTTAGAGGAATATTACGTATACGACCGGAGCGAAGCCGGGACGGAGGGTTATAAGTTTGTTTATAAAAATAAAATCAAGTTAATGTTTGTCGAAAACACTGGCAAACCTAGGTGAAAATGTGTGAGGAGAATGATGAGATTTGAGGAAACGAAAGAAGTATGTAAGAACCGCGACGCTTGGCGCTCCGTCCTCTCTGACTATCCCGTTGAGGATACAGCGTGAAGATATATGTAAGTTGTTGTTTATATGTTCAATTTGAAACATTTTTTCACTATGTAAAAGACCGTACATTATTCCAAATGGACATAGGCTATATATTATGTATGCTATATATTATGTATTCGTCCCGAGCGAAGCCAGGACGGACCGCCAGTGTAAATGTAATACTTGGAAGCTCAACAAACCATGGTAGAACAGTATTCGCGCACCTGTTCGCGCAATACTTCCGCCAGATGGTAAGAAGTACTGTTTGTAACACAATACCGGCGAATAAAAGTGAAATCATTTATAAGCCACAAGGAAGCAGTCGTAAGGGTCGTCAGAAATGGTATATTGGAATGGTATGACTTTTAGGGTTGTGTACAATAAAATTAACAAAAATGTCAAAACGGCACTCTTATTACCTAACTTGCAGTCAGCATGCGACAGCCAAATATCGCGCGATATCTGCTGTCAAAACGAGAATTTGTAATAATGTAATTTGTACAGTGACGCTATATCTACTGCAAAAATTACATTTTACGGTCATGGCGCAATAGACACGCAACCGTCATACATTATACAAATTTTTATTACAATTAGTCACCGCTCGGAAACGATCTCGTGGCTGTCGCTGTCTGCAAATTTTTAGGTAATAACCCCGCCGGTCGCGTAGTGATCGCGTGGCTGTCGCTGTTTGCGAATTTTGTCTGCGAACTAAATGTCAATACGTCCAATTTTCAAGACACGGTATCAATAAACCGCAGAAGTAGTGACACCTCGATGAGTGACACCGAAGACTTTCAACGTTTAATCGAATTAAACTTCCAAAATAATTCTCTGAAAAGCATGAGTCAACTCACCAACTGTGTTCACCGCAAACCAATCAATAGCCAACAGGAAAACCCATTTACATAAATCGTCAGTTGCAGGAACAAATAAGATAAGGAAATAAGAGAAATTGGACTTATCAGGCGATTAAAGTATTTTAGACGATTATTCGATTTACGCGCATTATTTTATATATACATAGAATTCGTTTAAATACCAATCGAAAGAGCAGAAATTAATGAGAAAATGAGAACTATCGATAAAGAAAATGTATTTCAACGGTCCGTCAAGAAACGCTCGGGCTAGTTGGTATTTGTAAGTTAATTTTGGTGTTTATTTAGAAACCGAAGGTCAAGTCTCATGAAGATTAATTGGTCTGTGTATTAGCAGATATAATTATTATCAAAGCAAATACTCTCAATAAAAGTACAGGATTTCATATGCATCAAAGAGCGATGAAATCTGAACAGATCCACAGTATAATTATTTTCGGTAATTTCTCTGTTACAATTATTAGATACACGAATTACGATATATCGATCAAGGCTATAGTCAAACAACTGACAATAAGTACTTTCAAAACCGGAATGCTGAGTTTCTTATTCTCAACGCAAAAACTTGACAATTCATCTTATGAGTGCGCCATACATTAACTGTCCGTATATGAACAACGAAATTATTATAATACTAAACGGTCGATGTACCAGGAAATCATACCGAAGGTGGAGGTTGCGTAACTATCGATCATTGAACCAGTCGTCTACTATGGCCAATGACCGGCGACAAAAAATCACTTCGAGCCGATGTCGTTGTTTGAACCATTTCTAGAATGTCACGATCTATAATTTTTTATCGACGCGGTCCATTGGAGGTGTGGAAGTGTTGAAACTTGACACAGGATTAAGAATGAAAAGCGCATAAATATCCAAATAATAAAGTCGGTTAAAAGCGTCTCGGAAACGCATTAATATATGATCCCGTAACAATTTCGGACAAAGTAGAAATAAAATTAAAAAAAAAGATCTAACATTTTTAATGTTATTTATTTTTTGTTCACTGATTTTAACTCTTTCATGTGATGAATTCTTATAATTTTTAGCTATCTTTCAACCAAAATTCCGACCATTAACACGTGTTTCGCCTCATAATGAAGCATCTTCAGGATATTCCAGAGATCAGATTCGGTTAGCTAATTAACACCGATTCCTAGCAGCCATCCGAATCCAGCAGCGATTACAAGCAGCAGCAGTGATTATAAGAATTCATCATGTGAAAAGGATTGCAAAGTAACACTTAAGTCTATACAATACATCTCTTTGATTGACAAAAAAACTATGAAATCACATTCTGAAGATTAGGTACGAGACACATTTTTTAAATGAACATAATGCATCGGTCATCGTAAATAATAACGATTAATATCGTAACTGAAGGGTTGAATCGTTGGTTTCCTACGGTATATATACCTACCCTTTAAATTTATTGTTTTTGATTTCAGGATATGGGTTAATAATTTACATCGCTCTACCGAATTTCAACAAAATAGGCGTGTACAGATCACGAAAAGAATCAACTGTGACATGCTGATATGTAGACGGAGAGAAATATGACTAATTTTCAGTACTAGTTAGCTAAACGTGTCCATGAACAAGTTTGAAACTTTGGGCTGAAGACAAACCGACATAATTTATAAACTCATCACCGAAACTGAAAGGATTGAAAAAAAAACATATGAATTCATCTTCAAAACTAAGTTGATTCCGTTTTAGCCAATTCTAGTAAGGAAACCTAAAAATGACAAAAATTTAGACGAGAAAAAGCGCGATGCAAATTTTTATTTCTGCTAATAATAATCCTACTAATATTATAAACGCGAAAGTTTATGAGGATGGATGTATGGATGTTTGTTACTGTTTCATGTAAAAACTACTCAATGGATTTTAATGAAACTACAATAATATAGCTCATACATCAGAATAACATATATAATTTATAAAGATATTGTGTTTTTGAACTTCGCGCGAATGAAGTCGCGGGCAAAAGCTAGAAGTTAATAAACCAAGATAACATTTCGCTCCTACAAATTGTTTGTATTATATTTCAGACCTGTGTGTGTGTATGTGTGTGTACTGTGTAAGAATAATAATATTGCTGGCATTTCTGAAGCTGTCAAACCTTTGTTCAAATGCATTTGCATCAAACGATACTGAGTGACTACACATTAGACATTTAAAGAAAATATTAAAATATCTATCTTTTCAGGCAAAACATCGCAAATGCCAAAATTGATATAGTAAATAAAATCAGTGTCACAAGTAACTCTACTTTGAATGAATCTATATTTATAAAAAACACGTTCATTGGTTTTCATCATCGCTTAGCAGTTGTTAGTTGCAAAAGTCAGATCTATTTTGAACAGTAACATCCTTTCGTGAAGTAAGCATTCACTAAGAAAGGTTTGGAAACCCATCTTCTAAATGAGTGAAGAGTGAAAATCTATTGCATGAAAATTCAAATTTTCCGTTTACAAACGCGAAATATCGCAATCGGACCCTTAATATAATTTAAACAAACCAATGTAAGTATATAGACTTAAATATCATAAGATCAATTGTGCTTTATAGGTTATGTTCGAGACATTACTGAAAAGAAAGAACGAATACCACTTGAACGATAGAAGGCTATGTTCGAGACATTACTGAAGAGAATGAATGAATACACCTTGAACGATTGAGCTCTTTATGGGTTATGTTCAAGACATTACTGAAGAGAATGAACGAATGCCACCTGAACGATTGAGATTTTTATGGCTATGTTCGACATATTACTGAAAAGAAATAAAATAATGAAAGCATTTTCAATTTACTTTAAATTAAATATTAAGTGTTTATTCGTTTTTTGATAACCAAATCTTAAGAGGACAAAGTACAGAACAAAAATTGAAACGGAGCATACTTTTTACCAGATTTACTTGAAATTTTGCAATTACTCTATGACGCATATCATATAACCCATTTTGCAGCAGTTTTCAAAATTCAAGCCCTGAAAGATAAAATTCACGTCGTCATACTCTATAAAACCACTGAAGGTATTGAAATGGAATCGACACATTTAATTGCTTGATCTTTGGTCAAGGTTTTGAGCTACTACTTATGTATCCAAGCAAATCCGAGACGGGTGCCTAATTTATATTACGTTATAAAAAAGTGACAATGGAATAATGTCATTTTTAGATGTTCTTAATATCGTGGTTACCCCAATCACGCGCAGACGTCGTCTGTCGCATAAAAATCCGTGGTATGAACCCAAACATTAGAAAGCAAAGCACGAATTGCTAAGGAACGAAGCCAATTTCCCACCGGCGTGGCAGCAGTGTGTTTGTCAAGAATGTAAAATAACTTATTAAACTTTACACTCAAAATCGAAAGAAAAAATACAAAAGCATGCGCAAATTCTAAGGACTGATCGATTACTGACGAATATGAAAAGATTTCCCTTAAGCTACATAACGACTGAAGTTGTCAATTCCACCATATCAAAAATATTAAGTGTAAAAAAAGAAAAGCCCTGTCTCGAAATTTTTCTATTTTTCTCCGTAAAAAGTTGTGAGATATTATGTAGAATCAAGTCTAGCTTTTTTATCACCCTTGACTCTTCGTTTATTTGTAACTACAGACGTTAATTTATGAAGAATATTTGGTTGCTAAAAAGTTAGGTCTTGACAGCTTTTCCCTCCTGATAGAGAGTGTAAAGTAATCGAAGGGGAGCAAGAAAGTGCCGCTGTGAATTTAGAGCACGAAAGGGCGTACCCTTTTTTTTGAAGCAACTCATAGCCTTTTTGATCCTCCCATGAATGAGAGTAAATGTGTGAAATTTCTATTTTCAATGAATTCAAACTTTTATCTTTTATAATATAAATATCTACCATCACTTTCTTAATTTTGTCGCTGGCTCACTGTCAATTGAACAAACTGAAAAATTAAAATGGTGAGTTGAGGCTAATACAAACGCTTATGGCTCTACGTGAGATATTACAACTGTTTGCGGTGAAACCATCACGATAGTGGATTTTTTTCTAATTCTTTTTAGTGAGATCAAATTATTCTTCATACAATAAACTAGAAGATCAATGCGATCACGATAGAAATATCATCCTTTATTTCCTGCAACACAACCTATCAGAATGAATCATTGTAATGAAATCTGAACATACCTTCGCATGCCTGATGAGGTATCCAATGAGGACATCCTTCTTCTTTTCTTTCTCCTGGGCTTGACAGACGCCCACATTCAGCCCCATGACGATGGTGCGCAGTAGGCCGCCCTCACATGCGTCCCACAAGAATTTTGGCGTGTAGCACATTACAGCCTGCAATCGAAGACAATCGTAAGCCCCTGATGTAACAAGAACTCGTAGAACAAGAACAAGAACTAGTAGCTTTAGAAAACAATAGTGAATACGTAATGCGCATTTAGATACATTCAGTAAATTTTGAGTTATATCCGAACAAACATAGACATATCTTCATACCATTTTCCATCCAGGGTCAGAGAGCGAAGGTGCACAAATCACAGTTTGACACTACTTTTGTAAAAGTATTTCAGCTTACAGATGCAGTAAGGTTTTTAGCCTAAGTTCCTTTTTATGAGCCCTATTCCTCGCCAACATTTACGACCTGCGCGGGAAGACAAGTCCAATTCTCATCATCCCATCTCAATTATTTTCTCATTACTATCTTCCGTATTGACACGATTCTGGTACCTTTTCGTAATAATACAGATAAAATCTAATTTTAAACTAGAGAAACTGTGAAGAATATATCCGGAGATAACTGTTATCTCATAAAAAGGCGGTCACCAGTTACCACCCATATATAGTAACCTATTACTAATCAATAGCCACCAACTCGCGATATACGTCAACGGTTAACACCGTCTGCGGGACCGTTAGATGCGTGTGCGCCGGTACACGACCCAAAATTGTACCAAAACGATGACACCAGGGTTGAATGTAGGTCATCGAAAAATTATCACGATAATACTAGTTTTCACATATTATTATCGTCTAAGACTAAATATTTACTAATTCTTGGAAGGTAAATGCTCATATAGACTATGTTTATAATATTATTCAGATTCCAAAAACAATGTTTCACTTTACAGAATTATTTCTACCCAATAACGACTTCTGGTAGTTAAATTAGCAGTTACTGTTAGATTTTTTAACTTTTCGAAAATCTACTGAAAAACTTTGGTCAATGACGTCTCAATAAATGTCAAAACACGAAAAAGCTAGTAATCGCTAGTAATCACCAGTAGTAGTAGTAATCACTTCTTGCCTTATTTGGTTACAGGGCGTGTCCTTTAGACATCAAAGACGACCAAGGCTGACTTATGAAGATCAAATAGCCAAACTGTGAGCTGACGAAAATGTCAAACCACTCTCAAATTAATGCCTGAAGTAATATATCATGAAGACAGCATTACGAAGATTTTTTTATGGCGGAGGCGACAAACGAGCAAGCGAGACACCTGATGGAAAGTGATCACCGTCGCCCATGGGCACGCAACGTACGGGGAATCACGCGTGCGTCGCTAGCCTTTAAGGAAAGAGTATAATAGGCTTGTTTCTTGAAAGTCTCTAAGTGATGTGACCCGAAGATAGTGTCGTACTAATTTCAAATTTAAAACAAATTATTCAAGGTCATTGCAACGTATTTTTAAAATCTAAAACCAAAGGAACTTTCATTATTATTAAGAGTCCGCTAATAAATCCATTAAGATACATTTTCCAAACATTGAACAAAAAATACAATATTTTTCTATACTCCAAGAAATTATGTAACAATAAATACTAATACAGTATTAAATAACAATATTTAATACTAATAATGTGACCCCAAATCAAGGCACTAGGCTTATAGCACGAATATCAAACAAAGAACCGGGGAACTCCTCTGTAACACCAAGACTCCAAGACAATTTGGAAAAATTGTGTATCCTAAATGTACAACAACATGTTTAGAGATATTGTACAAAATCCAGCCCTACGAACGTATGAGAATCGTGATAATCTTATTAACGCGTTTGGTGACTATTTGCATCTAATAACAAACGCTTCGTTCTAACGGAGCTAGACCTGATTACTCACACAGCTAATATTAGGATATCAGTAATAAAGACGATTCGTCACTAGCAAAATCGAATAATGAGATTACGCACAAATCCTTTCCGTGACAAAACTCATCAACTGACTATTACCGTTCTATGAGGTTATTGACGAAAAATGAATTTTAAAACCTTAGTTCACTGGAAATTGAACCCGGAACGCACACTTTGGAAAAAAATTCTCCATTCGGTGAGGCGGTCAATAAATGTGTATAACGACAAAATGTTGCACGGAGGTTCTTTATACTTTATAAAATCTAATGTAGGTGAAAACAAAAAAAGATTTTTGTTATTTCAACCCCTAAGGATTAGAAAAGGGGTGTCGAATTTATTATGGGAAAAAAATTAAAATATGTTAAATAATCCAAATACATTATATGTATAATTACTACTAACCGATAAGTTATTATTATGTAGTTATTAATAATATATTTGTAATATATTAGGAATATATATGTATTCGTTTTGATTTCATCTTTTATTAACCCACTTCAAAAAGGAGGAGGTTCTCATTTTGCTTGAATTTTTAATTTACTCTTTTTTACGTATGTTACGTGATATCTCCGGATGCACATAATGTGTATGTAAAAATAATTAAAGATAATCTAGGGATGTTCGCGAAAAGGGTTGGGAAACCCTGACCTATAGAGAGATAACGATAAAGAATTTTTTGTAGCTTCAAATGACAATGCCCCAAAACTGTGGAACTTTGCCCCATCCACAAATTTGCATGCCCAGTATTAATATTTATTTTATAGTATGGGCTATTAAGAGTACTTCGAAATAGTATAATAACTAAAGCGAAATAGCTAGCGAATATAAAGATATCACAAAAAAACAAATTAAAAGCGCCTGCCAAAAAATAGCACGGACATCGCGAAATTTTAAAACGACTACAGAAGTAGTCGAATACAGCCAAAGGTATAATAATCATATAGACAAACAAAGCACCCAGAAACATAGCAAGGGTTGTTATTTACATACAAGCTAATGAAATCGCCAGAAAAACAGGTTCACACGTATATGGTGTTGACATATATATATATATATATTAATAATATAATAAAATAAAATATAAATAAATAAATATATATATATATGTGTAGATGGTGTAGATGTAATTTCATAAAAAAGCGAAAAGTCAAGTCAATGACGTTAGGTGTGTCATAATTCAAACATAATGGGACAGCGTCGTTAATTTGCTATCTTCCTGTCAGTCATTTCATTTACGAAAGAAGTTATTTCATTTATAGAGATTTTCAGTAGAAGTTTAGAAAATCTAGCGATATTAATTTCTATGATATAGTCATTTTTTATCGTAAATCTGCATATAACTTAATGTAAGGAACAAAAATGTCAATGTTCACAGTCTTGTTCAGCCATAATGAACGTCTAGTCCAGCCATTCCCAAAGTGGGCGATAACGCGCCCTTGTGGGCGCTGCAGGCCTAAAGGGGGGCGGTAAGAGACCCAGAAAAAAATCGGGGGCGTTGTGTAGAGGCCTGGGGGGTGATTTGTAATTTCATTTAGCTAGGAGGCATGTTAGACAACGACTGCATGAGCTCTCGACTCAGTAGACAAAATAAGTTTGGAAACCAGTGGTCTAGTCAATAAAAATACTTCTTATTTTGATCATTGTTTGCGCTACCTTAAGAAAGTTATAAACCACACAAAAAACCATAAGAAATTTAAATATATTTTTAAAATAGAATGGTTACTTTGGGACCAATGGTAGTGAATTTGGGCACTGTCGTGTAGAAGTTGAAAGCGACTAATCTGTAACCTAGTTATCTTTTAATCTCCAGACGGCATTAAAGGTATACACACCTGGAAGAACAGCACGAAACACACCCACTGGTAATACGTGTAGTATTTTTTCTCCTGTGTGCTATCGTATTCGTTCGCCACGCCTGGATGCGCCACTTCCTTCCCCACCTATGAACAAATAAATTCTCATTTTCGAATATTCACAATGGTAAATAGCTGAAATATAGCGTAGAGTGCCAGACTCTGAGAGGGTCTCTGGTTCGTTACGCTTGTCAAGTATCCCAAATACTCATTTTGTTAAACAAATAAGCACCGCTCACACTTAAATGATTTTTAAAGGCCCGTAATCATCATCTTTATTTAAAAGTGTATGATTTGAAATAGTTGAATTCGCTGGACCTCAAACTAACGGAGAGATGTATCTTGAGACCCAGTGCCTTCCCAAAACATTGTACAGATATACACAAGCACTACAAGATAATTACATTTCTATTAAATAAACAAGAATACAAAGTGAGAGAAAAAAAAGAATATTTATAAAAATAACAACAACGAAAAATGTATTTTCGATTAACTTAACTTTTAAGTAAATTGGGCTAAGTTAGGGTATGAATGCATTTTGTTAACAGTTATTATTTGTCTAACATGTATAGATGAGTGTGTCAGAATATGTGTAACTATAGTACTACGTGTGCGTGCGATTGTGTAAAAAAAATATAAAGAAATTATTGAAATGTGCCCTTTCATGGTAATTTATACGAGTAACTTTGAGTACGCTATTCAAAATATTCGTGTGTATGAAAATAAAGGAGACCCATACAATCGCAATAAAAGAGCATTTGATCACGTTAACTATTCATAACATTTAAAGCGATAAAACGAAACAAGGAGTCCAATCAAAAGAAAAGGCGCAGTACAGCCGTAAACCTTAGCGATAACCAGAAATGAAATGGTGTATGGGAACAGTAAAACAAATCGAATCATGTTGCAATTTGTAATCAGTCCCAGTTTCAAGTACTGTAGCTTGTTTACATGAGGGCTACTTCAATAATAATAGTGGTCTCTCGGTGGTTGAAATTCGACCAAAAATATAAAACAAACGCTATTTCCTTTAAGAGCAAGCTCTAAAAAGCATAAAAAGTTTTTGGCCTAGACTCCGCCCTCATATTCCGCCACCCGAACGCGACATTTATCGTTATAACTGAAATATTAATTGATATAATAAAATCTCCTTAAGCCAGTATTCAGTAAACTGTACTGTCTTCCTGTTAGCCGCAATTTTATGTAACTTACTCTAGTAATTTAAGAGAAATACTTAAAAATCTCTCAAAAAGGCGTCACATTGCAGAAAAAAAGTATCGAACGAAAATATATAAATTACGTTATGGTTTTAGGCAGTCGATAAAAAAATGTATGAAGAAATATATATTTAAATTTCACATTTTTAAAAACGCTCAAAATTTTGGCAGCCGGGTTTTAACGTAAACTCCACAGACTCGAAACAGCTCACAGTTCACATATACAAAATACACAGCTCAAAACTCATTCAGTCAAATTGTCAATAAGTACTGAGCGACAACAACGCATGGCCGGGCATAGTAGTTTAATTTTTGCTTTTTGACATAACGATTTCACCTAAAAAAAAATATATACTCTGAGGTTGATTAACTTTCATTAGCCGTTAAAAATCATAATTATAATAGTCATAAAACTATAATCCGACGAAGTATTAAACAAAGGCTTACAAATGAGACGGAATAACTACAATTTTTTGAATTCATTGGCGATGTTGAACGCTTGCAGCGGAAAGTATGAATAAAGCGCCTCCATTTTCACAGAATTTAACAAATTATAGTGTGATAATGATAAGTGATAAATCATATTTTGTTTAATTCAGCTTCTTAGATAGATAGATTTTTTTAGTGATGGCTTCTAATGTGACAAGCACATTAATTCTGCCAATGTCACGTATTGCAAAAGACACTATAAAGGGGTTGGCATAATAAGGAAAAAAAAAATTTTGATTTGCTGTTTTTCAGACAAATGTAGGTACCTAAAACAAATAAGATTATGTAAGGACAGATGACACACAAACAACTGGTTATAATATAATAGTATTAGTTATATATAATGTATAGCTAGTAATAATATAGTGGTATATAAATTATAACACAAACAAACTTCACATTATATTCAGCTTCTTGTTGGCGGTTCCAGTTCTAGTGTCTTGTTCTTTTGCCAATACGGTTTTTTCCCAAATCGATATTAGATGGGAGAACCTTGAATAAATAAATATAATATACTTATTTTGAATTTGAAATTATGTACTTTGAAACACTGTAAAAAATATATACACACCACACGACCTCAAATTATTAAAATTCCTTGGCAGACAAACGATTCAGTTTCACATACTAAGTATATTTATGTAAATACCCTCAACATATCCTGTATGAGATCGAATACATTGTCAAAAATAACAAATTTCTACTAAATTCTAAGATACAGATAAAATTTAAATGTTTCGTGAATTGAAACGTAAAAAAATATGTACCTATAAACTATTAAAATAATAAAATTAATAATTAAACTATAATTTTAAGACATTAAAAATAATCTAAGCAGATTTCCACATAACATATGAAAGCTATTCGTTCTTCTAGGATGTTGACATGGATGGAAATGTAGGATAGATTGAGATACAATTAAAAGACGTGCTTTCGTTAGCTCGTGTATTTCTCGACTGACTTCTTTTTTGACATTCAAAAATACCATATTCTTATTAAGGCGACGCATTGATAAACAATAATTTAATCCAAGATAGACCTGGTCTATGCAAAAGTGCGCGCGCTAGCTTACGCAAAATACAAAAAAGTACTTATTTTCGTTTGTTTCAAAAACCATAATTAATTTTAAAAAATCCAACTGCCATTTTGCAGAATATGTGTAGATTAAAACTATATAGAAAATTTAGAAAATAAATCAGTCCCGTTACTCCTAAAAATGTAAATCTCTGTTTTAAAAGAGGTTTCTTTGATATTTTTTTTTTGTGTTACAAAAGTTAACCAATCGTGTATCGCAACTGACAAAATAAAGTCCATGAAATAAAGAATCAAGTTACCAAATATCACTTTCATAATTATGTTTTTAGTCACTTAGAAAAATTGAGATCCCTGCCGTCAAAATTTCCAATGCGTTGCCTTAACTAGCAACAGCCTCAAATTAATAGTGTTGCCATTTCTTATCGATTATAATTATAACAGTTAATCACGAATATTGACAACAGGTAACACATAGAGGCACTAACATTTTTGAAAACTGCAACTTTCAAAGAAAAGAAAAATGCAAATGAGTCCATCCATTCAAAACCTATGATGATACAGACAAATACATAAACAAACAAGCACACAAACAAACAATGACGTCAACATTTCATTTCTTAACATCTCATTTCTGTTGGGGGTTAAAAAATAACACGGTCAGACATACTTTTAACATGTAAACAAATTGCATGAAATACACAAATACAAAAATATAATCATATATACGTATCAAGCCTTCGCACCTTATTTTCGCACACGTCCCAGCTTCGCACGGATAGACATTTTTTGAGAATAAAATACAGCCCATGTCACTCGCTGATAATGTAGCTTTCTATAGGTGAAAGAATTTTTGAAATCGGATCAGTAGTTTTTGATTTTATTCATTACAAACAACCAAATTTTTTCTCTGTATAATATTAAATATAAAAAAAAGGGCAGGTGTTCAGCATTGCAATCTACATAATACATACATACACATCCTCACGCTGTATCCCTGAGTCGTTGGAGTCAGTCAGAAAGAATCTTCCGGAGAGAATGGAGCGGCAAGAGTCGCGGCCACAGAACATATTAAAAAGGTCTGATCTGAGGTCGCGGCCCTTCTCCTGCCTCCCTAAATCTCATCGTTCTTCTCAAGTCCTCATACACTGTCGTTTAGGTACGCGAGTGCTTTTAATATCTACATAATATTTATTATTATAGTTATTACTTATAAATAACTAGCGGACCCTACAGACGTTGTCCTGTCCGAAACAAAAAAATATCCTAGAACCCGATTGCAGCACATATCGGGTCCAATTCTGAATCTAAACCATCCAGGGACTCGCTCTCGCTTAAACACAAAAAATTTCGTCAATAGCCGGCGTTTAAGAGTTCAGTGACATACACACGTACAGAAGACTTATATAGTTAGTGTGTACTGTTAAAATATAATTCTGTTCGTATTTTATTACTTACTTTTTTTAGTTAAAAATTAAGAGAACACTATTATGTTTAATGTTTAAAATATTTAATGGTAGGAAATAGTTTTACAATGGGAAACTATTACTTTTAAGTTGTAATAAATAAATTGTAGCTTGGAATTTGTTTTTCATGCTCTACATTTACCCTTATAAATGAGTGTAAAATATTTTACGTAAAAATTATACTCAAATATGTGCATAAAATGAATAATAGTCCTTCTACAAACAATATAACATATTGGCTATTGCACATTTCTTTAACAATCTATTGAAATACGAGAATGTTATATAGTTGCGACGTCACAAACGTCAACGAACTCTGCAATGGCCAATGAGTGATTACTTTTTGAACTTGACTTCCTCAATGAGAGACCGGAAACTTCATTATTTTCATAAAACAAATTCTGTTTTAGACATTTTGGCGGGAACAGGAAAACCTATTCCGTCCCCGCTATTGAAATTTAAATTCCAGTAACTCCTATATCTAGTACACGCTTTTGCGGCTAAACCGCTAAACCGATTTTATTAAAATTTGATATGGAGATAGCTCAAACTTTGAGGAAGGACGTATTTATTATTTATTACATTTATAAATTCCACGCAAACTGTTATTCGGGTTTCGAAGAATCTATTATACTGTTAAAAAAACTATTTTTTACCCACGAAAAATAGTTTTATGATATATGAACAAATACATACATACATACATATCTTCACGGTCTATCCCTAACGGGGTAGTAGAGAGGATGGAGCGCCAAGCGTCACGGGCCTTACATACTTCTTTCGCTTCCTCAAATCTCATCATTCTTCTCACACATTTTCACGAGTAACATTAATTGGGTCCTTTGGCAACCGTTTAATATGAGAGCTGAAAACAGACTGCCTGAGCTGCAACGAGAAAGAATGGAAGTTAAGAGATAAAATAATGATTTCTGCTGTTAGATGGACTAAGATCTATGTAGTTGGGGTGTAACAGAAGGAAGTAGATTTTGTATTGCAATAAGTTTCTATACACTTTTGGTACACAAATCTCCTATACTTATTAGTTAATCATAAAAATATTTATCCACAATTTTCCTCAGGGTTCCGTAATTTAAAAGGAAATCAAAACCGTTATTAATCATTTGGGCAGTCACGCATTCGTCTGAGTCCAACCGATTTTCTCAAAGAAATCCATACATTTCATTTTATCAGACCACACAATATTTTATATTAAGACTTAAAAATATTCATAAGAGAATTATCAGGTAAATTGGACTCGAAATTAAAAGACCCAGAATTTCAACAGGGAGTACTTTACAAAGTCTTAAAGGAAATTAGTTTACAGGAAAAATAGAACTAAGTCCTTGATCTTATAGATGTCCGAAAATAAGCTGTACGCAACCATTATTTTACAAAAATATACTCTACGGGACTCTCTGCGCACAAGTTGGAACATACATTTGACGATTTTTTTAGTAGAGCTGACCTATTACTTATTAGGCATACTGAGTTAAATACATATATCCTGTAGAGTTCACTGGCCTTCTTTTATTTTATAGTCAGATATAAATAAGACAGCACGTCACAATAGATGATGAAATTACAACACAAGACTGCGTAGGTAGTCTTTGGGCAGTTGGATAGTACACGCACGTGCAATGTCACAAAGGAAGTGGGCAGTTACACATAACTGAGTGACGAGTTAGTTCAATTGAGTGCACCTACAGCCGTAATGGACGCTGATTCCGCGCTTTGTGATGTGCTCACTTGATTTCTTTAAACATTCGTAAAAACGCCATAGGTATTTCTTCTACACAATTTTTCTATTATACGAGTACCGGCATAAATTGTTCACCTTGCAACTCGAGCAGAATAGAATGGTCTGTACAATTTGAATTCTTACCTCAATGACTATTTACGCATACCGTAAAATACATATGTCGGAAAAGACACGGGGCAATTCGTGCTCTTGCGACTCAGCTATGAGAAATAGGTACCTAATCTTACAAGAGGCGAACTACTCCATAAAGTACCACGTTAAAACAAAGTTCATGTGCAAACGACAGAAAACTCTTTGTAACAAATATTATGTAGGTAACTGGAAAGTTAATAATAGCAAACGATCCGTCGGAGAAATGCTATCGCACCGGCCAACAGTAGTCCAACTGATCGTCAGCGCCGGCTCCACGTTCCGTTAGCGCGCTTCCCTTCCAAACTGGAAGTTGCGCTTTGCCTTAGTATAGTCAAATGAGTGCCTTTTATTATTCACCGACACATATCTTCAGGTCGTATCCCTAACAGGGTAGTCAAAGAGGACGGAGCGCCAAGCGTCGCGGTCATTACATACTTCTTTCGCTTCCTCAAATCTCATCATTCTCCTCACACATTTTCGCCTAGGCATGCGAGTGCTTTAGACATTTCCGTCTGCTAACACTGACTATTTGATCTTCATAAGTCAGCCTTGGTCTTCCTTCGCTTCTTTTACCACTCACTTTCGCTTTGTAGATTTTCTTCGTCAGTCTTTTATCACTCATTCTTTCCATGTGCCCGAACCATCTAAGTATTCCTTTCTTTATTTTTACAATAACATTGTCGTGCAACCCTGTCATACTGAGTATCTCTTCGTTGCTTATCCTGTCCATAAGGGTGACACCGAACATATTTCTAAGAGATTGCATTTCTACTGCATTTATCTTACTTTCAAGTGATATACTTATGCAAATACTTGTTAAACTTAGGTGTCTCTAGGAGTATGAGTAAACCATCAAATTGTGGGGTGAGGGAAATCGTTTCCAAGTGTTTATGAGTATTGAATATTTTGACCTATTCGTCGTAACGGATAAATACTAAATTTTGACCCAAAAACTTAAAAAGAACTAGAAAAAACAATTCCAAGTTCTTTTCTTTAACATGGAACGAATATTACTTTACATTCTTTGTACGCAATATTATTGTATAGGATAAGAATTCTTTGTCTATTGACTTCACAAACGAACGAAGTCGCGGCCAAAAGCTAGTGATGTTATTAATTATAAATCTTGTGTAGACTAACATCAACGCGTGGTTATCATAAATGATAAAACAGATGTATTACAAAGACATTCAAAACCTCACATATATGGTAAGGTATTGGATGAACGCCAAAACGATAATGAAAGTAAAACAAAGTTACTATATGAAATGTACCGTGAAACTGTAGTCTTTACATATACAGGTACATAAAGTATTCCATGGTCACTAACAATGACATTGCATATCTGTGTTAAGACTGGATTCGAGACTGATTTATATCTATAACTACGTAATTGTCTAAATTTCGTAGATCGAAAGCATCTTCCTTGACGCTTTGTTATAGCAATACTGGTAAAAATTACAAGCTCAATACTATAGCTATTCGTATATAATATATATTTGTATATGTGAGAAAATGTAACTTTAAATTAACACAAAATTAATACATAAAAAAATTTAAATTTATCTTTGAATTCACATTGATTGAAAAAGGTAAGGAAATAGATACTACATCGAGCAACAGAAATATATGTAGTTTCCACTATAAATTTAATATTACTCTATAAATCACATACATTTTAAAATAGGTGTCTAGATTCGACCAACGTGGCGCAATGGCTAAGCGCGTCGGAAAGTAAACGGGGGTTGCGGGTTCGATTCCCGCCCCGAGTCTGGGTGTTTATGTATTATATGTATTTATTTACAAAAGAAAAGTATATAAGTAGTATATCAGTTGTCTAGTACCCATAACACAAGCGCTGTGCTGCTTACTTTGGGACTAGATGGCCCTGGGGGAAATGTCTAAGTATATTATTATTATTCGCAATTTTTTTTTATCTCAAATCACGGTTAAATGTCATTGTCGCGATGACAACACATATTTTTTATTCTAATACTACACGCTATGATTAGAATTTTTTATAACCTATAATTGTTTTATAGCGTCATTATATTTTCGACACAGTATGTTTTTAATGAAGTGGTTACATTTTTAATGTAGCGCATTATACTTTTTATGTCAATAAAAAGCTTTTTATTGGTATTTTTATCAATTTTAAAGTCCTTTGACATCCATTGGAAAGACGTATGGACTAGAATCTATTTTTCAAAGAGAAAACATAGCCTGGCGACAATTTTATCTGCATACGCATACATTTACTGGCTCTTTAAATATTATAAATAATATATATATATATATTATATATGTAAAATGATGATGATAAAAGAGATATTACAGTTTAAAACCAGTTTATTCAGTGAAGATTTTTTCTTCTTCTTTTTTCAAAAATGTGCTTTGATCATCTTACGATTATGGGCAAAACTGCATTGTAGATAAGTGATGCTTAATTAGCAAAATCAACCAGAATAATAAAAGCCATTACAGAAAGGGCGAGTTCGTGTTTAGACTACAGAAAATTCCATAAGATATTATAAAGTAATACAAAATTCCTGAACCTAATTTCTGAAGATTTTTTCTAACTTGAAATTTTTAAAATTGCAACAATTTCAGAAATATATTTGTTACTGATTTAGTTCTCTGTTCTATATTAGAGATATTTCAAAATGTTGAGTATAATGCAACACGTTATGTAGGTCACTAAGACGTATATCGCTATACCAAAATCCAAGTCAGTACATCATATCCGCAGTTTCTGAAAAAATCTACAGGGACAGACAAACAGACAAACGTATGAAACTAGAACTCCAAAAATATTTTGAATATAAAATCTGTGATCTTATCATACAATAATCAAATAAACAAGACTAATAACCGAGCAATGGACATTAAATTTGTAATAAGACCTTACCTCTCTGGCAAAGGCATCAGGCATGGTGAAGGTTGAGGTGATCCAACAAAACGTGTTGACGACATGTGTAGGCAGACCACTCACGATGCACTGTATAGGCTGCCCCACATACTGGGTAGCCGTTATTATCATAGAACAAGTGAGTAGCAGGACTGTAGTGAATATATTGTGCAGTCGGAAGACCGCATTGTCAGTTCTGATGTCCTGGTACTTGAAGTAAAGACTTAACCCTCCTAATAGCTTAAACATTTTTATTTCTTCTTAGGCAAATCTTTTATAGCATCGTAACATTAAAACAGTTATTCGAAGGAATGTGCGTTGCTTAATATGAAATCAGTCTTATTTTTAATTGAATCAGAATATCGCGGGAATATTCAGCGATATATTTATATTATTAACGATATTATTGTCCTCGAGCCGACACCTGAAACAAAGAAATTTACACGTTAATTGGATGTGAACGTTTTAAAATCACACAATTGTAAGACCGATTTATTAGTCATAAAACGCAAACAATGAATAAATTAAAACAAACTTTAATAGATATAACGATTAAACGTAATAAATTCTGATTAAAAACCCATTACACATACGTACATATTACATATATGTGTAGACAAACATTGTAAGTTTTGAAGCTTATTGCGCGTAAGGAGTGTAAGATTTGGCACAGTTAAAGGTTATTATATCATGGAGAAGTGCAGAAAGCTAAAATTTGTATATAATGATACAAATCTATTAAATTAAATAAAACATTCGTTTACGCATTTTAGTTTCATGATTTGTATCCATTATAACAATAAAGTGAACGGGTTCTTATTATCGGGTTACAGGTACAGGTACTCCTACGGTTCGTATTGTCGGGGTGACTATCGAGTGAGTTCCAGTTGTGATGGTCAAAATGATAATTACAAACTAGAAAGAGGGTAAAATGAAATATTTGCTATCAAATATACATCCGCAGTTTCGCCAGTTAACCCATGACCATGGTCAATCATGGTACTTGCAACAGCATCGAAATATCGGGAAACTGAAAAATAGATTAATATCGCGGTAAGAACTTCATTTTATTATTCATTACGTTCATACTGCCAATGTCAAACACAAGACATAGTAGTTATACTGTTAACTCGGACCGAGTATGACAATGGACGAAGCATTTGCTCTAAAAGCGTGTACTTAAAGTCCTTTTTTCGTTGACCGACTTTCTAGATTTTTACTAATATGCGTGACTAGGGAAGGTACTACACCTGAACATGACATATTTTTATTTTTATGAATACTAATAGCCAAAACTTTTAAATTATTCATATAATTATTTCACAACCGACTCATAATCTGACACGAAATACACTGACAGTGCGAGGTCGCCATACTTACTATAGTTAACTCTTTTATTCATGGTTTCGGTCAATGAGATAGAAAAAAACAGGAAAATTCTTTTGACACACAGTCCTAAGAGCGGCAACTTATTATGGCTTCGTCCATTATCTTCGTTGGTCCGAGACCCAATGTGGAATCGTGCCGATAGAGTCGTTCAACGGATAATTATAAAAGCGGCCATACGGTGTGTCGTTGAGCTGATAATGTAGTGGAAATAAATATTTGTATATAATAATGTTAATTCACAATGAAATGAGTTACAAATTAATAATGTCAAACACACATGGAATAGTTTGTGGTCAAACTGGGTCAAACCTAGGACCAAGAGGGTCAAACAGTCGTACAGAGTAGGGATGGCGATCTGAGATCGATTAACGGAAAAATTGATCGATCGATCTCGAGTAGAGAATCGATTTAGTGAGTTGATGGCGGACTCCCAAAAATGGAGTTTACATTATATTTGTATTGGTAAGAATGCAACTATAAAATAATAAGCTAGCGTGGGATTTTTTAATAAATTATACACACATAAATATCGAACACTGTCTCCTGAGCGCTCTCGGAGCCAGATTTAGCGCTTTTTTGAGTAATTTAACTTTTATCTATCCCATGCAAAACTTAAAAAACCGTAGAATAATTTTTGAATGTCTGTCGTCTATTCACTGGATCGATTCACTGCTCGAGATCGAATGATCGATTCTTCCATTAACTGATCTCAGATCGCCATCCCTAGTACAAAGTAGAGATTGCAGCCAAAGAAATAATTACAGAAACTGTTGCCAACAAATAATTACTGACAGATTGATTGAATGCGTTTCGAGCTATGAATTTCGTGTGATTTGTGAGCTGTGAGTTGTTTCGAGTTAAGGAAGAAATGCGTTTATTTTATATTTACGGTCGAATTTCGACCACTGAATGACTGCTAATATTATACACATATACGTATTCACATAATCTATATATATAAAAGGCGCTGTATGTATGTATGTATGTTCCTTATGGACTCCGAAACGGCTGCACCGATTTCGATGAAATTTTCAGGGAATCTTCAGATTGACCTAGCGGGTGATCCTGTAAAGTTTGGTAGCGATCGGATCAGTAGATATTTTTTTTTGTTTTTTACGCCTAGTGAAACTAATGCCCAGTGAAACGGGCCGGGTTTGCTAGTTAGGTATATTGAAAGAATTATACACTTACTAGCGTCCCGTCCCAGTTTCGCACGCAGACTTAATTACGAAAGGTCAATATTAACTAATAAGTGCATACCTACTTCTATAAAAGTAATGTGAATCTGTTAATCAAATAAATATTTATCTTGAAATGTGCATAAGATGGTGAAAATTGCATTGAAATCTACTTAGAAGTTTAAAAGTTACAAGCAAATACACAGATGAACGTGAATTGTGACTTTGTTTTATGTTACGTAAAGAAAGAACGAAATAACATTTAAAAAATATATTGCGCAAAATCAAAATCTTTACAATTAAATAATAAATAATCTACCATTCCCGAATGTAACAAGAACGGCAACAAAAGAAAAACTAACAAGTAAGAGCATATACGAAAAAACAATTTGCTTCGATGTTACCGTTTAACATTAAATACGGATGTATTGTAAAGTAAGCAGTAATATCACCATTCCGCTACAAATATTGAGCCATTCGTATAACGTTCTATAATTATTTAAATGAGCATTGGAAAATCGAACAGTGATAAAATTGAACCGCCTGTTAACGCCATATCGATATCGCACCAATGTTTGCACTGGTTCGAGTAAATAGGCTATAAGGTCCGTGTAATGAAACGGCGATAAGTAGTTCAAACAAATCGGATATCAATATATTTTATTGCATGTAATAATGTCAAATATCAGTGTCAAACAGAGCAGAGATGTAGATGTCCGACATTTAATGGAGTAATGACGCATTTCGTACTAAAGGACACGTGTCTAGATTGCTCTTGAATATAATCCATAGCACTGCAACGAATATGGATGCATATACATACATCGATCCAAATCTATACATCTCTAGCATAGTTGCTTCAACATTAGCAATGATCGCCAGGCAATTTTGCTGTTGACTACAGCCACATAATATCGGATAATATGTTCAAATGTCATAGCGGGAGTAGAAGAAGGGACGTTTATATCCCTCACCTACAAAACGCGTAAAAAGGGGGATCTTTTCGAATCGGTAGCTCCAATCGTCCACATCACGGCGAAGAGGTTAGATTAGAGGATAGTGCCGCTATGTCTTCCTCAAATAGTGCTTCGATACAGTAAGTCTCATCCCAGGAAGCTGGGTACTTTTTGAGGGTTTCTCCCACCACAAAATGTTACATTTTGAAAACTTTGGAAGTAAGCTGGTCACTACACTACGCATTGATTGAATGATTATTACCTCCCTATCTCATATTATTTTCTACAGGACTCAACTATTTATTTAATGGTATGGCCAAATTACAAAACTATGTCAAGCGCGTTAACCAATTTAATGGAGCCAACATTTAAAGTGATCTTCCGAGGGCAGCTACGTTTTCTTAAAGGACAGTTCCGTATAATTTGGTGAATTGTTTAAACTCTTTATCTTACAGAATCTGTATAAAATTCATAGAAAATGTTGTTATTCATAAATATAACAACAGCAACTATAAAAACAATATAAATCTCATCTACATAAAGTGAAACGACTGGACACGTCTTCATTAATAATTGACATCTGTTAACTGCACGAATCGAATCGAATCTGCGTCATGCATGTACTACTATAACCAATACAATACTAATAACCATAACTAATACATCCAAGTTATAATAACCATAACTTATATGACAGGAGCTATTTGCCTGATTACAGGCTACATATTCATTAATATCTTGAAACCGTGACGATTTATCACAGCCAAAATATACGTGTTTGTCTATCTAGATTCTAAAATCACTACAATTATTATTATTGCATGTAATATTGTAAATAATTCTTCAGACCGTTCAACGTATCTAATGAGAACGAAAAATATACAATGTGCCAACCGATAGGGGACTCGTAGATGGAACTAATATAGATAGAGTATGGTAATCACTAATCGACCCTATAGCCTAGGCCAAAGAATAAGACTACAATGTTCTCCCCGTCTTAAGAGACGACTAGAAAGATTTTCAAGGTGGTGGTCAACTAAATTATGGGCCCCGAATGTCCATCCATTATACTCCCGAGGACCGAGAAAGAAGACAGCGCATATGGTTCGCACTGTCGTAGCATTGAGAGATTGCTATAGGACTTTACACCAACGATAGGGGCCCCGACTGTCCATCCATTATACTCTCGAGGATCGAGAAAGAAGACAGCGCATATGGTTCGCACTGTCGTAGCAATGAGAGATTGCTATAGGACTTTACACCAACGATAAGTGCTTCGGTACAACGCATAGGAAGCTCCGGTGCGTTCCGTAGGAGCTCCGGGAGTCCTTCGACAACACGCTCAAGACAACAGCAGAGTTTTTAGTGGGTTAAAACCTCATGTAATCCAGCCTCACCCCCAGGAAGCTGGGTACCTGGGTTCCGGGTTATTTTGAGTCACTAAAAAAGGGAATATAGGCAAGACTAGTATCCTGTCATTATTAGATTTTGCTTTGCCAAATTTGGGTGAGCCAAAATTTTTAGTGGCGTCAAGACGTGATGTTGCTACACAATTATACTCTATCCACTTCTAATGGGAAATGACGAATTTAACTTAAACTTGCGTAGCGTTTCATTTGTATTGATACAATTGTCTAGGTTTCTGCAGCCTTATAATAAAGGATTATAAATACAAATCACCTTCAGGCTAGTACCACTTCCACGGCAATTGTGTAAACAACAGTTTGTTGCTCAACGGTCAATTGTTTTCATTCGTTTACTCACAATGTTTTGGTTTGGCTAAGTCGCACTCGTAACAAACTCTGGACCGTTGCGTGTGAATGATTTGCACTGCACCTGTGCTAATATGCAGTTTGAGTTGACCAGGGATATTTCCACGTGGCACATTTGTATGTAGCACATATACAGAATTATAAAGGACAACATTTTTAAAAATTTAGAATACTGAAGTCTTACCTAAAGTAGAATGGAAAAGCAATGATTACCTTTTCATAAATTAATATTACAGCGCGCATACAGAACTCTTTGTACGCGGGCTGTAATAACACTTGACCAATTTTTTTCGTGTCTACGTTACTTTATGTAGAGTATACTTAAAGTGATTTAAATCATTAACTATTTCAATTACATACGTTTTCCTATCTTTATTTCCATTTACGGGCTACCTGGGGATAGTTGAGGTAAGACTATGTCAGAAATAACTAGAAAAAACATCATTATCATTGACTGTTTGTAGTTCGTATATCTTACGAAACCGAACACTTATTACGAAACGGAACAGTATTAAGTAAAAACCGCCAATGAAAAATCATTTCACTTCATCGTTAAAAACATCGACATTTCGACATCAACCCACATAATATAATCAGCGCGAGTAGCAAGTGGAGAACTGTAGCTGAGAAGAAAGAACGCGTCTAAAGCAACCAGCACACGAGAGCAACGAATTAGGCTAGCCCTTCCATTCTTTTTTCGTCGCTCATCCAATCATAATAACAGCTACTGCTTCCAATACTTCAAATATTAAACATTTGCAAACAAAGTTAATTTACATAGAAAAACTTTTAAATTAGCCAGAACGTGACGAAATAGTTAGCGCCACTTTCTAAACTGAGATATTTCACCGCGACAATTTCGATGTGACACGAACAAAACCGCATTCACGAAGAATAGCTATAGGAGTAAAAAGTGGTGACAAAGGACAATGCGTCTAGACATTTTAGACAAAGAAAAGTTTAAAGAAGTAGGAATTTGCAAAAGGAGTGAGGTAAAAATCTATGTTAATGATAACCTGAAATAAACACAGGTGACAAATACAAACTACGATGGTAAAAAATGCTAATAATAGAAACTCCACCCAATTACACGAATTGTGAGACCCCAAAGTAAGCAGTAGGCCTACTATTGGTACCACACATGGAACCGGAGGAACTGCCAATAACACTGACCGATTACAATATGACTGTAGATTCTCAATATATGGATTCGCCTTTGAAAAATTATATCTAAATGAAGTTACTAGGAAGTGACGTCACTACATATTATATGCTCCATAGGTCCGTACTAACGATAAGCGTTTTATCGAGAAACTTCAAACAAAATAGGCTCTCATAACTAATTATTAAAAGTATACTATGTATGTACATTGTTATAATTTAGCAGTTTTTAACATTTTTTTTCAAAGACCATATTGTTACACATTTCGTAGAAATTGATATTTTAACATCAAGAAAGAAAGACAATTCCTACGATATAATACAAAAAGATCTAGCAAATAAATTGTAAATGTATACAAAAAATACAAATACTTAAATATAAAAGGTGGCACTTTCGCGAAATGTTTGTGGCTATTTCAAAACAGACATTGGAGTACACTCTCTTTCTGAAAAAACGTTATTTCAGAAAGAGAGTGTACTCCAATGTACTCAAATTACAAAAGAAGCTTTTCGCCAATCATTCGGTGATGATGGTGGCAATAACAACGTCGAAACATCTGGTAATATCCAAAAAGTTTAATTACATTAAAAACCAATTATTTTTAAGTGTATAATGTCTTTATTTAAGAGTCTGCCTATGCAGAATTTCGTGCGTTTTGCGACCTGTATCTCGATATCTAACAAGATTGAGAGTTATAAATTTGGATACACATAACTTCAACTCTTTATCCTGATATCCTTAAACGTGGAAACATGATTGGCGAAAAAGGCTCGATAAAAAAATTGCAGATAAAATCCTGTTTTGCACAAAGATCCAGTTCCAATCCAATCCAATTCCAGTCTCCAAAATCCTACAAAATTTTAAAATGATATTTACTAAAATGGATAGGTAATCATAATATTCCAAATCTCTAACACCAGTTTTTAAATTGGTGAACTAAAGTTTTCTTGCAAATTACAATTATGTACAAAAACAACTGTTGAGATTTCTGCATGATAAAATATATCAAAGTATAATATGATCAAACCGCAACTGTGAAAATCAACTTTATTGTTATCGCCATAGGGTGTGGAGGTAATGAAAGAATTCGATTGCACTGGGCTACATATGCGGACTGCGGACGAATCATTTTAACAAAAATAAAACTAGAAGAAATAAATTGTATTACAAAGGAAAGACCAAAAACAACATTACCTATTGAATAAAACAGAAACGGTTAAACAACAACATAGACAAAAAGAAAGCAGAGCAAAAAATACTTGATCAAACGTTTTTTAGTAGAATAACGAAACATTCCTTCAACGGTCAACATCTCGATTAGTACGAAAACGTGATTTCTACTGTCCGAGGGAGATTAAACCATTACATTATTCATTTCAACAGCCGTGTAAAGTATAATTTACAGATTTAAAAGTGAGTAAAAAGAGATATTCTTAAATAGAAAGAACAGACACATAGAAAGAACGATGAAAGATTAACTAAGACAATCTAAAGAGAGAAAGTGAACGGTAGCAAAAGCCTAGGAAGACCATAGCCCACATATGAAGATCAAAGTGTCAAATTCTTCAGTCTAGGCCAGGGGTCGGCAAACCGTGGCTCGCGAGCCGCATGCGGCTCTTTCAAGAGACAACTGCGGCTCTTCAAGTTCCACTAAAAAAATTAATAGCTTAAGCGGAAAAACACGCGGACACGAGTATACACACGAGTATACGAGTAAAGCAGAAATAAAAAATCTTTCTGCTTCTTTCAAATTCATGAAATCGATATTTTTATTGCGGCTGGCTCTTCCGTCTTAAAAGGTTGCCGGCCCCTGGTCTAAGCGAAAGTGTGTGGGGAGCTGGGGACAATGATGACTTGAAAAGACGAAAGAAATATGTAAGGACCGCGATGCTTGATGCTCTATCCTCTCTGACTATCCCGTTAGGAATACAGAGTATAGATATGTATGTACGTAACTCATATATATTTTTTTATTGTTTATAATAGTTTCAACAATGTATGTAAGTCCGGTTCTAAAACCTCTAAGCAAGTTTCTCTGCGATACGGCGAGTTCACTTTTTAATAATAATAAGTAATTTATTATAATATTTCTGTGACACATATTTATTATATATTGTATACACATATACATATATATATATATATATAATTAACAAGCAGTTTCCCGCCCGCTTCGCTGGGCGTAAGTGAAAATTTTGTACGTAATAGTACATTTTTGTTTGAAAAATGGTGAAGGGTCTATGGAATTCAAAAAATAAGTATCCTAAAACCATCTACAACTAATTCCGCGTCGAATGGTCTTGGTCTCATGCCGATCGGTCCAGTAGTTTTCAAATTTATCGCGGGCAAAAAAAAAAACTTTCATTATACTCGTATTATATAGGATATTAAGAATTTAAAAATTATGAAAAAAAAATTTACACCTTTTCATTCAACATTTTGAGCATGAAGACATTTTAAAATTCACATAGCAATACTGTTAATTGATTAGATGATATTCATGGAATCGCTTTCGATATTTATTTTGGGATTTTACATCAAAAAAATTGCTATTTCCTATATTTATAAAACAAAATATCCTTTACTGACAGATGGCAAATTAAAAAGGTGAATTTGGAGACTCATACTTTTGATTTAAATAGGGCTCCTTTTTATTTTTTGCATAGTGAAACGATAGAATTATACAGATCTAACGGGGATAGCAAATTGTTTAGAAAATACATACATACATAATTTCAGTCATTCGAAAGGTTCTAAATATGGTAAAGAATTAGACACTTTTTTTTGAGGATCGCGATGTCAGCGTCGTGAGATAATTTGTCTGCGACCTTCAGATTGAGGGAATGCTATTGGAATACATTCCATCTCTCTGGTTTTCTTGTATTGGTGTGTTTATCGCACTAATGAATTTTATTGTAAAATTGTATATTACTCTTGGTTCTTATTGTAAAATCATATATTGCTAGATGCTTTTAAATTGTGTAAATGGCCGCCGTCATTCGGGGGGCTCTTGTCGCCGCTGGCGTTCCTGCAGTCTTAGAGCCTGTAGGTATTGCGCGCAGCGACGGCAGGTCTGACTGATCGCTGGTGTGGGATGCCACTTGTGTCGATACACTTGCTGTTTCCCATGTGCGGGCGACTTCTACGTCAGCAGGTGCCGCGGCTAGCACTGCTGAGAACTTGAAGCGGCGTAAGTATGCGACTCTCTCTGAGAGTTTGATATTTACGCCGTTTGCTGTCGAAACTTTGGGTCCCTGGGACCCCGAAGCCCATCGACTGGTTTCTGATATTTGTAAGAGACTGGTCGAGGCTTCGGGAGACCGCCGGGCTGGCAGCTTCTTCCGCCAACGAATCAATTTCGCTATTCAAAGAGGCAATGCTGCCAGTCTGCTGGGTACCTTAAGCAATGACAGCTTTCTAAGCGGCAACTTTGAGGAAGTTTATTATTTAAGATAATGTGTAGTTTTAAGTTTGTAAATATTAACATATGTATGTACTTTTTTGTTATTAATAAAGAGCTAAATAATTGTATAAATAAAAAAGAATTAGATATTAGGCACTGCGCTTAGCCGCACTATTGCGCCAACTACGTTCATTGTGCCGGATGTGTTGGCTCACTTAATCCAAATGTATTGGCGCATAACACACTCCAGGACATAATACGCAGCATGCATTAAAAGCCAGCGGGCGCGGTAAGTGAATGGAGCGCGCTTTGCGACTCACTGAGCAGGTATCGTTTTGTTGCGTTGCAATTTTGAGTATACTCAAATACACCGGCGTAGTGAGATGCGCTTGAGTTACTGAGTTGGCGCAAGTAATTTTGCTAAGTTACCCATACCTAAAAAAAAATCTATATAAACTTATATTAATATGGTTAGTACATTGATATTACAATAACCCAATTATATAAGATTCGATTATCACTGGTAGCCAGTGACTAACTGTAATTGCCTTAGTCATAAAACTAGCTCAGTAACAGAGGGATGTGAGTTATTTTCGTATCGACACGAGAAAGGAATACTTAGGATTGTATTTCTTCGAAGTAATAGCTTAACTTAAACATAGCCATACCCAAGTTCAGAGTCTGACACATACCTAATATAGCAAATGAAACGATACAAGCAAGACAAATAGAAATCAAGATTAGACACGCTTCTAATTATAAATGAATCTACGCTTAAAATTTTAAAATGAACTCTGTGGATACACATTTTACTTCTGACAATCAATCTAAAACAATAAAAAAAAAACAAATATTTATACATACATATCTTCACGCTGTATCCGCAACGGGGTAGTCAGAGAAGACGGAGCGCCAAGCGTCGCGGTCCTTACATACTTCTTTCGCTTCCTCAAACCTCATCATTCTCCTCACACATTTTCAGCTAGGTATGCGAGTGCTTTTGACATTTCCGTCGACTAACACTCTAGCTATTTGACCTTCATAAGTCAGCCTTGGTGTTCCTTGGATTCTTTTACCACTCACTTTTGCTCTATAGATTTTCTTCGTCAGTCTTTCATCACTCATTCTTTCCATGTGCCCAAACCATCTTAGCATTCCTTTCTGCATTTTTATAATATATCGTGCAACCTTGTCGCACTGTGTATCTCTTCATTGCTTATTTTGTCCGCAAGGGTGACACCGCACATACTTCTAAGAGATCGCATTTCTACTGCATTTATCTTACTTTCACTTGATCTCGGGCATATCCAGGCCTCACTACTGTACAATAAAGTTGGCACAAACACCGCATTGTGTATGGCCATTTTGGTCGAGTTAGATATATTTACACTGCCTACCAATACCAAATATTTATGTACAAATAAAAAATAACTTAATCAAAATTACACAAATGAAAACTCTATTTTCAACAACAATATGTAAGTTGGTTACTCTCAAGAATTGATGACACAACATAACAAAATACTTATATGCTATGCTACATAGATTATGTATGATTACGATGTACATTCTTCATATCTTTCATTAAAATGTCGACGTAATACATTTTCGATATCTGTTGGAGTTAATGGTGACAAATATATCCAAGTAGTCTTTCTATTTAGTAAGTTTTGCTGAGACCAGACTAACAATAAGCCTCTAAAAAAATCTCGACAACACACTACTGAGTAAGCACTTATTTTAACAATTCTCCATGTTGCAAAACAGCGTAGATACTTGCGACGCAAAATAACACCAATATTACATCACAATATCCAATAAAAACAATTTGCAAATAATTGAAATAAACGTCCAACCGCCCCCCCTATTAAAATCCCGGCAAAAATTTCAAATTCGTCAAAGTCAAATCAATTTATTCTAGTAAACACAATTAGAAGGTATTTTTGAACGTCGAATTTACTTTAGTTCGGTTCAAATAGAAAATCTGGACACTAAGAAGAACCGACCAGAAACTCAGTCAGGTATCAATTTTTCAACTCCATTTTACAAAAGGTTTATTAAAATACAATATTTTCATTAAGCCAGTAAATGCATGTGCAGAGAAGATAATTTCCAGACTACTGTTTTATCTTCAATAAAATCGGTTATTTTATAGTATGATGTACGTTATATAACTAATCTAAATTTATTCTATTAATTTCCTGAGGAACTTTGTTATACAAACGCATGCAGTTACCCAAAAATGAAACATTTGACTTATGTCATTTAAATTTTGGAATAACCAATTCATCACGACCTCGGGTTTCCATACCATTAATATCGCCTTTCTTTTTAAACAGATCTATATTTTTCCTCGTGTACATAAACAAATAAATACGCCAGACAACACACACTAATCATCTGGTCTCAAATTAGGGCATTCCCTGTGCTATGAGAACCAGACGACTACTAGGGGCGTTCCCAGTACATCCAGACCCGAGACAATCTAGAAAAGTTCATTTCCTAAATTGACTCGACCGGGAATCGAACCCGGAACCTTCCGCGCTTTGATGCAACACCTAAACCGTTAGGTCGTTAATAATTTCAAAGATGTATAAGGACGGCAAGGTGAGGACATCAATGTCTTTAAAACGACCTTTAAGTGATTCCCGTGCATTCAACTGTAGAGATACCACGTATTACTGTTTTTTGTAAAATAAAAATGGAGGTAATATGCGCCGCTGATCCCGACAGCAGAAGGCAAAGGCGTCAGAATTCCAAATTAAACGAATTTCCAGAAACACCTGTCATTTTTACACGAGGGTCGGGATAAACTACGACATTATAACACTAACATTTCAAATTTATATACGTAACATTCCCTTTGTGTTGTAGGTTAAAAATAGTCTAGTAAATACAAAGTAAAAGTTGTAATAACGAGTATTTTGTACAACAAAACAAAATAGGAAATTAATAGCAATAAGGCATCTAATAACATTTCAATTGCAATTTCCTCATCGAAATTATGTCGCTAAGATCGAGGTCAGTAGCAATAAAGAAACAGTATCTCCCTTCGATCACTCATTTACGGAGCAATGTAATGAACAATGAAATATAATCATGTATCAATTAATTAATAATAATTGTATTCAAAAGGTTGTGCCTTTAACCACAAATAAGCCATAAAATCTATATACAATCTATATCCAAAATATAAATAAAATTGAAGTTGTCTGTGATTTCGAAATAAAGGCTCTTTAGCTTATATATGGTTATTTACATGTAACCAAAAACTTTTTTTTAATTTTTATCTCTCTGTCCATCTGTTTGTTTGTTTGTTCGGGCTGAAGCGGCTGAACCGATTTTAACGGGATTTTCATTGACAGGTAAAGGACTTTTCAGAGAGTAATGCTAATTTTCATACCGGAGAAATAAATTAAATGCGAGTGAAACCGCGATGTACAACTGGTATTAAATAAAATTACATCAAATGGATATTATGTTTGAAATTCAAGACTTCAACGTTGGATTTCGAAACAATGACGCAGTCAAAAAATATAATAAGTAACGGTAGAAAAACGAAATTATATTATACATTATTACACAATATAATATCACATTGACATCAACGCTGCAGATAATGTATCGTCTCATGTATTAAACACATACATCATCATCATCATCATACACATTACACACACATACACACATCATACACATATAGTACACAGAAGAAAAAAAAATGAAAACGACTGAAGAAATTGAACTCTTTTGAAAGCTATTCGTTCTTCCGGTATATCGACATGGATGGAAACAAAGGACAGAGATTCCTAAAGTGGGTTCCGCGGAATCCAAGGGTTCCGTATATAAGACACTAAGGTTCTGCGAATGTTACATTGGTCGTTAAATCGTTTTAATTTTTTGGTTACCGTCATTTGTGGCGACATTATTTTTTGCGCGGAACTTGGTCTAAGCATACATATTGACAAACATTGATCCATTTTTATTCTATAGGAGGTCCTACACAATAAAAATGCTCGATTTTAGACCTATTAACTTTTTATAGGAAGCAGTGAAATCATTTCATTCATCTCATTAATCTTTATTCCAAATATTTGTAATAAATGATTTTTACTCTTATTTGAAATTGCGGTAGGTATTTTTTATTATTATAGTTTGCTATAGGGTTCCATAAATTAAATGGGATTTATTGAGTGTTCCATGGTTCTAAAAGTTTAGGAACCACTGACGTAGGATATATCGAGATATAATTAAAAGAGATGCTTTCGCTAACTCGTGCATTTCTCGACTGACTTATTTTTTGACATACAAAAATACCATATTATTATTATTAAGTAGCAACACCCTCAAAATGATAATGTTGCCATTTGTTAACGATTGTGATTATAACACTTAATCACGAATATTGACAATAACTAACACTTATAAGAATATTGATGCATCTGTACGTCACGGCCGATGTTTTTTTTAAACTATATAACACCCTCGATTGAAGGCATACTTTTTAATGATACCTCTTAATAATATCTAATCAATACTTAAAGGATTTTATTTTGCTTCCTTTGTTTTTATCTTATTAACCCACATATTTTGGATTAGCTAATATTTTAAAAAAGCAAATCAGATACACGAACGCAACTAAATTATTCCCAACCTTGAAATTACTGGGTTTTGAAAATGTTAGAGACTAGCCTTGCCTAAAGTTTAAAGGAAAAATGTACGAAAAGCCTATGTTCATACATCTGCAGATCTTCTTACAGATCAGATCTTATGAAGCATAAGTTCCTGTGTATTCGGGTTAAACTCACGCTTGACTAGTTTTTTTTATAGATTATTGCAGTTTACATGTACCATATTATTTATTATAATACATACATACAGATATCTTCACGCAGTATCCCCAACGAGGTAGTCAGAGAGGACGGAGCGCCAAGCGTCGCGATCCTTACGTACTTCTTTCGCTTCCTCAAATCTCATCAATCTCCTCACACATTTTCGCCTAGGTATGCGAGTGCTTTTGACATTTCCGTCGGCTAACACTCTAGCTATTTGATGTTCATAAGTCAGCCTTGGTCTTCCTTGGCCTCTTTTACCACTCGATTTTCTTCGTCAGTCTTTCATCACTCATTCTTTCCATGTGCCCGAACCATCTTAGCATTCCTTTCCTCATTTTTTCAATAACACTGTCGTGGAAGCCCTGTCATACTGTCATATTTATTATAATGCTTATAACAATCAAATCAAAATTGTTATTCCAATAAAATCACTATGTAAAATACTCCCAACATCTTATATAACCATTAACAATCGTCATTATTACACAATACTAGCAAAAATAAGTAAGGAAGCAATTAAATCTGAATAAGGTTTTAAGTATTACTCATTTGGAACAAGTAACTCATTTAATTCTGTTTAGTGTTAAATATATCTCAATTAAAACACGTCACACTATGATGTAAAAACAACGATGGTATTGCAATTTGCGACATTGTATAAAACATAGATTTGAAAATATGTATAAATAACTCTGGTTAGTACGAACGATCCAAATTAAAAAAAATGTATAAATTGGAAATAAAAATAACGTGTTATAATAAAATGCTGCCACACCCTTATGCTTGCAACACAGACAGACCAGTAAGCCCTAGACCAGCAATTAATAAAGTGGGTTCCATGTAAAAGACACTAGGGTTCCGCGAGTGTTTCATTGGTCGTTAGATCATTGGAATATTTAAGCTAACGTCATTTGAGGCAGCATTATTTTTTGCGCGTAACTTTGTCTAAGCACATATTGACAAACATTGAATTATTTTTATTCTATAGTTAGGTCCTAAACAATAAAAACGCTCGAAAAAAAAATTTCATTAATCACATTATTCTTTATTTCAAATATTTGTGTTATTGATTTTTATTTTTATCGCAGTAGGTATTTTTAATGTTATAATTTGGTATAAGGTTCCACATAACAAAAGGGATTTTTTGAATATTCCATACCTTTAAAAGTTTAGAAACCACTGTTCCAGACGACGCTTCTTAGGACACCTGCGACTGCCTACAGTTACACATTTAGATAATGGCAATTAAATGCATTGAGAGAACAAAATAATGATGAGAAGATAATTTAAAAAAGCACGTCAGATTGTGGCAGTCTATTCATGGTAAGTAAACAATTATTTAAACCAAAACAATATACAGAATAGATATTAGTTCAACACAAATTCCTCATAATGTCTGGTGAAAACGGTGGTAATGCATGTATCATTTGTGAATTTAATTGTGTCAACGCACGACAGCGTCGCTTCGTCCAATTAAGGAACGTAAGAACGGAGGTCAACTGCCACTTGACAAAGAATTATCGACACTGATTTTACTTTTCACATCCAGTAGCCACTTTTGTGCGAATTGAACAATAAATATAAAGATTGTAGCGTTTTTCAGCAGAAGACAATTCTAATTGTAATGATTTATTTATCTAGTTTAAATATCTATACTACATTCAAATATCACACTGAAAATGGCAAAAGATTGTGCATACGCTCACGTTAAAAATTTAACCATATTACACGCGTTTAATACCGCAATAGTTGAATTCTGATATCTATAAAGTTGCAAGAGCAATTGCTGCAGAGCGCAGATTTGTCATATGGATAATTTAAGACACGATTAAGGCTAATTAAGTACCCTATTGACAAATTAAATGATCCCAAATTTTTGGCGAAAATGCACGTTCTGCTAATCGAATATAAAAATAGCAGGAGCCATTGCATATTATTGCAAATATATCAAATAAAAGGCGATGAAAATAAGTTAAGATTAAAAGCCTCGTTAAAGGCTCTTGAAATCAAAGAAATGAAATGATTCCCTTTCTTTTTTCTTGTTTTTCGGCCGCTCTGCTGGCTTAATGTTCATACAGCCGAGCAGGGGACGTAATTCCATTTCGCATTGGTTTTCGCCAAAGTTTGCGACGTCTAAACTTTAGACTCATTAAAGGCAAATTAAGTGCCCTATTGCCTAATTAGAGGCTCCCAAATTTTTGCGAAAATACATGTTCTGCTGGCCCGAAGCATATTTTAGCAAAAATATCAAGTGAAAAACGATGTGAAGGGGCTCGAATTAAAAGGCTTGTTGAAGGCTCTTCAAATCAACAAAACAATAATTGGATGTTTGACGCGTGTAAATAGCGCCTTTATCCTACCTAATTTCGCAGGAATCTAATAATAATTAATTGGCGGGAGTGGCTGTGCAACCAGTTATACCTGATACAGTACAGTGGTGGCCACCGATCCACCGTGAATTCCAGTGAATTCCACCACCCAGCACCGGAAAATATAAAAGTATATAAAAGTCATTAAAAATATTGAAAAAAATATTTTTATTCATATTGTTAGTTTTGAAAAATGTTTAATAATTCGACGTGTTAAACAGATAATGATATTGTTTGCATTTATTATGACCTATTTTTCATCGCAATACATGTGACATGCAATAATGCAATTACAACTTGAGACTGCATTTTTTTCAAAATACTTGCGACCCGATAATTTTCCAATGGGCACATAATTGGCCTACAAAAAAACTCAAATTTCTTGCTCGGAAAGATTCGCCTCGTACTACTGGTTTTCGAGTGATGCTCACCTCCACTGCGCAAACCTTGGACTGACAGAGCGCGTCGATTAAGATTAGATTTTAGCAAAATATTGGCTAGCCTTCAATTTGGCAATCGGACACTTAATTAGCCTTTAATGAGCCTAAAATTTAGACGTCGCAAACTTTGGCGAAAACCAATGGGTAACGGAATTACGTCCCCTGCTCCGCTGTATGAACATTAAGCCAGCAGTGCGGCCGAAAAACAAAAAAAAAGAAAGTTGAGGGAATCATTTTATTTCTTTGATTTCAAAAGCCTTTGACGAGGCTTTTAATATCAGCTTATTTTCATCGCCTTTTATTTGATATTTTTGAAATAATATGCTATGGCTGTGCTATCTTTATACTCGATTAGTAGAACATGCATTTTCGCGAAAAATTTGGAAGCATTTAATTTGTCAATAGAGCACTTAATTAACCTTAATCGAGCCTTAAATTTGCTCTGCAACAATTGCTCTTGCAACTTTATAGACATTTATTTCTGAATAAAACATGTTCGTAAACGGTTGTAAATAAAATGTTTACTTTGATAATATTAAGTTTGAATATCAAAAATTTTAAAAAATGTTAAATATTCACTAAGAAATACTAGCTCGAAGTACAGCGATGATTGGATATGTTTAATCGTTCGTTGCGATTAAGGGCGGCTTGAGATGTCAGTTCGTTAAATGGAGTTTAAATTGTTAGTCTTAATCAATGGAATGCAATTAAAAATACTTTTAATTTGTAAACGACGAAAATATTAGTTATCGCTAAGCATATTAATAAAAAATAAATATTTTTATTGAAGATAAAAACAGTTCAAGGCTATAGTACTACCTATCTCTTCAACTGGGGTTAACAAGATATTATTTATTGTTAAATATGAAATGTAACAGAAGCACTAATATCACTATGAACACGCTATCGATTCTTCATCACAACTATTATGCAGTTGACTATTCGACGGCTTCTCAACAACTGAACTCTTACAAGACCAAAATTAGGCTTTTATGCAGCCCCACTACACGCAGGAAATCCATTCTACCCTCGTTCTTGTTACTAAAATGTTACAAAATATCACACGTGGGTACTTTATGTGATTAAAATTAATGTGGAAGTAACAGTACGTATACTTAATGCCTTCAATAAACTGTCACTCTTTCATTACAAATACACTAAAAAAAATATTTACGGTATTTACAGCCTATAAAAAAATTAAAACAGTATAAAATTATAGTTTGTACTATAAAAATACCATTCCGCAAGTAATTTTTCCCAATTTAAATAATTTCTATTGTCATGCTGACAATGACATCTGTCCATGGCTTAATAATGTAAATTATAAAAATGTAGCATGAAAACTAGTTTATAATGGATAATGGTTAAAAGCAGTTTTATTGTGTGATTTATTAACTTTGAATTGTATGTGGTTTTTATTAAAAGTATGTATACATAGTGATAACTATTCACATTAAATATGGTAAGTTGTCGTTTAAATTACAAAATCTAGAGCTCATTTCAGTAAACGATCAATAAAAAATGAGAACGCGATAAGTTTAGAAGTTCAAAAAAAAACAAAATAATACTGGCTGGTAAAGCTGGATTATCAGATATCACAAAAAAAAATAAACTGATTAAATTTGCAGAGGCACTTTGAAACTATTGCAAAAAGATCCTGATCGTTTTTAGATTGTTTACAGCAATGGAAGATACGAGTACATGGCTTCACCATTACGATGCTGGTAACTAAATTACAGTCTATGACTTGGAAAAGACCATTATCTCGAAATTCTAAGTAATTCAAAGTGAATTTGGAACTATTGCAAAAAGATCCTGATCGTTTTTAGATTGTTGACAGCAATGGAAGAAACATGGCTTCAACATTACGATGCTGGTAACTAAATTACAGTCTATGACTTGGAAAAGACCATTATCTCCAAATTCTAAGTAATTCAAAGTGAACCTTCCGCCGGCAAGTTCATGGGTAGCCTTTTCTGAGATAGTCAAAGAGCAGTAACGCTTGAACGCCTGGAACATGGAGCTACGGTTAAGGGCACGTTATATGCACAACAATTAAAAAAATGGTGTAATGAAATTTAAAAAAAAAGGTCGAGGCAAATTTGCAAGATTGTCTTGTTTCATCAATATAACGCCTGCATGGCTGCAATCCGAGATGCTGGCTTTGAAATGCTTGAGCATCCTCCATAATGCACCTGACCTTGATAGTGATTTCTGTGTATTTCCAAGGTTCAAGAACTCTATCTGAGAAGACAGTGATTCGAATATGAAGTAGTAGTCGCTGCAGTACGAGAATTTAAGGTGATTATGTCGGAAAATAAAATAACATTTAATAAAAGCTACCTGTACCATATTCATTCTGACTGTTTATTGACGTCCCTAGTACGTATTTCTCTTTATCAATGTTGCGCGGATACCTACGAGATATTTAGGTGGCGTGGCGGTTTCTATATTGAGATACTCCACATTTCAGTACTCAATTTTAACCTCGGTCTCTAGTGGTCTTTCGACTACTGATAATTGATGCCAGTCTTTTCTGTACGGCTTGTAAACTATACGCTAACTAGCTTGTAACCTACCTCCACTGCACCGCACTGGACAAATATGGTGTATTATCTGGTTCTTTCTCATCTCATTTATAAAAAGAGATTTATGTACCAATAGTACCAAATAGGTCCCCGAATTGGGGCCAATAAAGGTCCGTCGAAACTTTATCAGAGATCTTACGTAAGTATTGGTGCATAATTCGAGTCTCTACGGCCATTGTTAGCTGTTCCTATCACGTCGAGGTCGCTCCAAATTGGTCAATTGTCGGTGTCAGGCCCAATTGACATCATCGAACTATACAGGACCCCTACGACAGCAAATAGACACTGTTTTCTGATCGTGCGATAGTAAATATAACGGTATAAGACACGAACACCAAATATTTACTCGTAATACTTTAACAGTAACGAATTGTGAAATAGTAGTTAAGGAGGTGATGTACCAGCGATTACACTACAGTATGCCTGTACATAATTTGTCAGTTTAAGATTCTACTTTTTTAACCACCGACGGATGGGAGTATTACAATCTTGACGCCGGTGTCTGTGTGTGTGTTTGTCCATACAATTGATGAACTTTTTATAGTTCTTTTTTATTATGTAAGAGTAAGACACGTTCACAAAGATTTGTGTAACGGTAGATATAAATGATTAAAACGTTTTTAATTTGACTACGGTTGTTAGATCTAGGCTTATCATTCCCTAGGCATTTCTGGAGTTATGCTTGACAATGGATCAAAGTGAGTCGCAGTATTTTTTATTACGGTACACATTACGGTACATATTTTGTATCATTAAAATAACGATCGAAACATACAAAAATGAGTAAAAATTTCAACAAAACTAAAAATCTTACTACTTTCTATTTATTTAATTTTATTATTCAATCATATAAATAATTCATAGCGTAATTTGTCTTTTTTATTTTATAAATTAATATCATAAAAAACACTTTATTGAAACAATATTGCAATGTATAATCTCGACAATGATAATAATTATTAAATTTCTTCTTTAGAGGAGTTACCATATTATGATAGTATAACATATAAGTAAAATGGTAACACCTGATATTTAAATGAATAACTTCTAAAGACAGTTCAAATTTGTTTACCAACAAATCCCTAACAATATAGTTGATGTTTTTCAATCTCAACAATAAAACAATACACTGTTACAATTCTTTGTTAGATTTACAAAATAATGCCTGCATATGTACTTAACATGATACCATTTTTCCTTGATAATGACATTAAATATACACAAGGAATAATATTGTTTACGTTCCACTATTTAAATTTATCACATTATAATTATTTATACACAGATTATTATACACATAGTAATAATCTAGAATTTATGAGTTTAATGTAACATTTAGAATTGAACTGTGTTAGCCGATGAAAATATCAAAGCTCTCGCATACCTAGGTGAAAATGTCTGAGGAGAATGATGAGATTTGAGGAATCGAAAGAAGTATGTAAGAACCGCGACGCTTGGCACTTCGTCCTCTCTGACTACGCTGTTAGGGATACAGCTTGACAGCCCCGTTAGACTGTTTTTCCTGTTACGCGAAATTTGGGTACGCACGCGAAATTGTTTCGCATGTGTAGCGACTGCCGATACGTGTACAATAATATTTTTTAATTATTACTCGACTACGTACAAGTAAAAGGGGGCAAACGATTTCAGCAGCATACACATGTAATTATGCTGATGGTAAGACCTTGTATCTACCTTATTACGTAACTGCAGCCAGTCAGCGATAGTCGAATCTAACGCGATCGATTGCGATATGTTCTTAAATCGAATACGATATCATGTCGCAAATCGCTTTGCAGTCTCTATTGGTTAATCAGTGAACTAAAATCTACTAGCGATCCTGTTTACGCTTCAAAAAGTCATTTTACCGCGTGGCACGGCAATTAGCAATTTATAACTATCGTGACGCGATTGCGGCACAGCTATCGGCTCTTTACTTCGCATCGCTATCACCATCTTACTCGCTAATCCTGCCCGTAAACAGCAGTGCTTGGACTGTTGCGTTCCATTGTGGAGCGTGAGACAGCCGGTGACATTTCTGGCATAAGAAACACATCTGAGTCCTCCAACCAACGCATTTGTAACCTGAAGTACTATCTCAGCCTCCATATTGTAAATGTCCATGGACTTCAGTGCTCTTGTCATCGGTGGGATTATTAGCTAAAAATAAGCAGATAGCGACAGCGACAGCCACGCGATCATAGCACTTTTCTCGGTAGAATTAGCGCCACTATACAAATTACATTATACAAATTCTCGTCTTGACAGCAGATATTGCGCGATATTTGGCAATCGCATGCTGACTGCAAGTAGGTAATAACTAATAAGTGTGCGGGTATACTTTTCGCTCGTTTCTCTTTCTAGTAATATAAAAAATTATGTTTGTATGTATAATTACATTTGTATCACTGAATGATGAGGATTGAGGATGCGAAAAAAGTACGTACGGACCGCGATACTTGGTGTCCCGTCCTCTCTGACTACCCCTTTAGGGATACAGCGTGAGGATATGTATGTATGTTTGTATGTATGTTCATCTAATCTGTCATAGAACCGAAACCACTTAACCGATTTCAGCGTATGAGATACGATTGGATTCGTCTCAGTTACGAGCGTAACATAGAGGTTGTCTTTTGAAAATTGCAATATGGCTTTATGTATACTGTAGAAGCACATGAAGTTAAGGTTTCCAAAAAATCATAGTATCTCGTCATTATAATTTTTTTTGTCCTCATTATGATGAGAATAAAACTAAACCTGAGGACTAAGATACTACGCCCCTTGTACCAGAAATTCATCGGCTGTGAAATTGAAAGTAAAGAAAATGCGCAAGCACTACTGTTTGGTGGCAGGGTTAGCAAGATCGTAGCGATCAGCATACTTATTACCTAACTTGCAGTCAGCATGCAACAGCCAAATATCGCGTGATATATCCGCTATCAAAACGAGAATTCGTTAAATGTAATTTGTATAGTGGCGCTATATGCGCTACATCTACTGTGAACAGTGCATTTTACGGCCATGGCGCAAGACACGCGATCGTCATAGACAATATCAATTTTTATTACAATTAATCACCGGTAGCGCAATGATCACGTGTAGCTGTCGCTCGCTATCTGCAAATTTTTAGGTAATAACCCCGCCGGACAGACCTGCAAAAGGTCCTACCACCATCTAAGGATACTTTTTCTCATTCTTACAATAACACTTTCATCCAATCGTGCCATATCACGTATCTCTTCATTCATCTTTTGTCCGCGAGGACAACACAACATATTTTTCAGAAAAATCACAATTCCACCGCATTTATATAAAAATATACATAGGTATATACATTATCCTCACGCTGTATCCCTAACGGGGTAGTCAGAAAGGACGGACTGCCAAGTATCGCAGTCCTTACATTCTTCTTTCGCTTCCTCGAATCTCATCATTCTTCTTACACACTTTCGCCTAGGTTTGCGAATCGCCTATGTTTGCGAGTGCTTTTGACATTTACGTCAGCTAACACTCTGGCTATTTGATCTTCATAAGCCAGCCTTTGTTTTCATTGGCTTCTGCTGCCACTCACTTTCCCTCATAGATTTTCTTCGTCAGTCTTTCATCAGTTCATCACTCGTTCTTTCTGTGCCTGAACCATCTAAGCATTTCTTTCTTCATATGAAAATACAATAAAATTTAGTTTATAAGAAGCTCGTAAGCTTCATTGTACAGCAGTAACAGTGACGTCAGGCCCTCCCACATTGCTCCTCATCAGTACAAGAGGAATAAAACCACTTCCTCTAAGTTAACCGCATTTTATTATGTTTTAAATGTGGTTAAAACCAGTATTTAGATTATATAGACTGTCTTCCTGCAATTAGAAAACCATAACTTCTATAAATATACGTATCAAGGTTTTATATGAGAAAAACACTGATAGCCTTGGACAACAGTCGAAAAACTTCCCAATTTAAACAAAATGTACCTATTCTACTGTATAAATTCAAAATAATGAGAACTTAATTATGTATTATGTATTTCTGTACGTACGACAAAAATCAGCAAGAAAGTTCAGTAACATTGTTAAGGTTCCCGTTCTAAAGGGTGCAAACGGGACACTATTACTAAGCCTACGCTGTCTGTATTAACTTTAAAGGGCTGTATCTTTTGAACTGTAATAGGCGGCCAGTTGTAATAGTCACAGAATATATTATGTTATTATGGTGGAGCCTAACAATTGAGGAAAAACAATTAAAGGGCGTCCTTGTACAAAGAAACTTTTCAACGCTGTATTGTTTTTACTTTAAGATTGAATAAAAGATTGTAATACACAAGCGCCTCAAATTTGGTGTAATTATAATGCAAACTCCAAAAAGCGATACAAAAGAAATAATAATAAAAAGCAGACACTTTCAAAGGAGTTTCACTATCGAACCATCAAATTGTGGAATGAGCTGCCAATGTTTTCCCAAATTTCTACAGCATGAAATTCTTGAAAAAGGGCGTGAAAAAGTTCTCACAGAGTCGGCAACGCGCAAGTGATGCCTCTGATGTTACATGCATCTATAAGCTACGGTAACCGGATTAACATCAGACAGGCCGCATGCTTATTCGCCACTGTTGTGGTATAAAAAAAATATATATATATTGTACAATATAAATATAATTGATAGTCTAGAGCCCGCCTAAAATAAACTAAAGGTATCATTGCCTTTTTTTTATTTTAAAGTACAGTTTTGGAAATATTGAGATAAAGTGTTCATTGTATCCTCCTCTAATTTTTTTATTAGAATTTTATAAATCCAAATAATTAACAGAAAATAGTCATAAAAAGTAAATTAAACGATTATTCGTTATTTTGGTTAGTACCTTGTGTTCACAATTTAATTAACTTATTAATTTTAGCAAATAGCTAAATATTAAATAGTTGGAACATGACCCTAATTACGAGTGCCATTGGCGTGAACGGTCGTGGATATGACGACTGAACCGCTGATGTCAGAGTAGATGTTATCTGTGACGACCTCTGTTTGGACGTGATCACAATTTGGTAATATGCAAATAATAATTTTTGCTCGTGTCTTCATCGTCATGGATTAAAAAAATAAGTATTCAATACTGCCTGCGGCTTCGTTCGTGGGGCATTTAAAAACAAAGACTTCATAGACTTCATAGATTTTATAACTCTAGACAGCCTCTTACAATGCTAAATTAAACGGGTCTATAACGTGTTAATACTTCCAGGCTAATAATGAATACCTTTTTATCCCGACGCGACGTATCGGTTGGATAGCACCGATCGTGGTCACGGGCAGACTGATGTGGATGGGTTTCGTCTTCATAGTGTGTGGTCCCTAGTAATCACCCACACTTAATCATCGTATTTTTTAATTTTTATTATCGTTACTGTCGGGTTGCACAACAGTGTTATTGTAAAAATGAAGAAAGGAATGCTTAGATGGTTCGGGCACATGGAAAGAATGAGTGATGAAAGACTGACGAAGAAAATATACAGAGCGAAAGTGAGTGGTAAAAGAAGCCAAGGAAGACCAAGGCTGACTTATGAAGATCAAATAGCCAGAGTGTTAGCAGACGGAAATGTCAAAAGCACTCGCATACCTAGGCGAAAATGTGTGAGGAGAATGATGAGATTTGAGGAAGCGAAAGAGGTGTGTAAGGACCGCGACTCCTGGCGCTCCGTCCTCTCTGGCTACCCCGTTGGGGATACAGCGTGAAGTTATGTTATGTTATGTTATGTTATGTTACTGTCGGTACTTCACCTAGTCACCACACTAACAACGTCTAGACAGCCTGTCCCGTACTACGAAGTGACGCAAATAAAATAAAATGTAGATGTGTGGGTGGTTTTCTAACGATGTGGAAGTCGATCAACTTGTCTGATAATAAAGTGTGTCGTATGTACGGGTGAGTCAGCTTATTCAATTTTCCTCACCGTTGTATCTGGTTTGTGTCACCGTTGCTGATACGGCGTCTGGGTTATTTGGGAAGTCTATGCCCACGTCCTTCCCCAGGAATCCCAGGATTCAATTAATTTAGCGGTTTAGTCGTGAAAATGTTGAAAACACGTAGACACTTTCCGAGTTTGAAAGATTATGAGGTTTATTAATTATGACCACTACAGTAACGAAATATTTTTATTATAGACTGATCTACTGAATAAAAAAGCATACCACGTATTATCTCTTCACATCATTTATTTAATGCAAAATTAGGGTAAGTATATGAATATACCAACTATCAGTTTTAAATACACGACTGAATGAATTAGCGTTACTAGTGTAACAATTTTGGACACAATATCGACATAGCAATGTTGCCAAACTTATTAGGAACATATGTACCGCTTTCACTCGTTACGGATTCGTATATGAGGAACCAGGATAAAAAAAAACTTTATGTAGACGAAAGACGAGCCACATCGACATAAAGTTAGCAACAGTTTATGCACCGTCTATTAGTGATTGTTCTGAGTAGCAAACTCACTATGAAAAATAATACCCGACTGAATTTCTTGTCGGTTCTTCTCAGTGCGCCGGTTTCTTTTCGAACTGTTTAAAACACCTTGCAGTTGGGTTTACTTGAATAAATTGATTTGATTTTGATCTCACTTTGATTTAGACATCTGATTCCGTTTTGTCATTTGAAAGTTCAAATACTTATGATAGATTTGGCCTCAGGGTATGTGTTTTTGTCCATTCAAACGCAAAATAGCGTGAAGTAAAAATGACTGATTTCAGAAAAAAATTCATTTGATTGTTCTATGGGTTTGTTATATACCCACTGAACATTAAAAACCTAGGACTTAGTGTAAGAGATTACATAATTAGTGTAATTGTCTAGAATATTTGTTATTTTTATTATTTCCCTATGGGTTGGGTTGTGGTTGTAATGGCCAAGACCAAATAGGCATGATTTTAACAAGTCCTCTTCGCAGTCAAGGTGAACGCGCCTGGTATTAGTGCAAAGTGCAAGACGGTAATGTGATAACATTACCGTCAACAACTTCATCGTATCGTCTTGAATTATTTCAATTTGCTTGCAATATACTCCGTATATATCCATATATATATATACTTTAATACTACATAATCAAAAAATCTCGAGATTCCTGACTCCAGACAAAATGGATAAGGACGCCGTGATTCATAGATTTTTTAAATTCTCAAAAACAATGTACAGTTCAACTGTCGATGTTGAGAGCTGGGAGAGGAAAGCAGATTTTAAATAACAATAACACAGATACAGGGAAAGCGTTGAACTTTACAAAAAATGTTCCTTGATGTGGGCGAGTTGACCAAAATGCTCTAAATGCAATCCTAACTTTCATAAATAAGATTCATCAACTCTTTTTAAATCAATGAATAAATGAATAAGAGTATTTAATGAAATCGAAGCAACGTAAGAAAGCAGACGCGCAATGCATTTGCGTTATGCTAATGTTCAAACAAAGAGTAATTTCCTTTTCTTGCTTAAATTATGACTAGTGTGCATCAAAGTGGCTTCAAATCATAAAAGTTAATACCGTTTCATATACGGTAAAGGATAGCTGGATTCTTCAGATTTCTGACGATTGTTCTACAAATGCATATATGTTAGATACATAGGTACACACATCATCACTTATTTGACAAAAAAACGTTTTTTTGGAGTACATATAATGTATGTATGTACAATATGGTTATCGTTGATGTATTTTAAATATTTCGTGTGATGAAATTAACAGTACTAGAGGTCGCCCTGTGGTCGAACTTCGACCGTAATTATAAACTTATAATGTAAACTTTTTGGTGACAATCTCTACTCTGTGCGACTGTTTGATCCAAAGAGGTTACGAATATGTGATAACAAAGTATTATGAGTTTGAAATTGACAGTCTTTTTGACATTGGCAGTATGAACGTAAACAATGAGTGATTTATTTACATAATTTAATGTATTTCTAGTACATATTACATAAAAATATTAGCTTTCTCCTGTACTTCTCCATATAAACTTTAAGGGTACCAAATTTCACACTCTTCCGTACGCGCAATTTTCTTAAAAAGGCAACCAAAGTTCTCGCTTCACGTATTAATATATAGATTATTATTAGACGTGTCTATATTTTATCTACGTATACATTTTTACAATTACATACACATACAATATCTTCACGCTCTATCCCTAACGGGATAGTCAAGGAGAACGGAGTGGCAAGCACCGCGGTTCTTACGTACTTTTTTCGCCTCCTCAAATCTCGTCGTTATCTTTACACACTTTCGCCTAGGTATGCAAGTGCTTTTGACATTTCCACCAGCTAACACACTGAATATTTGATCTTCGTAAGTCAGCCTTAGTCTCCCTTAGCTTCTGCTACCACTCACTTTGAATATTTTCTTCGTCAGCCTTTCATCACTCATTCTTTCTATGTGCCTGAACTAAGCATTCCTTTCTTCATTTTTATAATACCACTGTCGAGCAACCCTGCCGTATTGCGTATCTCTTCATCGCTTATTTTGTCCGTAAGAGTGACACCGCACATATTTTTAGAAATGTATATATATTTTATTCTCACCTGTCCGGCTATCGAACTCCGAGGAACTTTGTTACACTAACATCCACACCCGATTAGTGCACGCACATCAAGAGACCCGAGAATGTTTGAAACACATTAGCGAACATCAAAAGCTACATTATTTACTAGACCCAAGGAACTAAGTAGAAATTATGGTAGAAATGCTACAGACATACATCTTTTATACTGAATGCCGAAACTAGGCGAGTTATAAGCTATAAATCAAAACCGTTGCCCCGCCCCCGGCTATCAGAGGTGATTAAAGTGTAGAACGCAGGATGGACCAAATTATATGGTCTGGTTTTGGTATGCACCACAAAAATTTGATGGTCATTATACTGTCAGGGCGCATGGTCAATCTGAGAGCACGTGCGATGATGGCGACCTCACATTGTGTGTCGAATTTAATAATAAAAGCCGTCAAGTGTGAAATTTTCATATTAATGGCGTATGGTAATTATAAAAACAATTTGTTAGTGCCACGATAATAAAATCAGAATAATATTCTTTTCGCACGGATACCATATCGGAAGGATTCGCACGGTTAGAATTTTTTTTGAAAATAAAATATAGCCCGTGTTACTCGCTGATAATATAGTTTCCAATAAGTGAAAGAATTTTTAAAATTGGTTGAGTAGTGTTTGAGTTTATCCATTAGATACAAACAAATAAGTTTAACTCTTTGTAATAGGGTAATAGTATACTATTGATGATAAATAGCGATTCTGAGTGATGTGAATAAAACGTCAGCATATGCTTTTTCCTACATTTTTAAACTAACACCTGAGTTTCGTGTAAATATACTGTAGCAAAAGCTTAAGCAAATGCTAGTGAAATCTAGCTATTGTCAAAAAAGTGTGAATAAAAACTAACTAGTATCAGTAAATTGATTATTCACTTAAATGAAATCAATTGCTATGAGTAAGAGCCTATACTAACTAACAATTGCTAATGCTAATACTAAATACTAGAAGCAATTGTTTTTGTTTTATTCACATCACGCAATGTCTCTCAATCATACTTCTGCAGTCATAATAATTTCTATAACAAATTCCTGTTCAAACAAATTGACAGCTAGAAAAAAATTTTCTTCATACATATCTATCAAAACACAGTCTATGATCGAATGTTATTTTCAATGCTTTTGACTTCTAAACAGTAGCAATATCAGAAATATAAAATATAAAGAATAGATCTTTATTATGTAGATGAAATATAATAATAAAAAAATGAGCATGATACCACAGATTAATTAGTTACCACTGTAAAATGATACTTTACGTTTCATCTCGTTCCATGTATTACTAATGTTTTTTTTTTTAAAATCACTTAAAGACAATTTCATACAAATCTGTCAAATTGTTATCAGTTGCTTACATTCAGAAATGTCCCTGTAGAAGTAAAAGTTTATCTGAAACGTCAATACGTACTGTAAGAAGTTAAGAACTGTTTTTTGAACGTATTTAGGGAATTTTAATTCCAGGGAGCCTTTGTGGAATCCAACCCCTCTCAGTCGAAGCTTTATCCAAACAAATAATTATGTGAAAAGACAACTTATAAATACATAGGTACGCTTGAACAAAATATTTCATTTAATGAAGTAGGTAAATTTTGATATCAAAAACGATGCCCTTTGAAAATTACAATAAAATGTTTATAAATAATATGTGACATTTACTAAAACTTCTGAAGACTTTTGAAGAACTTTTTTGCTTTCACTGAACATTTAAGCATTGCCCCCAGAGTAGGTCACTTGTCTAGTCTAGAAAGTGATTATAGCAATATCAAGTGATACAATAAGTGATAAATTTTATAGTGCTGAGCTTTGTAATTTAGATATTTCAATTTACTATTTAAAACATGGAATTAATATACTTGTACTACATGATTTAGAATGATGGAGACTGTTTGACAGACAATCGCTTGGAGGAATGCTGAGTTTATTTACAACATATAAAGTACCTGCTTTCATAAATTCTCCAGACCTAAGCGTAGATTTAGTTATCAATTTGAATCATTATTGTTTTCTTGTCTTTGCCTGCTCTTATATGAATTGTGTTCTATTAAAACCTTTTCTGAATAAAAATATGTTCATGTAAACAATAAAAGAAAGTAAAAGAAAATATGATTGTCTCAAAATGTTTATGTAATAATTCAGAGATAAAGGAAACAGTCACAAGAATTCTGTTTTTTAACATTGTTGAGGAAACAAGACATGTCTTATAAAAATAACATTTCTTTTATCTAATGACCATATATATATGGCCTGGTATGGTGTTATAATATATACACAGTATTAATTAAAGAATATGTTAAGGTCAAATGTAAAGTTTTGGTAAAAAAATATTTCTCAATGAGCTATTAAAAATAAATTAGACACAAATAGTTACAAACATTAAACTTGAAATTGTTGATAATTTGGTACATTTGATAAATTTCAAGTGAAAAACACCTAATATTGTAGTCACATATACACATCTTCATGCTATATTCCTAATGAGGTAGACAGAGAGGGTGGAGTGCCAAATATTGCATTACTTACATACTTCTTACGCCTTCAGATCATCATTCCCCGCACACATTTTCATAGAGATATACAAGTGCTTTTGTCATTCCTGTAAACACTATTTGATCTTCATAAGTCAGCACTAGTATTCCTTGACTTTTGCTATCACTCACTTTCGCTCTGTAGATTTTCTACATGTCACTTCATATGTACTAAAATTAAAATTGTAGACTGTATTCTACAGATTCTGCATTCCAATTTTAATTTTTTTTCCAATTAACTTCTTTCTCATAGCAGTTATACAATAGGATATGTATAGAGGATAGAAGAAGAAGAAAGAAGAGAGAAATCGTCGGCAAAGGATAGCAAGTTTATAAAGTAGGTGAGCAGTTTTAGTTTTAGAATCTGAATCCATTCCGAGAAAAGCTACGCGTTTAATTCTAAGTTTAAAAAAAACTGTAGTGGTCAGCCAGTTAGATTAATTAGCGCTATTTGCTGTATTAACAGTTTTTTGTTGATCGATGTTTTTTGTTATGAAATAAATATCAGATGTGTTTATATTCTCACAAAAGATAAATGTGTTACGCGGGTAAAATGTAAATCATTATATTTTACTTACCTCCGATGAATAGATCGGCTTCACTTTTATATACATACACGTTTCCCTTCCTTTTATACAATTTTCTGCCAAATTTATATTTTCTTGACCCCCTTTCGATGTTCGCCAATACAAAACAGTTCGTAATTACTCCGTGAAAATGTTTCGACTCACAATTTTCTCACACAAAATTAAACAAAGCTTTAATAGTCTTTTGTTTTAATAAGTTGAATTAAGATTATCGCGAAAAACAATATTATACATGAAAAATAACGCAAATTTCAGTTTCATACACCAAACACAAGCATAAGACAGCCGATGAAAATTACTTGACTACAGCTATCTTGCACAATTTTGTTTTACTAAACGCATGCAGCGATATACAGATTGTAGATTGAAATAAATTGTATAGACAGTTGAGACAGCAATAAAGTAATTTGGAAAGTTAGAAGGAGATAACCAGATACATTGACAGATGGAAGAGCGCATCGCCATTTTTCATAAAAGTATTGCCACAAATAAGAATTACGTTTCGTTTCATGAACAATAATAATTTTAAGAGATGTAATATTTTATAACATTATACATCCTACATATTTTAACGCAGTTTATTAAAAACAAGAAATTTTTTCTCATGAAACGAAGCATATCACGCCACATAGATACACAATTTATTTATGTTGTATACTGTGACATAGGTACTCATGAAATATCGTTTATAAATTTTCCCGCGCGATGTCTGTTTACCTATTACATCACAATAAAATCATAATTTTTATCTCACTTCAAAAAAAGAAGGTTCAAAGTTTGTTTGTATGTATGTTTTTTTTTATTTATAATCACCGATAACTTCGTCAATTGCGGACCGATTTAGAATTATTATTTTTTGTTTGAAAGGGTATACTTCCATGGTGGTCTTATTTAAACTTCATCGACATTGGAGCTTAGACTTCGAAGATACACCAAATAATAACAAATAACCCGACCTGATTGTAATCTTTAATTATTTTGATGATTCTCTTGTATAGCGCTATTGTAAACCTGCCCTAGATATTTTGAATTCGGTGCCAAATCAATGTGCAACAACAAGGCAGCAACAAAAAGTTTATTAGTTTGGTGGACTTGGCACCGACTTGAGTAAATGACAAAAATTATATAGATATAAGAATCGTATTGATAAAGTTATTTTTATTGCAGTTGACTTTTGATTAGTAAAGTATAGTAGTTATTTTGTACTTTTCAGTATTTTTTTTTGAAGACGATTTAATTCTTTTTTTTGATTTTTTTTTAAAGTTGTATAAGTTAGGTTTTTATTACACAAATATTTTAAATAAATACCTGGTTATCGTATGTAATACAACTATCATATTCTTACATGTTCGCTAACAATGTATTGTTGTACTGTACTTATTTCAATTTATTTACTTATTTAATATTTCTTGTTTTGCGACTGCGTAATTTGAACTGTTACTCTTTGTACCTATCTATATTTTTATCATAAATTAAAAATAGTAGCTTACAGAAACTTGCATCAAAATTATTAAGTTATCACTTTACGACCTTTGATTATTTAAGTTTACGTCATTATTTTAGATATTTTGTAACCTTTAATTAAAGATTACACCGTATAGTGATTTTAATTTTATTTATTTAATTTATTTAACATGTGAATCACATGTATTAGTAGTGTTATAAATTATAATACATATTCCGTTCACTGTGTTCCACCCCTAAGGGCATACATAGGTCATCATTATATTTAAAATTATATTATAAAGAAAAGAAAAGCAAAGAAAGGAAAAGTGTTACATCAAATCATCAAATACATTGTCATTTTTTATAAATTACCGTCGTCTAGAAACTCATTAAGTATATAATAAGCCTTATCTATTAATATTTTTTTAATATTACTTTCAAAAGAATATATATTATTATTGTTTCTTATTGCCTTTGGTATTTTATTGTATATTTTTTGAGCCTGACAAAATATACTATCATGTTTCAATTTTTTCTTCGAAATCGCCAAGTATAAGTCTCCTTCACGTCTACCCTCCATATGTCTCGGAAACATGTCGATGTTTGATTTTACAAATACTAGTGATTCATATATGTACAGGGAAGGCAGATTTAATATTTTTAAACTTTTAAAATAAGGTTTACATGAATCAGTCCGTTTTAACCTACAAATTGCTCTAACGCAGCGTTTCTGCGCCTTAAATACCTTTAGTAATTGTGAAGAAGAACCCCAGAATATTATTCCATATCTGAGCATGGACGCAACACAGCCATGGTATGCACTGAGTGTGGTGGTTAAACTAACTATTTTGCTAAGTTTGTACAAGGCAAAAGAAAATTGTGATATTTTTTTACTTAATATGTCAATATGAGGATCCATGTCATTTTACTGTCTATAGTCAATCCAAGAAATTTTATATTACTTATGTCACTAATCTCCTTACCCAAATAGTTAATGTCAAATGTTAATTTATTACGTCCTGTTTTAAAACACATTATTTTGGTTTTGTCAATATTTGCTTTCAAATTATTAGATGTCAACCAATCAATTATATGAATAATAGTGACATTTATGTCATTTACAATTAAATTAAAATCATTACCATGAAATAATACAGTGCAGTCATCAGCAAACGATGTCATACAATTTTTAGTCACTTTTGGAAAATCATTAATATAAATTAAAAAGAGTAGTGGCCCCAACACGCTTCCTTGCGGTACTACATATTTAATTGTTTTACTCTTGGAACTGAAAGTTTTCATTTGTTTCGTTTTCATGCAAATTCTATTTATTTGTGTAATTTGTTTCCTGTTTGTTAAGTAGGATTTTATCTATCTAGGACTTTTCCTCTTACACCGTAAGCATACAATTTCTGAGTCTATATTTGATGGTCAACATGGTCAAATGCTTTAGACATATCCATAAATAATGCAATCGTATGTATCCCATTGTCTATATTCATTGCTACTTTATTTAAGAAGTTATAGACAGCCATATTAATAGATTTACTTTGCCTGAATCCATATTGTTCGTCAACCAAAATATTATTTTGTTCTAAAAATAACTACAATTGATTGTAAATAACGTTTTCAAATATTTTAGCCAATACTGGTATAAGTGCTACAGGTCTATAGAAGTTCATATCTTCTTTATCATCTCTTTTAAATAGTGGTTTAATGATGGTAATTTTAAGTTTATCTGGAAAAGTATCATGCTCGATACATAAGTTAATAATATAAGTAAAAACAGGGGCAATAGGAACCGCAACATCTTTCAGTACTTTTGTAATTATTTCATCAAAACCTACACTGTTAGTATTTTTCAATGAATTTATAATTTTAATGACGTCGTATGAACATACCGGTTTAATAAACATAGAATTAACATTTTTAGATTTAATTTTATAAATTTTATTAATATCATTGTTTGGTTTTAATAGTTCAATGAAAAAATCATTGAATGATACAGCAATTAATTCCGGTTCAGTAACTATACAATTATTAACTTTTATTTTTAATATTTCTTCTTTCGGCACGTTATGTTTAGAATTATTAATGACTTTCCATGTAGCTTTAGCTTTATTTTTAGCACTATTAATGAAGTAATTATTTTGAGCTTTCTTAGTTTGTTGAATGATTTTTTTATATCTCATTGAATAGTTTTTAAATTCTAGCTCACTCTCTTTGCTTTTTAACATTCTAGATTTCCATAAAAGTTGTCTCTTTCGTTTGCTACATAGTTTAATGCCTTTCGAGATCCACTTCGGCTTCACCATAGTTGATACTTTTTTAGTTACTACAGGAAAACATAAGTCGTAAATAAGTTTAAATATGTCATGAAAATTATTAAAGGCCTCATTAGCAATGTTAGTATGATATACATCGTTGAATATAAGATGCGATACATATTTTTTAAATTTTAACCTATTTTGTAAACTGTAGTCGCGTTTCTTTGTATAAAAGTGTTTCAATGTACAACTTTTACCAACTGGACATTTTAATATTTGAGCCGAATAATCACACTGCTAAATCGATAACTTCACTAGTGCATCCTTGTACATTATGTATGATATTATCAATACATGTATTGCTACTCAGTCTTATAGCTTCTTTAATTTCTAATTTAAGATTGTAACTCAATAGTAATTGTTCTAGTTGCAAAGTTTTTTTTGAATTGTCATTAATATTTATATTAAAATCACCGCACACAATAACTTTTCTATTGTAACAACATGAAGCTAACATTTCATCCAATTTATGGAAAAATAAATTTACTGTTTCTAAACTATTATTTGGAGTTCTATAAATACAAATTACGTACAAATTGTGTTCTTCTAAATCTATGGCTGAACATTCAAAAATACTAGACACCGATAATTTAGTTAAATCTTTAATTTCTGTATATTTAAAATGATGCCTTATCAAAATACAAGATCCACCAAGCTGGTTTTTCTGTTATATGCCGATACAAGCTTAAAACCTTGAATCTGTAGCCTATCTCTATCCTCTTCAGTCATGTCATGTTCAGTTATACATAAGATGTCTACATTTTTACCTTTGTCCCTGAGTTCACACAAGCATACTAGTAGAATTTCTGATTTGTTAATGAGTCCATTAATGTTTTGATGTAACACGTAAATACTATTATACACGAAATAAATCATTAGAGTTATAATTCTTATCTGCATACGCATCGTCAAGTATTACATTCTGTTCTTTACTGGTAACTTCTTTTGTACATGTTTGAGTTGATTTATCTGCATACAATACACTTGTCTCTCTATATTGACATTTTTGCAAATCATTGTGCTTTTTAATTTTAATTTTGTAATAAATATGTAATATTTCTTTCGGTAATGAACGACATATATTTATATAAAAGGTGTTTGAAAGTGAAATGTGATAATAAGAATACGATTTGACTGTGCAATAAGCATAATTCATGTCCAAAAATACAACATTATTGTAGTTTTTACATAAAAATTTCAATTCATAATTTAATTTTTGTTCATTCAAATATCTATTATACGGAATCTCACTTAAAATAATGTTAGTATTAGTCACAGAAGCTAACCACACATTTAAAGCCAACCGAAACATATAAGGGTTTTTGTCATTAATACCTCCTAAAACAATGACATAATCATTAAATGTTATCTGTATCCTTCAAAACGTCACACTTGCCCCGGGTTTCCAAATACCTTGAACTCCAGTCCTACTAATTTTTGTAACGTATTTCTAATGTTTCTCCCTTGTTGACATTATAACTAATATTTTTTTCTGCTTTTCGTTTTTTTCAAATGAATCAATTGTTTCTTTTTTGTCCTTGTGTAATATCTGCTCTACTGTCTTATCCTGTCTTCTCATATATTTATTTATCGATTGAATTTCATTTTCGCTTTTACCGGATTCCTGTGTCATCTTTTTGTTAGTTATATTTTCCAACTTATGAAGATCAAATAGCCAGAGTGTTAGCAGACGGAAATGTCAAAAGCACTCGCATACCTAGGCGAAAATGTGTGAGGAGAATGATGAGATTTGAGGAAGCGAAAGAGGTGTGTAAGGACCGCGACTCCTGGCGTTCCGTCCTCTCTGACTACCCCGTTGGGGATACAGCGTGAAGATATGTTATGTTATATTTTCCAACAGTACACTGTTATTTATTTTACTATTAAGTGTAGTTGGTGTTACATTTTTCAATTTTCCTCGTTTATGTCGTGGTGTAGATTTTGTTGATGTTGGTGTAGTCCTATTTATATATAGTCCTATTTTTTTGTAAGTATCTAATTTATTGTTAATAATATGCATTTCTTTTTTTAACTGACCGTTTTCAATTAAAAGATTTTCAATCTCTGTGTGAGCTCTATTTAATTCAAATTTTAAGTTTTCAATATCTGATTTTAATTTTTTTATTTCCTCGCATTCATCATTAAAAATAGGTAAACTTTGAATTTGATTGTGAACTGTTAGAGTAAGTCTCTTCCTCGTTATCTGACATTAGTAACGTTAAGTTATAATAAGATTTAGTTAAACGTCGTGGTTTCTTATAAACATAATCATCCATCTTTTCATATGTATAAAACTTTTAACACAAATATAATGCTTGAATGACTAAGTGAATTTTAAAATGATACCCTCTGTAACTTCAATCTGTCTCAGAATAATAATTTTGTGTTATTCATTCATAAGCTTGTAAATTTACACATAATCAGCACCTTTACACAATATAATATCGGCATTTCTACATATGAGTATATATTATATTATATATATTTTAAGTCCAAAACTTACTCTTTCGTTTAAAATTTAAATTGTTGACGGCCTGTCACTCAGTCGACTATAATAACACAGAACACACCAATAAAATATATATATTAAAAACTGCTATGTATAATATGCGTTATGTACAATCTTATTCATTTATCCATTTGCAAATTTATTATAAGAACTCATCTTTATTCCATTAAACAACTGTCACTTGAGGTTAATTCACAGTAGAATTAAAATGTTACGTATTTTAAATTATTTTTGATAATATGTGCAGATAACTTTTGTTGTTAAAATTTAGTAATTATTTTATATATTAGACTCAGTTTTGGGTATTATTATGACGTTTATATACTTTAAACACAATTAATAAACACAGCCGATGCTTAGTTATCAATGTGACGGTAGTATCTATTAAATAAGCACTTATTTGAACAATTTCACATAACAGCACAACAGCTTAGATATTTGGGACGCAAAACGAAGCCAATTCTGCATTACAATATCCACTAGAAACCATTTGCAAATAATTAAAATAAACGCCTGACCGCTCACCATGAAATCCCGCCAAAAACTCTGATACTATAAGTGAAATACATTTTTTTTGCTTTAATAAAATCAAATAGTTTATTAACCAAAAATTTTTACATAATTTTTATGAAGCCTCTGCCTTAAGCCTTTAATGAATACTAAACATTCAATTTTTCTGTATTTATTCTCGTTTTACAGTTTTTATTGTCGAATAAAATTGAATTTATTAGGTATATTTCTTTGGTCTAGACGTCTAGAGCCAGTTGTTACTATGAGGGTAGGCCATTTCGTGGGGTAGGCATACATAATAGGTACATAACTACTCATTTCCAAAATGCATGAAATAACGGTATAATTTATTAATTACTTTTTTTTCTCTATTTTAGGTACAGAATCTAATAACATTATTATTTGTAAGTATGCTTCTAGTCTAGAGAGATTGGACAGAAAGAGATAAGCAATAGCTGACTCCTGTCACGTAGCCACGAAGGCGAACCCTTGATATCACGTGAACACCTTTAGTGAAGTAAATATTTCCTTTGTGTCGTGATTTAGCAAAACTGCTGTAAGGATCGACTATGATAATAACTGGACTCACTGTTCATTCATATGCAGAGATTTTACTTCCTTCCACATTTTCTAACATTATTTAGATACTTATTGTAGATATCTGTACAATAGAAACATATCTTACCTAGATAATCTAATAACAATAACTAAAAATTTAATACTTGTATTTTATAATTATTCCGTAAATCAATTGAATAAAGTGATGAAAAATTAAATTTAGTAATTAAACATAAATTATTCAAAAAGTAATAAATATGATTTTGAAAGTGAAAATATAACACAATAATATTATCTGTTTATATTAAATAAAAGTTGTTATCGAATTAGTAATTGAAATCCTATTCTACTGTAACCACTTTGAATGGATTATTTATAAATTTTAAACGGAGTTTTAAAAACATGCAATATCCACTCAATTAATTTGGATATGAAAATGTTGAACGATACGATAGAATTGTAGTCGTGACAGCGTACCTGTGGTACATGGTAGCTACTTGTAATAGCATAACCCTTTACAAATATCCCACTTCACGATATTGACAGCGCGGAATAGGAAATAAGCAAAAGTGGAATTTTATTCCGACAATGTCATTCTCGCCTCTGGTCTCGAGAACTATCGGGAATTTTCTCCCTGGATCCCTGGTGGAACCGAATTTTTAGATACATCGGATCCCAGGAGGAGCCATTTTTTGCGCCATTGTAACGGACATACTAATGCGTCGTTGCTAACTGGGTATTAGTTAAATTGAAAAGCGTTAATTTTAAAGTGTTTTACATACATACATACATACATTCATCACGCCGTATCCTTGAGTCAGATAGGACAGAATGCCAAGCATCGCGGTCTTTGCGTACTTCTTTCCGCCACCTCAAATGTCATCATTCTCCTCACGCACTTTTGCCTAGGTACACGAGCGCTTTTGGCATTGCCATTAACTATCTTCATAAGTCAGCCTTGGTCCTCCTTGGCTTCTGCCACCACGCTATGTGCTCGAGCCATTTGTGAGCATTAGTTTCTCCCACACAATTTTTACACAACAAATGAGATGTAAATTGAATGAAAATTTAAATGAATTGTTAGACACTTTATCATTACTGCGTTATGTTATTATGCACATAGACTTTATAACTTCAGATAGCCTGTATCGTACTACGAAGAAAAGAAAAAAAATCACATGAAATGTAGATGTGCTGTCGTCTAAAATGGCGACCAATCAGCTTATTTCATAATAAATGTGTTGTAGGTACGTACGGGTGAGTCAGCTTATCTGATTTGCCTCACCGTTGTTATTGGGACACTGCAATCGCGTGTGTGAAACACTGACTTACATTTGTTCGCTTTTTTGAATTGGTAACCCTAATTGCTAATTATTTCATCATAAAATCTGCCTAAAATAACTTCTATGAGTCATTCATTTGGGTTCAGTAACCCTAATTGCTATTTCATAATTTTTGCCTAAAATAACTGTCGTGAGTAACTTTTTTCTGGTATCCATCAATCCATAAATAAATCACATCCATAAATTACGTCACATATTAATAGACAGAGGGGGTCAACAAAATGTGATATCGTGTGATAAGAAAGGGGCCGAGCTCAGACCTAGAAACACCGAGGGGCGGAGTCGTAATCTTCGTGACGTCACGTGTATAAACGATGACGATGCTATATGGTTAGATGAAGATGTTGACACTTCAAACGTTCCTAACATTATCCAAATCGAGAACAAAATGACTGCTATGTCAGTTACAAAGCTAAAAAAAAAATTCAAAGTTGATCAAATGTACCTTCCATTTGATTTATGTTAAAATGTCTGATTTATTGTAGAGTAAGTGTCGTAAGTGTGGTAGAGCCATGCTGCATTGCAGCACGAATTGGGGCTGGCTCACCCTGTGAAATACCACCGTCCCACAGAATATCGGTGTGAAATAACAGCATCTATTGCTGTTGTGTTTCGTTCGGTGAGTGAGAGTGCCTGTGGCCCATCTCCCCCTACCCCTCCTTTCCCTAGTTTCCCTCCTTTCCCTAAAGGCCGGCAATGGATTCGTGATTCCCCGGACGTTGCAGTGTCCATGGGCAGCGGTGATCACTTTCCATCAGGTGACTCGCTAGCCCGTTCGCCTCCTCCCTTTATAAAAAAAATAAAAAAAAAAATTCGATAAGGATTTCAAATAAAAATATATTTATAAATAATTTTGGAAGTTCTGTTATATTTAATGATTTCTTAATTTAAAATTGTAAAATGTGTGATGTCACACTAAGGAGTGAGAGAGGTCATACAAATATGACCGGTGATATGGACGGGAGCTCCAAAATAATGAAATTCGTATGACGTAATTTGTGCATGGCCTCTAACCCTAATTACTACTTATTTAATTACTTATTTCACTAATTATTTCACTTCATTTCATCATAAAATGTATCTAAAACAACTTCTATTAGTAATGCTAATGACAATGCATTGTTTGAAATAGTTACAATTTTTTTTTTCGGTTGCTATTTGCTACGCACCCGTCGCAACTTCCTTCTTTATAATAATAAACCTATCGAAGTATTTATGTAAAATACGAATTATATGCATATACTAATTTCAAAGCATAATTTACGTAATTGAATGACATAATTAGTAAACACGAAATAATGTATTATATCTACCTAAGTACAAAGACTTGTTGATGCTCGTTGGCCTTGGACAACAAAAATACTATACCGTAGTAAATTATTGACAAAAAACAGTAAGGTTTACGTTTTAGATACTTATAATGTTATTAAAAGTAAGACAATAGTGATAATTGGTATATTAAAACGTTAACATTTACAAACTTAAAAGTAGATAAGTAAAATCATTAATGGAAAAACTTTAAAGTTCTGTTGTCACTGCTTAGGATAGCAGACTGGCAGCACTACCACTTCGAAAAGCCAAGCTAATTCGTTGACGGTCGAAGCCGCCATAGTCCCAAAGCCCCGAGCCCCTTACCAGTCGCTTACAAACAGAAACCAGTCGATGGGCCTCGAGGCCTCAAGAACCTAAACCTTCGAATAGTTATACCGCTGGAAGTTCTTGGATTCTCAATGCTGACCGCAGCACCCGTTGACCTGGCCGAGACCTGCCGCGCTTCGCAATGACTATTTTTAAATTGAAATTTACTGAAACTCCTATTCAAACCTTTCCAATAATAATGTGTCGAACATGACCTATAAAATTGTAAGCTATAAGTAATATAAATTTTAAGTTGTAAATATTGAAAACATAAAACTGTCACAATTATCACATTTTTTCTTATTTTGTGATTCTATTAATGATTATGCGACATTTTGAAGATTGTTATCGTAACGAGTGAATTTCAAAACAAAAGATTAATTCAGCCTTGGTCTTCCGTGACTTGATATACCGCTCACTCCGCTCTGTGTGTAGATTTTGTAGGACCAAGCATCACATTCATGAAATTAGTATACCTAGCGGAATAGAGGAACAAAGATGAGTTAAGAAATGAAACCGGAATCGAATTGCACCTGAATGCGTAAAATTTGTCTTTATGAGTAAGAGTTTTTAGAGATGTTATGGCCTTATGGCACTATCGACATTATATCGATAGCTTGCAAACAATCATGAAATCAATGAAATGATGATGATGAACAGCCATAAACCTATTATACTAGCTAAAGTAATTAACATAGTACAGCACATAATAGCGTCACTTAACATTACTTTCATTTTAGCGTGATCGTGAAAAGTGTTACTTTACAAATTTACACACAATGCAGTTTTACGGTGCATACATAGGACTGCATGTTAACGAAACACGATTCTACAAACAAAACTGTCCACTAAAATGTACACATTATTTTACGGACTTTGGGCATACACTCCTTCAATATCTTTGGATCGTAGACCGAGCGTATCACAAAGATACGGACGTGTTTCACTATCTATATTGTGCAATAAAGTAATTTCTGTCTACCACTTTTAATTAACTGATACTCCTCACTATGAACTATTAATTAACTTGTGCTATCAATGTTATAAAGTCATCAGGTACATTTTACACACCAGATTTAGTTTTTAAGTTATTCTGACACATTAACGTTGTTTTGCGTCAGCTGTTTTTAAAATTGTCATGAAAAATAGGTAATAAATAAAACATTGTTGTACAAGGGATTGAACAAAGTAGATTTAATCATACTAAAACTAATTCAACATTTCTTAGGACGACTAAAGTGAGACAACATCAATGTCCTCGGAAAAGAACAATTTTGTTCAAGTAATTGGCTACGATGTTGAAGGTTCTGGCGAAATGTCCCTGTAAACATATCGTCACAGGTCGCTTGGAATTTATATTCACCTATAACAAGAACTAATTTTTAACACATCGTAATAGCCTGTACAAATTAAATCTGTTGTTGGACGAAGGCCTGCCAAATGGACATTGTTCATAGTCGACAACCACTACCACATGACAAACCTACCAAAAAGAAAAGCTACACGACGCGAGCAATAATTACAAATTAGCTATAATATTAGAAATATGATTGCGTTACCTTACTATATACTGTAATAAATATAAACAAATACCAACTGGGACAAATTCCGTAGGTTCTTCCTTTAAAATACGTCTGTGATTACTTTGGATGAAATGGTTATACTGGAAATGTCTGCTACACACCATTGAATTGAACCGTTGAGGCTCCCAGGCTATTACAGGAAATCTGGAAGTTATTGACAAACATTTATTTTTTTACTATTTTCTTATCAATGTATTTAAAATAGTTTTAGAGAAAACTTTTACGTTTTCACTATCTTTGGAATAACATGAACGAAGATCGTACAAAAATAAAATATTAGAAAGTATCGACTTGTCGATAAATTTTATTCAATCCCTACGTTGAACTTCAAAAAAATTCATGGAATTCACGAATACTAAATATTTTTTAGTTTACACGTATAATTCAGAAATAATAAAGAATTCAGAAAATATACTGTTTATTCCATGTCATTGGAATGTGCAACCAAGTAATTTTGACAATAAATACAATGAAAATAGCAATAATGAAAACAGTACTGCGAGTTTGTATTTACCTGTGAAACGTCTCTTTGTTTGAGTTATTATCGTAAGTTACATAACAATTCAACACAGAACACGACACCCATATCAATTTTGTTGATTTTACAATGAAAAATAGAATGATTGCAAAAAAATTCCCAAAATATAAATGACATTTATTTTGACAGGAGACTAACGGAGACTAAACAGGTTTCAAGCTAGATTAAAGAACATTTTGTTTCTGTCTCTTTCTTGCACGTAGCCTTGCTGTCGCATACTGTATTCGTCTATTACGCTAGTATATTTATTATGTTTATGACAATGGACGGATCGTTTGCTCTAAGAACGTGTTCTTAGTGTCTTTTTTTGATGACAGAGTTTCTAGATTTTTACTAATGTGCGTGACTAGGGAAGTCACGGTACAACAATAAACAGCTGAACATGACATATTTTTATTTTTGTGAATACTAGTACCTACCCGAAACATTAATATTTACGAGTATTTTGCAAATAATTAGTTCATTACCGACTCATAAACTGTCACGATTACACTGACAGTAAGAGGTTGTCATACTTACTATAACTAACTGTTTCAGACGTGGTTACGCTCAATGAGATAGAAAGAGACGAAAATTCGTTTGACCCACGGTGAAAAGAGTGGCAACTTATTATGACTCCAGCCATTATGTTTGTTGGTCTTAGTAGATTTTCTCCGTTCTTCACTCTTTCTTTCTCTGTGCTGTTGTTAAGGTATAGATATGTACAATATGATTACTATTTATAAACATTCAAATTCAATAAACTGGTAGGAAGTATGTTGACTTGAAAAATATAACAGCGCTATAAAATATTTATAGGTTATATTAGTTCGTAAGTACTTAAAGTATTAAAATATAACATTCTAGAAAGTACTACTACTGTAAGTAAAGGAAAGAAGGAACCCTTATAGGATCGATTCGTTGTTCATCTGTCTGTTTTTCAAGACCTTTCTTCAAGAAGTTAAAATTAATAGGTATCAAATTTTCTCTCTCTCTGTTTGGGTTCTCCCTTAGGAGGGAAGGGAAAGGGTTCTGTGCCCATATAATCGATGTCTTCAGTTGTAAATAGATAAATTCTTCGTATTATTCCATTAAAATGTCGGCATAATACATTTTAACTGTTTCTCGGAGTTTCTGGCGACAAATATATCGAGGCAGTCTTTCTAGTAGGATCCGCTGACGCGGACTAAGCCACTAAAAAAATCTCTACATCACACTACTAAATAAGCACTTATTTCAACAATTTCACATAGCAGTACAACAACGTAGACACTTGGGACGCAAAACTACGCCAATTTTACATCACAATATCCACTAGAAACCATTCGCAAGTAACTAAAATAAACGGCCAACCGCTCCCCTTAAGATCCCGCCCAAAACTCTAATATGAAATACTTATTACTTATGTCTGCGATCTCTTGGAGCTGAAAAAAGATTGCGCTTCTAAGTCAGCGCAATCAAAACATACAGCAATTCATGCCTCTATATATTTCGACAATCGCAAGTAAATTATAACCTATAGTGTACTTGCCATTGACCTAGAATCATGAAATTTGGCAAGAAGCAAAGTCTCACAGTAAAATAAAATCACACTTTTGTGCCATTACAAACTTACATTTGCAGTTGGAGAATATGGGAGAACGTGTCTTTAAAGTGCAAAATTTGGTTTGTTTTTGAACCCAACATATTTTTTGGTAAATACATATTTACTATTTATAAACACAAATACATTATATGGTAGTACGGAACCCTCGATACGCGAATCTGACTCGCGCTTGGCCAATATCAGTATAAACTCTGTTGTTATCCTGACAATAATATCTGCCCGTGCGTTATGAGAAAATATTGTGAAAGCTCTTACTTTTAAGTTATATTCATACTAAGTTTATAAAAGGAACTATTAATTTATTATCTAGTACTGTAGTTCTTTTTTGCTTATTTAGAGATTTCTCAAATCGAAATTCGAAATATTCACGATCTTCCTTGTTCCTACAAATTTTGACTGCCCCATTGGTGTGGTGGTTAGTGCTTCGACCTTTAAAGCCGCGGCGCCGTTGTACGATTCTCGCTATGCCAATTTAGGAAACTAACAACGGTAAATTCTAATCTTGATTGTCTGTTCATCATTACTAATGCTCACAGTTTTGTCCAATATTGATCCACGATAAAAATGAAGTCATTAAAAACGTGGTCAAACAAGCCAAACAGCTCTGTACAGCTCATGGAGGAATTTGTTACGCAATTGTCTAGACGTGATAACATCGATTTATGTAGATACCTGATGGGCTCAACCTTAGTTATGGAATGATGTAACTGTAACTATTCAACGGAGCTCTTTAAGCACCGATCGTGTTTGGTAGGTACGCATTTAGTTCCGATTCTTTACAACCATCGTGATTATAATTATGTATATTATTTTTTCTCGTTTTACAAAAGACATATTCCAAAAAATATTTAAGTAATTAAGGCGATGCATTGGAAATTTTTACGCCAGGGATCTCAATTTTTTTAAGTGACTACAAAATGTATGACAATGATATTTGGTAGCCTGATTCTTCATTTCATTGACTTCATTTTGACAGTTGCGATACACGGTTGGTTAACTTTTGTAACAGAAAAAAAAATATCAAAGAAACCTCTTTTAAAACACAGATTTACATTTTTCGGAGTAACGGGTCCGATTTATATTTCTGAATTTTCTGTATAGTTTACTTTAAATATATTCCTCAAAATGACAGTTGGATTTCTAAAAATTAATTATAGTTTGTAAAATAAACGAAAATAACTGATTTTTCGTAAGCTAGCGCGCGCACGTTTGCATACAGCAGAAGGTCTATTTTAGATTAAATTATTGTTAAAGTATTATAAAAACACTTTACAATTGGTGATAATAACGACAAAAATGCTATTTACTTAAGTTGTACGTGATTGAAATGAGAAATAGTTTTATAGCAGAAAGAAATCTTTTCCTTTTTAAATGTATTGTACTTCTATGAAATATGTAGGTCAGAGTGGCGTTATCTAATCAAAGTAAAAATTTGGTCTAGTTCCACCGTCTGATAATACATGCAAACGTTTAGACTGTGAACTGACTGACTAGAAGTGGTTATATTAGACATTTTTCAGAAGCGATATAGATAAGGTTTTAAGAGGACTTGCTTTAAATATAACTGCGATTTTAAGAGCGAATCATTTTAGGGTTTCCAGAAAGACGATGGACCGTTAGGTGCAATGATTACTTAATAATAACGGTTCGCTCACCCTATAAAAGCTCCTAATAAACCCTATCGCTTTTTGTTTTTTTTTATTACTTTTTTGTATTCTTGAACGATTAATCATCAACAATATTTCTCAACTAAAGCAAATCTACAATGAACATGACACCCTACATTGATATTTTGTTGGGAAATGATAGGAACTTGACATGGGCTACACATGCACCAATAAAGACGCGGGCGTGTGTGTGACCAATGCGGTTTCAATCTCGAGCCAGTCGACGCTACCTGAGCGACCGAAATTCCAGGAAATATAACCGTACAAGCTTCGGGACGTTCAGTAGAATTTATTGAAAAGGAATTTATTAAAAGCTATGTCTTGTAATATGATATTTCTTTTTAATATTTGGTGAAACTTTGGATATTCATGTGTATCATCTTCATCTTAATACAATAATAGAAAATTTGCATTTTTTTATCAAAAATGCTAATTTTTTTAGTTATTATAATACTTTTTTGTACATAAGAAATTGCTCCTTGATATATTGTTCATTGCAATTATTGTGAAACTCCATTGTATTCTTTTCATTAAATAATAAATTAAAACCTCTCTTAATGAAGTTAATGAATTAATCTAATTAAATGATAAACTGTGTTCGTTTATACCCAAATCTAAAACTTTGAACCAGTCAGATGGGTGTCGAATCACGCACAGTCTTAGGTTCCGTAGTCAGGATAATCAGTATTTTTGTACTTCATAGTATTTTTCAAGGACACTAAAAAAACGAAGTTATTTCTGTATTCGCTAAATAATGGTGTGTACGTAACAAAAAATAATCCATATTTCAAAAACTAAACAATATAGATATTTTCTTCAAATTACGACATCAAAATTATGGACATTGAGTGGATCTCGATAGTATATTCTATTTCCCTATGTTAATCGAAAATATTCACGACATAAGATTAATTTCCTAGGGAGTACAAATTAAATATTTGCGTGCTTTTAGTGTGCAGAGTGTGTAAAGGTATCAATATAATTATTCTAATAAATGTGCTCTAATTCTCGCATTCCCGCAAATATATTCTTATTATTTTTAATGAACAAAATATTCTTCAAACAAATATTCGTTGTACGTGTTTTAGAGTCCCTTAGCCAGATGAAAAAATACAGAACCCTAACAATTTTGACCTCTCCTTCTCTCCGTCTGTCTGTCCATATGTCACAGCCTGTTAAGCTAGAGAGGAAGATGTACGGGGTGCTATCTTTAACTTTTTTAAATTTCATTACGTTCCAAATGACATTTACATAGTGCCAGTAGTCTTCGAGTAAAATGTCCGTGACATACAGACAGGCAAACAGACGAACAGATCGAAATTAACTAAAGGTTCCGTTTTTTGCCATTAGCTACGGAACCCTCAAAAAATAAGTTAGGTAATGTATTTTCAAATTTTTATCTCTTCTTCATAACCAAAGATTACGTTATATATTTTTAAACCAGTAATTCATCTGTAAATCAGCGTCCCGAAGCTTTTCTAAGGTCAACACTCTCAGTAAACTGGCTCCTCGACGGGAACTTAACTGAATTATTATTACGACGTCGCTTTAAAAGCTGCACACGTAACGTGTAAGTTCTTATTAAATCTTTATGAGTGTTACTTACAGAGTCAACATGCTGGGGAGGTGAATGCTTGTGTTTACACAGTGTAGGCAACACATACGGAGATTACCTCACTTAGATATGAAAAGAAAGTAAGAAACCAAAATAAATGGAGCTACAATGACCACAGTTGTGTAAGAAAACGAGAGGGTGTGTTTTTTACAAAAATTATATGATATGGTTCGATGATATAGAAAGAATGTGTGACGAACGAATTCTACAAAAAAAACAATCTACAGAGCGAAAGAGACAGGTAATAGGAACCAAAAAAGTACAAAACAAATTCATGAAGATCAAATAGCAAAATGTTAGCTGACGACAACAATAAAAGCATTGGCATACCTTGACGAGAATGTATGAAGAAAAATTACATCGTACATATATTTTTGAGAATGATACGGTATTTACAATATGCACCAGTCCCTTGAACTTCCACATAACCCATGGAAGCTAGTCCTCTTTATTCTCTTCGAAGGTAGTACCTGCGTAATAACAGCGACGCTTGGTGCTTCGTACTCTTTGTCTATGTCATTAGGAATACAACTTAAAGATATGTATCTATACTATATAGCAGGGGGGGCCAACCTGCGGCTCGCGAGCCACATTCGGCTCTTTGAAGGATTATTTGTGGCTCTCGATAAATGTACCCGAGTTCCCTTTTCATTTTTGTGCTGTTATATTTTAAAAAATTATCATATTATTTTAAAATATAGAATCGAAGTAGCCTGAATTAAAAAAGGCTGCTTGTCGAATTACTTCAATATTCGGAACAACGTACTTATGTGTTATTTTCCAATAAATAAAATAAATAAATAAATAAATAAAATAAAAATTTTATTCCAGTTTAAAATTCGTGAAATCCAAACACCGATCAGTATTAAGTAACCAGCATCTCAAAGAATTACTGAGAAGTGCCAGTACCAATTATTACCAAATTTTAAAGAATTATCAAGAGAAGTAAAATAAATGTGTTCAATTTTTAATATTTAAATTTAATACACATATTTTGTACTTTTATTGATATGTTTTCAATAAATATCATTTCTGTAAAAAAAATTTTTTTAATACCTTTTTTGCATACATTTTAAATATGTATTTAATTGCGACTCGCAAAAATTTCAAATTTTAAAAAATGGCTCGGACTATCAAGGAGCTTGGCCACCCCTGCTATATAATATTATAAAGAGGTAAACTTTGTACTTTGTTTGTAATGGATAAACTCAAAAACTACTCGACCGATTTAAAAAATTCTTTCACCTATAGAAAACTACATTATCAGCGAGTAACATGGACACTATTTTATTTTCAAAATTTCTATCCGTACGAAGCGGGGCGAATCGCTAGTGTATAACAAAGTAAGAGTATTTTTGTCATAACTTTTTGACAGCCTACGTCATTCCCAGTAAATGGCACAGACATTTTCTCACAAACTGGGTTAGAAAAAATAAAAATTAAACCCAAACCCACCGCGTATTTAACAAAACTTGCAAACAAGATGAAATAACTGTAATTTCTTTAAGTCATTGCCGAAGCCAGAGGCTCTTATACTCTCCCTTAGCTATAGTCAACTCCGACAATAAATTTGACGGTTGCCCGTGGGTAATATTTTGTACGCTTGGTTTTTCTCTGGATTTTACATTACCTCAACGATACATGATAAAAGTGATCTTCCAAAAATAAGTCTTAAAGATATTGTAATAGAGTATGGTGAGATTTTGGAGATGACGATGATGACCAATTCCATCGTAATTAAAATCCATGTGATTATCGATAACGCAGACTTTATTGTCTGGAGTTATTTATGAATTTTACGATCGATAATTTAATTTTTTTGAAAATACAATGACCCAGAAGTAAAACTAGAAGTTAAAGAGTGACGGAACCAACTGCAAAATTTTGAACGATGATCCACGTCAGGAATTTTATCACTTTTTTCGTACTATGAATACAAAATTACACTTTTTTTCTATTCTCTTTTTAACATTTTTTTTATTTAAGCAGCTATTTAAATACAAACTTAGGTACATGTATTTCTCATTCTCTGAAATTTCAGAAAAATATAAAAACGAGTCGAAACATTTAAGGTGACGCATTGAAAATTTTGACGCCAGGGATCTCAATTTTTCTAAATGACTAAAACGTATCACAGTCATATTTGGTATTCTGATTCTTTGTTTCATTAACTTCATTTTGACAGTTGCGATACACGGTTGGTTAACTTTTGTAACACAAAAAAAAATAGCAAAGAAACCTCTTTTAAAACAGAGATTTACATTTTTCGGACCAACGGGACCGATTTATATTTCTAAATTTTCCGTATAGTTGACTTTTAACATATCCTTCAAAATGACAGTTGGATTTTTAAAAATTAATTATAGTTTTTAAAATAAACGAAAATAACTGTTTTTTCGTGTTTCTGTAAGCTAAAGCGCACGTTCTATCAGATCTATTTTAGATTAAATTATTGTTTATCAATGCGTCGCCTTTATACGGAATAACTCGGTAATATGCTTATATTATATATATGCGAACGGCTTCGTTCGCTAGTGTATTTATACACGTCGCTTTTGTAAGAATCAGCTACTAGTTGCAATAATCTTTTCCACACATGTTAATATACAGTACACACACATAAATATATGTACTGACGTCGATGTTTTGTTTGAATTAAATTTTTGCCACTGTTAGCGCCGTTTGAATTAATCATTAGATTACGTCGTCGTTGACCTTGTCATATATCTACTTGACAACCACGAATTGACAATGACATCTCGACATAATACATTAATTTAATTCAACTTAAAAAATTAACATAATTGTTATTATGAAGATATTAGAAACTCCAGTTCATTGGATCAGTATTCATTATAGGTTTATCCATTTATGTATAACGCTATCGACAACTGGATCAGACCCAATGATCAAGGGTGCTATTCTCAACACGCGAATGCTATTAAATCGGATGATGAAACATCCGTGACTGTGATGTTTCATCCGATATTTCATCAGATGTCGTTACGTTGGGAATAACCTCCTGCACACAATTCTATTGTAATGGATGGTTCATTTTATTTTGTATTATATATTTTATAACATTATATTTTTTATATTACTTTAAATATAAACTTATGCAAAATCGTAAAATAACTAGATAATTTAAATGTGAATGGAAACTAGATGAATTTAATTTGTTGAAATACTACAAAACCATCGCTTTGTCTGTTTCCAGAATTAACAACAATTAAAGACATTAGATTAATTATAAATTACCAATGATTTTAAATGAAATGGCTTATCTGTATTATTACAAAATCGTAATAGTACTACATACCTACATTCAGGATTTTCTGAAAGGAAACTGTTTCTGAAATAGCTTTTTCATTTTCTTTAAATCCTAATTACGAAGCGTTTTTAGAATAATCTGTTCGTCAGGTTGTCTGAAGAACAGTTTTAAATACGGTTTTCTACAACTTTGAATATCCGTATCATTATGCAAGAATAAACTGTCTTTTTCAGAAAGTTTGATTTCATCCAAGTTTTCTTTTGCAATCCACGTGTACAAAATGTTGGACAAACCTAAGTTAGTCGTCTCAAAGCAATAATTTATTTCCAATTTATTAATGAAGCTTCCATATTGCTTTATTATTTTCGTATTGTGTTTCGTAAGCTTTACCAACTAAATTGTATCCTAAAGTAACTCCAAGTAACTGGCACAAAAATAAATTAAAACATTTATTTCAAGCTCTATATTCTATAAAATGGTTATAATTAAGTAAGTACATATAAATAAGACTAGACAACGTCATTATACTTACACGCAAGAACTGAACAATGTAAATAAATGTTAATATCTCATTTTATTCTATCTATAACAATTCTTGAGCAAAAACACTTTCTTTGGCACATAAAAATCTATGTGTATATGTATTTAGAAATAGTTTTATAAATAGTTAAAAGTACAATTAAATCATATAATTTACTGCATCCAATTCATACACCAATAAATCAATAATAACACACTTTGTCAAAAAGGCTTACACATTACATACCAAGTGATTGCTGTTATATTGGTAGTGCCACTAAGAGGTGAAGCGGAGTAGAGTGCAGTGGTAAGCATGCGAAACGACATTATAGCTTATGTCGGTGCAAGAATTTTAAGATCCAGTAGACTGAAGAAGCGCACCGGATCTTTTTAACACCACAGACAACAAGGCCACAAGGAATAAACTTTTATCCATAGCGTTGCGTCCGCAGTGTCGTACAACGGATTCGGCAATCTGTCAGCCATTTATCAATGACGCTCCACAAGATTATTTCCATTACGCCAAAGGTTATCCGACGTAATGGACGCTCCATTCGACAATACACAAAAGGTTTCTGATAATTTCGACATATTGTAACAGACATCAATCTTCAATTAAAAAAGCGATACTGCACATATGTAATATTATCTACCTAATTTCGTGTTACATGCACGCAACCATGAACTAATAAAATACTTAAGAGCTACTTACATTCGTATCGTATCTAAGTAACATAGTTCTATAACATTTATATTACAATATAATTGCACCCTGATTAAGTATACATTTTTGATAGTTAATATCAAAAATTATATGGCGAAGAAGAAACCATCGCTTCATTGGATCATGAATGAAACCATATTTAATACAAAGTAACCTTTGAGAAATCATGGAAATAATCTAACATAAATTGGTTAAATTACGATTACCAACATAATTAATACGACACACTTTGCCGGTCACAGCAAATTCATAAATTTTTATTGCCTATAACTTGATACACATGTAGATGTAACTCTAGAATTATCATACGAAGTGATCATACACCTAATTATGAACCCATTACTATAATTTTCATCAATAAATTATTTTCTCAAATCATACACACTCATATTGTTCAAGCGCTCTATCTTTCCCCGTCCCCTGTCTACTATTGTTTTTGCAATCTATTAAATTTTATATTAAACAAAATTATTCGATATTGAAATATTTTTACTCTAAACGTACAACAATCATTATTTTTTTCTTTAGCATCTTACAGTGTAAACATAATTCTGCGCCAACCCAAATGATCAAAAGCTGTATATTTACAATCGTGACATCTGCATTCTACACATATATTGAAAACTGAATAACATTCGTAGTTTCAACATGATAAAATGTATACAATAGTTTATATTATTATGTTATAATATCGATCGCAATTTAATTTAGAACTACATTCAATTTAGCACTACATTACGTGCATTATGACGATTTCTTCTCGTCTTTCAATGGCAACGTCTCATCACTGTAGTCCACACGTCCAAGCAGAACTGGTTCAGCCCCTTTGTCTTCATGACCCTCCTGTTCGTATGGTAATTCTCTCTTCTCTAATTCTTCAGCCAACTTAACGAAAAGTGCCCTGCAAGTAAGTGTCGCATTAGTACCGTTAAAGAAAACAGCAGAGGAAAGCAGAACAATTCTGTTAGAGCAAAGAGTTTTGCTTAAATCAATAAATCATTATGAAGTTCAAAATTACAAAATAAGACATACAACTAACGGCAGTGAATATATTTGCTTCAGAATAAGTACATAAATCTCGATATAAAATTTTATAATGTTTTTGCCAAACACAAAGATCTATAACTATCAGTTGTAAAAGAAAATACTGTTAACAGCTACTGAATCTACAATCAACATATACTTACTGGAAGACAAAACCTTGCATATTCTTTGCGAGATAGTAAAGGAAGAGCCAGTCAGCAAACTGGCAGCCGTTTACGACCCGGATGACATTGTAGGGGTTGAATTTACCGGATGTGACTTTACGGAAAACCATCTCGTTGAACTTTAGAGAACGACGGTAAAGAAAGAACGAAGCCATACGCCAGATCACGGCTGAAAAAAGAAAGACAGAAAGATCATGAACACGTGAAGTTCTAACTAAAAAATTTAAAAAGTTTCAATATATTCGAAAACGTGATACTTTTAAACCCAAGTGGAATGTATGCATTAAAATATTTTGTCCACATTAAACATATTTCTATGTTTTTATTAACTAAGTCGTCAACGAACAGACTACCTGCCACACCAAAAGAGTAAAAGTAGGATTAAAGGTCTCGAAATAAATCAAAAGTATTAATTACAAAGCACAAACATCCTTATATTTTTGATTTCAGTATTAGACCAAGACGAGAGAGTCACTTCAGTGTTCACCAAAAATCAGTCAGGTTATACATCCGAAGCTACACAGGTGCATAACAATGAATTATCAGAAGTAGGTATGTTACTTAGTAAAAATCTGGAGTATATGTCATAGGTGTATACTCTTACTTACACAGCATGATTTTGCAGCTTATAAGAACATGTACAAACGATATGTACGAATGCCGTTGTTTATCTTGTTATAAGATTGCTGCAAGAATATAATGAGTACTTGATAAAAATAATAATAAGTACTTATTGTAAATTAAAAACAACAAACCAAGTGCGGAAGCGATGAAGAGGAACAACAGCCAAAACCAAAGCACCGTATATATCTTCTCATGAATAATGTTTAGTGCCATTACGCAAAGAGCGTCGTGCTGCTGAATTGAGCCACTTGGACCATACTTGTGGAACACGCATTTGGTTACCTAGAAGCCCAAAAAGAATGGCTCTTAAAATAGTAGAAGTAGCGCGGTGTCTTTGAATCATTGTTTTCAAAATAAACTTAATAAAGAAATGTCTAAATGGTTCCAGTGCCTTAGTTTATCAGTCGTACTTTGGTATCTTTGTCATCTTTTTTAATGAACAGTTAAGCTTTGAGTAAGGCTATTTGACTAATATTGCCTCAGTGCTACATTCTATATTCTATTACATACATACTAAATTCTATATTCTATTACGTACAAAAAAACTGTACTCTTAAAGAAGTATCTAAAAGGTATGTACTTAAAAATACATAATACTTTATAAACAACTAACCTTTGGGAAAACAGTTTCCAGTGGATCAGCAATTAGATCCCAATTTTTGAACCCTAGAATTCTTGCTCCCAAATGGATGAATTGCCCATTCAAGAATTTATCTATTAACCAGATCTCGAATATAACGTGGAGTAAATTCGTCACCTCCATCGCTACTAGCCAAGTGGACCAAGTCCGCGATATACGTAATCTGAAAATAGTTTTTAAAATTCAGATTAGAAGAACTGAATTTTATTTATTCTTTGAAACATTAAAACAGTTCCTATTTACATTAACAAAAAAGTACATACATACGTTAATATTTGCAAACTTAAAACTACACATTATCATAAATAATAGACTTCCTCAAAGTTGCCGCTTAGAAAGCTGTCATTGCTTAAGGTATCCAGCAGACTGGCAGCATTGCCTCTTTGAATAGCCAAACTGATTCATTGGCAGAAGAAGCTGCCAGCCCGGCGGTCTCCCGAAGCCTCGACCAGCCTCTTATAAATATCAGAAACCAGTCGATGGGCTTCGGGGCCTCAGGGACCCAAAGTTTCGACTGCAAAGGGCGTAAATATGAAACTCTCAGAAAGAGTTGCATACTTACGCCGCTTCAAGTTCTCGGCAGTGCTAGCCCTGGCACCTGCTGACTTGGAAGTCGCAGGCACATGGGTAACAGCAAGTGTATCGACACAAGTGGCATCCCACACCAGCGATCTTCCAAGTTTCCAAGGAATGAGCGTCAAACCATGCGGTCTCCTGCCGTCGCTCCACGCAATACCTACAGGCTCTAAACCTGCCGAATGACGTCATTCAAGACAGCATGTCGTGACATGCGGCATGCACTACATAAACAGGATAAACCGTGGTGACGGCAACGGTGAGGAAGGTTAGTCCTGACCCTCATTTTTATATTAGTTCCTATTACAAATATGTTATATTATAAATTGTAAGCAGCCATAATGTGTACGTATGTATATTACACGGCTATTAATTTAATAATAAAATTTAAAAATTAATATTACGTTACATTATAAATTATAAGCAGCCGAGAATTCCTGTCTGTAACTTACAAACACTGACCACGCACAGTTATAGCGGGACACACAAAACAATAGGAAATAAATGTATTTAAATCTCTCAGTCATTGTAATAATGGTTCTGTCATACATATTTACGTGTACAACGCAATATCCGTCGTTTTCAGAGTCTCTTGAAGTGTACGATAGGAGTCGCCATCACTCCTTTCGACAGCGACCCTGAAAGTCCCCCTATTATCACCTTGTGCGACAAGTAGGGGGTACTTTATCTCTATTTTCCTATTCCTAGGTTACAGGGGTGACGATGCTGTCCTCAAGCGTACCATTAATTTTTATCTTGGGCTTAGTGACAACAGTCAGAACTCACCTCAAAATTATGTCTTTTCTTATACTTTCAATTCGCTTCTCCAGAGTGCTTCTGGACGGCACTTGCTTCCCGTTCACTACCATGTCACTATCTTCCAACGCTATGCCGGCATACTGCAGACCATCCACTAGCGCCTTAATTCGACCACCTAAGACATCGTTAATTAGTAATACTTATTTTTTATTTGCGGCTACGATTGCGTTGGATTTAGTGCAGGATCCATAGAGTTTACAATATTGTAAAAATGCTTACTTTTCTCCACCTTAGCTCTAAAAATATCGCTTAGAAAAATCTCAAAAAACCATGACATTGGCTTATAATAGGCTATAAGATTGAAGAAAGTAATTATAATTGCATTACATTTTTTTTACATAAAAAAAGCACCACGACAAACTGTAGTATTTCACGTTAGCTACACATGATTTCTTTTAAACCGGTTTTTGTTTCTTTTTCTAAATTTTGCTTGTATCTGGATATTAAACCCGGAACTTTCAGCTTATCAGATGTATCTAGATCCATTTCCAAGCCAACGAATCAGTCAATTACTACATAACAGACTAATTTACAGTGCTTACGACTCTCTCGTTTGCTTCAGAGTTCGATTAGATAGGAATATCTTATAAATAATTTTCAATTATGATGGAATTTTCTTGCTCTCAAATAGACCCCATAAAAATGTTTCTTCTGTTGTAGTTTTATTATAATGTGTATAAATTTGTAGTTTTTTATTACAATATGTGTAAATAAAACGGTATGATTCAAAAACTCAGATCTAAATTGTTTTAACCTGAATTATATTGATAAGATTACGTTAACAAATAATTTATATAGAATTCGTCAGCTCACGATAACATGTACTCATATTATGTTAAGTATAGTCTGTATACTTGTAAAGTTTTGATACAGCGGAGAATCCTCATTTGTTTAACACATTACCTACTAAAATCTAAACTTGCATTCAAAGAACTAAGAGTCTACCCAGTAACGTTTAGACCCCAAGATCTATTCAGAAAACCGTATTTTGATCACATTTTAAAAATAGGTAATTTCTAAAATGTGATCAAAATACGGTGTAATAACAATAATGTTTCTCCAGACAAATACACAAGTTATGTGACCCTAAATTAAGCACTACGCTTGTACATATAATGAAATGGGGGAATTTTGAAGTTTATAAATTTAAAAATGTCCGTTTGCTATATGGACTTGACACGAGATCGAATCCAGACCTCTGCTTGGAAGCTTCTCTGCTCTATTATGCTCTGCTACCGTGCCAATGAACCAGTCCAGATTGAGTTTTATTGCACTTAATAAATGAAACACTTAATCGAATACTTACCTTCCTTTTTCTTCCATACATAATGCGGTATGTAGAAACAAATCGATTGAATAAACAGCACGAAAGGAACCCACTGGTAATATGTGTGGTGTAAAGTCTGGTCTGATTCCTGCATAGGTCCCACGCCAGGGTGAGGGAGGAAGCCGGCTTGGAGCAAACTCTCATTGTAGTGTCGCATCTGTAGAGCAGAAATAAACAAAATTACAAACAAAGTTCATTTCATTCGTTTGTTTGTTCACTTGCAGGAACTATTAATTGCTACTGTTATATCAATGGAAAAATATATAATTAATAACATTGGGAAAAATTTCGATGTTTAGGAATATTTATTTAAGCACTAATTTTCCCAATTTTGGAAATTTTCCCAAATATAACACGTCTCTTTGAATTATAGACACAATTTTTAAATAGAAGTTATAGCTATATTAGGTAATATCTAAAAACATGGGAAATTAACGCGATTACCTTTTATTTTCGCTTGACGTATAAATGATATTTTATAATGCAACGCGAAAGTTTAAAATTTATGTTAGGTAATACTTAAACACTGTACCGCGGGTGACAACGTTCGACAACGACAACGACAACGACAGTGATGTAAATAACTTTATCGAATGCAAAAAGGTGGATCGACTTCAGTTTCTTGAATTTCGGAGTTCACCGATATTATAAGAAATTCTTATAATAACGGTGTGTGTCAGTCTATTAATCTTTATGTCACAGTCCATCCGCATTCACATCTTTAAGCATTAAAACAAATCAGATGAAAACCACACAGATGTAAAACCAGATGTACCTAATTGTAGAGAACATCCCTAAATAAACCCAAAAAAGAACTACTACGTCATAAACAATTGAATAAAGTGTTATTCGATCTTTTAAATTACACTAAAAACGTTTAATAATTTGTTTATCTAAAACGGGAAATGTAACGCGATTACCTTTTTATTCTGGCTTGACGTTTTGACCGAGTTGCATCAGCCATGGAGTTTGCTTCAGACCACGGCCGATGCAACTCGATCGAAACGTCAAGCCAGTATAAAAAGATAATCGCGTTAAATTTCCCGTTTTAGATATATTTTATAATGCAACACAAAAGTTTATATTTAATAACTTGAATCTTCTTACATAATCTTCTATCTATAATACATATGTTATAAATATAAATAAAAATGAATGTTTCTTTCCATATTCGTCGCGTATGCGTTCCTAAATCATTCTTCCGGTTGCGATGAAACTTCGGTGACCTGTTTTGTGTACACCCATGAAGGTTTCTTAATTATCTATATATTTAATTTAATTAAAGACGTGGCCAACAGCTACTTATGAATAAATAGGTATATACCCATCATCTTTTTTAATACAAACTATTTCAGAAATACTACGTAAAGTAAACTACTATTTTGTTTACCAATATAAATCTACTCATATTACATACATACATACATATCCTCACGCTGTATCCCTAACGAGGTAGTCAGAGAGGACGGAGCGCCAAGCGTCGCGGTTCTTACATACTTCTTTCGCTTCCTCAAATCTCATCATTCTCCTCTCACATTTTCGCCTAAGTATGCGAGAGCTTTTGACATTTCCATCCGCTAACACTGACTATTTGATCTTTATAAGTCAGTCAGTCTTCCTTGGCTTCTTTTACCACTCATTGTCGCTCTGTATATTTTCTTCGTCAGTCTTTCATCACTCATATTAGATAATCTTAAATAAAATAATATTAAATTACAAAAGTCAAATAGATCATTTTTGTGTAAATGCGTTCATACGATATAATACGATTCCTCTAGAAGTTTTTTTTTATATATCAGAGAGGCAAACGAGCAAGCGTGTCACATGATGGAAAGTGATCACCACCGCCCATGGACACCCGCAACAAGTTATATTCAGGTAACGGAAAAGAAATTTAAATTTGGTATAAAACGTACCTACACTAATCAATTGTTAATTTGACTTCCTTAAGTGTTTGACTTCAACACTTAATTTTATATAAACTTCAAGATAATAGTCGTCCAACAATGTAACTGAAATGAGCGAATTTGTTTTCGGATAATCTTACCAGAAAACGATGACAGAAAGCCAACCAAAACATAACAGGAAAACCAAACTGAAATTAGTATCTCTTCTGTATTGTGAACTATGAATCATATATTCAAACTGAAAGAGCGTTTACCTACCGTAAAATTAAAATGTTTTTCCTTGCCTACAACATATTTATATTACTTAAAGTTCGTTTCAATACAATATACCAAAAAAGTAAACAATATTATTGAGTGTCTTGTAAAATTAGTTTTATAAGACAGGTTATCTATATCAATTTACACATGTATTTAATTCTTTTTACTATATACACATACAATTAATTAATGTATGTACTAAATACTTACAGATCATAAAAAGACCTACGCAAAAGTCCGCAATAGCGTATGTCTATCTCATAAAGATCACCCACAATAAGCACGTCTTTAAAAAAACTCAAGTCTAAAAATAACTTCAGAAATATGATACAAATACCTACATAATTGAATTTAACAGCTACTGAAGTCAATGCGAAGCCCACCAAACTAATAGACTTTTTGTTGTTGCACATTGATTTGACACCGACTTCAATAACTGTGTATTTCAGTTATTAGGAAAGGTATTCGTATCGTATTTATAAAGTTATTTTTGTACTGGTTTTGATTAGTTAAGGATATTTTGTAATTTTAGTGTATATTTCTCTTAAACTTTTTTATTTTGTTCCTTTTGATCGACCTTGGCCAAAATAAATATGTAGGGTAGGTCTACAATTAATTACTTTTCTAATTCTGGAGCGCAACGACATACAAGAGAATCATTAATATAAATAAAGCTCATATGCAGTTAGCGTTATTTGGTGTTATTATTTGGTGCATCTTCGAAGGCCAAGCTCCAATACCAGTGAAAAAATGGGACCACCTCGGAATATACCTTTTCAAACAAAAAAAGAATTTTCGAAATGGGTTCGGTTGTTCGGTGAACATAAATATAGAAATTACATAAAGTCGAACATAGAACCTTCTCTTTTTTAAAGTTCGGTTTCGTGCGTGGAAGCACAGAATCACCTCTTTCAGCTTCGAAACCATGAAAATTTCAGTGCATTTTTTAAGATATGTCTAGTTTTTCCCTAGGATTTTAATATAAAATAAAGCTAAAAAATAGAAAGGACTTTGAAGCAAAATAGAATTGTACTTACTATTGTAAAAGTTGCCATGAAGAAGCAATAAGTCTGAATTACATTCGTGGGCACGCCTTGATCAGATATGCATCTTATGTGGTCACCAAAATACTCTCTCAGGCACACGAGCATCATAAAAGCTAAAAGTATGGTCACTGTAGCTTTGTAGTGGAGTTTGAACGCGAAATTTTCTATAGAAGGTTTCGATACGTTTACTTTGAAACGCGTCGTCAAACTGCTAACAGTCGCTGTAAACGCCTGCGTATTCATTGTTGATGATAATTTTCATTCGTTTCTACAAAAATATTTATTTCGATCTGTAAAAAAAATTAATAATGTCAATCAGCGTTTTAGTTTATACGTACTTCGGATTACAATAATATAAATCTTTCCATATGGTATAATGTTAGTATATAGAGTGTTAGCCGACGGAAATGTCAAAAGCACTCGCATACCTATGCGAAAATGTGTGAGGAGAATAATGAGATTTGAGGAAGCGAAAGGAGTATGCAAGGACCGCGACGCTTGGTGCTCCGTCCTCTCTGACTATCTCGTTAGAGATACAGCGTGAAGATATGTATGTATGTATATGTATAATTCTTTTGTACGTGTGTATGTCATTGAACTCTTCCTAAACATCTGTACCGAGTTTGATGAAATGTTTTGTGTGTGTTTGAGTGGGTCCCTGAATGGTTTACCTACATTTACAATAAGATCCGGTAGGTAGGGTTGCAATCGCGTTGTATAGTTTATCGAAAGTTAAAATATCGACGAAAGCGTTTGCTGAAACCGCTAATAGCTAGCAAACCAACAGTCGGGCAGGATAGCGTCTGTCGATATATAACATACCTCATATTGAGTATTCGATAATAAGTTAATACTTTGCTGAACCTAACGCATAAAGCGATATAGGAGGGAAGGAGAGAATCACCTCCCCCGAAGTTGTGTCGGAAATTGCTCTATTTTTCTGATTTTTTTCTAAATTTGTGTAAAAATTGCTTCATGTATGTCTGCATAACGTACATATTTTATAACAATATAATAATTACAACTAAATTTAAACTTTTTTGTGAGTAATTCTTATAATGTTAGTATTATTTTACGTATCTTCCGCACAAAATCTCAACTGGCTAATCGACATGGATTTCGCTCCCCAACAAAATATAGTACTTGTGAAATTGTGAAATTTCAGAAAAACGCTTATTACAAAAAATGTAATCATTTTTAACAACATTTTATGAAAGACGAGAAGTTAGAAATATTAAATACACTTCTTTAAATTAAATTAAATAAATCAAAGTGAAAAAGTATACACTATTTTTAGCAGCCCTCATATTTTCTACTAATTTAAAAAAGCTTATTTTTATTTGTAGAAAAAAATCGATTTGTTTTTTCGTTTACAAAACAATACCGAATCAGTTTTTAAAAGCTTTCTCCAAATCCTTGAATTCCTCAAAAACATAACCTACATTATATCTTATACAAAATATATATTATTAAGTATTTATCGCCAATAATAATTCTTTATTGTACACTGCTTGATAAAACACTTAAAAACTTATAAAAATACATACAGTTCCGTAGTAGAGAGGCGGACGTGTGATCTGCGCAAGTACATGTAACACAGTATGTCCAGATATCAGCTATCAAATGATAATGATAAGATATATTATGATAATACGCTTACATAGCGGTCTATAATGAATTTTATATTAAAATCTTTTAAAGTAAACTTACAGGCATGCATACATGCATATCCTCACGCTGTATCCCTAACGAGGTACTTAGAGAGGATGGAAGGTCAGGCATCGCGGTTATAGCATACTTCTTTTCACCTCCGCAAATATCATCTTTCTGCTCACTTTCGTTTACTTGTTCTAGATATTTTCCGTTTAACCATATTTGACATTTCGTCTGTACGTCTTCGTCATTATGTAAAATGAACTTAAACACCCCAAAGAAAATACTAACTTGACTAAGGAGTCAAGTTAGTATTTTTTTGGGGTATGCTATACATAAAGATGTAAAAGTACATAAAGTTGTACAAGTAATATTTTTAGAGTAAGTAAAAGTGCCTCGCGGTTTCACACGTGTTATTAGTATTTTTATAGATTAAAAATAACCTAGATTACTTCTTAAAAAGTCCACTACTTGCCAATGAAAGTTCTGTCAGTATCCGTTCGGCCTTTTCGGAGATTAGACCGAACAAACAAACAGACAGACAAACGAACAGACAAAAATGTATAAAAGCGTGTTCGGGTTTTGGTTACGTACAAATAACCATAACATACAAACGCTATACATCTCCTGTAAGTTGTAGTTCATTTTAAAACTTTTAATACTATTCCCCAATCCTAGGGAGACAAAGAGAACCATGCCCATACAGCCTTTGTTAGTTATTCAGATAGCACTTGTCTTATGTCAAAATTCTTAATCTTTCACCATGAAGCATATATCCAATGCAAAATCATTTCTTCCCTTCCATAACTGAAGCCCTAGTACTCCTCCAGTAACGTAATAGTAGGATTTACTAAAGTTAAATAAGACTTCTTGGGATTACGTGAAAACTTCAGTTGCACGAAAGCGAAAAAATTTTAAAAATCTAAACGAGAAGCCAACTTCACTTCTCCCGCTCCCGCCAAAAAGTCCACAAGTCACTTAGATCACTGGCAGATGTCATTGTCACTATGACAGCTTTTTTTTCTTCTTTATGGCATGGCGCACAGATTAGCCCATTTGCCAATGTCACGTATAGTATTTTAATAAGTAGAATCGTTATCGTAAAACTCCTCCAGTAAAGTGATAGTATACTTACTGAAGTTTCATAGGACTTCTTGGAAGAGCGCGAGAACATCAGCTACACATGTTTATTTAGACCTACTCCATTCTTTTAAATTACACATAACTTAAAACACAATACTATTACTTTTGTCACTAAAACTCCCAAAAATGTAAAAAATAGAAAGTCTAAGTAAAATGACAACCTCACTTCTCCCGTTCCCGTCAAAAAGTTCAGCAAATATTATATCGTAACACCTCGGACCAACAAACACAATGGACGGAGCCATAATAAGTGGCTGCTCCTACCACCGTGTGTCAAACGAATTTTACTGTCTCTTTCTCTCATCTCACTGAGCGTAACCACGAGTAAAACAGTTAGCTATAGTAGGTATGGCCGTACTGTCAACCTCGTACTGTCAGTGTATTTCGTGTCAGCTTATGATTAAATAATTATTTGCAAAATATTCGTAAATTTTAAATATTTTGGTTACTAGTATTTAGAAAAATAAAAATATGTCATGTTCAGCTATGTATCGTTTTACTGCGACCTTCCCTAGTCACGCACATTAGAAAAAATTTAGAAAATTAGTTAACAAAAAAAGGACACTTTAAGGACACGCTTTAACAGCAAATGCTCCGTCCAGTGTCATACTTGGTTGGGGGAAACATTGATCTGCTACTAATAGATATAGCTTTAGGTTTTTTGGCGGGAACGGGAGAAGTGAGGTCGACATTTTGTTTAGATTTTCTATTTTTTACATTTTTGGGAGTTTTAAAGTACAGAAGTGATAGTATGTTGTATTTTAAAGTTCTGTATAAGTGAAAATAATGGAGTAGGTCTAAATAAACATGCGTAGCTGAAGTTCTCACGTTCTTCCAAGAAGTCCTTTGGAACTTCAGTAAAGCTTCTATCAGTATCACTTTACTGGAGGAGTTTGACGATAAGAAAAAACTAATATACTTGTGATTCTACTTATTAATACGTGACATTGACAAATGCGCTAAACTGTGCGCTATGCCATAAAGAAAGAAAGAAGATATAGCGTTGACGTGGCCACTATAGCCTTTCTCGCTTTGACTACCTATGTTTGTCAAGCCGACCTTTGCAGCCTAAAATACATCATTCTACCATCGCGCGCAAAAGTGTCTCTGTCTCACACATATTTACAAACAATTTTATATTAATTTTTCTCTCTTAAAAGTACTAACGAACACAGATTTGTTTGGTTCTTATGTCCGTCAAATAAACAGGTAGTGGCCTTAAAACAAGGAGCATATCGATAGAAACGAAATATGTGCGTTCCCATCCTTTCTTATTATAGGCTTACCCCATATACTTCTTACAATCTAACAAGTGGTAAATCTGTGATTGGAAACCTGTAAAATTGTATTCTAATGTAAACTCTGATTATTTCTATTTCCATAATTTTATAGCGTTTAAGTTTTTATGAAAGCCTGTAAAATATTTCATAGCGTAATTCATAGAAATAATATGTATGACATAATTATATACTTATTTCGAAGTTAGTATATTTTTATTTATGCGGTAACATTTTTTCATAAGCATTATCCTTATTTATAAATACCTATTTTGAAGTGCTCTCAAATGCATCTAGACTAGATATTATTATTTTGAACCGACTTCAAAAAAGGAGGAGGTTCTCAATGCAGTTGTATTTTTTTTTTTGTTTTTTTTGAAATGTTTGTTACCTCATAAGCTCATAACCTAGCTCTGTAATTTTTGAACCAATTTGGAAAATTCTCTTTTTATTTGAAAGGATACACTTCCAGATTGGTCCCCTTTTTTCACTGGTATTGGAGATTGGGTTCCGAAGATACACCAAATAACGCGAACTGGTGAACGCGAACCTTTATTAATTTATGTTGATGATTCTCTTGTATGTTATTGCGCCCCGGAATTAGAAAAGAAGTTAATTGTAGACCTGCCCTAGATATTTATTTAGGCCAAGGTCACTCAAAAGGGAGAATAAAAAAAATTAATAAAAAAAATTAAATCGACTTCAAAGAAAATTATTTAAAGTACGAAATAACTATCCTTTACTATTCAAAATTTAAAAAATACCCATATAATTAAATTTGACAGTAATTTAAGTCGGTGCCAAATCAATGTGCAACAACAGTCTCTTAGTTTAGTAGGCTTGGCACCAACTTCAGTAGCTGTCACAATAAATTATTTGGATATTTATAGCGTTATAAAGTTATTTTTGTATTAAAGTTTTGATTAGTAAAGGATAGTTATTTCATACTTTTCAGTGTTTTTGATTAAAGTCGGTTTAATTTTTTTCATTACCTGTTGATTCATTGTCTAAGCTACGCACCTATTATAATGCATACTATATTTCAGAGAAGTACTTAACTCATCGTCTAGCTTAATATAAGATTTAAAAACAGGAAACAGAGATATGATAAAACAAATAATAGAAACGACATACACACTGACGCGTCATTTATTAATACAAGATAAGTGAATGCATCGTGATGTCATGCGTAATACGAGTAATTTATGAGCGTACATGAAGCATTTCTAGATAATTGACTAATAAGCTGTGTACGTGAAACTACTATAAACATTTTACTGGTTTTTTGAAATTCATATTAATCTCTAAATAATCACACCATGACTTCAAACCAAGTACTATCGGAACGGTACCTATCTATATAGCCCGGTCGTAGATTAATAGGCTACATATCTACGATGTTCTGGCCTTCGAAGTCGGGGTTGTGGGCTTCAGTCGTCCGTTTCAGGCGACCCTGAGGAGGACGGCGGTGTGAGTGGTCCCCCCTACCGTAGAATTCTGAGGGACCTTCGGACTCCGGGTCGAAGGCTCCTTCCAATCGTCTATTTTAGGTGACTTCGAGAAGAACGACAGCGCTTGTGTCATAGCGAAGACGCTAGGGAGCAGCGAAACCCTCCAAAGATTTGCTTTGGCATTGACCTAGGAGGGGTCCAATAAGTTCCGTAAATCCCGGAACTACTCAACTCAAGAGTCGAGAATGACCACCAACGAATATTTTATATTTGTTGATGATTGGTTGGTGAATGATAAACTATTAAATTATGGTAAAAGTCCAACATAACTGAGTCTCCTGTTGGGAATAAGAAAATTTGTTGCAATACAAAAAAACATTGACCAAAAGTGTATCGCGCTACCAATAACGTTTTGAAGCGTGCAGTTAGATTCAGACGAATATGTTTAAATTAATATATGCGAATAGAATTGAAGTGTCTGTCTGTGATTTGGAGACGAAGCCTTTTAATAAGTCAGTTATTTACACGTTACCAAAAGCCAAACGCGTTTTATTTGTCCATCTTTCTGTCTGTTTGTCCGAGCTAATCTCCGAAGCGGCTAAACTAATTGTGACGAGAGTTTCATTAGCAGGTAGAGGACTTTTTAGAAAGTAGATTTTTTATCCCGACGAAATCGCTAATTTTGTTCTTTCGTTTGTTCCTTGCGGACAAAATAAGCAATGAAGAGATACACAGTATGACAGGGTTGCACGACAGTGCTATTGTAAAAATAAAGAAAGAAATGCTAAGATGGTTCGGGCACATAGAAATAATGAGTGAGGAAAGACTGACGAAGAAAATCTACATAGGGAAAGTGAGTGATAAAAGAAGCCAAGGAAAACCAAGGCTGACTTATGAAGATCAAATAGCCAAAGTGTTAGCAAACGGAAATGTCAAAAGCACTCGCATACCTAGGCGAAAATGTGTGAGGAGAATGACGAGATTTGAGGAAGCGAAAGAAGTATGTAAGGACCGCGACGCTTGGCGCTCCGTCCTCTCTGACTACCCCGTTGGGGATACGGCGTGAAGATATGTATGTATGTAAATCCCAAATTTAACGCAAGTGAAACCACAGGGTGCCACTAGTGTTAAATAAAAATAAATAAACAGGTCCAAAAACGTCGGAAGCCACGAACAAGCGAAGAATGAGTAAGTAGGTATATGGAATAGGCCCACGGGAATTAATTGAATGTTTCGTTTGCCAGTTTTTCTTAAATACTTAGACGCGTTTATGTTTTTACTGTTTATTTCAGTCCATCGTAATATCCCCATTATAGACCCTGATTACTGGTCAAATGGCACGGGAAAACCTAAAAATAAGTAATATATGAAGAAGAAATATTACTTCTTAGCTTTTCCTGTGCTTTTGCTTATATTATAATCCGTATATGTCAGAAAAGAAATTATCGAAATAGTACACAGCATTTTTCAAACGTGACCCGACCGAGAATCGAATCAAGGATCTCTTATTGAACCACAACTTCAACCATTGCACAAAGAACAATACATATAAACTTATGTAACGTACCCACCTAAAGATATGTGTTTGTGTTTTCTCTGTGTGCGTGTGTATCTTGTGAGGAGCCAGTACGACTGCATTCCTTGTTACGGCCGTCCCGAATAAGGTTATAATTGATTGAATAAATAATTTATTTTATATTTTTTTACACTGACAAAAATTTATAGATATTGTATAGACTCAGGTGTCACTTTGCGGAAATCAATTCCAGAGATCAAACTCGGTCAGCTAAGTAGCACCGGATCCAGCTGGTTAGCTGACCGAGTCTGATCTCTGGAACATCCTGAGGGTGCTTCGTTGACAGGTGAAACACGTGTCGATCGGTGGTTTTTGGAGTTTGAGCGGAAAGTAGCTAAAGATTTTAGGAATTCATCACAAAAAATGTATAGAGTGACACAGAGTAGCAGCAGAAGCCCAGGAAGACCGAGGCTGATTTATGAAGATCAAATATTTAAAAAATCGTTAGGGGTGTGCTCACTTAAGAATGTTCTAAGTGCAATAAATAAATTACGCGTTGAGGCTAAACTATTTATTTTGTCTAAACAGTTTTAAAATGCTAACTATGAAGTATCATCACAGGGCGGTAAGCGACTGGTAAGTCTCGTGTTCACGTTGCATCAATACATAAATGCAATTCAGCCTTTTTGCATCGCCAGATCGCACCAAATCTTTGCAAAAATTTGCAGCAAGATCGTAACTATCTACTGACCGCTGCATCTATGTGTACATCATTAAAAAAGTAAACTTTAACATTAATTACATCTATTGCTGTTGTGTTCCGTTCGATGAGTGAGAGTACCGGTTACCCTACCCCCCCTCCATTCCCTCTTTTCCCTATTTCCCCGAAGGCCAGCAATGCACCCGTAATTCCCCGGATATCGTTGGTGTCCTTGGGCGGAGGTGATCACTTTCGTTCGCCCCCTCTTATATAAAAAAAAAACATTTTCATTAATCTCTAGAGAGACTGATACGTCCATGCTAGAGATTGTTCTAAGCTTCCAAGTGTCAAAACTGCGTAGATACTTATGGAACGACTTAATGAAACGAGTACATGCGATGGTACTTAAGTCAGACGACATCGCACTAACTCAATTCGACCTGACCACTATGTGACCTAAGTGTCACAGACAAACAGAACATCGTCTTTATAAACACACCTACAAATGTAGCGCGCGCAAATGTAGCTCACACACATGTAGCGGTGGGACCATTGAAGTATAATGTACCGTGGTGGGACCCGCTCCGCATGTGTTGCATAAGGATGTAAGTAAGAATTTTGTGAAGTTACTTAGATTTTTTTTAATAAAAAAAATTTTTAAGTTATACACAATAAAATTAATCCATACGTAAAATATATTATGACATAATGTTGTAAAAATTATAAAACTCATTATATCTTACAAACATAATTTATTTTAATAACAATTAATTACATCATGTTATGGTTATTAATTAATTATAGTTATTAATTAAACCATGTTATGGTTGCGATCCACACTTTGAAAAACAGTGCTATAGAAATATGATTAGGTCACAGAATGAGTCTTGCGTTTTCCCGGGGTAACCACATATATTATTTTAATAAGATTGAGGATATTTTATTTTAACTACCTATAAGTAATTAATAATTGTATTTTATATTCAGTGTTACTTCGTAACATAATAAATATATCAATGACTTTTTAAAAAACATGTCGATCTAGGTATGTACTCTTCTTCGCATTGAGTACCTACGACTTCTTCGCTTTGTAGCCATGTTAAAAAAATAAGCTAACATCAATAAAGCCTGTCTATGTTTTTAGGAAAATAACGTAGGTACCAAAAGAGTAAGACGCAGATAACGTGCATTTTTTTTAAACGATGGCTTAATTTTTTTTCAGACCAAACCAAAGGTATTTTTGTACCTTTAAGATCTACTGCTCCTCCTCATCTACTTATAAAACGTCTATCAAGTAGTTGTTTTTCATTTTATTTTATTTTGATTTAGAAATCCTTTATATTAAATTTGACACCCCTTTTTACGGCCCTATGTTAATACTTCGAGTTTTTGATTTTTCAAAATCGGCCTGATACGTCTAGATTATTTACACAAAGCGCCATATAGAAACGCTTTGTTATTTTTTTTTTGTACAAACTGATAAAGTTTTCAACTCTTTTAGGATCGAATATCCAAAAATTTCTTGTCAGCATTTTATGTATAATCAATTAATGAACCTGTGCGCACAAGTTTGTGGATCCAGTGGTTTGAACTATGCGTTGATATCTCAGTCAATAAATCAGTCGCTCTCTTCTTATAAAAGGAGAAACATACATACGGATAGAGATTGTATACTATAAACAAAATGGTCGCGCGCAAAGGGTCCCGTACAATATTTATAAAATGATGAAATTCTGTAAACTTTAAACTATGCTTTACATTTTCTGAAATTTTAAGAATTGTAGCTCCAATAATCTCTGAGATAAGAGGGGGAACGATGAAGTCGAGTGCTCAGGACTTAAGTTTCTCCTTTAATTCTATATTTAAAATATCATATGAAAAATATATCGGTTGACAACACGGATTACTATTAAATTAAAAGATTGTACTCAAAACAACATTAGAGAAAATCTAATCTGCCAAATGGAGGAACGCACGAGTGACCAGTACAAAGGTTTCGTTTTTCTTTTAAAAACACAGAACTTAATAATATGCAGATCAATTTGAAAGATTTACTGAGTACAATTAGCCAGAGATGAGATTTAAACTCGAATTACTACCGTGTAACTCGCTCCTATGCTTACTTAACTTACTTAACTACTATGCTTTTTTCTATATACTTGGTACCTTCCACTTTCTACATTCTCACACACAATAAAGAATCTTAACAAACTATTCAACCGGAATTCTTTACCAAAGAATACACAATTAAGAGCCCTTATCGAAACTTCCCACCTTTTTGCCTAATTCTCGAATAACCAGCTGAGGTACACCCACGCTAGATAAGGAAGAAAGATAGATTTAACTGAGAGTGAAGGAGAGGCTGGAATACCCGTTAGAAAAGTTGTTTCAACTACTACTTTTACGCGCAAATAGTGAGTTCCAGTGGATGTTATCGATAGTTCCACATAACGATACGCCTACGCAATAACAGCCTCGAAAAATTTGTGGCTATACAAACTACAGTACAATGATCTTAGCAACAGATTATTGATGTACCGTTTAAACAAAGATATCTAAACGTTAAGTAAATGCAAACAGAATCGTATACACAATTTGAGTACATTGGAACTATTTGAACTGAACTATATATGATATATAGATAGATGAACTATATATGTTTCTACATTTTACTGATAATTTTAACTTTAATTTTTAACTTTTAAGTTACTGTCATAAGAATAAAACATAAAATCAATTATTATATTCAAACCGTTCGTACCTACCTACGTATTGAATTAAAATACCATGATTAAATCCTAAAATCGGTAAAAGTTTCCACAAACATCCACAGATAACTATCTCAACAGAATGAAGGCTTGTAAGTTTAACACACGAATCTGCAAATAAACTTGCAAACAGTAAGTTAAAACAATCAGTCACAATTATTTTGTGTATACATATAGTCTTATATACATAAGCTTATAGCTGGCAGTAATTAATAAACCCAAAAAGTAAACCTGCTAATCTGCGATATTATAAAATGTTTACTGCTATAAGTGTCATGTTCACAATAAATTTTCGAGATAAAAATTTAATTACTGTGCAAATATGGTGGAGTAAAATGTCGATATAGTTAGTTTTTTACATCTCACTTAATAAACCTGAGATATGAAGTATTGACACTTTCTGAAATCTCTTAAAAAGAACTTTCAGTTTTCTTAAAAGCATTCTAAAGGGCATTCGCAAAAATATATTATCAAAAAAGCATACAAAAGGTACAAAACACCTATCCTTAACTATAGAAACAATATGTAGATAAGGACAATTTTTTTAGGACAATTTTTTTGGAACGAACTAGGACTTTTCAGAAAGGTCTATTAAAGTTTTAGAACCAGTTCAAAGAACTAATTTTGATATAAGTATATAAGTGACGATATTATCGATATTATCGATATTTTACACAACAATTTCACGGGCATCCCTATTCGAACCCTATGGTTAGCTAGCGAGAGAATTAAGTCAGTTTTTACCTGTAGTCGTTCATTTTCGATGACTCATAGACGGACGGACATTCATCAAGGATCCTTCTCGAGTTCTCACACCACATAGTGGGCTATGACTATATTTCGGTCACGTATACACAATTGTATGCGGGGATTTTAGGTAATGTTAGTCATATTCAGTCAACTTCTCGACATTATTGTAATAAATAACGCTAGAAAGAATATGTGACTAACAACTGACGAAGAAAATATATACAGCGAAAGTAAGTGGCAACAAAACCAAGAAAACAAGTCTGACTTATGCTTATGAAGGTCAATAGAAGGATAATGAGAACCGAGGACGCGAATGAAGTAAGTACATAAGAACTGCGAAGCTTGGCACTCTGCCCTCTGTCTACCCCATTAGAGATGTCGTAAAGATACATATCTTCACGACGTATCCCTAAAGTGGTAAAATTGTATTTATTTTAAATTTAATACCTTTTAAAGAAATTGCAATGTGATAGCTAACAGGTCAGTATTGTATATAAAACTTTAAATTTCTCCGACTACCGGCAGTCATCCGCTTATTTTGACTTCTAAAAATGAAATAAACTCACATACACATTAAGTGTGTGACTGTGTGGATGTTTTGATGTGTATATTATATATGTCATTTTTTGGAAGAAATTATATTATGTTAGTTCTAACCAATGATGTTATATTTACAAAAGAAGTCTTTAAACTCTTTTGCACTGTCTATAACATCATTGTTTCTAACTTTCTAACATAATATTATTTCTTCTACTTTCGAACATTTAAAAAACCTATCAATAGCTCCGCTACACTTAGCGATCCTCTCAAATTCGTATTCTAACCGTCAGAAGTCGTTTTTGAGTAGAATATTTTCCATATACAAGGTTATTTCGAAAGGATGGTTAAATACGGAAGGGTATAAAAAGTACCCATGACAACGGAAAACTTGCATTCTACAACTTCGCTAAAAGTCAATAATTCTAGTGCAAAACCTCAAAGTTTGAACAAAAATAAACGTGAAGCAACCCTAATATCAACGTTTTCCCGTCGCTAGCAACCATTTGGAACATAGGGTATATTGCTAGGGTTGTACATCTTTTTACATTAAATGAATGTTTTTTTTTGTATGGAAAATAAAATAAACATATTCCGTAATTATTACATTTCCAATGTAACAGTCAACAGGACGAAGCCTAATAAAAAAGGGCTTTCTTATTGTAAATTGACTTGCTGCCAGGGTTGCTAATTTTTATTCGGACAAAGCGGAATTTTGAAACTTTTTGAGTGTAAAAGCAGGATTCTCCCGTCGAAAGCGGGACATAATAAAAAATATAAATAAAAATTCCGTTTTTTTCATTACTTTTCCTTTCAAATTAAGTTTACAATTATGATAGATGGCCATAGAAAATGTTTTTTAATGAAAACACGTTACTGTACTAATAACAATATTACATTAATAACTGTCTGATTTACCCTGCTGTAAGGTAGTTAAATCTTCTTCAACTGCTTTTAAAGTTTTTTTTAGAAGAACTTTGCACAGGATAGCTCCAGATTCAGAGCCCAGTTGTTACTTGCTTACAATGCTTACAACAAGTTACTTTGAATAAAGTATATCGAAATTCATAATTTATTATGAATATTTTAGGGAATTATGTAAATGCCATTGATAAAATTAATAAAACTAAAAAAAATTAAAAAGAAATGTCTTAAACACACAGACGACATTAAATATACCATTCAACAATATACATTTAAGACAAAAAGCAAATATTATAGTAATTAATGTTGTTTTAATTGAAGCGAATCTGTAACTAAATGACAACATGTGACTACTGCTTCATTATTATAAGTAAGGTTACTATGACTTATGCGAAAATATGGATATAATACTATGATAATAACTGGTTCCAGTCAAATATAACCCCAATATCTCATGGTTAATGTAGAGTACTAAAATAGATATTACAGTACCAAAAAATTTACAATCTAAAATTTTTACAAGAACAGTAAGCCTTAGATGACGCTTATAAGAGTATGCACGACTGTCCATAGTTAAGTAATATATTACTTATACGGTGACCACGCCCACAGCACTCTTCCTATGCGGTGCCGAATACTCAATATCTGATCTTAATGTGACCAATCAAATCACAGCACACCGTCCCGCGCTCCGCAATATTTTGACACATTTCATTCATTATAAAATTACACGAAACGTCACCTATGAACTTATTTGTCTGTGAAGAACTTAATAGGCAAAGAATTAAAAATATCAGACTATGAATTTAACAAAAACTCCAATCAAAATGACGTGAAAGCAAAATAACTGCAGTAAAATATAACCGTCTGTCACAGTCCATTTTAATAGAAATTGAGGGGCTCTGTTGCTGTTATTTTATTATCATATTAATTATTAGGAATTCATGGTCACCACAAAAGATGAGTGGTCACGTAACAGTATCGTACTAATTGAGCCAAGGTCCCGGAGGAAGCCGCCGGGGGCACTCGCAATTACTTCGGCCTTTCCCACCCACTCTTGCGCTTCTAGGGACCATTATCGCGTACCTCATTCCTTATACGCGCAACCTACCAAGAAAATATGAGATATTAACTAAGCGTTGACATAGCAACTTCTCACATAATGGATGTTACATTAAAACAAATAAAAAAACTGAATCTAATATAACGATGTATCTGTTTTTGTTCATTCTTTGTTAAAGAATAAACATGGAGTAGATACGCAATATGACAGGCTTGGATAACAGTTTTATAGTAAAAATGAAGAAAGGAATGCTTAGATACCTAGTTCGGGCACATTGAAAGAATGAGTGATGAAAAACTGACGAAGAAAATATACAGAGCGAAATTGAATAGTACCAGAAGCCATGGATAACTAAGGCTGACTTATGAAGATCAAATACCCAGAGTGTTAGCTAACGGAAATGTCAAAGGCACTCGCATACCTAGACATAAATCTGTGAAGAGATTTATGAGGTTTGAGGAGGCAAAAGACTGACTCTGACTACCCCGATAGAGATACAGCGTGAAGATATGTATGTATGTTTGTACCTATATATGTATTTCTTAGTTTTTGTTACCGATTTACATTTCAAAACCAAACGGCTCAGTAGGTGTCAATATATCGCACCTTTAGAATGAGATCGACCTTAATCGAAATTTTAGAATTTCGAGATATAAACTTAACCTACATTCTATTCAATATAGTATAAATTTAGCTATCTGTCCGTCCCATAAGCTACATATCGTTAGAATATTTAAATATTTGTAAAAAAATCCATTTTATGATATACTTTAGTTAGGTGAATTCGTTGTCGTAACTTGCCAGAACAAAATCTCAGAATTTTGAACTAAGTTTTCATTTCCAAGGTGCGTATAATGTGCCTCTAAAATAAAAGTTAATAAAATTGTAATATCTGTCTGTCATTAAAAACAAAGGCCTTTGTTATTTGCACGTTATCAATATCCGAACATGCGTTTTCAAATTATTATTATATGTCTGTCTTGTTATTTTCGTCTACTAAGTAGCTTCTGGTTGCTTCGACTCCTCTTAGTGTCTCTCTATATTACATTGCGAGTGTTTCCCTCAATTTAAAAGGTTAAAACACCGAACGCTCATGTCATATCAATTTTGTTAAAATATGTTTATTTATTTACGGGCATAGATATTATCTATGCCCGTAAATAAATAATAATGATTTGAAATCGATGTCACATTGCAAGTAGGAAACAAACAGTGCCGCATGGTATAAAACCGTTAAATATCCGTTATAGCATTTATAGTGAACGAAGGGACCGTTCAGTTTGGGTACTTAACATACCATTAATAAAATATCCATCTATTACGAAAACCGCATTCCGACTCATTTGCATGCAACAAGATTTTTATTCAAAATCTAAATAATAGCCTGTATATTGTAGTGTTGATCGATTCCGTTTCTGAACGAAAGTATCTTGGAAATGACGTTGCATGTCAGTTTAAAGCTCCGTCTCTCTCTCTCGCTCCCATGATGGCGAACCATTATTACTCAATGTCGCGAACACTATACAACTAATGTTTGACAGTCTTTTATTTATAAATAAAATGCTTGAAAATGACTACATTACATATATAAATAACATAGCATTCAAAAAAAATAGCCAGAAAATTTATTTTCACACAAAATGTAATGTAAACTTCGAAATAAATATTTTTAATTCGTCTGTTTATCTACATATAATGTCCGTTTTGTTAAATATACTTGAATAAAAATTGTGTTCAAAAACTAAAATTCCACTTCGTTTATAAAATATATATCATTAAATTATCGTGTCATTGAGGCGACGTATTGGAAATTTTGACGGCAGGGATGTCAATTTTTCTAAGTGACTACAAAACATATGAAAGTGATATTTGGTAACCTGATTCTTCATTTTATTGACTTTATTTTGTCATTTGCGATACACGATTGGTTAACTTTTGTAACACAAAAACAATATCAAAGAAACCCCTTTTAAAACAGAGATTTACGTTTTTGGAAAGAACAGGAACGATTTATGTTTCTAAATTTTCTGTATAGTTTAATCTAAACATATTCTTTAAAATACCAGTTGAATCTTTTAAAGTTAATTACAGTTTTTAAAATAAACGAAAATATCAATTTTTCGTATTTTTCGTAAGCAAGCAAGCGCGCGCACGTATGCGTAGAACAGAATGTCTATTTTAAATGAAATTATTGTTCATCAATGCGTCGTCCTAAACTCCTTACGCCTTGACACAAATCTATAATATGTTGTTAACAATGATATTATGATACAAAAGTACTCTTTTGTAAATATAACATCGTTAGTTGTTAAGCTATGTGTATTAAGCAAAAATAAATAATAATATGTATTTAAATACGGCACACTGCACCAGTTTCACTATCAAAATGTAAATAAATTATAAGTAATATAAATTATAAGAACACTTGTAATCGTTAGTAACAGTGTCTTCCATAAAAACGTAATCCTCTCATAGTATTTTGTATTCCACACCTTTATTTTCCATTTTTTATGGTTCTGTACAACTCACGCGTCTATCTGTCCGTCTGCGCATGTAACGCAGTCGTATTTTCCAGAAAATCTTGAAATTTGACGGTTTAACGCAGGGGTTCCCAAACTTATTTTGTCTACTGCCCACTTTGAGAATAAATTATTTTTTAGCGCCCCCATTTTTTCACTTACTGAAAAACCACTATAACTTCAAATTAAATTAATTAATTATTGTGAGCTATATTAGCGGAGATTAAACATTAATTCCAAACGAGACTTTTACTATAACCCGTAAGAGTTAACTTGAAACCTGAGCGCAGTAGGTAATACACAACGGCGCTCAGGTCTCAAGTTAACTCTTACGGGCTACACCTGCCAATGAGAATGATTATTGAAACGCAACTTTATAGTATTCAAACAGAGTATCTTTTATTCAAAATAAAACAAATATAATCGATCCTTATATAAAAACTAATGTGAAGGATGAATCTGATGCTGTTTAATAAGTTTGTTGATATCAGGTTCCAATTTACTCAAGAACAGTCGCAAGTTGCCACGTTTGGTAACATGCAAACGATTTCTCTTTTTAGTAAGCAGTGTTGCCACAGCACTAAATCCACGTTCACATAAATATGACGATGGGAATGCTATCAAGAATCGCCGAACGATTGACCACAATCCAGGGCACAATTGCGGGATCGGTTTTTGTAGCCAAAATTCTTGGTAACCATTTTTGAACTTGATTTTTATTTCCTCGTTTGTTGTCAATTCTATAAGTTCTTCTTCCAGCTGACATTGCTGTGTTGACATTTGAAAACGGATCCAACACCCAGTCTGGTATTTCCAAGTTCAAAATGTCCTGGTATCGTTCGGTGAAGTCAATGTGGAGGTTTTCCTAATGTTGACAGTAGGCAAACAATTCGTCGTTAATGAATGATACTGATAAATTCGGAAAATTGTGAAACTCACGTCTGCCCATATTCTTTTTGTGTAGAAGCAGTTTGGCTGCGAAAGCAGCAACGACGTTTTTTGTTTTAATTAAATTTAGTTCATCGCCTTGCACAATTGTTGAACAATATATACAGGTCTGTCATGTAAGCTATATCATTCTTTGATGTAATGAGCTTGTTGTGCAATACTGTATCTTTAGTTTCCAAGAACTCTACAACAGAGTCAAACAGGTTGTAAAATCGAGTCAGACAATTGCCTCTTGATAGCCAACGAACTTCAGTATGAAACAACAAACGGTCGAAATCCTCGTCATTAGTAACACAAAGCTGATGAAATAATCTATCATTCAAAGAGCTGTTGCGGATTATATTGACTGCTTTGATGACATATTGCAGTGATTGAAATAGTCGTTCACTTAAGTTTCTAGCAACCAAATGTTGTCTATGAATAACGCAATGTACAGTAAGGACATCTGGAATTTTATCTTTTAAGTACGCTATGAAGCCTTTATGGCACTCTGTCATAGCCGGAGCGCCCTCCGTAGCAACTGATATAATATTTTCAAGGGAATCTCTTTCTCATCAGAAAACTTTTCCAATGTATTGAATATGGTTTCGCCTTTTGCATCGGTCTCTAAATTTATAGCAAAGAATATTCTTAACATATTTTCTCATCTTTAATAAACCTCACGTAAAGTTATTAACTGTGTTACTCATTAGTTGGTAAAGTGGACTCATCGAGCTGAATTGAGAATTGACTTGTCCTCAGGTGATCACACAATGGTCCTTCAATGTTTTCAGCCATCTCATCTATTCGTCTTTGAACAGAATTATTACTCAAAGAAATGTTTCGGATAATATCTGCGGCTGGTTTATGAAGCACAGTAGTTATTACTTCCTTTATTGCTGGCAAAATTAACTCTTCTCCGATGTTATGTGGTTTGCCTTTTTGAGCAATTAACAAAGAGATATTGTACGAAGCTCGAAGTCCGTCGTCATCTTGCTTAGCAGCCGCCGAAAATAGTTTTGCTACACTTGGCTGAGTATTATGCTTCTTCTCTAGGTCTTGAAAATATGCTACATTCTTGTCTTTCTTATCTGGATGCATTTTATTCAAATGATCTTGCAGTCTTGAAGGCTTCATTGCTTCATTCGAAAATGTTTTTAGACATAGAAGACACAAAGACGACGATGGATTTGTCGGATTTTCAATGAATCCGAATTTAATATATTCCGCACAGTATTGCCGTCTCTTCTTTTTTACTTCCGACATTGTTTTGTTATAAGAAATACGTATGTAAGTGTTGAACTTAAGTACTGCTCATCTATTGCGCGCGAAACCGCAAATGAAAATAAAATAAATATTACGTTGTTTATATAGGATTGCATAAGCAGCACGCACCGACAGGAATAAAACAAACATGCATAAACGCGTTTATCTCATTCGACGCTCAATCGTACTCAACAAGTCAGAACAAGTATTCTATGAACCAGCCGATTGATACAGGAATGCACAATTCGGGTTATTTAACAAAAACTTGTTAAAACGTGATTGCCCGCGGTCTATTATCTACGAAAATTACCTATCTGGGAGTACTTATAACTATTAAAATGCGAAAGTGTGTCTGTTGCCTTTTTATTTGTTTGTTTGTGTCTACTTTCATTTCGAAACGACCGATTGACATGATTTTTATTTTGTATATTCAATAAAACAGGACAGATATATAAACTACGCGGAGAGAAATATCGAACCGAGTTTGAGCAATCTTTTAATTAATATTAGTTGATGTTCACAAGTTGTAGTTGAGAGTCGAGAGCTCATGCAGTCGTTGTCTAAGATGCCTCCTAGCTAAATGAAATTACAAATCACACCCCAGGCCTCTACACAACGCCCCCATTTTTTTTCTGGGTCTCTTACCGCCCCCCTTTAGGCCTGCAGCGCCCACAAGGGGGCGTTATCGCCCACTTTGGGAAAGGCTGGTTTAACGCATCTCATTAACCCATATATTCGATTTATTTACAGTATGAATGCACGAGAATCACTAAGAGATCGTTTTAAAGACATTGATGTACTGACCTTGCCGTCCTTATACATCTTTGAAATTATTATGTATACGAGGCAAAATATAGATCGATTTACAAAAAAAGACGATATTGGTGGTATGGAAACCCGAGGTCGTGATAAATTGATTGTTCCAAAATTTAAATTACATAAGTCAAATGTTTCATTTTTGGGTAACTGCGTTCGTTTTTATAATAAAGTTCCTCAAGAAGTCACTCAATTAACAGAAAATATATTTAGATTAGTTATAAAAAGTACGTTGATTAGACAATCATACTATAAAATAAACGATTTTGTTGAAGATAAAACAATAGTCTGGAAATGATTTTCTCTGCACATGCATTTACTGGGTCTCTGAATATTGTATTTTAATAAACCTTTTGTAAAATGATGTTGAAAAAATTATACCTGACTGAGTTTCTTTTCGGTTCTTCTCAGTGTCCAGGTTTTCTTTTCTCTTCTCTTTGAACCGAACTAAAGTAAATTTGACGTTCAAAAATACCTTGTGATTGGGTTTACTTGAATAAATTGATTTGACTTTGACTTTGATTTGAGTGTAATATTCTATAAATATAGCCCAATTATTTAAAAAATTATAATGTAGTGTACTGTAGTGTAACACAGTGCAGTACAATACCTACAGTACAGTTCAGCTTCTGTCTTCATACAAATGCTCCCAAACGACGCGCTCGAAATCTCAGCATTTCTCGCCATACAACAGTCGCGAGTGCGCCGCGGTTGTCGTCGTACGGTATGAGACGCTCCCGCATGGCTTCCGCGCATATACTGACTAAATATTATGTCAATCAAGTTTACGAGCATAATGTTCAGTGTATGGATTTTTGAATACATCTATATTGAAACCGGAAATATTTCTCTATTGATAATTTGTAGGAAATATATTATGATAATGATCTAGTTAATTTATTGCTGATTATTAATTATACTGCACATAAAATGTATTTTTTTTGTCCATTTCCACCATACTAACTCACAAACTTTTGAAACTAGAAATAAAAACTAGTAGAATTATATAAATAAAAACTTATTAAATTTGCAATAATATAAAATGAAAAGATAATATGACAATTTAATATAGTACCTATTATCAAATACGTAACCCAAGAAAAACATTCAGTCCAAGTCGGTAGCCCTATTGCGTGTTTACGTACCGAGCGACCGAAGGTAATCATCTCTAGGACACTGCCGAGATAGAATACTGTATGCTTACTTGTGCACAGTGCCATCATGCCATGTAGTGTAATGCAGTGCAACTAGTGTTTCTCACGCGACTCCATTTTACCAATCAATTACAAGTAAAACTGACATATGCAATTGTAATTATATACGTTCATATACAATTCTATCAATGAACTAGGTAAATATCTCGAAGAGAAATAATGTCATTCCAATGATCGCATGCAAGCTCGCAGCAAGAACGTGCCTTGTATAAAGGTCACAGAGGTCAATCTTGCAAAGTGATATCTTATTGGACCTAATAAGACATACGTCGATGTTTTCTTTGTGTGTATTTTATCTCGATTACACCAATGTGTCAGGAAAATTTAACGAATTGGAAATTTTGACGGGAGGGATCTCAATTTTTCTAAATTATTACAAAACGGATGAAAGTGATTCCTGATCCTTCATTTAATTGACTTTGTGGGGGTGTTTATAAATGGAGGAATGGAGGGTTTATAAATTACACCACACTCATAAAAAAAAAGGACACTTAGTAGACGAGCACAAATAATTGAGACGAACACTTCACAGAGGTAACAATATATTTTTGACGCACACGATTTATAGTCACAATTATAATATTATTCAAGCAATACTAATAATTCATAAATCATATTTAATTACATACTTTAATATATAAATTTTATATTTGCGTAAGTTTGTGTGTATGTATAATAATGAATATTATTGTAATATAAATAGTTACATAAAATATAAATAAAGTGTAAGTAAATATGTATGTAGTGTAGTGTGCATATTATGTGGCCTACAACTTCATTTTGCCAGTTGCGATACACGATTAACTTTTGTAATAGAAAGAAAATTATCAAAGAAACCTCTTTTAAAACAGTGATTCACATTTTTTAGACTAACGTGACCTATTTATGTTTCTAAATCTTCTGTGTAGATTAATCTGAACAAACTCTTGCTAGTGAAACAGCCAGTTGGATTTTAAAAATTGATCGGTTATTTATATAAAGGAAAACAACTGTTTTTTCGTTTTTTTCGTACGAGAGCGCGCACGTTTGTACAGTGCAAAATCTCTATTTCAGACTAAATTATTGTTTATCACTGCGTCACCTTAAGTGGAAATATTACTTCATTCCCAAAATATAAGAATATATTTGTGAACTTTCAAATTTTTTTAATTTTTTGGAGTTTTGGGAGTCAAAATAAAACTCACCTGTAAATACCACGCGCTCTGCGCCTCTACATAAAATTATAATAACATAGTCCCCTTTTCAGCGTACCAGCAAGCAGCAGATTTTACTACTTGTGACCCTTTGTTCATTTTTAAACTTGTTACGGACCTCAAAAATGGTAAAAACCATTGCAATATGCCAATATATAGTTCCTACTTCTATGGCAATAAACAAAAGAGACACTGGAATATCTAAACCGTTAAGGAATTATTTGGTGTACCTCTATACGAAGTTTATGGTCCAATACCAGTAAAATTTAATTATTATAAACATATAAATATGAATGGCATCACCTTGGAGCTATAATACTGAACCCAACGCAAAAAGAATCATTGAAATTCGGCGGGTTATTACCTAAAAATTTGCAGACATCGACAGTCACGCGATTACTGCGCGGCCGGTGACTAATTGTAATAAAAAATTGTTATCATGTATCTTCATACAATCTATTATTCTATGACCGTAAAATGCACTTATCGCGGTAGATTTAGCGCCACTATACAAATTACATCACACAAATTTTCTATTTACATTTTTTTTATCTTCTTTATGGACCTCCAAACTTTATGAGCCTAAAGGCCCGAAGGCCCTTGGACGGATTTGATTAAATTAGCTTTTCAATAAATCTTTTCTAGACTGGGGTTACCAGATACACGTTTATAATTTCGTTTCATTTTTTTTAAAGCATTCTAAAATATTTTTTAATATAACACTCGTAACAAAAGTAGTGAAAAAACTGAACTTAAGCTTTGACATTCTAAGATGGCTGATAAATGTTTGCTATCACTTTCACCCTTTAGAATTAGATAGACGATAAAAAAGCGAGGATTTCGATATACTTTTATATTTACTTGATATTTACATATTCACTGGACATGGTACTTGAGACGAAATTCCGGGGCTTACCCGGATTTCTCGCCCATTTGGCAATCCCAATCTAGAATTGACGAATTTCTTTTGACCGATTTTTACGGTCTACGCGAGAAGATAAGCACCTGGCATTTACCTGCTATATTTTCATCCTCTCTCAGACAGGAATCGAAGTACCTAATGTAAATAATGCAGATTTTTTTTTATAAAAAAGGGGGCAAACGAGCAAGCGGGGTCACCCGATGGAGAGTGACCACCGCCGCCCATGGACACCCGCAACGTCCGGAGAATCACGGGCGCGATGGCCGGCCTTTAGGGAAATAGGGAAACGAAGGAAAGGAGGGGGAGGGGTGATGGGCCACCGGCACTCTCACTCACCGAACGAAACACAACAGCAGTAGATGCTGTTATTTCACGCCGATATTCTGTGAGAGGGTGGTATTTCACCGGGCGAGCCAGCCCTATTTGTGCGGCAATGCAGCATGGTTCTACCACCTTTAATTTCACGCCAATATTATCTGAGAAAGTGGTATTTCACCGGGTGAGCCGGCCCTATTCACGCTGCAATGCAGCATGGCTCTACCACCTTTAATTTCATGCCGATATTCCGTGAGAAAGTGGTATTTCACCAGGCGAGCCGGCCCTATTCGCGCTGAATATAATAATGGTTTTATTCGTAGTTGTTTGTAGGCTCGTTTCCCAATATCGCAACGGTAGGTAGGTCTGACAGATAAAATTAAAAATAGAATAAGTTATGTTTTGTATAAAATTATGTAATAGTTAATTTGTCTACCTAGTATTTATTTAACGGTCCACATTGCAAATTAGTATTTAATACACAAATCAAGAATAAAATTATAAAAGGTAATAAAACATGAATGATGTTGACAAAGACCAGTTCTTGAAGGTTACATTTGTTGATAGTTTATCTAAGACGTATTTATCAAACTTCCTGATCACAAAAACATCTGTTTTTCTGCCTGTTTGAAACTGCTGAAGATATGTTGACATAAGTTCAAAGATGTTGCAACAGTGTGGATTATCACCCATTTCCAAATAGTATTAAATTTTGCGAAATTCAATGTGAAATTAGAAAAAAAAAACCGTATAACTGTGAAATATAGCGAATATTTTGGACAACCATTTCGTAAAATATTGAAAAAATAGGAAGTATATTATCATAATACCTAAAGACATTCATCTATGCTTTCAGAGATGTTACTACAGTTACAGTAGAACTCCAATTACCTGCATTAATCGGGACAAGATCCGATCCGAATAAACAAAAATATCCGGATAATTGTACAATAATGAAAAAAGGATTTGTTAAAAAAACGCAAAATAATTGTACAGAATTGTTCACTAGTGTATGTCCATAGGTCATAGTATACAAACACGGATTAATTAGTTACTAGCATTGCAAGCGTGATTTTTTCAATAATTACTTTTTTTTCTCAAAGCGTTCGAATAATTGAGGTTCTGCTGTATTCAGCTATCTGTAGGTATATTATATTATAGCGACATATATAAGTATTACAAATTAGCTTCAGCCCAATCATCAACATTAAAATGGACTTATTCCAATTAAAGTGTATTAACGACACAAATGATGATGAAAAGTTTATTTGATGAAATTCACCATACTGAATGTTATCTAGACACAAATACTTCCTACCTATCTTATTGACCCTTTTACGAAGCCGAGAATTAATTGGGTGGAAGTCCATTTTCGGGCACTGACGACATTGATATATCATTCTGAATTATCAAGATACTTGATAAAAATCCAAGAAAAATGGACCGTTGTAATCTCACAGACATATAGATAGGTGACAGAAAAAAAATCCCACCAAATGAGTTTCTGTAGCGGCTCAATTTGATTTGTGACTGTTTTTAATTTGAACCTTATTTATAGTTTGCCTATATACGAGGGGCAACCTTATTCATAACTTTCCTGTTAAATTTTATTTTTATTTTAATTTATTCTTGACCATGGACAATGTAGTCCTTCAGTCGAAATATTAAAGACTTCTAGAGAAACATTAACTGTCCCTAACACTCATCCAGTAAAGTGATAGTAGGCTTTACTGAAGTTAAAAAAGGACTTCTTGGAAGAGCGCGAAAACTTCAGCTACACATGTTTACTTGGATCTCCTCCATTCTTTTCACTTACACAGAACTTTAAAACACAATACACTATCACTGTTGTACTTTAAAACTCCTAAAAATGTAAAAAATAGAAAATCCAAATAAAAATGACAACCTCACTTCTCCCGTTCCCGCCAAAAAGTCTTTCCTGTTAAAGACTAAAAAGTGTTGCCATGAAACTGTGTTAAAAAATGGTTCAAAATTAAGTCTGAGAAGTCTAATGTTGGTTTTTTTTAAATAAAATTCTTAGAATTTCAATACTTATCTACTTATTTTCCTATTTTACGATTTTTCCATAATAAAGTTCTGCATTGAACATAAGGTTTACGCGTGCATATAAAGGTCTTACAGACAACGTAAAAAAATTAGGATAAGCAGGAAAATAACCAAACAGATTACTAACCCGACGTGGGTTCCTGATAAAAAAAATCTATATGTGCGTATACGCCTTGACCGATTTTTACGACCTGCACAGCAAGATTAGTGGTTGGTATAGTCTTTTTTCCCAGGCCACCATGGAATCATGTTACTAGTTTTAATATTGCTTAAAATCTTGTTCTCAGGGTGGCTTGCACCCTGAGACCAAGTATTTAAACTCGTATTATACCTAGTATTATTGTACCTAGTATTTAAACTCGATTTAAGAATTTCAGATCTCGTTCGTACCGACGATTTAATAGTTGGTGCAAGCGAGATGTCAACTCCATAAAATTTGTCTCACAGTGTTGGGAGTGTTGGGCTAAGCCTTACTTGGCGTTGCTAGATCTCTAAACTAAGAAGCCGGTTGTACCGGGACACCTGGGCAACAAAGCCGGACACGTGAAAACTGAAGATTTTTACCTAAAGAAATAAAGTAAAAATCATATTTCATTATTTATAAGTCTAATCAGTTTTTTCTTATATGAAACTAGTGACCTGCCCTGGCTTCGCACGGGGTCGTTCAATATTTCTCTACTTTTAAATGTAAAGGTATACATATAAAAATTCCTCGTTAAATTTTCAAAGACAAAGTCAAGTAAACCCATTTGCAGTGTTGTTGAACTTCAAATCTACGTCCGGTTTGAAAATAAAACCTGCACATTGAAAAGAACCGATAAGAAACTCAATCACGTATCGTTTTTTAACATCATTCAATAGGTACAATATTAAGAAAGCCATTAAACGCATCTATGAGGAGATCATTTCCAGTTTAAGGAATGGCGAAAGCAACATTGAAAATTTCGAAATACACAGAAGTATAAACGGATACACAGACAAAACGAATTACAATTTTGTTTTAATTCATATTTAGAAATTTTGCAAAATAAAATGTCTTAAAAAATATTTTAATTACATAATTAACTAAAAAAAACACTTCAGAAACACGCGAGCCGCGGCACAGAAATAAAATCCTAATAAATACCAGGGGCCTTACCACTTCGCTTAAAGTATTACTATTTTAACGTTACTTGATTTAAAAAGCTCGAAATTCTGACAGTAGGTTAGTGATTAGTTTTATCATTCGATATAATCATCGTTGACGAAAGAAATACGTAATAACTGCGATATGAGCCGTCCAACCTACCTTAACTACCCTGTAAGTCAAGTCAGCTAATATTGAAATAATAATGCTGAGATATGGTGGTAAGCCCCCAGACAGGTAGCGAGCAACGTCCAGTTTGGCTGGGCAAATATTAAAAAACCTAACCGTGTCGTTCTTTATTTGTGACCGAAGACCATGTCCGATTTCATCCGGATTCCTGGCAACCCTATAACCAGAAAATGCAAGATTGCGTAAGAAAGATAAAACTGTTACATTCTATTATTTGTCATAACATTATAAGTAGGTATAAAGGCTACCACGCAACAAGTGTGTGACCTACTTCGTCTCCATGTTTTTATGTGAAACTATTTAAGTAAAGCTGTATTTATCGCTGCAATGTCCGTAATCTCATGAATCGAAGGAGACATTCATGATATTGATAAAGTTGGTCACAATGTTGATAACATACTGTAGTTTAAATAAGTTATTTCTCAAATTACATGTATTTAATTTCATAAACTAGACCGGACGATGACTAGTAAATGCCTCATAAGTTATTTTAGCCTCAGTGAAGCAATGCCGAAAGGCGATTTCACTGTAGATTCAGACGCAGTGCACAAGCGACATTCGAATTCGACACTGTATGTAAGTAAGCGTTTTTACATGAGGCATCCCAATTTTAAGGGTCTATTATACAAGTCACGAAACCCGTAATCTCTTAGAAGTCAAGATACAAAAGTCAAACGCGTATATCTTCTTTAGCATACAAACATAATTCGCATTACACACACTTTGAATATTGTACGATACTTCAGGAAAAGTTTTCTAAAAATACTTTATTTTATCTCGAGTACGAGATAATGTTACACAGACATACATAGACCAAAAATGTTTATAGAAATCGGTTTCGTCACTTAGCTTAAAAAAGCATACTGGACCTGTGGTTATTCACAAACGTCGGAACTCAACTTTCTGTATCCGATAAGAAACTTTTCGATGATTTTGTTTATACGCGACTCATAATCCGAAATCGTATTATATTTATATTATATATATGTCATATTATATATAGTTGTCTTCACAAATCCAAGCCGTCGGATTGAATTTATGCTTTTCGACGATCGGCCTTTCCGCCACGGAAAGTTTCCGACGTTTGTGAATAACCCTCTAGCATATCTACTAGGTAATGCCCCGGCCCAAAGCTCGTTATCTACAGAAATATATTTCTTATTGCCGAAAGGCGAACAACAACATAAAAAGATATTAATTAGGAGGTATAAAGTATGTTTGCAAAAAATTAAGAAAAATAAAAAATATTACTCTTTTTCCTCTACCGAATTTGCAGTTCTGTAAGTTATTATTACTTTGAAATTGTTGTGTAGTTGGCAATGTTTATATAAATTTTGTTTCTACAGTTTATTACTTAGTACTTTTAAATATAATAATAACTATTGAGTTCTTTCAAGAACCATTTTGTACCTACCTTCCCAGTAATTCTATGTAGCCGCCATAGTAACGAATAACAATACGTCATGCTTCATGCAGTTTACGATGCAAGATAACCTACCATTTTGCTTATCCGAAAAATTGCCTAGGGTTACCACTATTCATAATTAAAATAAAGAATTAGTCAAGTGCGTATTGGACACTCCATTAGCTTCAGGTTCTGTAACAATATCGGACAGAGTAGAAGTCAGATTTAAAAAGAAAGAAAAGGTAATAAGGTAGTATTTAGTATTATGGCGGTATTGGTGCCAACTTTATTGTACGATAGTGAGGCCTGGATATGCCCGAAATCGAATGAATGTAAGATAAATTCAGTAGAAATGCGATTTCTTAGAAATATGTGCGGTGTCACCCTTGCGGACAGGATAAGAAATGAAGAGATACGCAGTACGACAGGGTAACACGACTGTGTTATTGTAAAAATGAAGGAAGGAAGATAGTTCGGGCACATAGAAAGAATAAGCGATGAAAAACTGACAAAGAAAATCTACAGAGCGAAAGTGAGCGGTAAAAGAAGCCAAGGAAGACCAAGGCTGACTTATCAAAATCAAATAGCCAAAGTGTTAGCCGACAGAAATGTCAAAAGCACTGGCATATCTAGGCGAAAATGTGTGAGGAGAATGATGAGATTTGAAGAAGCGAAAGAAGTATGTAAGGAACGCGACGCTTGGCGCTCCGTCCTCTCTGACTACCCCGCTATGGATACAGCGTGAAGATATGTAATGTAATTAAAAATATCATTTAGGTACCTACTTAAGATTTTGTGTTACCAATTTAAGTCTTTGCGCCCAGCAGATCAGTAGGTAAAGATGGTAGAATTAATTGGTTGTGAGTGTGATACACTCAGACACAGCCAGAAGACAGACAAAACTTTTTGCTATTTTGGCTACGAAACATTAGAATTCGGTAAAAATAATGTGAGAAGAATGATAAGGTTTGAAGAAGTGAAAGAAGTTTCTGGAGAGCGATACTTTTGCCACTTCAACCTCTCACTTTATCCCATTCGAGACTCGTTTTTCATGACAATATTTGTGTATAACTGTGCTAATTTATTTTACGTAATAGAAAACAAATGTCCGATATTTTGAAAGATATATAGATACGACGGAAATGTCAAAAGCACTCGTATACCTAGACGAAAATGTGTAAGGAGAATGATGAGATTTGAGGAAGCGAAAGAGGTATGTAAGGACCGCGACTCATGGCGCTCCGTCCTTTCTGACTACCCCGTTAGGGATACAGCGTGAAGATGTATGTATATAAATATGTATGTATGTATATAGATACGGATCTATTTCCAGCTCCACAGACCTACATCAATCTTGCGTCCAATTTCTTTTCCGGGCTCCGCGGACCTGTATGAGTTTGACCGCTCCAATCACATGACCAAATAGTACCTACTTTATTGTGACTCACTACGCGAGCCATTTATCACTGTTTCACCACAGAGTACATTCGTGTCACGCTTTCATTCACACATGAAAGACATACATCCATTCCATCCTTCAGTAATCATGTCTCTCATGTCCTAGACATGTGCAAAAACTATAATAATAATAATATACACACACCGCCATCTAGTCCCAAAGTAAACAGCGCAGCGCTTGTGTTATGGGTACTAGACAACTGATATACTACTTATATACTTTTCTTTTATAAATAAATACATATTATACATAAACACCCAGACTCGGGGCGGGAATCGAACCCGCAACCCCCGTTTACTTTCCGACGCGCTTAGCCGTTGCGCCGCAGAGGTCGTCAATTATCATTTTAATTTTTTTTAATTATAACTATGTGGGAGGCCATTTACAAATTTTTGCATTATTTTATGTATTCACATATATTTCGTATTAGCCATCACTATGCCGGTTTTTACATCGAAGGGCGGAAACCGCAAATATTTAGACGACTCCCACTCACTTGCAAAAAGTCAGCTGTTAGCTGCTTGACAGTATACGGAACGGACGATTTTATTGCTTCCAGTATAGATTATTTAATCGTTGTTTTTGCGTAACAATTATGTCTACTGTCTTTGTGAAAATTTGTCCAAAAATGTTTGCGAAATACGTATTGGTGTTTTTTTTTCTTTCTTCATGGCATGGCGCACAGATTAGCGCATTTGTCAATGTCACGTGTTGTATTAATAAGTAGAATCGTTATCGTAAAACTCCTCCAGTAAAATGATAGTAGACTTTACTGAAGTTCCAAAGGACTTCTTGGAAGAGCACGAGAAATTCAGCTACACATGTTTGTGTAGACCTATGTAGGTACTCCTTTCTTTTGACTTACGCAGAACTTTAAAACACAATATACTATCACCACAGATTAATTAGTTTACTAACTTAAACTATCACTTTTGTACTTCAAATCCAAATATGTAAAAAATAGAAAATCTAAATAAAATGACAACCTCACTTCTCCCATTCCGGCCAAAAAGTCCTCGTATTGCTCTTTGTAAAGTTTTAATGTAAAATATTTCTAAAAACATTCGTAGAAACATGTATACATATCCACTGCCTTCCTACGTAACTGTAGCCAATAAGGGATAGCCTAATCTTATGCGATCGATTGCGATATGTTGTTATATCGATCACGATATAATGTCGCGAATCGCTATTACTGGCTCTGTTGATTAATCAGATTGTCTTGCAAAAACTCATTTTACCGCGTGGTACCGTAATTACCAATTTAAGGTAATCATCGCGCGACTGCGGCGCAGCTATCAGTCTTTACGTGATAACTGATAACCCATCGGCGGGGTTATTACCTAAAAATTTACAGACAGCGACAGCCACGCGATCACTACGCGACCACTAAAAATAAAAAATCGGTATCATATGACCATAAAATGCGCTTTTCACGGTTCATTAAGAGCCACAATACAAATTAAATTACACAAATTCTCGTTTTGACAAGCAGATATCGCGCGATATTGGCTGTCGCATGCTGTCTGCAAGTTACATAATAAGCGTGCCGTACTTGTCTTCTTGTCTGTAACAGACTTTACTAACGACACGTGTCCAATGTGCACTCCGATATAGATAGATAGATCCATCAATACCGCAATAGTATCCATCCAGGTGTTTAATATTTTCAAATTCTACCTTATATATATATATATGATATAGAAGCATAAAAAAATTCTTTAAGTCCCAAAAACCGTTCTCACATAGTCTATTTGTTCATATATATTATGAGTATTATATGTACTTGGGCAGACGCCAATTGCGATTTGAAAAAGTAGGATCCACACACACTTCATAAATAAATCCACACTATACATATTTTATTATGAAGTGTATAATTCACATGGCCACGAGTTTTACTTTGCGAAAGTCCTCGTATATTAAATGTAATGTATGTATGATTAACTATACCCTGCCAAAATTCTGAGACATGTTTAACCTCTAAACGAAACATCCTCAGAAAATATAGTTAACTTTTGACATTACATTTGACCCGAACAAGTTTTATGTGAAATATAAATGTCTACTTATAGAATAATATAATAAAAGGTATTATTTCCATAATCCTGCCGTCCTGTGAACGAGGCCACAGACAAAAACTACAATACCTAATACATATAAAATTCTAACTCGTCACTAATTCAGAAGTGCTAAAACAGGTTTAAAACGGATTGCACAAGACGTGTGCATAAGAGATGCTATGAGTATGGTATTTGGTAACATTAAAACATGCTATATTTGAATAAAAAAAATGTTAGTAGGTTTCTTATCTTCGAGAAGCCGAGGTCTTCGTTTTTATAATGTGCTTATTGAGTGGGAGTCGTAAAGATACAGTATAAAAGTCATAAAAGTTTATCGAAGTGTATTTTATTGAAGAAATATTGTAATTTCTAGATTATTTCTAGGTTATTTGACAATACTAATGTAAATAAAATAATTATTTTATTTTACATACATTGTGGATTTATATTAAGGCAAAACACTATTTCGCCCTTATACATACAAGCTTTGTTCACGCCTTGGAACTACACATTTGTTTCTCTTTGGAAATTATTATCGAAAAAAATTTTTAGAACATTTTTGAAGTATTAATTGCACCTCACCCAAACAAAAAAACGCGCACGACTTCATTTTTTTTTTAAATATGGATGTTATACCTGAGTGAAATCAGTGTCAGAAAAAATACAAAAATTTGTAAAAAATTACATTGAAAGAAATACAAGAATATGATGTACTTATATTGTGTTGTTGATAACCCTAGCCTAGAGTATACACTACAGATGACTCTTTCACGGTGGTCTCTGATACACTGAGTAGGTAAGTACTGACCAAGTAGGTACTGAGTCACTCATACCTGTATGACAGATCTATTATACTCAACTACGATTCTGAGCAACTAATTATTTAATACCCGTAATTGTTTCTGCAGCGCTGCAAAAATTTCTCAATTTTTTTGGAAACAAGGGGTAATTCTGTCCTATGCTCACTGATTTATTTTTTATGTAAATAATTTTAAATTTCAAAGGGTTAATATTGATTAAAAGAGACATCTTTGAAAAAATAAAATTCCCACTGCACCTAAGCGTTTGTTTAAACTTCTAAATATTCTTGGATGCCTGCCCAGAAATAATAATCATGCACATACTCGTATACTCTGAAAAGAATAAAACACAATAGATGTAAACTTGACTGTTCCCGCCAAAAAGTTAACTGTACCCATCTATACCTAGAAACTGGGCAACACAAAGAAATATTCACATTGTTTCCGGCCAGTTTTATTATTATTACCTACTCAAATTATAAAAATTCATTGCCAATGTAAAAAATTCCATTTTTTTAAATTCTACTTTGCAAAACTAAATAAATGACATATATAATTTGTGGGGAAATATAAAACAAATATTTCGAAGATAGGGTAACCAACCTATTAATAGACCACAGGTTACTAATCGGACGTAGATGAATAGCCAACCCGCCTTTTTTCTTCTACCATTTTTTGTGATCATTTTTAAAACAGTCGTGAGTCTAGTCCACACAACAAAATGCAATGCACATAACCGGTAATACCATATTAAGCTATCATGTTATTCTTAATTCAAGTTTTTAGTATTTTATATTTCGTAATTTAAAAACCTTTGAAAGACCTAGTTATATTGAAAATGAAATACTTAATGGCTTACGGTTACAACGTAGTTCAGACAAAATAGAATTCAATAAATTTATGTTAAATAAAAAAAATAAGAAACGGAGCAAAACTCCAATGACAAAATTATGTGAATTTTGGTAACGGTATCCAAAGAAACCTATTTCGTAAGAAAAAGTGCAGTCTCCCTGTCATTCTTTAATCAAAATGATATGAACGTAGCCGTCTAATTAGCTTACATATGGACATCAAGTCAGAGTTCATCTATATATAGATCTAATCTCATCAACAACAGCATCGACGCAGTCATAAATACCAACTACTTTTTATAGCTTAAAAATTAAAACAACTCAATTTTTATTACAAAAAATCTAAGCTGTTTGGCGACTTGTCCAGCCAAAGACATCGCTTCTTGGAAGTACCAAACCTGAACACGTCTTATGCATTATTCTTATCTACACCCAAAAAATGTGATAAATATGCACTGTGTTCAAAGTAAAATACACTTAAAATTTTGTCAGCTTAAGTAGGAATTTAAAAAATACACACGGAAAAGAAAACTCAACCCAATAAGGTCCTTATGTCAAACGACATAACGGACTTATTGAAGTTTCATTTAGCACCGACCAGCTGTGAAAAGGAATAGAAAGGTATCTTGACGTTTATGCATCGTTTTATACAATATTGACCCTTCAACTGAATATGAATACAGTTGCTATTCGTTTGTTGGAGTGTAAGAAAGGCATTTTGCGAGAGGTTGTGAGGCCGTCGTTGCAGGTTTGACGGGTTCCGTGTTACTCTTGCACCCGTCTCTCTCACCGCACTCCACCCCTCTCGCCAGTCTGCGCCGGCGCAGGCTGCCCGTCTCGTCAAGACACAATTTATGTGGATTAAAAGAGCGCGTAACGTCAATTTAAGATGATACACGGATTCCTCGTCTCGTTGCATTATTTTTTGTGTTTATTACTATACAATACAGACAACTTTATTACAAAGAAAGACGGACAAATCTCTCGTATAACACTTAAACAGCTATGTTTTGGGATTCTATTTCTTAACTATTACTCAAAGACACCTAATCTTTACATGTCAAAATTGACATCGCGGTTTGACATGAATCGGCATATCAATACAATATCAATATAATATCAATGATACCGCAGACTTTCAAGTACATTTTTTTATACAATATCTGAAAAGTATAATCTATTCTAATTTAAATTTCTAAGAGAGTAAGCAAATCCTTTTTACGGTAACATCACTCGAGTATAATTTTCAGTAGACCATAATCGATTCTTAATTAAAAAAAACATATACGTTAGAAATCTAGTCTTAAAGATCTTAAAAAGTTTCACTTTAATTTCTTTTTAATGTTACGAAACTCTGCACTCTGCGAACGAGTTGAAATCGCGCTTGATCATTTTTCAGAATTCCGTATCTTAATTTTTTTGCATCACACTATAGTTATTTTTGGAGTATACTTTATTTTTCGAGACACATTCATACTCTCACGGTACGTTCCGAAATGAATGTTATTTTTCAAATATTTATTTGCCATTAAGCAAATCCAAATATTTCATTTAGACGTGATTTTATTCACGTGAATTACTGAATAAATGAACGCGAACCTAAACCGCGAAACCTAATTAATATTAGCAATTAGCGTTAGTTTCTTTAGTAATGCAAACATTAAGTTTCTCCGCTAAGGAGGTAAAATAGGGAATGAGAGAATTTTTAGGAAAATCCGTCATTTCAAAATCAAAACTGGTATCTATAGCATTTTGTTTGGAAATTAAGAATTATATGTGTTAGCGTTTTTAAAAATCATCCACTGAGGCGGTAAAAAGAGTTCATCCTAAGATACATCTCATTCTAATATTCAGAATTCAAGGGCACTACTTCTCCCGATAATGGAGATTGCTCCATTGTATATACAATATGTTGGGCCAATGTAGATAACCTAATGTTAAATTAGGATCTCTATCTCTCAAATATTGCAATTACAACCAAATACGTGTAAGAATTTTCAAATGATACTCAAACACACAAAAAATAATTTAAAAAATTTGTTACGGGTTTAAAAAAGGTATGAAGCCTATTCGAATGGTTTTTGGCCTATTCCGAAATTAGAAAAATATACTTTTATGGAAACAGCTCGGTGTTGACAGCTGTCTATTTGTCCGTCACAGCCGTAGTTTTCGGAGATAATTACACTTAAACAGCTGTTCAGAACAATTATAGTAACTCCACCCTAAGCGGTGGCCCAAAGACAGACGTTAACTTCAAAGTTGAGTTCTCACTTTTGGAGCCTAGTTTTAGGGACTTATAGTGTTTATTTTGAGATCATCGTCACAACAAATATAGAAATATGTACGTTATTTTAAATATCTGCAAAAGTTAGATTTAGGAAAATTTGGATAAAATCATGAACATTGAGAATAAGTTGTTGTAGCAAGTTTAAGGACCGTATTATTACGTTAGATACATTTTCTTTTACATAGAAAGATGCCCCGCGACCAACTTTAATTCAGAATTAACTGTATTTTGCGGTTTGCAGTTATTTTTTACATAAAGGTGAAGCTCAAAGTTTGAAACTTTATTCAGCAATCAGTCGTTGGTAACAAGTACCTATCAATAAATTATAACTAATTGCGAAAGTACGTCTTGGATTTTCATTTAATGTCTTCAATGTCCAGACCTTACAATTTAACAACAATCAGTATACAAACATTAAAGGAACCAAATAAACTACATATTAGATATCGTGAAATGATAACATACATGTACACGAATTACGCATGTCAACACGTAAAAAACTGAAGGGCAATTTGCAAGTAGTACGTAACATTATCTCCGTTTTCTGACGTAACTACGGAATTATACACAACTTTAATAGCGAAAACAAGTCCTTTGCATTTAGTACATACGTACACACATTGATACATACTTACTAATTTCAATTTTAACTTAAATACCGAAACATACATTTTGTGTGAAGTACATAACTATTTTTAATAAAAATGCTTGACTAATGAAATATTATCAAGCCTATTAACATAAACTATGACATAAAAAACACAAGAACTTATTCATAATCACTTTTACATTTAATTTCTCAGCAACGTATTCCGAATCACAGCTTAGGTAACATTATATTGTAACGAATGGCGATTGACGTTACAAAATAAAGGAAATTTAAAGAATAACATAAAAATTGCTGCTTAAAATTTCGAGTTTAAAATTTTTTGAAATCAGTAAAAACTCACGTTCAAGTATATCCAATGGCTGAATGTCGAATTTAAATCAAACGCGCACAAAGAAATTTTGTTTTCCTTCTATGGTCACGATTTTTAATTTTAAAACCTAAAAACTTTTATTATTTAATTTTTCTACAATTAGGTACCTCGAAATTTTTAATTTTCACTGCAGCTTGAACACTACAAAATTATTCTATGAATTAACTTGATAATAACGACAGCGATAAGCAATAATGCGCTAGCAGTACACAAAACTGATACATTAACATTTTAGCAATAATATTATGATTATATTATTTATTATAAAAACAACAAGGTGTTATTACAAGCAAATGCTTTGCTTACACTTTGTGACCAGAACTTGAGTCATGATTATGAAACAACGGTAAACGGTAAATAATTAATGACACTGACGAACTCACCCTTCAATGCGATGTAAACTTTTCGTCGTACAATATTTATTACAATCTACAAATACCAGAATATCCTGTAATTAGCCAAATTGACAGTGTAATTAGTACAAAGACGAAGTAATTAGACAAAGTAACAAGAGTGGGAGAGCCAAGAGTAGGAGTGACAAGAGTGTATCGCAGCACGAATTGGGCCGCCTGGTGAAATACCACACACACAGAATATCGGCATGAAATAACAGCATTGTTGTTGTGTTGCGTTCGGTGAGTGAGAGTGCTGGTGGCCCATCACCCTCTCCCCCTCCTTTCTCTCTTTTCCCTGTTCCCCTAAAGGCCGACAACGAACCCGTGATTCCCCGGACATTGCGGGTGTCCATGGGCGGCGATGGTTACTCTCCATCAGGTGACCCGCTTGCTCGTTTGCCCCTTTTTTCTATAAAAAAAAATTATAAAGTTGTACCTATTCATTTTTTGAAAAATGTAGTATTGATTGTACAACCTATGACTTATTGGATGTATGAGGATGTAAAAGTAATCGCACCGTGGAAAAGTAGATTCTGGTTAATTACGTCTGAAACGTTCATGTTTTTTAAAACATTGTTCATATTTTGGAATGATCCCATTCCAAAATATGAACAATGAAATCTATATAAGCACAATATAATAATGTACGGTCGTGGTCCTTACATTCTTCGTTTTCTCAAATCTCATCATTCTCCTCACACATTTTCGCCTAGATATGTGAGTGCTTTTGACATTTCCGTCAGCTATCACTCTGGCTATTTGATTTGTAAGTCATATAAGTCACAAAAGTATAAATAGCTAAAAAATAATTGTTTATGATGAACGCGCACTTTTCATGTTTCCCAAAAAATATGAGTCATTGTCTTATTTTTTGAAAAAGTATATCATTGAGCCAGCATGAACAAATGAAGGTAAGTACAAAAAATTTAAAGAAACATTCAAGTCAGTTTAAGAAAATTGATATCGAATATGTTTTGTTGACTAAATCACCTAATATTTATTTTATGATTTGAAACAAGAAATTTAAATTTACGATAACATTCAAATAGGTATAGACTAATAGGCTGTACTAAATTTTATGTGATGTATCATGGTACTAAATATCGATGAAACATCAAACAATAATGAGTTGTTGCGCTAAGTGATTAAAATCATTCACGACTAGTATGAATTTTATCATTAAAGATAAACGAATTTATCAAAAATGACCGCACCCTTTCAATTAATAATTATAATAGTTATGACTTTAAAAATTGTAGTATTTTATCTTATATTATATTTTATTTTATAATCGGTGGAATAGTTTCCGTAATATTATGATAATACACAAATGACGAATATTATATTTTATTACTTTATTTTAGATTCTCGTAGTATTGAAAAAGATCGGTCTCGCCTCCTAGCTGTTTCTGAGAAGGAGTCAGGACACTGGTTGAAGGTAATACCTTCAAAAAACTTAGGAACCTTAATCGACAATATCACGCTTTCTCTCATAGTATCCCTTCGTCTAGGGGCCAGGACTAACTTTATTCACCGTTGCCGCTGTGGTGATCTCGTCGATGTACTAGGTCACCACGGTTTATCCTGTTTACGTAGTGCGGGCCGCATGTCACGACATGCTGCCTTGAATGACGTCATTCGGCGGGCTCTTGTCGCCGCTGGCGTTCCTGCAGTCTTAGAGCCTGTAGGTATTGTGCGCAGCGACGGCAAGAGACCGGATGGTTTGACGCTCATTCCTTGGAAACTTGGAAGATCGCTGGTGTGGGATGCCACTTGTGTCGATACACTTGCTGTTTCCCATGTGCCGGCGACTTCCAAGTCAGCAGGTGCCGCGGCCAGCACTGCCGAGAACTTCAAGCGGCGTAAGTATGCGACTCTCTCTGAGAGTTTCATATTTACGCCCTTTGCAGTTGAAACTTTGGGTCCCTGGGGCCCCGAAGCCCATCGACTGGTTTCTGATATTTGTAAGAGACTGGTCGAGGCTTCGGGAGACCGCCGGGCTGGCAGCTTCTTCCGCCAACGAATCAGTTTGGCTATTCAAGGAGGCAATGCTGCCAGTCTGCTGGGTACCTTGAGCAATGACAGCTTTCTAAGCGGCAACTTTGAGGAAGTTTATTATTTAAGATAATGTGTAGTTTGAAGTTTGTAAATATTAACATATGTATGTACTTTTTGTTAATTTATCAAATTTTATTGTATGAGTATGTACATTTTATTTTATTACTTGTTATCATTCTGATCAATGATGTTATATTTGCGAAAATTCTAATGGTTGCATTGGAACTGGAAGCTGACTTTGGAAGTAGCTGTATGCCTGGTGGGATTGAAACAATCTCATTTCTCGAATGTTACACTTTGTGCGTGCCAAGCCTTCTTTTTTACCCTTCGATTGTTGCAAAAAACAGCCTTAGATCTAATTTTCATATTTCTAACTTTAAAAATGACAAACTTCTGCTGAACTGTTATATCCTAATTTTGAAAAATTCTTTCTTTATATTCGCCTACTGTGAAAAACTTCATGCTGCGTTTTTTGCCAGTCCGTCTGTCACTGACTTTTGTACCTGATTACCAAGAATGAGAATACTTTACTGTTATATAGACAAAATTCAAACTCCGCGTCTTTATTACTAGTTATTACTTTATGAGGTGAGTGTCGTAATAGAGTGAATCTATCTTCTTTTTTGTCGCAAGTATTAAAATTCTGGACAAATAGCAGTTGCTGTAAGGATGAGACTTTTTCGTCGGGAGCGGAAAAAGTGAAACTTATATATAGGTGTTTTGTTTAGATTGTTATTAATAAAGCTGTTAAAGCTTTATCAATAACAAAAAAGTACATACATACGTTAATATTTACAAACTTAAAACTATACACTTTAGATTTAGATTGTTTAGATTTTTTTTTCATACTTTGGGGGTTATTTGTTTAACTGATCGAATCTCTTCTGAAAAAAAATTATCATGTCGTTGACACTGCTTTAAATTATCTCATTACCAAGCAACACTTTAAACGTAAGTAGATAATTTAATATTTTTTTTAAATTAAAAAAAGCGTTCATGTCCAGAAAAAAGAAAGTACTTAAGACTCTATATTCAAGTATGTTAAATTCTAGTTCCAGTTATTTCTAGTTTCTACTGCATAATGAGGGTAGGGGAATATCGTCCAATCAGGTTTAATAAGGCTAGAATAATAATTTGTCCCTTCTTTATTTCCAAGAATTTGTCCCTTCTTTATTCTTCTAAGAATATTTTAAAACTTATTTTAAAGAAAATTAATTTTAAATTATATTAATCTAAATCAGAATTAGTAAAGTAGTGGTTTTAATTACAATTAAATAAGTATTCCTGTTAAGTATAACAATTATAACAATCCTGTTAAGTAGCACAATCACTTTGCTGTGCAAACCGTAAAACAAAGTTTCTCATGCAGTGATGCAGCTTTCTTTGTAAAAAAGTACCTGTCATCGTAATAATAGTACAATCCCAAACATATTCCTCTAATGTACACCAAGTTCTCGATGTACATGATTGTTCAAGAAATAAGGTAGGGATGACAACAATTATTAAACGTTTTTCGAACCTCAAATAAATAACATGGAACGAAAATTCCATGTTATTCACATCAGAATTGATCGTTGAATATTCGGGAGCTTATAGGCTAGGCTTTGCAATAATTACTGCTTCCCGTTTTGACACTTGACAGCAGATATTCTTAAGTATTATATAATTCTTGGGAGCCAAAACTATGCGTGTATAGATGGTGTGTTCGGTATTAATCAAATTTCAAAAACAAAATTTCGCTTTACGAAGTCTTTTCTACCCAAAAACGACTTCCGGCGGTTAATCACAGAACAGAGAGTAGGTAACAGAAGATAAACTCCATACGAAGTGCGCTCAAGCAACACACACTTCTTCGCTACGGACTCGGCATCTGGAATCGTCTCGGACAGTCTGAGCACGATTATCTCAAATTTATAGTATTTTAATTGCAGAAATTTTGTATATCGTAATAAGTTAGTATACTATACACAATATATGGTTGTTATTTCTATTATTATCCGTCCTCTCTGACTACCCCGTTAGGGATACGGCGTGAAGATATGTATGTATGTATGTATTTTTATTATCTGTTACATTTATTTCTGAAAGCTAATCAAACAAGATTGTGGCAAGCGTATAATAAAAATCATATTTTTCGTCAAATTTTTATTTGTGAGGCCTACGTCCAGCAGTGAACTTCATAAAAACACGACGAGACTATCTTGGCAAGTTGAAGTTTTTATGGTTTTTATTTTAATCAGATATTGACAGGTAGTTCGATATTGACATAGTTTTAACCGAAAAGGCAGATATACAGGGTGTATATGAAAACGGGACAGTTACTTTAATAGATGAAAGGGCATAACTTTAGTATGTAGTTACAAAAAGAATTATCGAAAAAAACGTATCCGTTTAAGAGTTATGACCGTTTTAATTTTCAAGTGTTATCCCCACCATTTCTCGTAAAATTGGGTTGATCGTGTACAGTTACAGATTTTAAATCTTACGTTTTTTTTTATTTTGGAATAATTTCATCCGTTACTGAAATACAGCCTGAAAACCATTTTCAAAAATAATGCGTATACCCCAATGGGGGTTTTCGATAATTCTTTTTGTAACTACATACTAAAGTTATGCCCTTTCATCGATTAAAATAACTGTCCCGTTGTCATATACACCCTGTATATGAACGTAGCAAGTTAAACAAAAGCATGCATTATACTACATTATACTTCTATTCAAAAAATTACATCATATTAATAATAATATACATACCATTAATAAAAACTTCTGCATTACACTTTTAACAACCCTTATACTACGCCCCAGAGTAGGTATAAAAAATGAAGTACATACATGAGTTCTAATTCTGTACGCTCTCTGTTTTGTGGGTTAGGTGAAAGTCTATAGCGATCGCGAAGCATTACCTCTTGCACCAACTATTAAATCGTTGGTGCAAGCGAGATATCAAATCCTTAAATCGAGTTTAAGGGTGGCTTGCACCAACTATTTAATTGGAATTGTCAAATTATATATATATATATATGGTAGTCAGCGAGGACGGATAATATATATATATATATATATATATATAAATTATGTAATCCAGTCGAGAGTAGTCTCAGCCGGATACGTAGAGTTGTTGCGTCGGTCGGTGCGAGATGCGGAGAGCATCTTGTTTAGTTATGCATATACTTAGTATACAATAAGAAAAAATCAATCCAAACGGATACGTTTTCCACGTTCGTTAAATTTTATTTAATGTAGGTACTTGAAAAATGTTGAAGAATGATGACTATGGATTCAAATTACTGAAATTATTTAGGCATCCAAGGACATTAAATACATTCGTTTATGCGATTTCAAAATTTTTGTACATATTTAAGACGATGCGACGAACGAATTAAAGACAAACGGAAGCGGCCACGTGTTTGCGTTACGTGTGACCTCAACTGACGATACAATATTCACCCTTATTTGCCCAAAATATTGCCGTTGTGTGTGTACCATGGCGCGTGCGTTAATACTCACGCTAATACACGCACACATACAAACCGCGTATGCTACCTTTCTATGAAGACATCCTACTGTTACTGTACTAGAACCATGTCATAATATTTTCATTACTACATTCATCTAAGATTCATCTATAAAGTCACTCTTCGAATTGTCCTGGAACCAAGCTGATCCCCTCCATCTTAGTTACGACCACACCTGATAATATGCAGCCTAATACAGCGCCCTACAACTTACAATACACTAGTTATCATAAAATACATGTTTATCTGAGCAGGCAATAAATTAACTATATCCATAATTAATTTATTACAGTATTATACATATATGTAATGCTCCAATCACGGTACTTATAGCTTTGTAATTTAATTGTAATGATTTTACTAATCAGTATAAGGAAACTAATTCGTATATTGTTATTCAACCATGATATGCTTACTACAGTAATAATATAAATGTGCAATTGACTGTTTTACATTTTCACGGCTAAATCGATTATAATGAAATGTGGTATACCTTGAGATAGCTGAAGCCCTGGGAAAGGACTTAAGCCACTTTTTTAAAAATTCCGCGCAGACGAAGTCGCGGACATCGGTTAGTACTAATAATTATTATCTAAGCACAATGTAATATTTAAAGCCATAATACATCAAAAATGAGATTTCCATTTTCTGAAAATTTATCCTTTGAGGTGATAAATAAAATAAAGGATGACAATTTGCACAAAAATCCCGTTAATTTTGTAACTAATACCATTATAATTGATATTTAACCTTTTGATAGGAAAATATTCTTCTTATTCCTTTCACGTTTGTCGTTTGCATTTCTATTTATTTAGAAAATAGGCAGACGAATTGACGGCCAGAAAGGTAACCTCTGAATCAATGAAATCTCACACTAAGTTCTAAGCTTCTACTACAGAAGCCAAAAAAAATGGGAAAATACCCTATGACACCCAGACTACAATTCTATTTGGAAAAATTTGTTTCGTTAATGAGCCTGGACAGGAATCAAATTAAGTAGTAACTAGGGTTGCCACTAGGGCTGCCACCTGTCAAAAAGAGTAGATTCGGAGATTTCAGAAAAAATCGCTATTTTCATTCAATAAAACAACGTTTTTTGAGGTAGGGATTATTTACATTTACCCGAGAGTCCTGAGACCGACACAAATTTTATAATTTAATTTTTTTTTCCGTGTTTTATTGATTAGGTATCTGTATCGATGTTTGGATATTAAAGGCTTGTACTATAATTGTCATTATTTATTGAAATTAAACAAGTAGGAAAGCGTACAGGTACTGGGAGTCCCAGCACTAGCAGCTCTATTTGAGTTGAGTCCCAGACTGGGACCAGTTAAATTTTTAAAACTATAATTTTTATTTGAAAGAAATTGTCTTAACATTTTTTGTCGTTCGCTGCCCGGAGATATCAATGTTAAACCCGTAGCCCGGATATGAACCATTCAACCCCGGAGACTCCGGGTCAAACCCGGAGGGACGGCAGCCCTAGTTGCCACCCACAATTTATAATAAACCAACTAACACAAATGAACATTAATATTATTATTACTGACTACTTTTCGAATTTTGCGAACAGAAACATACGAAGGCTGAATTTTTATATATACGGAATATTATACGTTATTGCGGATAAAAGTACTTTATGAGAGCAATGAAGTACGTGGAAAATTGAAATACTTTATTACTTATTCTAATTTTTTGCTTTCATTTAATCGTTTTCTATAAGAAATAAAAGTATTGAACGATTTTTGCGTGTAACGGTATGAATCGCATATTTTGTTTTTGAACACAAAATAAAACTGTCAGTGCTAATTCACATCACTTAAGTCTAGGACCAATTACCTTTATCCAAGACTAAAGTAGCAAAACAATTTTTAAAATAACAACTAACAATAAATACTTACGGAAGAAAGTAGCAAATCTAATAAAGTACATAATACTTTATTTTTACATTTTGTATTATATTTACGAATAGGTACTCATTTCATACATTTTATCTAATCAAACCTCTTGTTACAATTTTCTTTCGTTTTTGAATCGTATACAGAATGTTTACTGCAAGGGTCAAAAGTATTTTTCCTTAGATTATTTACTATTTTTCTATATCATTTGTTATTACAACACTATCTTTCACGCTAACGGATTTCGGTATAAAGAAACCATGTCATGCGTTAATATTCTTCGGAAAATATTTAAAATTCATGATCGAGTGCGCTTACACTGAAACCGTGGGACGCGACGCAGACCGCTAACGGTGCTGAATACCAAATGTCACTCGCATGTTAACAGAGTATGTGATACATACATAACATTTGGTGACCAAACTCTTCAAAAGTATACACAAAATGGAATCACGACTAAAACGACCACGACGAAGCGAAGAATGATAATTTTCACCGAAATGTATGGGTAATATAATACATCCATCCAGTTATCCATTAATAAATGACCGGTACATACATATCTTAACGTTAATATTTACAAACATAGCACTAAGTATTATTTCGAATAACAGACTTCCTCAAAGTTACCGCCTAGAAACCCGTCATTGCTTAGGGTGTCCAGCAGGCTGGCAGTATTACCTCTTTGAATAGCCAAACTGATTCGTTGACGGAAGAAGCTGCTAGCCCGACGGTGTCCCGAAGCCTCGACCAGTCGCTTACAAATGTCAGACACCACACCAGTCGAGGGGCTTCGGAGCCCGAGGCTTCCAAAGTTAAATGACAAGTGGAAATAAGATAGTAATAAAAAAAAAATTATTGACATAAATCAGTGCATCATGTTATCTAAACGTTAATATTCACAAACTTAAACTAAACCTTATCGTAAATGACAGAGTTCCTCAAAGTGGCCGGTTAACCTTTAAATTACTCCCATTTTCTATTATTGGCCATGATTATTTTATAGCATATATAAATATACGTAATAGCAATAAATAGAAATGTTGTCGATTGTTTACTAATTTTGTAGCACTTTTAAAGTAATCTCTTTAAAAATAATTATTTCTATTAAAACTAATATTAACTAGCTATAAAGATAACGATATTAACTATTTAAAATTGTGAGTTTTTATACTTTAAACTGAAATAAAGCTGAAATATATATATAATATAATAAATACTATGTCTTTCTTCAGGATTCAAGTAAACTCTATACCAAATTTCATCGCAATCGAATGAACGTTATGGTAGCCTATAAAATACGAACAAACAAATGAACCAACAAACTGATAAATAGTATTTATATAACAAAAAAGTGCATACATACGTTAATATTTATGAACTTAAAACTACACATTATCTTAAATAATAGACTTCCTTATTATTAATAGTATTTTAAATTTATTTTCACCAATTTTAAAGTGCTTTCAAATGTGTCTCAAACTGTATGACGATAGACCGCTACGAACTGAAAACGGTGATATTCTTTACCAAAATGTAAACGGTTAGTACGCCTGCCTTACGAACTGAAAAATTCGGGCTCGATTGACTTAGGAAACGAATTTTCCTGTAGCGTTTTGGAGTCTGACTGCTCCCGCTGTTCATTCGTTCCTCGCATTCACGCAATGGCAAATGCCCCAAACCATTTGAGCAAATTAAGTCGGTATCACTGTATGTCATAAAAACATATACTTACACACACCATGCATATTTTTCCTATGATCGGGATTTTGGTTTTCACAAAATAAATGTTAAATGCCCATTGTATAATTATTGAATACAGCTTGTGGTTTTCCCTTGTATTCATAATTCTTCAAATAGGTATTATACTGTCATAAAGTGCACATTAATATTACTCGAAATCAAAGAACGATCGCCTGAATAAAAAAAAATAAAAGAATATGTTGTTATCTGAATACTGAATTTTGTAAAAATTAAAAAAAGTTCGAAGGTTTCCATATCCTTATAAACGATCACAAACGTTTTATTGTTCATAAAAAACTAATGTTAAAGACTATATTTATTTAAACAAATATTTATTAATTGATTTTATTTATTTGCTAGCTGGTGCTCGCGATTTCGTCCACGTGAAAGTCGATTTCATTACGCACCCTGTAACAAGCGAGCGGCGAATTCAAAATTATCTTTAAATGACGATATCTTTTTTCACTGTCATCCGATTTCAATGAAACAAAGTCTGTGTTGCTCCGAGCTAAGCTTAATCTACCTGTGAAAACTGCAAGGAAATCCGTTCAGTAGTTTCAGATATTATATACATACATATCTTCACGCGATAGTCAGTGAGTCAAACTCGGTCAACAAAAGAAAGGATACCGTAGGTAAGGTGCTCTTAGAGCAAATGCTTCGTTCATTGTGATACGTGGTCCGAGGGGCATTCAACCGAGCATTTGGGGTGGGACGTAAATTTATTTCTTTAAGTGTGAGGAGTCGTAAGGGGACCGATCGTCCGACAGTTCATGGAGTTTTCATAATGAAGGCTATCGATATGACAATAAAGTTTATGAAGAAAAATTATAGATCATTCTTTAAATTCAAAAAGCTCTTGTAAATGTTATATCAAACTTATGGTTACAGAGACAAAGCAATTAAAAAAAACGCATGGTATGAACGTTACTTATTTTTCCTTGAAAAGTTAAACGTTCCACTAAACTCTAGACATTTCATAAGGTAAAATGGAAGAAATCACACACATATTGTTATATATATATTGTTCACATTAAATTCTAAGAAATCTGATTCAAATTACTGAGTATTACATTAACTAACAATGAAGCATAGGTAACACGTCTAAGTAACACCTAATTGAGTATTTAATCGGTTGTTTAATTGCATTGCTTTCCTTAATTATAACTATTTTCCATTTTCGCTTTGCCCAGATTCAAAAAACTTTTATTTTAATGCACTTTATTCTAATCTATAAATATATTAGTTACTAATCTATGTTGTACTGATATCGTTAAGCAGCGTTGTTATTAGGAAATTCTGAATTGCCGCTTAATAACACTGTAATATTGCCTTAAGTACATACATAGATATCCTCACGCAGTATCCCTAATGGGTTTGTCAGGGAGAATAAATAGACTGACAAGCATTTCGAGCGTTACATACTTGTTTCGCTTTTTTAAATCTCTTCATTATCCTCCAACACTTTTGGCGAAGTATGCGAGTGCTTTGGACATTTCCGTCAGCTAACACTCTGGCTATTTGATCTTAATAAGTCAGCCTTGGTCTTCCTTGGCTTCTGCTACCATTCATTTTCGCCTCTCTTCGTCAATCATTCATCACTGATTCTATGTGCCCAAACTATCTGGCATGCCTTTCTGCATTTTTACAAGTTATTGTAAAAATGCAGAAAGGCATTGCACCTTGCATACTAACTTCACTACTTCTCTTAATTGCTTATTTTGTTCGCGAGGGTCGAAATATAATGTACGAAAAGTCATATATTACCATATCAATATATAATAAGTAATAAATAGTGATACTGTTTAACAGTTGTGCCATTTATCTCGCAAGGAAAGAAAAGACCACAAATTATAAATATAGCACACAGACGTAAAAATTATTCTTTTGAAACTTATAATAAAACAGGCTTTAGATACTGACATACTAGTGTTAAAAAGGACTTTTTGGAAGGATGCAAAAACTTCAGTAATAAGTGTTTATTTAGATTTTTCAATTCTTTTCTTTCTTTTCAATTCAACACTTGCACAGAACTATGACGCATAATATACCGTTGCTATTCGTATCTTAAAATTTCCAAATGCACAATAAATATAAAATGTAAACAAAATTTAAACTTTACTTTTCTTAATGCCCCCAATAAGCTTCTGGAATTATTTTATACTAGATCACGTATAAAAAACTTTTATTTTTGGGTAGTAGTAGTACGATTCTCAGGGAAATAAATAGTTAAATTCTTCATATTATTTCATCAAAATGTCAGCGTAATACATGTTAAATGTTTCTTGGAGTTTCTGGCGACGAATATATTGAGGCAGTCTTTCTAATAGGATCCGCTAAGACAGACTAAGCCACTAAGAAAACTAAACATCACTCTATTAACTAAACATTTATTTCAGCAATCTCACATAACAGCACAACAGTGTAGATATTTGGGACCCAAAACTACGCCAATTTTATATCACAATATCTACTGGAAACCATTTGCAAATAATTAAATTAAACGCCCAACCGCTCCCTATAAAATCCCGCCAAAAACTCCCCTTTTATTTTCATGATTTCCCGTTTTTTTGGAAGACACAAGAAACTAAGCTTATACAGCCACTACGTTTTATAAATATGTATACATAATATGTATTTAGGAAAATCTCATTTTACATAATGTTATAATTTTATTTTCATTTTTCATCATATTCAGGGATTTTTAGTTTATTACAGACAATACAAATATGAGCCGAAAGTTAAACTTCGGTTCGATTCCACGCCAAATCAAAGATTGATCTTCTCCTAATTGACTTTCTCTTAAACATAAGTTACTCAGGTTCAAGCTTACAGTTGATTTGAGCCTACACAATTACTAAGTACCTACCTACTATAAGAAAGAAGTTACGTAGGTAATTTTTACGTGTATTTTAATTTAAATAAAGTAGTTACATTTGTCTTTTTATTTCACCTTTTTCGGGCAACGACGTCAATAAATGGCCTCTTGAGATACCCCTTAAGTACTTAGATATTTAACTGTGTAATCATTTTTCCTTGAAAACGATCTTGCTCATTTCAATCAAATTGACGACTATATCGATATCAGTTTTCCTTGATAAGATTATGATAATATTAATATTTCTTGCCGTAATGCGTAATACTATCATGCATTAATGTTATATTTAATAAAATATGTTACTTGAAATTCTCGCGTTTTTTTAATCTTTTTGTTATAAACAGTCCCAGTGACATAATTATAAAAATTGCAAAAATAAAGTATCATTTGCTGTCACAAAACCACGGTAAAAAAACTTACTCTGTAGTAAAAACTATCACTTTCTCAGTCACGCTCATAATTTCTTTGCATTTCTATTATTCTATAGGTACATACCTATCACAAAATCCCGAATCATATTTAAATACCATTAATAAATTATATAAATTACTTTGTAAATAATAAAATAAACAACACAGCATTACTTTAGCTTTGTTATTAGCATTTCCTTGTCTATTTAATTAAGTTACTTTTATTTTTTCTCTACAATTTAATACAATTAATGGCATTTCATGTTTAACTCGAATATTCTGGAAAACACTACAAGTGATGTAATTAAAAAAAAAGTCAAAATATTGATAAATTTTTATGTCGTCACTACACACCAATGACCGTTATGTATGTTCTCCCAAATGATGCAATCAATGGCTATTTAATTAGATGCACATGCCGCTCGTAATGGCGTGAGTAATTCCAATACTCGTCCTAAGATGCATTGCCGCTGGCTGCGACGCTGCTACCAGATGACGCCACAAATATAGGTGGAAATAGGGTCAGTGTTGTGTCGTTGCTCCGAGCGCCGTGTGCGTGCGGTGCGGTGGGGGTCTGCAGTGCTCCGCCTCACCTCTATTCCCCCTCTAAGATCCTCGCCCCTCTCAACGAAGTGTCGTCCCCCAACCCGTAGCGACCAACATTCCGCACTCGACGCGAGGGCGAAGCGCACGCCCGAACTTCTAACGACCGCGACCGACGCGCCGCGCGCCCGCGGCTTCTACCACCGCCATGTTTGACGTATTCGGCTCCGTCAAGGGGCTTCTGAAGCTCGACTCTGTGTGCATCGACAACAATGTGTTCCGTCTTCACTACAAAGCCACCGTGATCATCTTGATTGTGTTCTCTTTACTCGTCACGTCGCGACAATACATCGGCGACCCGATCGACTGTATCGTAGACGAGATCCCGCTTGCTGTAATGGATACATATTGTTGGATCTACTCTACTTTCACGATCCCAAACCGACTCGTTGGCCGCGTTGGTAAGGATATGGTGCAACCCGGTGTCGTGTCCCACGTTGCCGGCCAAGATGAAGTGAAATATCATAAATATTATCAGTGGGTGTGTTTTGTGCTGTTCTTTCAAGCCATTCTGTTTTATGTGCCGCGCTACTTATGGAAGACATGGGAAGGAGGCCGTATCAAGATGTTAGTGCTCGATCTCAACTGCCCTGTAGTCGGTGAAGACTGTAAAGCCGACCGTAAAAAGCTACTCGTGGATTATTTCTACACTAATCTTCATACGCAGAACTTCTATGCATTTCGCTTTTTTATATGTGAAGTCCTAAACTTTATTAACGTAGTGGGTCAAATTTACTTTATGGACTTTTTCCTGGATGGCGAGTTCTCAACATACGGTAGCGATGTCGTTCGCTTTACCGAAATGGAGCCAGAAGAGCGTGAAGACCCTATGGCTCGGGTGTTCCCTAAAGTAACTAAATGCACCTTCCACAAATATGGTCCTTCGGGAACTGTGCAAAAGTTCGACGGATTGTGCGTACTACCGTTAAATATCGTCAATGAAAAGATCTACGTGTTCCTGTGGTTCTGGTTCGTGATTCTATCGATTCTCAGTGGCATTTCATTAATATACCGCGTGGCTGTCGTAGCAGGGCCTCGTGTACGCCTTTATCTATTGCGTGCCCGCAGTCGCCTTGCTCCCCAGGAGCAGGTCGAGACCGTGGCCCGCAAGCTACAAATCGGCGATTGGTTCGTGCTTTACCAGCTCGGCAAAAACATCGACCCATTGATCTACAAGGAGTTGATGGGCGAGCTGGCCGAAAAGTTCGAAGGAAAGGACACTGTGTAGTAGTTTGCAATCGAATCGATAAAGAACCTTGGGTCGTATATACGAAGTGTTAGTGTAGTTTGGGCCGGTCCGCGTATCGGGCGGAGCAGTGCGGCAACGTGTTGTCTGTTGGCTGCTACCTGCGCCCGCGCCGCGGCCCGGCGGCCGGAGCCAGGCCCGTGCGCGCACAAAGAACGCCGGGAGCGGCTGTATGCCGACATTCCATTACGTCCGTCGCGGGGAACGACCTCCGTCGGGCTACAGTCATTGTATTCCAGAACCGCTTTAAAACATTTAACGCTACTGACGTTATGTCATCTAAAATACTTTCGAACGCAACATTAATTTGACTGAAGCGTGTCGCATCTGGCACGCTCGCATTTAGAAACGTTTTTGGGCATATTTTACATGTTGTTTGTATTCGTAGCTGTAGGTAGATCTCGTGCCTTGATTTTGTATTTTGTATTCGTGTGCGAGTGAACAAGAGACGTCTCATTGTGATATGTAATTATTATTAATCTAAATTAAGTGTTTATCGTGTACGAGATAGATTGAACGAGTGGAAGAACTGCTTATTCCTAAGTTTTAGGTAGATATTGTATGGAATGTTATCGAATGTTATACTCGATACGATATTGTATAAAGCAATAATAAACTATTAATTATAAGTCATCAATTTATAATTCTATATCGACAATACTGTAATTTTTTACTAATTGAATGCCTATTATGTAGATAGGTACTTGTATAAACAAGTTTTTTATACTGACGAAATCAAGTCGATTATGATTGAGATATTTTCTGAATATATTTACTGCCACATAATTTTTGTTTTATTTTGTTAATTTTGTAAGTCATGATCATGAGTAATTAGTTAGTTGCCATTGAGATAAAAAATGCTATCTGCTTTGTTTATTTAAACAAAAGACCTATTACACAAGTAGCGCCATCTATCATACGTAGTATCAACCAAGAATACGGTATTTAATGTTAGATGGCCCTTCTATTACGCCGTCTTGTGATCATTGGATCTTTACCTTTTACGTGAGTTTTTTATTTTTGTTACAATACCTGCGAATGATTAATAACGATTACCGATGCGTTAATAAACGAAAAAACTAGTAAGTTCATGTCGACTGAAGTTTCGGTGTTGCCCGGTTTTGTCCAAAAATGCTGGTTACGCCGAAAATGGGTACTGCAATAAACCTTCACACGGCATCCAACACTCTTCAAGGCGAAAACTTGATAATGACAAATAAATTCTCTTAAATTATTTCTTTAAAATTGAACTCTCATTAACATGAAAAACACTGAATTTGGAGTTATAATAATGTAAAATTAATTAAATCTTAATTCAATTTAGTAAATAATATCTAAGTTTCGACTGCGATTTCGGCCGAAAATAAAAGATGCTGAATATTTAACTGACTAAAAATCGTGTTTTGGTCGTTTACAAATTTTAACGTTATATCTTTATTTCAGATATAGGTATAGCCTTGCGCGAAAAATGTTTAGAGATGAAACTGCGAGGCGAGTCATTTTTACGAATTTCTGTACTGTCAAGATTATGGTAGAAGTATACTTCGATTTTATTGGGACGTAAGTTAAAGTCAAATCGATTTATTCAAGTAAACCCAATTACAAGGTAGTTTTGAACGTCTAATCTACTTTAGTTCGATTCAAAGAGAAAACCTGGACACTGAAGAATCTACAAGAAACTCAGTCAAGTATCATTTTTTTAACATCTTTTTCGAAACATTTATTAAATAACATAACATAACATAACTTCACGCTGTATCCCCAACGGGGTAGTCAGAGAGGACGGAGCGCCAGGAGTCGCGGTCCTTACACACCTCTTTCGCTTCCTCAAATCTCATCATTCTCCTCACACATTTTCGCTTAGGTATGCGAGTGCTTTTGACATTTCCGTCTGCTAACACTCTGGCTATTTTTAATTATTAAATAACAATATTCAAAAAGCCAGTAAATGCATGTGCAGAGATTTTATTTCCAGACTATTGTTTTGTCTTTAACGAAATCGTTTATTTTATAGTATGATTGTCTAATCAATGTGCGTTGTAACAAATCCAAATCTATTTTCTGTGAATTGAGTAACTTTCTGCACTTTATTACAAAACGTTAGCGAGCAGCATGAATAACGTCACTACCTACAAGAGGAAAAAGAGATTATCTGTGTATATCTTGTCTTTAAATATCGATACAGAAGAGTAATTCCTACGTATAAAAAAATATTTTTCACGAGTTTAATTTTTTTTAAAAGCAATTATAAACAAAACAAACTTCAATAATTTAATAAAATATTTGTTTATATTATTAATTTCGTACGTGCTTGCACTGCTTCGTCTTCATCCTCAGGGTTGTCAACGCAATTGCAGTCCAAAGTAAAATAAAGGCTAAGAAGCCTCGATGTATACTGTAAAAAGCTAGCGTCTCCAACCAGTATAGTGAAGTATACGACACGACAGACACGAGGGTAAAAGTAAATCAGTATACGATTTCGAAAATGTACTAGTAAGAGTAACTACTAACTAGCCTCTTGTGGATAGAAGATACTACTAACATATTACAATCATTTATCTCGTTGGACAGTTGCCTCCAGAGAATGAAAGGTAGTATGAGTGATATGATATATCACCCATACTACCTGGTACACAGTGGTAAACTGTATATTGTACGTTAACGATGCTATCCTTATAGCACCATCAAAAGCAGAGTTGCAGACACTAGTCACGTGCATGAAAGAAGAATGTGAAGTGAAAGGATTGAATATGAATGTGAACAAAACTAAGGTTCTGGTGTTTGAAAGGGAAGCGGTACAAACGATGTGTGAGATTTGGGTAAATGGAAGATCTCTAGAACAAGTGAATGAAATTGTGTATCTGGGGAGTGTGTTTTCGAGGGATGGAAGATGTGAGTAGGATGTGGAGAGACGGGTAGCACCTGGCAATAAAGTGAACGGTGCTCTGTCCGCATTAGTAGGCAGTGTGAATATATCTAACACTGCCAAAATGACCATCCACAGTGTGGTATTGGTGCCAACTTTATTGTACGGTAGTGAGTGAGCAGTGAGTGAGGCCTGGATATGTCCGAAATCGAGTGAATGTAAGATGAATGCAGTAGAAAGGCGATCTCTTAGAAATATGTGCGGTGTCACCCTTGCGGACTGGATAAGCAATGAAGAGATACGCAGTATGATAGAGTTGCGCGATAGTGTTATTGTAAAAATAAAGAAAGGAATGCTTAAATCCGTGGTTCCTAACCTTTTCAATATTGTTACCTCTTTGCCCTATTAGGAAAACTGATTTTACCTCAACCCAAAAATGTTATCAATACAAACAATACAAGCAAATACAAATATTTTTATTAATCACAAATTGCAATTTACGTGCGTCTTACAATTTACGTGTAGTACTTACTGCGCGGCGATCGATTTTATTTTTTACTATCTAGCTAGGTATTTTATTAGATTAGGACTTTATTATTAGGTTCTTTAGGTTAGATTCTCTAGGTTACCCCCACAGAATAGCCGATTTACTCCCGAGGGGGTAATTACCCCCAGGTTCGCAAACCAGGGCTCAGATGGTTCGGGCATATAGAAAGAATGAGTGATGAAAGACAGACGAAAAAAATATTCAGAGCGAAAGTGAGTGGTAAAAGAAGCTAAGGAAGACCAAGGCTGACTTATGAAGATCAAATAACCAGAGCGTTAACAGTTGGAAATGTCAAAAGCATTCGCATACCTAGGCGAAAATGTGTGAGGAGAATGACAAGATTTGAGGAAGCGAAAGAAGTATGTAAGAACCGCGACGCTTGGCGCTCCGTCTTCACTGGCTACCCCGTTAGGGATACAGCGTGAGAATATGTATGTATTTATCTCGTTCTCAGCTCTGACTTTATTCGTCTCAGTTAGGTATAATGTACAGTGTATCTAGTAGATATAGTAGTATATTAGATCCTTACTTATGAATTTGCCGTTTTATAGAGAACAAATCAAACAATTTTTTTTAATGAAAAGTTTAGATTTAAGCAAAGCATTCGCAGTTATTCTCGATGCTCTTTCTTCATTTTAATGGAAGTTCACTGATGCCTCTGCTCTAGAAATCCCGGAGACGGGAATCGATCAACTCTTTAAAGGCGCTTACCATCTGATTTTTTAAATTTAATTTAAATTTGGAATTCTGAGTATAATGAAAGGTATCGATCTTCATACTAGCTAGTATTAAAAGTCGGCAATTTCATAGGTAAGGATCTAATACGAGTATTATTTTCGTAAATCAATGCCTTACGTTTTAATGCCTTAAATCCATTCTATTTATATTTGTAATGACAATGAAGTAAGAAATCCGCAAAATAACAATCCAGCTTTTGCGCTTTGTTATGAAGTAATCTTTCATGATAGTTACCTCAGTGGCATAGCGCAGGTCACTAACAGCTGACACCAGGTGTAAACTTGACCGCCTCTCATGTTTTCGCAATTAGCTATAAAAAAGTTAAAATAAACAAAACAAAAATATATGTTTTCCAAAATCTAAATATACATGTGCTTACTGTTTTTTTTATTTAGACTGCGCTTCGTGGTTGATGTACTTTTTTTGCCGTCCGGCCCCCAGCAAACTCCTACCCAGTGCAAAGTGCAGACCACACCTGCAGTTAGGGCTGTCAACGTTAGTTGTATAAGTATAGACCAAGTAAGTTTTCAAGCCCAGCCTCCATAAAAAAGTAGGTAGTAAGTACTTCGGAACGAAATTAAAAAATGTGTAGTCTAGTAGGCTTCACTATTTTTTAACAGACTTCAAAAAAAGGAGGAGGTTGTCCATTCGACTATGTGTTTTTTTTTTGTATGCTTGTTACCTCATAACTCCGTCATTTATAAATCGATTTAAAAATTCTTTTTTTGTTTGGTAGGTCATGCTTTAGAGGTGGTCTCATTTTAATTTCACCGGCATTGGAGCCTGGAGTTTGAAGATACACTAAATAACACGACCTGGTTATAACCTTTATTTATATTGATGTTTCTTTTCTATATCGTTGCGCTCCAGAATTAGAAAGAAGAATCTGCCTTAGATATTTATTTAGATCAAGATCACTCAAAAGGGAGAAATAAAAAAATTTAAAAAAAAAATTAAATCGCCTTCAAAAAAAACTGAAAAATACAATATAACTATCCTTTACTAATCAAAACTCAAGTATAGTTATAATAATTTTATAAGTACGATACACATATTACATATATAATTAAATTTGACAGTTGTTGAAGTCGGTGCCAAATAAATGTGCAACAACAGAAAGTTTATTAGTTTGGTAGGCCTTGGCACCGGCTTCAGTAACTATCAAATTTAATTATATAGATATGTGTATCGTATTTATAAAGTTATTTTAATTGACTTGAGTTTTGATTAGTAAAGGATAGTTATTTTGTACTTCTCAGTGTTTTCATGAAGGCGGTTTAATTTTTTTTTTCTTAAATAAATAGATACATATACATACTTACATATCTTCACGCTGTATCCATAACGGCGTAATCAGAGAGGATGTAAATAGACATTTATTATTATTTTGCTAAAGAATCATAAAAATACCAAATAAGAACAATTTCGAAAACTACAGCCTTTATTCGAATAAAAAAACGCACAAAAACGGTTTATCCGTTGGAGAGCTACTATATGCACAGGTAGATACAGATCGCAGACAATAAAAAAATACTTTCGGTTACTACAATTTTTTGTTTAAATAATATCAACAACACCCCTAAAACATCAAGATATTTAAATAATATTTTATACATATTTTTGTATTTAGTAATAGTTTACAACCCTACCTGTCAGGGGTACCCCACGCTATGTCACTGCTTTATATCCGTATACACTATACTTACATAAGTTTAAAAAAGTGTAAGTAAAATTTCGGGTATATGATGTATTTCAGCACCTTTGGCGCATCCTGAACGGTTTGTAGACTACACGTAGACTACTAAATGAAGTTTCGTTGGATTCATCTCAATTGTGGAAATGCTATAGGATATATAATTCTTACCCTACTGTTCCAGAAGAAGGGTAATGTTTTTAAGAAAAACAATTAGATGTTATAATTGGTTATAAGCATATAGCTATTTTTATGTTGTCTGTAATCAAGTCATTATGTCCTATAATTATTCAAGAACTTCGTATGTGTTACCTAAGCAAGTTTTCAGGAGGCCTACTATTAAGAACTACTAACGACCAATACCCAAAGACAGTGGCGGCGCTAGACGAAATGTGGACGTCGGCGACATCAGCTTCGCGAGGTCTCCTAGATTTTCCAGTCAGAAAGAAAATGATAAATTAAATGAGCTGAATTGTACACTAATAGCAATATAAACTAACTTTTGAGTATACTACGACACTTGTACGGAAATAAATACGGATAAATAAATAATTATGGAGGGATGGAAGATGTGAGTTGGATGTGGAGCACAATGTGGAGAGACGGGTAGCATCCGGCAATAAAGTGAACGGTGCTCTGTCCGCTTTAGTAGGCAGTGTGAATATATCTAACTTAGCCAAAATGGCCAAGCACAATGTGCTGTTAGTGCCAACTTTATTGTACGGTAGTGACGCCGGGATATGTCCGAAATCGAGTGAAAGTAAGATGAATGCAGTAGAAAGGCGATCTCTTAGAAATATGTGCGGTGTCACCCTTGCGGACAGGATAAGAAATGAAAAGATACGCAGTATGACAGGGTTGCACGACAGTGTTATTGTAAAAATGAAGAAAGGAACGCTAAGATGGTTCGGGTACTTAGAGAGAATGAACGATGAAAGATTGACGAAGAAAATCTACAGAGCGAAAGTGAGTGGTAAAGGAAGGCATGAAAAACCAAGGCTGACTTATGAAGATCAAATAAGCTAGAGTGCTAGCCGAAGGAAATGTCAAAAGCACTCGCATACCTAGGCGAAAATGTGTGAGGAGAATGATGAGATTCGAGGAAGCGAAAGAGGTATGTAAGGACCGCGACGTTTGGCGCTCCGTCCTCTCTGACTACCCCGTTAGGGATACAGCGTGAAGATACGTATGTATGTATGTAAATAAATAATTACATTATTAACAGCTTGAAAAGGTTTTTTGCGAGGCCTCCACAGGCGCGAGGCCGTCGGCGGTCGCCGATGCGCCGGCGCTGCCCAAAGACCCAATAAAATGACCACGAATCTAGCACATACAACGGCAACGGTTTAACAGCTCGCAAACAAAAACATAATGACAAGTTAATACGTCCTCTTCCTATTAATTGGCCACATTTTGATAGAAATCAACGCCACGGTCATAGAATGAATTAGTGATGCATGTATAGTTGGATATAGATACGGGTATATGAATAATATTAAACCGGTTTCAGTTACGGTTACCGATATGGAATTATTACAGGATTATGCGATAGTTTCGGATAGTTTCAGTTACAGATTTTTTTTATCAAATTAAACTAGATTTAGGATGTGTTTTGCCCAGATAATATTAAACAAGGCTTTTTTATCTAAGTAATTGTAATTCCACAAGAACGCATGAATGATTATGCAATAGAAATAAAAAGAACGAAGAATATGAACAATGAAAAGCAAGCGATGCGGCTAGTGTGGCGGCTTGGCCGGTGAAAACCTGTCATATCGTGTCGCATTTACACTCCACTCCAATACGAAATTATTCGAAACTTTAATATCAGATTAAGCGTCTTTATCGGTGACATAATAGAGAAACATTTTGCTTACCTATTGTATTTCGTACGGTAAAAACGCGGCGATAAAAACATACATCGGGAAAGTATAAAGGCGGCCATTCAGTTACGGTTTCCGATAGATTTTTATGGGCGCTTTTATAATTTATCGTTATGCGTTTTTATCGGCACGTTTTTACCGTCTGAAATACAATAGGTTAGCAAAATGCTACCCTATTACGCAGCTAATAAAGATGCTTTTTCAACGTCCACGGCATGACGTTATCGTGCACGGAAATATAAAAGCATCTCCATACAACTGCATACATTTTTTCATTTAAAAATGTGGCGATAAAAACGTGCAACGGAAAATTATAAGTGGCCATTAGTTTCGGTTACGGACCTCCACAACATACCTGGGGGCTTAGACAAGTTGGATCAATTGTCGTAAACGCTAGTAGAATAGAATGACAAATATCACGCAATCTAGCGTAACGAATTCTAAATTATAAGACAAACGTCATTAACTTTCTTATAAATCAAACGAAACTTAAAGTCGTGTGAAAACCGCCGTGTAAGACGTCGCCAAGTGGCACTTTTAACTAGCAATAACCCCAGTAAGCGTTTCATTTTACGAAGCGTTTGTCACTTGTCTAACCGCTCTGGAATGTATTTCGGATCAGCCCCGGATCTAAAGGGGGCAACCGGGGGTACTTGCCCCGGGTGGCAGTTTCATGGGGGCGCCAAATCCTTAAAATATCGAACATGTGAAGCGTCTTTTCCTACAATCTCATAGATTTTTATCAAGTAATCGAATCTTAATATAATATGTTTGAAAAGCAGACTTTTGTATTTGTCAGTTTTAACAGTTTTTCTTAAACACTGAAGGGAGGGGGCGCCACTATCAAGTTTTTGCCCCGGTTCGAAAAAATCGTAGATCCCGGGCTGTTTCGGATACGGGTCCATGGGAACTTGTTCGTTCTCTCCCAACCATCCCTATTACATTTCACTGTCCCTGTTTATGGATACAAAGTTAATAAAAAAAAAACAGGAACATCTCTTTGTCATAACACCGAGCAGGTACACAACGATTCTAAGAACCTTCATTGTAACACCCGAGCTCGTTAAACAAAAAGGAAATTAACTGGAAACTGTGAATGACGGGTAAGTGTTTGAACACCGTGTGAAAAGGCGACAATTTTGTGTTTACTTTCGGTAACAATGAACGAATACTTTAACTTTTGTTCTTGACTGAGAAATATTACTATAATTTCTCAGTGAAACCAAAGCCTTATAGTTTTAGATCCCACACAACAAGCTTTATCAAGTGTAAAGACCACAACGAATAATACCTCAAAGTATTTACATATACATAATATACTTTTTTTTATCCTTCTTTATGGCATGGCGCACAGATTACCGCATTTGCCAAAGTCACGATTTGTATTAATAAGTAGAATCGCTATCGTAAAACTCCTCCAGTGAAGTGATAGCAGACTTTACTGAAGTTTTATAGGACTTAGAAGAGCGCGAGAACTTCAGCTACACATGTTCATTAGACCTATTCCATTTTTTTCAATTACACAGAACTTTAAAACACAATATGCTATCACTTTTGTACTTTAAACCTCCCCAAAATGTCAAAAATAGAAAATCTAAATAAAATGACAACCTCGGGTCTCCCGTTCCCGCCGAAAAGGGCACCCAAAATACTTATATATAATTAAAATAATATATTATAGTACGATCATAGACTTTATAAATAGCTTCGGACGCCATATACCATGCAACAACGGGAGGCTAAATCAGATAAGATGACTCTCCTGTACAATACGACACACATTTATTATCAGATTTTAAGGGCCGGCATCGCACCCGTGATTCTCTGTAATATGCGGGTGTCCATGAGCGGCGGTGATCACTCCATCAGGTGACGCGCTTGTTTGTTTGCCCCCTCTGATATAAAAAAAAAAAGATAAGCTGATTTGCCGCCATTTCGTTACAAAGCCGAACCCACGCATCTACATACATTTTATTTCAATTTCTTTGCCTCACCTCGTGGTATGGGATAGGCTGTCTGAAGTTATGAAGGTGTTATGAAGTCTATGTGACTCTATGAGTACAGACATCGGCGTGTAGGTACCTATATACAAGTAGATACATATTGTGTTCTACTACAGATAACGGAAGCAGCAGTGTCGAATTAGCTTATAAACAAAATAAGCAATTGCTCAGAGCATCACGTCTCACGAGTCACGAGACGAGACACCTAAAACAACAAAAACAATTGTGTAGAGTAATGAGATGCAGCCCCGGATCTAAGGGGGGGCAACCGGGGGTACTTGCCCCGGGTGGCAGTTTCATGGGGGCGCCAAATCCTTGAAATATCGAACAAGTGAAGCCTCTTTTCCTACAATCTCATAGGTTTTTATCAAGTAATCGAATCTTAATATAATATGTTTGAAAAGCAAACTTTTGTATTTGTCAGTTTTAACAGTTTTTCTTAAACACTGAAGGGAGGGGGCGCCACTATCAAGTTTTTGCCCCGGTTCGAAAAAATCGTAGATCCGGGGCTGATGAGATGTCGTAGATATATTATGCTATGCCCAATCGCGTAGCATGCAGTAGGACATCTCTTACGAAATTGAAGATTATAAGAAATGGATTCCCCGTTATGGATACAGCGATGAAAAACAAACGACGATGCTACAAGACAGCCTCGATACTTGGTCAATCTAAACTAAACCAATATTAAACAACATTGTAAAGAGGTAAAGTTTGTAAGTTTGTATGTAGGAGGTAATCTTCGAAACTAATGATATGATTTCAATAATTCTTTCTCCAATATTTAGAATGAACCTTCAGGATGGATATAGGCTGCATTAATAATAATAATAATCATTTATTTTCAGTTTATGCACCCATATTAATAGAAAATGTTAAAATAAAATGAAAAAAAAAAAAAAAGTAAAGTAAAGACATAATCACAACATCAATAATAATCTAAAGGTTAACACAATAATTTGTAATTCTAAAATGTCATATTGTATCAGTCATTTCCGATTCCCGTCCCTATGTACAGTAAGCCAATGGTATATTGGGCTTGACATGTCACCATAGACGACTCTGAGTATAGCATTATTGGAGCATCGTAGCCTCTCGCAAAAGAATGCTACGCATGCCCTTTCACTCCTATAGGGGTAGTTTTTTGATAAAACAGTAGCTTATGTCCGTTCCCAGGTGTCAAACTATATCAATGTAACGTCATAATTAATTCTATGGTTTAGCATTTTCCATGCAAAGTTTCGTCCCCCCTCCTTCCCATCCCCCCTTTCACCGATTTTTGATAAAAAAGTAGCATATGTGTTTTTGATAAAAAAAAAGTCTTATCACCGCATCTTATCATTACCAAGATTTAGCGTTTCCCATGCAAAGTTTATCCCCTTTTCACACTCTTAGGGATAATGTTTTGATAAAAAAAGTAGCCATGTCCGTTTTCTAATGTCAAACTATCTCCCTGCCAAATTTCATCATAATCATTTTAGTGGTTTACCATTTCTCGTACAAAGTTTCATCCCCTTTTTACTCCTTTAGGGGTAGATTTTTTAAAAATAAGTATTCTATCATGAGCGCAATCACATGTTCTTACTACGTACCGATTTTCATCAAGATCGGTCAAGCCATTCTTCAGTTATAAAAGAACATGCAGACAGATAGACAGACCTTGTCCTTGCGACAGAGCGTGAAAAGGGGGATGAAACTTTGTATGGGGAACGCTAAATCTAGGGAATGATAAAATTTGGTGCGGTGATAAGACATTATTTATCAAAAATACATAGACTATTTTTGTTATCAAAAATCTGTAAAATGGGGGATGGGCGGGAGGGGTACAAATCTTTGTACGGGAAATGCTAAACCAATGAACTGATTATGATGTAGCATGGATGTAGTTTGACACCTGGGAACGGACATAATCTACTTTTTATAAAAAAATCTACCTCTAAGAGGGTGAAAAGGGGGATGATAAAAAAAGGCGGAACTTTGTACAGGAAACGCTAAAACTTGGTAATGATTAAATTTGGTGTGGTGTTAAAACTTTTTTTATCAAAAATACATAGGCTACTTTTTTTATTCAAAAATCTATGAAAAGGGGGACGGGAGGGAGAGGGACCAAACTTTGTATGGGAAATGCTAAACCGCTGAACTATACTGCTGAACGATTATGATGGATCATGGATATAGTTGGACACCTGGGAACGGACACAGGCTACTTTTTTTTATCGATAAACTACCCCTAAGGGGTGAAAAGGGGAATGAAACTTTGAATGGGAAATGCTGAACCGCCGAACCAATTACAATGTTTGGTACAGAGATACTATGTGCCCGGAGACAGACATAGGGTAGATGTAGACATTTTTCAAAAACAATCTTTAAACTTACTATGTACATGTACATATAATCTAGCGTAATCCAGGAAAGCCACGAAAACATTTTCCGCGCAGACAAAGTCGCGGGTACAGCTAGTTTCAACATAATCTGTTCAGTTTACCATTTCCCATACAAAGTTTCATCCCCATTTTCACCCTTTTTGGGGAAGATTTTCTAAAAAATAAGTAGCTTATCATGAGCGCAATCACATGGTCTTACTACGTACCGACTTTCGTCAAAATCAGTCAAGTCGTTCTTCAGTTACAAAAGGACATACAGACAGACAGACAGACAGACAGAAAGACAGACAGACAAAAATTTTAAAAATGGTAGAATCGAAGTCAATGAGTCACAAAACGACTATTTATCACAAAATTTGACAAAAAAATTGAAATTATAGACAGACGCAAGAGATTTATAGAGTAGTATAGAGATAGTATTGTCGTACATAAAACTTAAAAGTTCCATAAATCTACTAAATTACTTCAATATTAGTCAAATGTTTTGATTAGATGCATTACGACATCAACATGCCTTCAGTCAGATCGTTAAATAGTAATAAAACGTTTTTAATTAGAACACAGCTGACAACCATCAGTCAAGCGAAACGCCAGATATATTTAATGATGGATTCAGGAGGGGGTTACGAGGATTAGCCCCTTAGACCAAGGTCATCCAGCACTTTACACTTCATTTCCGTAATCAGTGTAAGAGGTTGACACTAAAGTAATATTAGGTCTTTACCTATGAAATTGCCGTTTAGTATACAAAAAGTTAAAGTATCTTTTTTATATATATATTTTTTTCTATTAATCAAAGTATGCACCCATGCTATAGATGCGTCTTTTTTTTTATTTTTTTTTATTTGTAACTAGGTCCGCGTTTGCGTTTTCCTCATCTCTGCCAGCGCAGTAGTAATTTTTCAATGCCCTTCTTGAAGAAGTCAGGTGTACGTGAGGCAACAAACTCTTGTACTGCCTCTGGCGTATAGAACTTTTTTCCTGACAAGAAATTGTCAAAATTTTGGAAAAAGTAGAAGTCTGTCGGCGTAAGGTCTGGTGAGTACGGTGGATGACGCAAAACTTCCAACCCTAACGAACGAGATTTGCGAGCTTCTCCATCATTATGTCCAGTTCCTCACAGTACGCATCCGCAGTAATGCTCGTGCCATTTGGTATGAAGCTGTGGTGAATTACACCAGCACTAGACCATCAAATAGTAACCATCACTTTTCTAGGGGTAAGTTTTTGTTTGGGACATTGCCTAGGTGCTGAACCAGGGTCTAACCAACATGATGACCACTTAAGATTGTCAAAAAGAATCCATTTTTCATCGCAAGTGACAATAAGGTTCAAAATCCCTTTGTTTCTGTGTCTATTAAGCAACGCATACCTCAACGCGTTCGTCACGCTGGTGATCGTTCATTTCATGCGGCACCCACTTATCAAACTTTTTTACCTTGCCAATTTGACGCAAATGGACCAATATTGTTTCGATGCTAACATCGACAGCTGCTGCTAACTCAACAGTAGATTGAGTATCGTCAGCTTCCACTATCGCCTTTAATTCGTCGTCGTTGACTTTAGTTTTAGACCACGGGGTTCATTTTTCAAATCAAAATTTCCACGTCGGAAGCGTTCAAACCAATAACGGCTCGTGCGTTCATTTGTAGTATTGACTTCGTACACGTTGTTAATGTTGTCGTTAATGTTGCCGCATTGCTACCGCGACGGAACTCGTATTCCGTAATAACTCGTATTTTTATCGTGTCCATACTGATGATAAAGACACAAATGTAGTGAAAACAAAACATCAATGAATTCGGAAATATTATGGAAGTGTAATTCAGAACAATTGTCGTCGCAAACCACGGTACCACGCGTCTGATTCAAATATTCCGAAACACGAAAGGTCGCAAACTCAGCAGTCAGCTGTAGATTCCGTGTAGGGACGTTCGCCAGGCTGCAGATGGGCTGTCGGCTTTCCTCAATGGGCAGCCATTCAGCCCTCTTCCCCGAACAGGAGCTCTGGTTATTCAGCTTTTAAAATTAACTCTATTTTAAATCCGCATAAACTTTATTCAACTGTAGCCTGGCGTTTAAAACGTTTCGAATTACATTCCAAATATTGTATAGACTCAGGTGTTACTTTGCGACCTCTGTGGCGCAATGGCTTAGCGCGTCCGAAAGTAAACGAGGGTTGCGGGTTCGATTCCCGTCTCGAGTCTGGGTGTTTATGTATAATATGTATTTATTTACAAAAGAAAAGTATATAAGTAGTATATCAGTTGTCTAGTACCCATAACACAAGCGCTGTGCTGCTTACTTTGGGACTAGATAGCGCTGTGTGAAATGTCTGAGTGTATATTATTATATTATATTATTATTATTATTACTTTGCAGAAATCTGTTTCATCTGATGAATTCCTAAAATCTGTAGCTATTTTCCGCTCAAACTCAATCGGAAACGGAAAAAACCACCAATCGACACGTGTTTCGCCTCTCTACGAAGCATCCTCAGGCTATACCAAACATCAGACTCGGTTAGCTAACCAGCACCGAATATCGATTCAGACTCGGTCAGCTAAGCAGCACCGAATATCGATTCAGACTCTGTCAGCTAACCAGCACAGCAGTTATCATGTCATGACTTCTTCTTGTCTTCTCACCACCTAACCACACAGCAGGTCCATTTTAACTTACATTTCGCTAGTTTTCACGTCAACAAATCAATTTTATTTGCGACGGCTGACTGTCACTGAGCGCACGGTAGAAAGTACCTAGCGCGTTGTTGTGTTTTTTATTTGTGTTCGAAGGTTGTTGTGATCTTTCAAACCCACACACTGGATTGGGGTTTGCATTGTGACATATTTTTAAATGAACGCGAGTTCCATAGTATTTCCGAATTCGTTTACATACATACACATCTTCACGCTGTATCTCTCCCTAACAGGGTAGTCAGAGAGGACGAATGAATAAGAAATAATAAAAAATAAAAACTCATCCTCATTTCTGACACTGTCGATCTTGAGGTAAGTATATATAATTCTCTCCCAATTCAAAAGTCGAAATGTATGTTTTTTCGTGTTTAGTATCTTTAAGCAGTGCGATGGTGTGACCCGTGAGTGATCATTTTTACTCTCGAGAAACTATGAATGCATTCATTTTGTAACGACGCTTTCGACATTGCTCCCTCTTCACTCCCTCCTAAAGCCGTTGCTGTCAAATTCATCTTTATTAGATTGTATAATGAGTAAATTAAAATTAGAGTTAGACCAACGCAAATACTTCGTAGAACGGTAGAACTTAAAGAATTGCTCTCGATACGTAATAATTAATATTACGTATCGCCAGTATACTTAAAACCAGTATTTCTTTTAATTTAATATATTGCAACATAAAAACTTTACCTTAACGATATACGATCACCAGGAGCTTGAATAGATGCATTATTTCAATGTGTCCACAATTCCATTTCTTCAAAGAATTTAATTATTATTCGTAGTAAGTATATATAAGTTTATATTTAATTACCCAGATTTATTAATAACATTATAAGGAAGCCAGGATAGCAACGCCGATGTCGCCAAGTCAGGCTAGTCAGCCTCGCCAGCCTAGCCTCCCTAGCCAGCTCGCCGGCCAACCAACCTTTTATTTTCAGCCTTCCAATACTTCCTGCTGGTAATCGTAAAAGGAAGTAACTTAAAGCCAGACTGTCGTCAGGTCGGCCTAGTTGACGTCACATCCTGCCCGCCACACCTACTGTCGCCAAGTCGAGGGAGAAGAGACGTCAGCAAAGTCTACATGTGGGCGTCCAAGCAAAAAGGGTCCAGTGGTCGGCATTTACTTTTTGAGATATACGCAATTTTGTAAAGTTGGGTGAACAATGGCATTTCGCGATTTTAATTGATTATTAATTAATGCCGAATTATCTACAAGTTCATATAGTAAATGACTTTATATGATCTCTAAGTAGCAAATATAAGAGAAAAGTTTAGTAAAAAGTACCAGGTCGGCATGTCTAAATATTTGGAATAAAATACATTTTAATACCGTATACTGATCTGTATTTAATGATTTTAATTATATTTTATATGATAACGTTGAAAAACGTAAGTTAGATCTAAGTAAGATTTCCAGCTAGAACTATTTTTATGTTTAACTTTATCTACTGGTACCTTTTATGTAATTTATAATGATTCATTGTTTTGTTCAAATAATAATAAAAATAATCTCGTCTTGTTATTTTGTTAGTTCTTAAATAGAGTAAGAATACTTAATTTTAGTTTTTTATTGCATTATGTTGTATTTACTCACTGTGCTAAACACCGACAAGTGGACAGTGAAATGTTGTCACGAAACTGTGTTAAAAAAAAGTTCAAAATTAAGTCTGAGAAGTTTTCTAATGTTGATAATAAGACCTCATTTTTTAAGAGAATACCTGTTGAAAATTTTTTTTTAGTAAATGCATCCCTTAAATAGTTGGTGCAAGCGAGATGTCAAATCCTTAAATCAAGTTAAAATATGCAAACCACCCTTAGTTTAATAAAGTATAGTAATGGTATGGTAGTTTTTTTGTAATGGAAAAGCTGTTTGGTCCTACCACATACGGAAACAGTTATAAGTACTTACATAGTTTGCCAATTTTGTCCCAGTTATCAGTTAAACAAATATCTGCTACCCGCATGTCACGTTGCGCAAATCGCTCGGCTCAACCTTTGTAATGGTTTTGACCTTCATTTAAACTTGCTGTTAGGCCATTGAAAACTATAATAGTTGACTGAAACATTAAATTAAAATGAAAAAAATTGTGGACGACGGACGCATTGAAATAAGGTAGGTATACGAAATTTCCTGTCATTTCAAACAAGAGTAAATACAAAAGTACATGCATATCTTCACGCCGTATCCCCAACGGGGTGATCAGAGAGAACGGAGCGTCAAGCGTCACGGTCCTTACATACTTCTTTAGCTTCCTCAAATCTCATCATTCTCCTTACGCATTTTCGCCTAGGTATGCGAGTGCTTTAGACATTTCCGTCAGCTAACACTCTAGCTATTTCATCTACATAAGTCTGCCTTTGTCTTCCTTGGCTTCTTTTACCACTCACTTTCCCTCTATAGATTTTCTTCGTCAGTCTTTTATCACTCATTCTTTCCATGTGCCCAAACCATCTTAGCATTCCTTTCTTCATTTTTACAATAACACTGTCGTGCAACCCTGTTATACTGCGTATCTCTACATTGGTTATTTTGTTCGCAAGGGTGACACCGCACATATTTACTTATTTACTGCATTTATTTTACTTTCACTCGATTTCGGGCATATCCATACAAATATACAAAAGTATAGTTCCAAAATGTAACTTTACGCTGTAACATGGGGAAAATAAGCATATATATTATGTTCTTACGAAACATAAGATGGTAACACCTAATATTTAAAAGTCCAAACAAAAGCCTTCTGCACGGGCTAGAGGTATTTTCATAGAAAAACTACATAAAATGAAAGACTTTTTGGCGGAAACGGGAGAAGTGAGTTCTATAGTTCTGTATAAGTGAAAATAATGAAGTAGGTCTAAATAAACATGTGTAGCTGAAGTTTCCGCGCTCTTCCAAGAAGTCCTATAAAACTTCAGTAAAGTGTACTATCGCTTTACTGGAGGAGTTTTACGATAACGATTCTACTTTCTTAATACAATACGTGACCTTGGCAAATGCGCTAATCTGTGCACCATGCCATGAAGAAAGAAAATATAAACACTATGAAAATAGGTATCTACAATTTTATTTGTACATATTTCTTGAGGCATTGGCTACCAGCCCAAAATATTGCTATAACCTGTGACTATTACGTTTGTAATTTTCTATTTTCTGTATTATTTTGTAATCGGTATAAAGATTATATCTAAAATAATTGAATTTTTAAATCGATTCGAATCGCAGTCTAAGAAATCGATTCACAAAAAATCAATGTCCAAAATGTCGATTACTCAAAAATCTGTCTACGACTTGAAATTTTACAGGGACAAAATAAAAGCTAAATGACTCAAAAAAGCACTAAATTTAGCTCCGAAAGCGCTAAGATGGCGGCTTTGTTTGCTATAGTCATTGAGTACCTACAACGGAAGGCGGTATACCCGTTATTTCTTACACAAAACTTTGTCATTTTTACGGGAGGAGAGGTACTTCTACAAGTAAATGGGAGCACTCAAATGCAATGTCGAATTGTGTCTTTACGCTTTCGCACACAAATAATTCGTCAACCTTCTCCCAATTGAGCAAATACGTAGAAATAACTTGATTGAAATATTCGTGATGCGTTAAGGTCTAAAATTACATGCTACCGCAACATAGTCTCGCGGGGAAGGTGTAGTTTTTTCTTTCTTTTGCGGTTTAATTGTAATTTTATTCGTAATGCGTTAAGGTCCATAATTAAATGTTAGCTAAAAATACAGTCTCGCTAGCGAGTGCGTTTACTACGTCACAATTTATATAATTCGGTAATTAAAAACTGTAAGGTACGAATTTAAGCCAATTCAAGGTTTATTATTTTGTGACAAACATTACGATACGACTTTCTAGAACAATGAACATGTTATTGCAACGTATACGACTGAATTGAAATACGTTACGAAATAAATCGATTTAGTGATACAATTCTGAAAAAATACATTAAAATGGAAAATTAGTACTTAAAATAAAAATTATATTTTCTAATGGAATATAATTGGGTCCTTGGCTAGATTGGATGTGAAGGATATTTTGTTGCACTCCTGCCGGTGTAAGACGACTTATTTTGGGGAGCACTTATCGCAGTGAATTCGATTATAAAAATGGTAACAAATAAATTCAAAACTAGTTTTTATTGTGTAGTGGCTATTTTTTTACATATACCTTAACAAAGGGGAATGTCTGTGGATCTTGCCTCCCGTTGTAGGTATTCATTGGATAGTATGTATAATTTATTAAAACAAAATTCCGCGCAAAATTTTCTTTTTTATTTCATAATTGCGTTGTTACCAATGCAGAAACATAATGGAAACTCGATTTTTGGGTGTCCTACATTCACTGCTCAAGATCGATTAAAAATTGATTACTGGACCTCAAGACATATATTCTTCCATTAATCGATCTCAGATTGCCATCCCTATTCTGTAAACAAGTGATCGTATTTAAAATTCTTACAATATTCTTTAAGGGTAGTGTGTTTTAATCAATGAACTTCTAGTGAGGGTTTGTTTACGCGTGAAACTTTTAAATACCCCTTGATCTTGGTAAGTGTTTCACCTGTGGTTGCATCGCTGGATATACGAGCTCCAAATCTGAAATTCTACTTCATACCTTTTTAACAATTTAAGAACGATTTTAAAAGTGGTTAAAGTGTATAAATGATGTCGCTTTAAATAAATTAAAAACGAATGTTTAAATTGGTTTAATTTCAAATTTCATCTAATCCCACCTAAATGTTTAGCAATGAATAAATCAATAAATTAACTCTGCTGATGTTGAATAGTTTTATAAATAAAACCATTAATTATAATTATAGTTTATGTTAAAACTATATGATATGTATTTTTGTAACCAATACATAATTATTAAATTTATCTATTATACGATGTTGAAAGTTTAAAGGTTTCAAGCAGACAATATTAATTCGATCACTAACATTTGTTTCATGGAACATGACAGAATAAAATAGTATGTTTTTTTTCTCATTTCGTCATGTTCCATTAAACGATTTGAAATTCGTCGAAATTAAATCGGTCTTTTTTGAGCGAGCGTATGTTATGACGAGTTAATATCGCCATATCATGTCTAACCTATCTTTTTTATGTGTGCCATACTACAAAATGGCCGCTTCTAGTGTATCGCGCCTCTCCAAACCAATGACTAAGGAAACAGGACATGGCATGTTGATCTGTAGCAACATTTAATTATATATATTCTAACGTATAAAATTCAAACGTAGCGTTGTCTCTTTTTGACTTATGGCTTCTTGTGTGTGTAAGAGAAAATAACAATAGCTTTCTAGAGATGTTTATGTTATGTTATGTTTACATAATTTTAAGGGATGTATTTAATGGCACTTCAAAATTGTTGAACATATAGACAAAATTGCTATGAATTGCTAATAACAAATATAATGTCATGCAATAAAATGTTACTCCTTCGTCAAGTTGATATTAGCTTTAAAAATTTTAAGACGCCATAAAATAATTATTGGTAATAAAAAAAATAAGCAATCATTTAAAATAATAGATTGTGCTAAGTAAAATAACATTTTCTGTAAACTTTCTATAAACTAAATAAATTAACTTGACAAACTGTCATCCTGACATTGCTGGCACATCCGGCGCAGTAAACGAAGTTGGAGAAATATTATATTCCCTGATGGAGTTTTGCGCAACGTCTCTTCCTAACTCCTGAAAATAACTTGGAATTACACCTACTAGTATATAAGATTGCTATATAGGGTTAATATAAAAATACCAATAACCTCTTAGTATTTTGTACTAAATAGGTATTATCCCCAATAACTTTTGTTTTATTACTTTCAAAAGTTTTTTCTTTCATACAAAAATAAAAATACATTAAATGTTTCTGAAAATGGCACTTACTCTACACAATCACTAAAACGGCGCACGCACAACGCAGCGCTGAGGCCCGGTGCGCTTGCACTGCACCACTGGAAATACGTACAGAGTAATTACGTTTCAGACAGTACAACAAAACTTAACAAATATTTTTTGAAGAACGTATTGAGTTTTGAAAAAAGTCGTACAACAAAAGTTGTTAGGTAATGTTGACAGGAATTTTGCACTGGCAAATTTAAATTAATCCTATATATAGTATATTTACATATACCAACAGCAAAAGATGAAAAGAGATGGAAGGATATAGAGGTGATTCAAAATTAAACTCGTTTTCAATTATATCCTAAGAGTGCGGACTCCTATCCTATTTCAATACTGTCCCCGGAAATAACTTGGAAATACACCTTTTTTTCTGCACCCAGATACCCAGACCGCTGGGGAAGAGGCTGGGTTATGTGGGGCTTTTACCCACCAAAACTCCTGCGATGGTAGTTCTCGGCGCTCTATCGAAAGGCTCTGGGAACTCCTACGGAACGCGCCGGAGCCCCTCTCGTGCCGAAGCACTTCTCGGGGGGCAGCTACAGAGCCCCCCGGCACTTTCGCATTGTCACGACAACGCGAACCACACGCACTGTCGTCCGCCTCGGGATCGCATGGACAGACGACCGGAGCCCCCACTCCGATCGGCCGCGACCCCGAAGGTCCCTTTAGTCGCCTCTTACGACAGGCGGGACACACCGTAACCTTATTCTTTGGCCCAGGCTACAGGGCTATTGGAAATACACCTACTAGTTTACTAGCGGACTCCTATTTCAATACTGCTCCTTGTATAAAGCGGATTCCGATCTGGCACTTCGCCGGCCGCTGCCGCAGTACCCTCACTTCGCTTGTTCGGCTTGTTTCACATTTGCAAACCAAATATTGCAAAACAAATTTTGCAAATTTTTTAAACCTTAGCCTGCATTTGTCCTCATGATTTCTTCTGATTTTTCTAAGTTGTTATTGTTATTGTTCGTGTTGATACACTGTGCACAAGGCGGAGCGCAGACATTCATAATAATATTGTGATGTAAAACTGTCGTAGTTTTGCGTCTCAAGTACATACTTGAGACACATATATATATATATATAGAATCATTAAAATCAAATCTAACTGCAATATTTAACAATTTCAATATAAAATGCATGGCAAGTTTCTAAAAAATCTACAAAATGTATTAAAAAATTCCCGCATATTTATGAAATTCTCCACGGATCGGCAACACTGCTACGTACTATATAACATTAATTTAGCTACTTCCAGCAACTTTTTTGGGTAAAAAATCTGACAATCTAGCAACTTTTTGCAAGATGTTCTGGCACAGTACTGGCCCTTGGTACTAGCTAAAGGTAGCAGCTGGCAACACTGCTCCTAAGGGAGAAAAATATTGATATGTATCGTATCGTTATTTATTTATATATCAATATCGGATATCGATGTATCGAATAAATAATATCGATATATCGGTAAGAGTTCATAATCGTTTGAACGTTTCATTAAATGTTAAAATAAAACGTTTTAGTATAAAATTGTATTGTGCAGTGTTTATATCTTTTATTTCAAAATTTTCATATTTAATTTATTTCGTATTTTGCAATAAAATTGTATTTAGTATTTAAAGTCTATTCTACTACTACTCATCGATCAGAAAAATATTGTATTAAATTTGATTCGTTTTCGACACTTGATATTTTACATTGATATTGGGTCCTTACATATGAAATTGGCGTTTTGTACGGGAGGAATATAAAGTCAATTTTTTTTTTGTAAAATAAAATGGTAATCTGTTGGAGCAAGGTCGCAGACATTCCAATTGTAGCTCATCTAACTTAGTGGTTGTTTGTTGTGCAGTGTGTGGTCTTGCGTTGTCGTGAAGCAGCAGTGGCCTAGAGCGATTGAACAATCTCGGCTGTTTAGCAGCAAGTTCTTCCTTCATAGTTTGCAGTTGCTGACAATAGATATCTGCCGTAATCGTTTGGCCAGATTTTAAAATGCTGTAGTGAACGACACCGGCGCTAGTCCACCAAACACAAGTAACTTTTTCTGAGTCAATTTTCGTTTAGGGCAGGATTTAGCTGGGTCTCCAGGGTTCAGCCATTGCGACGAGCGCTTCCGATTATCGTACAGTATCCACTTTTCATCACAAATAATGATTCGATTTAAAATCCCTTCATTATTGTGTCGGTTGAGCAAAGTAACACAGCAGTCGACGCGTGTTTGCAAGTTCGATTCACTCAATTCATGAGGTACCCATCGTTCAAGTTTTTTTACTTTTCCGATTTGCTTCAAGTGGATTAAAACAGTTTTGTCACTTACCCCGAAGCCTGCAGCTATTTCTGAAGTGCTTTGTGATGGATCCGCTTCCACAATAGCCTTTAATTCTTCATTTTCCACTTCGGTCTCCGGCCGTCCACGGATTTGGTTCTGAAGGTCGAAATTTCCAGAACGAAAACGTTGAAACCAAAAACGTACCGTGCTTTCTTTTGCGACACCAGCGCCGTACACATCATTAATCCTTCAAGCTGTTTCTGCAGCACTGATGCCATGGTAGAACTCGTACTCGTAAATATACCGATATTTCATGTTTTCCATTGTGCGGTAATAAGCGACGCCAAAGAAAAAAATAATGAGGAAAAAAACAAATGAATAACTGTTTTCAAAACTCAAATGTACCAGCTAAATGAATCTATAAATTTGAATTTGGAATTCTTAACCAAAGAGGAGATATTTCAGATATTCAGGTAAGGACCCAATATATTGAATTAGGATTATAATCATCTGATAATATCGATATATCATAAAAGAAATATCGATGTATCGATACATCGATTTTTCAGCATTGCTTCTGTTACAAATCGAATTTGTCAATTCATTTGTAGAATTTGTAATGGTGACTAGTCTGTGTTGGTGATGCATTATTGGACACATGCCTGGTAATGTTTAATTTGATGATGTGATAGTCTCTATTTCCACTTATCATTTTTACAAGTACAAAATATACAGTTTTTTAAATAAGTCGTGATACTAAATCATTTTTGTCATTGCGTTTCAGATAAAAGGACAAGCGAATAACAAGATGCACGCGGATAACTCTGGTGGTGATATTTTTGTTCATCGGATTAAAAACCTGACAGATGAAGAGAAGCAACGCTTAGAAGTACAGAACTCCAGATTAATCCCCGCTTCTAAAGCAGCTAAACTAGAAAAAGAAGCCAAGCGTCACTGGGATATATTTTACAAGCGCAATGAAACTAAATTTTTCCGCGACCGGCATTGGACTACACGTGAGTTTCAAGAACTTATAAATTTCGAGCCTGGTCAACGTATTCTATTTCTCGAGTTAGGTTGTGGCGTGGGAAATATGGTTTTTCCCCTAATGGAAGAGGGTTTTACCAATTTTTTTTTCTACGCGTGCGATTTCTCGCCACGTGCGGTCGAATTCGTGAAGGCGAATAAACTGTACGATGAAAACAAAATTAAAGCTTTTTGCGCTGATGTAACCACTGATAATTTGTTTGAGAACATTCAAGAAGAAAGTGTAGATATTGCAAGCTTGATATTCGTGTTGTCGGCCATTCAGCCGTCGCATTGGCCGCATGTTGCCAAAGTCGCTTACAAAGCGTTGAAGCCAGGCGGTGTACTTTTGTTCAGAGACTACGGGAGATATGATATGGCACAGCTGAGGTTTAAACCCGGTCATAAAATCGCTGAAAATTTCTATATGCGTCAAGATGGCACGAGGTAAGAGACTACTTAGAAATATTTGTTGATAAGTAACTAAATTTTTTTATTATATTCATCATTATTACAATATTTAATTAAATTTTGCTACAATTTATTTCATAATTCATGATTGGATCTGTGTCGTAGTGGCAGAGCATCTGCATTTCAAGCAAAGGTTCTATGTTCAATTCCCGGTTAGGTCAATTCAGCAATTAAACTTTTGTAAATGAGCTTGGAGCCTGATTGTTACTATTACAAGCTTAGTTCAGAGTCATACAATTTGTGTTATTGTTTGTAGTGTTATCTGAAATTGCCAGATAAGTATTTTGTGCATTGTTGTTGAACCCCTAGTTTTAGTGAAATGTTGCATTTTGGCTCTACACAATCTATTTGAATCTACAAATTACTGCATAATTTCCAAACTCAACAATTCCTGGTCCCATACTGGCAATATTTAATTACTAGTTTTATAAAATTGGTCTTGCAAATTAACACGTAACCTAACCTAACATTTTAGGAAAATCTACATGAGCTTATATTCTAAATGTATTTTATAAGTACATACATACATATCCTCACTCTAGAGAGAATGGAGCACCAAGTATTGCATTCCTTACATACTTTTTTCTCGTCAATCCTATAAGTAATGAGGTTATACTCAAGTTTCTAAAAGATTAAGTTCACTTTATAATATTGATTATAACACAGAATAATATAGAATTATGAAAAAAGTAACTATTCATTTCATATTAAATAAGTGAATCATTGATTTCTAGAGCAATTTTTTATTTTTATTTTTACTTTTTTCTGAGGTAGGAATATTCGTACCTTATTCAGTCTTAAATACACTAATTTGTTATTTACAGAAGTTACTACTTCACAGAAGAAGAGCTGGAAAAGTTGTTTATTGATGCCGGCTTTGAGCTCCTGATGAACACATATGTACAGCGACGCACAGTCAACTTCAAGGAAGGAGTCAACGTCCCACGCATATTTGTCCAGGGAAAATATAAGAAACCTATACGCAATGGTAACTAAACTAGCCTAAATTAAATTTGAGTGACGGTGTGACAGTCGCTTGATTAACAAGGCAAAAATTACCATTCTGTACAAAGTACTTCAATAGACAAATTTAAAAAAATGTCATTTTTAAAAATGTAGCTTTAAAAGCAATTATGAAAATAAGTTTTTCATTGTCAACATTATGTAAGCAAATCTATGACAATGATATTACCATCACCCAAATGATGAAAAGTGCTAACCATTGAAAAGTAATGATTTTTGCATGTTTTATTAGCTCTATCTGAATATTAATATCTAAACCACAATATTCATTGTTTATCACAAATACTACACCATAATATTTCATTACAGATTGAACAAACAATGAAAATGGATGTGAATACAGAATTGAGATGGTAAGTTTTATATATGTTAAATACATAAATTAAAAGCCCTTTTTATTCAACATCTTTACACTTCAAATAATGTTAGTTTTGTTAGTGTGTTTACTTAATTAACTAGTTGTTTAATAAGGTTAGGTTAGCTGTATATTCCGAGACATTGATGTTAAAAAGGGTTAAAAAGTTTCTAAAAAACCACATGTTTAATGGATGACCCCTTATATGTGAAAATAATGATCATATGATGATATCGCAGTGCATCTGAAAACCCTCAGTTGCCTCACAATGGGTGATATATAGAGTGGGGTAAATGTCTCATTATTTGTCAATAGTAACTTTTTTGTCAGTAAGTAATTTTAAATAATTGTTTCTTAATAATTTTTTTTATTCACATTTTAAATTTTCGTAATATAAGGACGCCAATTGTGAGGTCTGATGCATAAGTAAAAATGCTTCTATGCGATCTGAATCATCAATAAAACATTATCTTTTATTGATATTTGAATTAGATATTAAATTTTATTTTCATTTGTTGCAGATTTGTAAGAATCACCCACATTTTGGGAGGTAAGTTGTTGTTAGTTTTAATGAAAAAATAGTCTGTAAATGATTTAAGAAAATAATAACAATTAAATGATGATTTCATAGTTCATCTGAAGATTTGATGACATAACGTTAATGTCTTTCGCTCCTATCTGACACAATTTAATAAAGGCATAATCTGTTATTCTAAAAGAACCTTTTTTCAAATTACTGTTTTGTTTTAGGTGGCAATCTCGTAAGGTGACTTGCATCTTGTCTTTACAAACAAGATAAGGAATGTATTGAATGAAGGTAATGGCTGAGAGTTAGTCATTTTCTGTGTATAATTTACATACTTAATATATTAGTTATTATGAAGAAATATCAAACTAGAAGAAAACATTTGCCAGTTGCAAAAAAGTCCATAAAATTAATGACTCATGCTCGTCTTTTTAACAATATCATAATCATTAAGGCCAACATTATTTTTATTGTGTAACTTTATGGGCTTTCTTACAACTGGATGATACTACTTTTTTCCTATGACATATTTTATTTCACTGGCAACACCTTTGTTGTTTTTTTTAAATGAAAATGATGATTTTAGATAGGGACATCAGACATCATAATGTTGTTAACAGAACTATCGCTACTGATATTTTTAGTATGTTTATCTTTATTATCCCATTATTAGTACATATTCTAATATATTATTCGTCTTTACAGGTATCACCAACAATAGAAGAGGTCATACAGAAAGGTATGTATTGTTTAAACAACACGAATGTATTTGTGGCAAAAAAACCGCAGGAAAGCTCGCTCGTCGATCAGAGCCTTCACAGACGTGAGCCTCGTGAAAGATTGAGCGGCGCTTGCAATTCACTGATCGCAAAATCTATCGCGATGGCTTCTTCACAGCTCTAATAGTAAGCAATTTAATTATGCACACAAATCTAACATCGCATTTACATATTTGCTAGTTAAACTCTTCGTGAAACTATTCTACAAATCTACCTGTAGATCACGGATTATCATTTACATATTTGCGTCACTATTGTATAAACATATTTAAGTCGGGACCACATCAAATTCGTGTGCAATATATGTGCAGCAAGTAGAAAGACATGATTTTCATACTATGGAAAAAACAAATGAGCAGACAATTCACCCGATGGTAAGATGTACCAGTTGTCATTGTTGTCTTATCCTCCTTAACACAAGAGCAAGCACTACTGGATCTGTGTATGTAGATCCACTCTCAAAGCCCTACCACCTGCAGAACAAATTAACATGATGACCGACCTATCAGGTCTCCCTCATCAGAGAGAACCCAATATCAACCATGTTGATACATTACACGTCTGATGTCACAATGACGAAAACATCTATTGTACACTGAAAATATTCGCTACTAATATAAATATTTTGTTTCAGAAGATCGCAGTATAAATCATTAAAAGATCGCTGTATATTTTCTGACTCCCAGGAGACAAAACAGATTATTTATAGGTACATAATTTTCTTACAATTTTGCTTTTCTTTTTCTTGAACAGTAAATCAGATTAATAGGCTTACATGACTGCATCTTAAAACTTAAAAGATATGATTAGTATTGAAGAAGAAATTTGAAATGTATTGAAAAATGTAAGTTATTTACTTAACTTCAATAATGGGAACAGAGTGAGCAGCTCCATCTGTCTCTGTCACTCCTAGTGCTGGGCAATGACACTACGAACTTACGACGTCACAGTTATGTAACGCTGTCTCCCTCTAACTTATTCCCATTCTGCTCCCAACACTGAAGTTTAAAATCCAATAACTGTTCCTGTCAAATGGATTTTCTGTAGTTTTTTCACAATTGTAAGAGAGTGCTATTGTTTTGTCGCTCCGAATAGGAAAGTCCATTTCAATTTGCGACAGTGGACTTGTCCACATTTTAATTTGGCGGTATTTATGCAATCTAATTTTAAATTGAGTATTAGTTTTCATTATTACCTACCATAAAAGTATTATACAAGTGTAAATCGTTCAGTGTTTATTGATAAATCAGTACGAAATTAAGTGAAATATGCTTACCGCATACCGTTCTTCACCGCATAAGCATCAAAATTCATATGATATAGGAGCGATTCCCGAACCGCAGTTGAGAGGAACATTGTAAAGCGGTATTTTCAAACACTGTAATATTAAGTATACAGAGTTAGTTCTTTGTAAGTTTTCTATTTATGAAGAAATACTAATAATATTTTACTATCCGTGCACAATAATATGTAACCTAAACCCAGCGACGCCACGTCATTGTCTTGTGTAGTATGATGCACATAAAGTACCCAACACTTTTAATTATAATTTCAACCCATGGCTTTCACCCTTAATGTAAAATTACATAACTTGTGTAAAACCACAGAAATAACTAATATGTTAGAGGTTGTACGGTGTGGTAGTTCCGTACAGAGATATATTTAGGGATGGTTCCTAAATAATAATAGAGAAAGATGAGCACAATAATATGGTTTATTGATGAACTCACATAATTAAAAATGTTATGGTTTAAATGGTTAAAATGGTTATTTGTATGGTTTAATGGTTATGAGCACACGCGACCCGATTGGTGATTGGACGTGTACTGACGTAAGGAATGGTTAAATTGCCGCGTGTCAGCATAAACGCTGACACCGCGCAACGTGATGTACGCTGCTAGCATCGTACAGAGGTATATAATATTAGCATGATGACCAGACCAATCAGGTCTCCCTCAGCAGAGAGAACCCAATATCAACCATGTTGATGCATTACTCGTCTGATTACACAATCGCAAAATGTTTGTAGATCTGTTCTATGTACATTATTATATTAGGATTTTATTTATTTCAGACATGATGCGACTTTATTGACCAGTGGTTGCAGAATTCAAAGGTAAAATCTTAAACGTAGAATACAAAGAGCTTAAATTCAAAATGCGTAATATTAATTAATTAATTCGAATTTCTATTCAAAAAATACCAGTTAAACAAGTTAAAAATGGCAATAAAGCCATGTTTACAAAGTACAAATTAAATCCATAGCGAGAAATCAATGTATTTATAACCTGTTTACAAAGTCCCATAACCCTTTCAAATCGAAATGTAACCAATATCTAATTAGCATTGTATTATTAGTTATTACCATACAATAATTATAACTATCCAAGGGGAGTTTTAAGAGGTAGTTTATATTTAATTTTTTTGCTTGTCCGGTGCTATGAGGGACTGTATTTCATTATTGCACCATTCTGTAAACCGGACATAGAGCACTGTGTTCAAAACTGCTGTGGATAACGCTCTGTCGCTACCTCAGTTATAAAGATACACGACATACTAAGGGTTGTCGCACACATATCCGTGTCGAATCATCATCGGGTAGTCTTGACCCTTTCGGAATTCTTTGTATGAACGAATGAATCTCCTCAACATTGAGACATAAGCGGGACTTTTTGGCGGGAACGGGATAAGTGAGATTGTTATTCTATTTAGATTTTCTATTTTTTACATTTTTGGAAATTTTAAAATTTTCAAAGTTTTGTATAAGTGAAAATAATGGAGTAGGTCTAAATAAACATGTGTAGCTGAAGTTCTCTCGCTCTTCCAAGAAGTCCTTTATAACTTCAGTAAACCCTATCAGATTACTGGAGGAGTTGTACGATAAGAAAAAAAAGCTACTTTACTCGAAACTGCTTCATATGGATTCTACTTATTAATACGTTACACTGCCAAATGCGCTAATCTGTGCGCCATGCCATGAAGAAGTAAAGAAGAGTGCGCTTAAATTCTTAAGTGCATGCTTGTCCTTGTCACTGGCTGACCTCGAGCTGTCAAGCAGGTATTGGATAGATCTCGGAGCTATCGCCCAGCCATAGAAACTGCACTAATCGCTCTTTAAAGTGGTAATGCCAATTCATTACCGAGATAATAAGTGTGCAGCGACCCTAAGACATGCGCATTCATATAAAAGAGTACCCTCTTTTCTTTTTTAACTATGCAAAACTGGAAAAATCAGGATACGATTGACTCGTTATTTTTCCAGTATACACCCTGAAATCTTTCTCTGTATTTTCTGGTTTCACCAGATTTTTAATATTGCTATTTTTCTTTTACAGGTGGTATTTGTGATGCGCAAACTAAGAAGGCGTAAGGCGGACAAGGCGTGCTCTATATTTAGTTGCGTCTCGTATGTAAACGTACCTTATGAAAAAATGTATCCTAATTATTACACATAGTATTCAATAAAGCATTTAAGTTCTAAGATTGTTTTGCTCGTTAGTATCTATTACAGACATGTTGTATGAATATAAAATTGTCTTGTTTAAAAGTACAAAAAAGAATTACACTTTACAAGTACATGACAGGGTTGCACGACAGTATTATTGTAAAACTTAAATTAAAAATTTAAATAACCGCTGACAAAAAATACCTTCAAAAAGTAAAAAAATAATATATACCTCATAACCCTTTAAATTTGTGATAAGTTTTAATATAAATAAATAGTAGTAGCACAGATTAATTAGTTTACTAACATAGTAATGATATATCCAAACGTCATGTCGGGGGACCGCAAAGTTTATTTGTATTTAAATTTCATACATACTTTATCATTTAGTTGTATTCTCTTTTTATTACTTTATTTACTTAGCGGTCCCGCGGTTAGCGAAACTTCTCACAAATTTAAAGGACTATGAGGTACATATTATTTTTTTACTTTTTGGAGGTTTTTTTAAATTCTTGATTTAAGTTTTATTTCATGCTTTTTAAATACTACGATCTACACTAGTACTCATCCACATTCACGCATATACTTTCCAACGATACACGATATTGCGACACGAGATCGTGCCTCGCCGAAATCTGAGTATTCTGACAATAGTTGTCCGATCCATCATCAGGGGTGTTATTCACAAACGTCGGAAGCTTTCCGTGGCGGAAAGGCCGATCGTCGAAAAGCATAAATTCAATCCGTTGGCTTGGATTTGTGAATATGACTATATATAATATGATATATTTATAATATAAATATAATACAATTTCGGATTTGTGAATCGCGTATAGACAAAATCACCGAAAAGTTTCCTGTCGGATACGGAAAGTTAAGTTTCCGCCGTTTGTGAATCACCCCGCAGATCCTGATCACCTATCTATCTATCTATATCCTATTCATAGAGACCATTTCAATGAGCCTAAACATGATACCTCTACTGCAAGTGACGAACAGTTGGATATCCTGCTGACTTCAGATGATGCTGCAGCATCTGGTAAAGGTTACTATGTTATTGTGACATTATTGAAGTCACAATATCCTACCACAATATTTCTCATCGATTAGACTAATAAAAGATGCTCGCGTCTCTTTAAAAACTAAAAAAGAGCTGATATTCTTCAAACGGCTGAACCCATTTTGATAAAACATGTCTAAGAACCACCGCTAGAAAATCTGCTTTCAAACAAAAAAAACCGCATCATAATCGGTCCATTCGTTTAGGAACTACGATGCCACAGCAGACACAGACACGTCAAACTTATAACACCACTTCTTTTGCGTCTGGGGTTATAAAATGAAGGTATGCAAGGACCGCGACGATTGGCGCTCCGCCTCATTGACTATCCCGTTAGGGATACAGCGTGAGAATATGTATTTCAAAGTTACTTTATTCCAGATGGACATAAGCTATGTTATTTATTCGTCCCAAATTCTTCAAAATAAATTGGATCTAAAATACGCAATTTCTGTTTTTAATTTCCGGTACACTTATTACCTAACTTACAGTCTGTATGTGACAGCCAAATATCGCGCGATATCTGCTGTCAAAACGAGAATTTTGAATGTAATTTGTAGTGACGCTAAATCTACCGTGAAAAGTGCATTTTACAGTTGGGGCGCAAAAGACACGCCATCGTCCTGATATCAGGGCGATGGCGTGGCGTGGCGTGGCATGCGATGGTTTAAATAAAAAATTGATATCAATTTTTTATTTAAACTTTTAAACTCGCGTTGTATTATAAAATATGTAAAAACACAGGAAATTAACGCGAGTATCTTTTATTTTCGCTTGATGTTTCGGCCGAATGACTACAATTAGTCACCGATAGTACAATTATCGCGTGATTGTCCTTATCTGCAAATTTTTAGGTAATAACCCCGCGGGTTTGAGTTACCAATTTACGTCAAAAATGAAAAACGAACGAAATGAAAACGAACAAACAGTTCGTGATGTTAAGTGGGACTGAGGGTACTGAGGTCTACTGAGACCCATGGACATCATGGCTAAGAAAGCACTTCAGATTGCAAATGCGTTGGCAACCCTGTGGACTTTGATGTCGTCTCTTGTGGCCTCCAGTATATTCTGATGATAAGTATAAAATAAATAAGATAAATTTGAGAATTTTAATAAAAGATAAACTATAATAATAACACTATAAGAAGAATCGTCTTCTCGAAGTTTCCATTTGGTGCCTCCTGCCAGCAATGATCCACTCGTAGTCGCCATATTTAGAGTTAAAGGTGCCTTGCTGCAGAGATATCAGTTTCAATGTGAACCTGGGACCAAGTTCGCACAGTTTTGCTCGCTTGCCCTCCTTTGTGAATTCATACCTGAAAATTAAAAATAAAAATTGTCCTTAGTAAATTCATGCCTGAAAAATATAAAAATTATCTTTCTATAATTAAAGTAAAAATTATCTATTCTATGAACTGAAAAATATAAAAATTGAAAACTGAGACCCCACTAGTTGTAAGGGTTAATTGAATAAATTAAAAATTTAACAAGATAATCACCACGTCTCTGTTTTATTCCGAAAAGTTGTTGATAATAGTCTGACAAATGATCACAACATTTTATCAATCCTTATTATACTGAGCTGAGTTACAACTATATAACTAATTTAATGTGTATATGTTTTTTTTTAAATCAATTTTAATTGTGTATTATTTTGTATTTAATGTGTATAGTATTGATTTTAAATTTTTATGTACTTTTTCCATAACTTGATATAATATTGAGTTAACTTTTGAATGCTAACTTGTTAGCGAAATGTGTTACTTATAATATTTGTACCATCTCTATTTTATATACCATATTTCTTACGAATAAAGAATTATTATTATATTTAATTTAATGGGAAAAAATTGAGTACTTTTAAATGTAAACGTGTGTCTGACCTAATAAGCCTGTCCCAATCATTTTTCAAAAATATCTACAATATACAGGGTTCTTGTGAAAGGCGGTATAAATCCGCGGGGTTCCAACGTGTCACTGTTCACTTATATTGCAGATGTAATAATTACGGGATACATTTTGTTTTCCGTTCGATTTTCCGTACAAAAAAAAACAATAATTTAATAGAAAAAAATGTACAAGCCTACAAATTATGCCCTATATTCCAAAGGTTTGCTAGCGACATAAAAGCACAGATTAATTAGTTACTACCGTAAAGTAAAAATACTGGTATTAGGGTTGCCTCATCTTTATTTTTTTTTAACTTTTAGGTGTTACATTACTTTTGAGTTTTGGTGAAGTTATAGAACGCAAGTTTTCCGTTGTAAAGAGTACTTTAATACCCTTCCGTATTTAAACACCCTTTCGAAATAATCTTGTAGATGTGTCAGTTGAGATAGAGCATACTAACCGGTGATGCCTGAAGAAGATATAGTCCCGCTGGTTATGGAACGTGACCGCGCGGCGGCCACGAAACTGGGGCTCGTAGTGGAACAGAGCTCCCAGCATTCGGCCCACGGTCATGCCCAGCCGCGTGCTAAAGTTGTTTAATATCACCTGCCAAAGCCGTTATCATTCTCTAATAATAAATACATATCCTCACATTAAATAGACATAGAAAGAATGAGTGATGAAAGACTGACGAAGAAAATCTATAGAACGATAAATGCAGTAGAAATGCAATCTCTCTGACATAATATATTGTTAGCAGCACCCCGCCACTTCTTGTGGAAATTACGTGACGTCATCATGTGTTTATATAAATCGCTACAAGCCGCACTTAATTATTGTCGATTGTTGCTAAGAGCATGTCTTCGATAGTAGTATTTTGTGATCTGTACTTCGATCAAAAATAAAAAACTAGATACACAATCAACGCTCCAAAAATGTCGGAACCAAATGTGCACTCAAATGAGTATTTGAGTGCACTTCTGTTTTAGTAGTATTCGAAAATGCTAACAGCGAACATGTCATTGCAAAAATGACACATCTAGAGTGCTAAAAAAAGACGGAGTTCTTATTTTCAGTTAATAAATAAATCATATTATTTACGTGTTTATTATTTCATTATAGTAATAACGTTACATAACTCTTTTTTATTAAATTCGTAATCATATTTTTAAATATTGCCTGACAATATATGTCTTATCCTTGTCACTTTCACGTAACAAATCAAAATTACATAAATAGCAAATAGATTATGTGAATTATACTTTATGCACAAGACGTAAGATTGCATTTTAAATATTTTATTTAACAAACTTCATTTCAATGTCATGCAAGAATCGTTTGCGAGCATTTATAATCTTATGCTTTGACTTACTACTACTGACTACTTTAGATTAACACAATATTGCCGATAATACTATACGACATTAAAAAAACGGACAATAATTTGTTTAGATTTTATAGGAGATTGTGAATCTAGTTCTTTATTAGTGATCGAAGGATCTATATTAATTTGTAATGACCTTGAAATATAATTGTGATTATGCCAGCCATACACCATCCAGTATGCTTGATCAAGTCTGTCCAGTACGCATGAAGCGTCGTTTGGCATGACGCTCCTAGAGCACACACACGATCCGTTGTACTTGACGTCAATCCCGTCCAGTATGCATGAAGCACTTGACGCGTCCAGTTTGCAGGAAGCATTTAAGGGACGGTTGTGCGAATGCCTTATTACAAATTATCTCTTTAAAATCGTATTACTGCATAGTATTTTAGTTTACAAAAATAGTATAGGGCTATATTGTAATAACTAATAACATTAATTTAATTTTTACTTATCTCGAACATAGCTCGCTTCGATATATAATTCAATAAATCAATACATATTTCAATAAAATAAATCAACACATTTGCACAAACGTCTCTTAACCAAAATTTCGAGCGAACTGATGAAACGGCATGACGCGCCCACACACGTTCAAGTATGCAGGATGGACTTGATGGCTTGATGGATTGACGGAAGATGGGCAAAACGATTTCCGTCAAGTATAACTGATCAAGCCAAATTGGCGCCACACACGATCAATATGACTTGATGGAACCTCCGCTTCATGCATACTGGACAGACTTGATCATGTATAATTGATGGTGTGTGGCGGCATTAGTAATTTGTTATTCTGTGTCTCTTATTACATTTTTTAATAAAATGTTATAGAGTTTGCTTATAATATTATACTCTCCATCAACAACATAGAAAAAGTTTATCACTGTTCATAATTTTGAACACTTCATACAAAATTACGTTTATAACAGATCCACATGATAATAATTGATTTGACTAGGTTTATACCTCTGGCCGGTGTGTAGTAATTTCTTTGAAATTTTTTCTCAGTTCTGGTGTAATCTTGCAACTCGAGAGCCGGAAATGGGCTGTAGGACCATTCGGCAGATGTATCAACAGAAAACCGTTTGGCTGCTTCTGATTCTCATTCACTATTATCACGTCTGTGTACAGTTCACGTGTTGCTGACTGCATTATATGTTTTACTGATGACCTGCAAATATTCAAAGAAATTGAAATTTGTAATAATCAATGACATTTTAAGGCCTGTTAGTAGCAAAATAAGTGGTTAATTACAAAGAACTTAAATATCCATTTACAGACACATCACAACAGACTACCTCACCTCTTTCTATATCTGGATAAGGAATTGGGTATGATTCTCGTAAGCTCACGGCCAAATATTCTAGTTTTATTGTGAGGATTGTCCGAGTATGTGATCAATACTTTAGGCTCATATGAATGCTCATAATACGATGCCAGTTCATCTAAATCCATATCCTTTTGTGCCTGGAAAATTAGAAATTATATTTCATATGAATACACCTAAAATGTGCCATTTGCTTTCCCTACAAAAATTACTCTATTTGATTTCAATTTTAAGTTGCACACTATTAGTGGTTTGATTTATTTGAAACTAGCTGTGCCTCACAGTTTCGTATATTTCTGGTATAAAATTAGCCCAGTTTATTATCTGTAGTCTCTTACCTACCTATGAAAGCCCTGTCAGAATGGGTTCCGCTGTTTTGTAGATAAGACCAGGCCAACAAACAGAGACGCAGATGGACAAAAATTCTAAAAATGTGTGTTTGGATTTTTATTTCATGCAGATAACCATATAAGCTTGCGAAAAAGCCTTTATTTCGAAATCACAAATGCTTCAATTCTATTTGTACAGTTATGGACCAAGTGATTAATTAGACATTATTTGTAATGTATCTAAAACGGGAAATTTTAAGATGATTACCTTTTTATTTTGGTTTGATGTTTCAACCGAGTTGCATCGGTTGCATGTAGTCTCAAGCAAACCGTTTGCTTCGTTAAAGACTTAAACTTTATTTTAACTATTAGAAAGTCTTCTATCAATAAAAAATTTTATCATTTACACCTCAATAAATATATCTCATTAAGTATAAAAACAGGTAAGCAATAGTGTATACGAAAAGTGCATCCAAATTCTTTTTTGATATAATATATATTTGATATAAATTCGAATAGATATTTGCCAAATTCCTTCTAAAACAATATGGAATTATAATTACCATGTTCTGTTATATGTTTATATATTTGTTGTATCTGGATTCCTAGTGTTTGTGTCACACAAATAAGTTGGCTATGTATAATAAATTATAATGAGTGTTGTACGCACCTGTAATTGATAGGTTTACGAGACTGTTAACCCCATAGATTGAAAACTGATACTTTGTATTGTGAATCATTCGTTGGTGTATCTAAATAAATAAATAAGGGTTCCGTTTTTTGGCATTTGGTTATGGTAATTTAAAAACCCAACACTGAAATCGAAGTCGATCGCAAAGGCTAGTCTGCTACCCTTCGCAATCAGCTTATGATTTCTAACTTAACTGTCAGAAGCTATTTTTACTCATAAGAATAGCTTTCAAATATCTATGACGAAGTCTCAATGCACATAAACCACAGTTCACCGAAGCATTAGTACGTTAAAATATTTTTAAATCAAAATGGTAACTATGGACTAACTTCCTCCTGTTCCTCGGTTTCCGCATTTGCCAACATAGTCTCATCTTTTTCTCGCAGTGACTCCAAAGTGTGTGGCACTTTCTTTGGGACATCATCTCCCTCTTGTTTCTTCTCTAATTTCCGCCTAAAAGGTAAATAATTTAAATAAATCTATTCATAGTAAACGTGAAACATTACGCATAACCAAGCTAACTTACTTTCGTTTGTCTTTGCCGCGCGCCATTGTTAGACTTTTAACTATCAAAAAATTCAAAAAACGTTTTCTTAAGATTTCTATTTAATCTCTTATTTATGTTGCTTATACCGCTGATATGGTTATAACATTTCTAGGCGAACAAACAAAACCACGAGGATTTCCTCAGATGATATTTGACATTGACAACTGACAATTGACAGATATTTTATATTTATTTATTTATATTTCTTTTGCATTGGTAACAAGACCATCAGCCTTATCACATAACTTCTGCAGAAATATGTTTGCTAATTACTTTTCTTCAACTTACACCAAAAGTAATGTTTCTAGTTACATTAGCAATGTTCGTTTAACAGTCTTATCACTGTTTAAACAAAATTATTATAGATGAGCCTTCGATCATTGTGATCAAAGAGATGAGCGTATGTATACTGAAAAAACTTAAAAAGTTAGATGATTGCAAGGGAGCGGGCCCTGATGGGATTATCCCAGTTTTTCTTAAAAAAACTTCATCCTCACTTACTTTTCCCCTTAAGATTATTACGCCCTGTACACTGATATTACAAGCACCTTTGACAAAGTCGATCACAGAATCTTGGTGCAAAAACATCAGCTCTGTGACATCCATGACCCTTTGCTAAGTTGATTTAGATCTTATCTCACTGATAGAGTACAACGTGTAGTAGTTGGAGGTTACACATCCAGTCCATATACTGCTGGTTCAGGAGTGCCTCAAGGCTTTCACTTTGGCTCAATCTTATTTTCAATCTTTGTCAGCGACATTGTTGAACGCCTGCATCATAGTAAAGCATTACTTTTGCCGACGATTTTAATATATATAAACCTTATATAAACCAATTAAGTCGCATGATGACAGACTTTTGCAACAGGCAGACTTGGACAGAATAAGTGAGTGCTGTAGTGACAATAATATATTTTTAAACGTATCTAAATTTTTCCATATTAAAATCACCAGAAACAGGAACATCATACGGTCCACCTACAACATTAATGGAACTAGCCTGGAAAAGATAATTGCATTAGGGATTTGGGTGTGCTAGTAGACAGCAGGCTCTCCTTTGTCCAATACCTTGACTTTGTCGTTGGTAAGACAGTGAAAATGCTAAGCTTAATTAAACACAACTATAAAGATTTTAAGAGACAAGCATCACTTTATTGTGTATTTAATTCATTGGGCAGTCATGTGAAATATGCCTCGTCCATATGAAACCCTTTATATCAAAATCACATAGGATGAGTTGAAGGAATACAACGTAGATTCACACGATTTTAGCCTACAAACATGGGAACAATTTTACACACATGGACTACTCGCAGAGGTTGATATATTTCAAAATGGATTTGCTTCTTGCTCGTCGTAAAGTTACCGATTTGGTAAACTTCTACAAATGTCAATGGATAGTTCTACTCCCCCGAATTGTTATCGGACGTACCTATCATTGAATGTGCCACGTCCAAACGTAAGGTTAAAAAACAATAAACAGCTTACTCCTCGACAGAGTAGGTCAAACCTGGGTGGCCATGTTCCCCGATCGAATGCTGATTAAATATAACAACTTAGTCAAAAAAAATCCCAGCCTTGATATATTTGGTCTCAGTCTGCCTCGTTTTAGACACGAGACTCGTATGACTGTCTCAAACTCTACTATCTGTTATTCTAATTGTATTTCTCCTTATTTATAGATTAACAAACCCATTTCATTTGCTTAACGGTAGACATATGTAATTGTAATATAATGTAATATTATCTTTATATATATCATGTTCTTATATATCTGTTACATGTTTATCTGATTCCTAGTGTTTGTGTCAAATAAATGTTGGCTATGTATAATAAATTATAATGAGTGTTGTACGCACCTGTAATTGATAGGTTCCTTTGGGTCCTTCTCGCTGATCTATTAGGTAGCGGGGAACTCGTCCCGTGGTATATAACCTCTCTACGGTAGCTTTCAATCATTTGGAAGATTGCCGTAGCAATCCTTGGTTTGGTTCCTTGTTTTTGGATAAGATTTTTGGGGTTTGGTGGATGCCGTTGAAGAGTGGGTGCCTTTGATTATTATCAGCTAATCAGGTCCCTTGGATATGCCCGCTGCGGCAATGGTCTCTGGAGCCGTGGGGCTATCCCCCTGATGTGAGGGAAGCCTGATCTATCGGCCCGCCTGAACATATTGCTCGCCAGTCTCTTGGCGACTTCCATGATAGTTTCGACGTTTAAATCCCTAAGTATTACGTCATTCCTGATGTAACGAGGGGCCTTCACTATCAGTCTGAGTATGATGTTCTGTTCTCTCAACGTTGCCGCATTGAGGTGAGCGCATACCAGGCTGGACCCACATGTCAGTTTCGATCGCAGGCAGGTTTTATGTATCCTCATCTTAGCACGTAGTGGAAGGTTGGATGCGCGGATGCCGTGAAGTTGTTTCCTGGCCCCACGGACGCCACTGATCAGACTGTCGACGTGAGGCTTCAATGTAAGTCTGCTGTCGACGGTAACTCCCAGGTATGTGGCCCTGCGGGTCCACGCGACAGCTTGATTGCAGAGGGTTGAGTTTTCCGTACGTTTACTGAGAGACCCCACTGTTGCAGCCAGTCGTGGAGTTGATTTACCATTCTTTGCATCCTGGCAGCCGCGAAGCCTGTTCTGATAGACGATGTGACGCATGTCGCATCGTTTGCATAGAACGCCAGCATCACCCCGTTCGCAACGGAAATGTCGTTGGTGTAGATGGAGTAGCAGGGGAGCGACAACCACCTCCCCTGCGGCACTCCAGCTTGGATGAGTAGCTTTGGACAGCTTCCCCTCCACGTTGACTCGGAAGCTTCTTTCCTCGAGAAAGGATGCCAGCACCTGAATATGCGTATCGGCCATAGGCAGGGTTATCGGTTTAAAGGATAGACCGGGATGCCAGACCCGGTCGGATGCCTTTTTCATGTCCAGGAATACTGCCACCGCATGTTCCTTTTTCTTAACCGCCTGGTCCATGTGGTGCAGTACCCTGGACACTTGCAAGGTAATGCTATGCTCCCGTCAGAATCCGAATTGTTCCTCCCGCGGGGTGAAGAACTGCGACATCTCTCGCAGCAGCAGTTTTTCGAATACCTTTGATAGGCATGATAATAAGGTGATTGGGCGGTAGTTGCCGGGTACCGTCGTGCTCTTCGCTCTTTTATGTATCATGATGATATGCCCGATCTTTCATTGGCTTGGAAAGTGCCTGGAGCGCATGATCCCACTAAACAGCCTGCAGATCGCCGATACCTCTCGAGGGAGGAGATGCCGAAGCGCTGCATTAGGTATGCGGTCGGCTCCTGGGGCCTTCCGTGGATTCATCTTGCCGAGATAGCGTTTCACTAACCCCGGCACGTACACGTACACGATGGGTTCATTGTGGGGTTCTAATGGGGAGTTAAGGGCTTCATGGACCGTGCCTTGGATTTCAGATATCAGGTCAGGATTTGGAGAGGGGGTTGGAGTCTATTGCCTCTCAAGGTAGTCTGCGAAGATCTCCGCCCTGTATTCTGCGCTGTACCTGGCGTGACTGTCTTGATGTATCAACGGGTCAGACGCCTTCGGAGCCCCGCTAGGTTCACGGGACTGTACATACATACAGATCTTCACGCCACGCCACGAGGGGAAGAGGCGCTAAGCATCGCGGTTCTCAAATCTCGTCATTCTCCTCACACATTTTCGCCTAGGTATGAGAGAGCTTTTGACATTTCCATCTGCTAACACTCTGGCTATTTGATCTTCATAAGTCAGCCTTGGTCTTCCTTGGCTTCTTTTACCACTCACTTTGGCTCTGTATATTTTCTTCGTCAGTCTTTCATTCTTTCTATGTGTCCAAACCATCTAAGCATTCCTTTCTTCATTTTTACAGTAACACTGTCGCGCAACCCTGTCATACTGCGTCTCTTCATTGCTAATCCTGTCCGCATGGGTGACACCGCACATTTTTCTAAAAGATCGCATTTCTACTGCATTTATCATACTTTTACTCGATTTCGGGCATATCCAGGCCTTACTACTGTACAATAAAGTTGGCACCAACACCGCATTGTGGATTGCCATTTTGACAGTGTTAGATATATTCACACACTATTCCACTAATGCGGACAGAGCACCGTTCACTTTATTGTCAGCTGCTACCCGTCTCTCCACAACCAACTCACATCTTCCATCCCTCGAAAACACACTCCCCAATTCAATTCAATACAATTTCATTCACTTGTTCTAGACATTTTCCATTTACCCAAATCTCACATTTTGTTTGTACCACTGCCCTTTCAAACACCAGAACCTTAGTTTTGTTCACATTCATATTCAATCCTTTCACTTCACATTCTTCTGTCATGCACGTGACTAGTGTCTGCAACTCTGCTTCTGATGGTGCTATAAGCGCAGCATCGTCAGCGTATAATAGGCAGTTTACCACTGTGTCAACACATATCCACTCATACTACCTTTCAATGTCTGGAGGCAACTGTCCAAATACAGCACGAATAGCCAGGCAGACATCACGCAGCCCTGTCTGACGCCTGAACAGACATCGAACCAGGGCGACATGTCTTCATCTAGCCTTAAACAGGCTCTGTGGCCTCGATATAATGCCTTCACAGCCTACAGTAAAGAGCCCTCCACGCCATATTCAAGCAAAAGACTCCAGTTTCTTTCGCACTACTCTTGAAAATTCTTGAAAAATTTTCAAAATTTCGCCCCAAAAAAAAAACTACAGTTTTCAATAGCCAAAACCAATATTTTCACCAAGTTTCTGAATTCATTTTAACAAGTTTCTGAATTGCTTTGACGAAAAGTTATTATTAAATGAAAAAACGCGATTTTAACGATATTTTGCATTTTTCTCCATAAGACAAAAATCGATATTTCACAGTACATCGATCAAAAGATAATTTTATCACCTACAACTTTCCAATTTGATTTTTTGGATACAAGCCCAACTTTTTTGTTTTATTAGCGAAAACCAGTTTTTTTGACTTCGAATTTTTTAGGTTAGGTTCGCCATTAAAAATCCGGAAAGAACGTTATATTTCTTAGAATTTTTGTTCTACACGAACATTTTTTTTCCTGCCCTCAATTATTTGGAAATGAACATAGTGAATCCGTAGATTGTTTGGACTATATGTTTAAACTTTCGCTTTCGTGATTTAAAACTTAAAAACGCAAAAAAAGTAGACAATCTAAACAAAACGTCAACTTCATTTCACCAAAACCGAACGTAGTGAATACTTATTCAGCGATTTCACGCATTAGCGCAAATCAAACTTTACTGTTCTTATTACGAAATTCAGAATGCCAATTCGGCTGTTATTAAAAAAAAATCCTGTCCTGGCAGGACAGAACGCTTTTTTTTTATAAAGGCTGCAGTTTGCATTTTTCTATTGAACAATAAAGTTAGAGATACAAGAAATAAGAAAATTAAAAACAAAAATACTGTTTAAAAATGTATTGTGTACACCTAAATCACACATAGGAATGAAATCTAACATAAACGATACATTAACAAAATAATATTCGTAATCAATAATCATAAAATTACAGTAAATTAATTCATTAACTGAACATCTTGTCTCGCGAGTTCTAGCAACATGGGATCGTCGAAAAACTTGTTGATGGAGACATCTTCACTGAGGCCTTTGCGTCGACGTGTCTTGATCATAAATTCACGGGCTAAATGGGTCGCTGGCTGTGGTTCCAATGGCCTGAAAATTAAAAAAAAAATCATTTATCGACAATTTAATTTTATTATAATACTAGCGGGTTTTTTGTCAGGAATTTATGGGGAATGGTTGGGCGTTTATTTTAATTATTTGCAAATGGCTTTTAGTGTATATTTTGATGTAAAATTGGCGTAGTTTTGCATCCCAAGTTTCTACGCTGATAAAAGGTCCTGACATTCCTCATCAAAGTCAGAGCTAAATCAATTTATTCAAGTAAACCCAATTACAAGGTATTTTTGAACGTCAAATCTACTTTAGTTCGGTTCAAATAGAAAACCTGTACACTGAGAAGAACCGACAAGGAACTCAGTCAGGTATAATTTTTTTCAACTTCATTTTATAAAAGGTTTATTAAAATACAATATTTTCATTAAGCCAGTAAATCCATGTGCAGAGAAGATCACTTCCAGACTATTAGTTTATCTTCAATGAAATACATACATGCATATCTTCACGCTGTATCCCTAACGGGGTAGTCAGAGAGGACGAAATATAATAAAATATTTTATTTTATAGTATGATTGTCTAATCAATGTACGTTTTATAACCAATATAAATTTATTCTCTATTAATTGAATAATTTCCTGAGGAACTTTGTTATAAAAACGAATTCAATTACCCAAAAATGAAACCAACAAAAATGAAAATAAGTCAAATGACTTATGTAATTTAAATTTTGGAATAACCAATTTAATACGACCTCGTGTTTCCATACCATTAATATCGCTTTGCTTTTTAAACATCTTATTTTTCCTCATATACATAATAATTTCAAAGATGTATAAGGACTTCATCAGCCAAACTTTTTGCGTCAGATAAAATAAATTACCTTATAACAATACTCTTGTCTAGAGGATCGCCGGGCACTATTTGCCAGTGGTGGAAGACCTGCAGGCAGAAAGCCTGCCCTTGCGTATGCGTCCGGAGGTCTGTTTCGAAGCCGAACGAGTCTATAGCGGGTACGAACGCCTTGATCGTATACAACGGCGAGCCAGGCACAGGTGCGTCTTGAGTTACATGACCTGAAATAAAACAATTTAAAATTATAAAATTTTATCTAGGCATAATTATACTAATGTATAGTATACCTACTATAACACACTAGTAGTACAAATATGCTTATTATATTTTTATGCACTCGGAATTGCATTCTAAAAATATATTTTTTACAGTATTATCACAGATTTTTATCGTTTCTCTTTCTTTATGGCGTGGCGCACAGTTTAGGACATGTGCCAATGTCAAGTATTAATAAGTAGAATCCAGTAGAATCACAAGTAAATTAGTTTTTTCTTATCGTAAAACTCCTCCAGTAAAGTGATAGTAGGCTTTACTGAAGTTTTAAGGACTTCAGCTACACATGTTTATTTAGACCTACTCCATTCTTTTCACTTGTACAGAACTGTAAAACACAATATACAATATCACTTATGTACTTTAAAACTCCCAAAAATTAAAAAAATAGAAAATCTAAACAAAATGTCAACCTCACTTCTGCCGTTCCCGCCAAAAAGTCTATTATCACAGATTAAATATTCATTATGAATATCGGCATAAGGTCAAGACTTGAAGAATACGCGATAAAGAGAGCTAAGAAAGGTTCATAAATAGCAAAGTGAACGAAATTGTGTATCTGGGGAGTGCGTTTTGGAGGGATGGGAGATGCGAGTTGGATGGGGAGAGACGGGTAGCAGCTGGCAATAAAGTGAACGGTGCTCTGTTCGTATTGGTAGGCAGTGTGAATATATCTAACTCAGCCAAAATGGCCATACACAATGCGGTGTTGGTGCCAACTTTATTGTACGGTAGTGAGGCCTGGATATGCCCGAAATCGAGTGAAAGTAAGATGAATGCAGTAGAAATGCGATCTCTTAGAAATACATGCGGTGTCACCCTTGCGGACAAAATAACCAATGATGAGATACGCATGACAAGGTTGCACGACAGTGTTATTGTAAAAATGAAGAAAGGAATGCTAAGATAATAATAATAATGCGCCAGACAATACATACCAATCATCTGATCTCAAACTAGGGTATTCTCTGTGCTACGAGAAGCAGACGACGACTACTGGGGGCGTCTCCCAGTACACCCAGACCCGAGACAATCTAGAAAAGTTCATTTCCTAATTTGACCCGACCGGGAATCGAACCAGGAACCTTTTTGCGCTTGGGTTAACATCTAAACCACTGCGCCATCTAGGTCGTCAAATGGCATAGATGGTTCGGGCACATGGAAAGAATGAGTGAAGAAAGACTGGCGAAGAAAATCAAGAGAGCAAAAGTGAGTGGTAAAAGAAGCCAAAGTCAGTCATAAGTCAGACCAAGGCTGACTTATGAAGATCAAATAGTCAGTGTTGGCCGACGGAAATGTCAAAAGCACTCGCATACCTAGGCGGAAATGTGGGAGGAGAATGATGAGATTTGAGAAAGCGAAAGAAGTATGTAAGGACTCTCTGACTACCCCGTTAGGGATACGGCGAAAGGATATGTATGTATGTATCTTGTATCCATAAAAAAAATTTGCCCAGGATTATTTTCTGTAGTGCACAATGCAGTACAGTTATAATGAAGTATGCAGTAACTATGTAATGCAGTACAACGCAATGCAGTACGAGAATGGAGTTTTATTTAATGCAGTCTATAATACAGTGAAAAACAAATCAAAATAGTGAAGTGTAGTGCAATGAAGTGTGATGATGTGTGGTATAGTGCAGTACAATGTAATGCAGTGTAAATAGGAGCAGTGTAATAAGTTGCACCGACCTCTCCTTTTGGCGAGCACGGTGTAGACGGCAGAGACGCAATCGGCAGGTGCCTGCACCTCCACAAACAAATAGGGCTCCATCAGCCGCGGTGTGGCCATCAGGAATGCGGAATACGCCACCTATGTATCACAATTACACATGTACATATATTAACTAATCACCAAACTAATAAAATAAGCCCACCAAACTAATAGACTTTATATTGTTGCACATTGATTTGGCACCGACTTCAATAACTGTCAAATTTAATTATATAGGTATGTGTATCGTATTTATAAAGTTATTTTAATTGTACTTGAGTTTTTTACTGTCTGAACCCATTACCCATCAATCATATTTTCGAAAATGTCTGTTCTGTGGCATTAATTACTAATATTCTATGAATTAGTCACGAATTTTCTTAAAATGCAGTAAGAAATTGAAATTGACCAATCACAATGGTTTTAGAGAGCCATTTGGATTTGTTAGTAGAAATGCAATTTAAATTTTACATTGTATAGCGACGCAGTGCAATGTATATTTGTCTCAATTTGCTAATGGTAATTGTCAAGCTATCTCGTTTACACTTCATAGTTTTATTATTGTGCATAAACAAAGGGTAGAGCTTACATATTTGGGTAACCGGGACAATATTTTACTTGGATTAGTACTAATGTAAACTATCTACCTCTTTTGTATTATAACATCATTGTTATAATAAAAAAGAGGTATTATACATATACATAGTAGTTCCTGCTTTTTAATTAATTCTATTACATGTTGTATAAAAATCATAATACAGTGGATATCCCAAAACTTAATGTCAAATAGTATGTAATTATGTACACTGAGAGTAGTGTTAAATATGCTATTACACAACTATTATGTACTTGACTATTCGACGGCTTCTCAACAACTGAACCCTTACAAGACCAAAATCAGGCTTTTATGCAGCCCCACTACACGCAGGAAATCCATTCTATCCTCGTTTTTGTTACTAAAATGTTACAAAATATCACACGTGGGTAATTTATGTGATTAAAATGAATGTGGAACTACACAATATTAACGAAAATGTGAAGCGAATAGATATTAAAAATTAAGGTACGAATTAAAAATAATATATTTCGGGTGTGCATTACGGAAGTTGCATATTTTTCACCGCATCCCGCGACTTGGTCCAATTTGAATTAAAAAAAATTCATGTATCCTTCCCAGGAGTCTGATATTTCATTATACCAAATTTCATTACAATCAGTGCAACGGCTTAGTCGTGATACGTAACAGACAGACAGACGCTTTCGCATTTCTTATATTAGTTTAAATACTTGAGAGTATATGGTCATGATGTGTATGCCGTACCCTCCTCGCGGTGGGTATAATCTGCCCGCCGCCCCGGTGAAGTGGTTCCTGCGCTATGACGGCGTCCAGTATCTTGAACTTGACGTTTCGGATGGGCTCCTCGCACAGCGGACCCTCGCGCGTGCCCCATTGGAAACCTGCCGAAACATCCACCAACACTAGCTATATTACAGATATGACTGTCTCTTTTTTTGGTTTTTGTTTATCGGAAGGGAAAAAACTGCGCACGAGTACCCAACCGCTCCTCATGCCTCAGGAGAGAACGTGAAGACTGGCCTGGTAGTGTGGCGCTCGAACCGACTAAAACAACCTTCCACTCGCCTCTTGACCCTACAGGCCGTCGCAACGAATGGAACGCGTTTGGGGGAGCAGCGGAAGGCGCTCCCCCCAGGGTATGACTGTCTTATCTACGTAAACATTAATATATCCTTCTAAAGAAAAAGCTCTTGATTTTAAACACAAGCACGAAGGAGTGATGTCACGAATATTGAGTTCGCGAATGCGAGTGTGAATATTAACCTCCGTTATTCGCGATTACGAATACAAAAAACATGCGAAAGGAAATATTAATTCGTCATCGTCTGAAAGGGTTGCGTGGGCGAGCATCGTGAGGGTTTGTGGCGTGGATCCCACCACAGCTCCTCTCTTCTGCCCAGCTGCGGTTTTCCAGAGTCAGGCTTGGATAATATTCGGCAAGCAATTAACTGAACCCTAAATTTTCGGTCTGGCCGCTATTGCCAATGGCGCCCTTTCTTTATTTTAACATATATTTACGTATTGAAAGTTAGAACAAACATTTACCTCAAGTGACTTCTTAACCCTGAGTCTAGCCAGCATGTTGTGGGTTAGGTATTTTATGTTAAAGATTAGAGGTTAGTAAAATTTAATTAGTTTGATTGTTGCAAGTGAAGTTATGATGCTTAATAAGTTTAGATCAGTTTTGATTGTATCGAGGTTGTTAACTCACGAAAATATAACAATTGCAAACTTTTTTTTACATTTCTCTTCGGCCAGGTAACGAAACAACAAAAGAGTAAACCAGTAGCCGCCCGTAACAAAATAGACAGATTCACACGATAACTGGTATTTCGGCGTTATTTTTAGGTACATTAACCTCCTTTTGACTACCGTAAATGGATAATGTCCATAACGCACCTTGTACGATACTGTCCTTGACAGACGCCAACAGGTGTTTGTCCACTTCCGAGGGCAGTGTGTCGTCAACAAGAATGTTGGGTCCAGTTGCGTCTGGACCGAAGGCCCATATCGATCGCGCCGCCAGAAGATCCCAGTCGTATCTGCGTACACACAATACACACTACCAGTAACAATATTGTACTCGTTCCGTAAAAATTTCAAGCCCCAATAGAAGTTTACTAAGTTAATGTTAAATTTTAAAAATCAAACTAGGATCAATACATCCATTATTTAAATTTTTAGTTCTGATTTTTGGTTTTGGATTAATTTATGTTTAAGGATAAGGATTTTGTTTTTTACCATTTTGGCTGCACAATTCTAAGAAAACGCTAAAGATAATAAAATATCTGCGGCCTTATCGCTATAGCAAATAAGTTCTGGGCAATCTTAAGGTAAAAAGTGCTAAAACCATTGTAGGCAATTTAAGATAGAAAGTGTGAAATTAGCAATATAAAAATAATAGTGGTAGAGTCATGCTGCATTGCAGCATGAATAGGGCCGGCTCGCCCGGTGAAATACCACCCTCTCACAGATTATCGGCGTGAAATAACAGCATCTATTGCTGTTGTGTTTCGTTCGGCGAGTGAGAGTGCCAGTGGCCATTTCCCCACTCCCCTCCTTACTTTAAAGGTCGGCAACGCACCCGTGATTTCCCAGACGTTGCGGGTGTCCATACGAGGCGGTGATCACTTTCCATCAAGTGACTCGCTCGCTCGTTTGCCTTCTTTCATAAAAAAAATATATAGACACATTACTATTGGACAGCCACTCAAAAGTTTTGGTACCTGACAGATCGTCCGTGGTGACAATTCAGCCGGTGAATGAGGGCCAATGACAGAGATGAATGATAAATGATAACTGAAGATTTAAGCACGAAAAATAGTCTACAGTGAAGTTGAGCTGCGACTGTGTTAACTGTAAGATGGTACGGTACTAACTTGGTCTGGAAAAACTCTCCCAAGCGTTTTCTATCCCATGTGACGCAGACGGCGCCTGCTTCAATGTCTTCTGCCAGCCCGCGCTCTAACGGCTCCGCGATCATGGTCAGCTTGTTGCGCTTGTTAGGCGTCTCGGCAAAACATTTCAAAGATGAAGTTTCTACTACCGTCTCGCAGAACGACACCACCGGATCAGCCACTGAACAATCGTAAAAACATACATATATATTAGCTTCACGCTGTATACCTAACGAGGTAGTCAGAGAGGACGAAGTACCAAGCTTCGCGGTCCTTACATACATACTTCTTTGGCTTTCTCAAATCTCTTCATTCTCCTCACACATTTGTGCCTAGATATGCGAGTGCTTTTGACATTTCCGTCGGCTAACACTCATGCTATTTGATCTTTATAAATCAATCTTGTCTTCCTTGGCTTCTTTTACCTCTCGCTTTCACTCTGTAGATATTCTTCGTCAGTCTTTCGTCACTCATTCTTTCTATGTGCCCAAACCATATAAGCATTCCTTTCTTAATTTTTACACTAACAGTGTCGTGACCAATATCATGAACTTAAAAAGAAAAAGACTAAAAATGACAATTACTGACCTTTGATGTCGATCTCCGAGTACATGTTCCTGAGATCGTGCATCACGCAGTCCAAGTACAGTTCCCCCGTGCCCAGGATCACGTGCTCCCCGCTCTCCTCCACACGCGTCGACAGCAGCGGGTACGACTTGTTCACCTTTATTACACGAGGGGCATTTGCCCATAAGGCATTGCTCATACTATAAGGTTTATTTAGGTTTAAGTCGTAATTTTTCCATTAAAAACGAAGATTATTTTTAATGGAAATAAAAAAGATTTTGAAACTGCTCTTTTAATGTAATTATTTCTAAATATAAAATTGAAAAATATGGGACGTCACACCAGGGGGGAGGGGGTTTCACAAATGTGACCGCCTGTGGCAAGAACGGGGGGAGGGGAGGGTCAGAATGGCTCCTAACTAGACAAGTAGATGTGACCGTATTTGACTCGTGTTTCGCAGATTAGCTCGGATAAACGAACAAGCAGACAAAATTAAAAAAAGCTTATATTTGCATTATGGTAACGTGCAAATATTTAATATGAGGAACAACTAGCTGTGATCCGCGGTTTGACTCGTGTTTTGAAGATTAACTCGGATAAACAAACAGGCAGACAAAAATAAAACAAAACGCATTTTTGCGTTATGGTAACATATAATTATATGAAAAACAACTTTGCGTTATGGTAACATACAATTATATGAAAAACAACTAGCCGTGCCCACGGTTTGACTCACGTTTTGAAGATTCGCTTGGACAAATAAACAGATAGACAAAAATAAAAAAAATTCACGTTTGGGTAATAGTAACATGCAAATAATTACAGAAGCTTACAAAAACGCTTCACATCGAAATGAAAGACAGTAAATTAAATTTTATTTAATTGTGTAGTCCTATTTCACTCTCGTAAACCACATTCTTGTGAAAAAGTATTTTATATTAAAAGCAAAAATGGAACAAGTGAAGATATGTATATGGTTTGCCACAAGTTACCTTTCTTAACCCATCAAGCATCTTCGGTAGTTCCGAGGGATTGACAGGCTCCACTGCGATCTTGACAACTGCCTGAGTATTGAACCGGAGCGGTTTGAAGGTATGAAGTTCTTCATCCTCGTCCGCTGACACGATAGTGCACGTCTTGACTATTGGCTGGTCAATGCCCTCGATCAAAGCCCAACAACCCGCTGGAACGCGGTTAAGCTCCACCTGACATTTATATTTTATACTACTCTAACTGATGCCTGCGACCTCGTCTGCGTTTTTTATTTTTAATATAGCCTATGTCCTTCCTCAGGATGCAAGCTATTTCCATTACAAATTTGATCATAATCGGATGAACGATATGGCAGCTCATAAAATATGAACACATGAACAAACAAACATTGTTTTTTATATATTAAGACTTACATTTTACACTTCTTTTATATTGTATAATTTTTTTTATTTATTCAACAATTTATTGCACACACAAACAACATATAAAAAGAAAGATACAGATACAGAATGAAGAGGTATCGCTTATTTCTATAAGAAATTGATAATATACAATACATACTACATATTGAACGCAAGTGTTCACCATGAATACACGTGTTCTTGGAATTATACGAAATGATATTTTAAGTTTTAGTGTATTTTTATTTTATTGAAATTTTCTATTTCTCGCATTTTTGGGAGTTGTAAATTACAAAAGTGATAGTATTTTGTGCGCTGAAGTTTTGTGCAAGTGAATTTTTTTTTTTTTATCACACAGCGCCATCTAGTCCCAAAGTAAGCTGCATAGCGCTTGTGTTATGGGTACTAGACAACTGATATACTACTTATATACTTTTCTTTTGTAAATATATACATATTATACATAAACACCCAGACTCGGGACGGGAATCGAACCCGCAACCCCCGTTTTACTTTCCGACGCGCTAAACCGTTGCGCCACGGAGGTCATCGCGTCGTCGAATTGGAATTGAAAAGAGAATTGGAAGAGGTCTAAATAAACGAGTGTAACTGAAGGTTTCGTATTCTTCAAATAAGTTCTTATTGACTTCATTAAAGCCTACTATCGCTTTACTGGAGGAGTGTTAGGGACTTAGTGACAAAAGAAAGAAACAAGTTTTACGCAGAGATGTGCGTTTTATGAATTATTACTGAAAACGTCGGCTATATGGGCGCAGGTCTCTTTGCCTTCCGTCTCAAAGGAAAATCTTATAAACAACTTAATCACAAGCAAAGTGCCCCATTTCAATTTGTTAAATGTTTTAGATTTCACAGAGTGCATAACATTTTTGTACGTTTTTGGGGTCTTGACTAGAGAAAACTAAATAGATGTAATGGTGTATCGTGGCGGATGTATTATACGGAAAGACTCATACCTCTTTCTTAAAAAACAAATCATTGCATAAAAAAATATCAATTTTGTTTAAAATTATCTTTCTTCCAAAAAAAAAGTAAGCACATCCCACCTTGTAGCGCGCCTCAAAAATCCAGAGGCGGCCCACGTTCATAAGGCGCGAGTCCTCTTCGTCCTGCGTGCTGTAATTCTCTCCCAGCACGCGCACGCTCTGGCCTGCGTATAGCGTGCCAGACATTACACGGGCCAGCACCTGCCATTGTAACGACAATATTTATTTTTTACCACAGTTGGAGATATCACCTTTCTCATGTCGCGAATTGTTAGACTGGAAGAAATACATAGCGTAAGCCTATAATAGAGATGGAAGAGAATACACATATTTCGTCTCTGTCGGTATGCTCAACATTTTAATACTTGTTAAGTTGTTGCATTAGACATACATAAGGACCAAACAGATCTTTGTTCGTTAGTATTTTAAGTGAAAAATTAATATAAAAAATTCTGTGAATACATGTGAGATTGAGGCTTTTATGTGCTATGGTAGAATGCATAATTTAAGCCGCAGAGGCCAGTTTGACAAACATGTTATCAAAGCGAGAATGACTGCTGTGGCGACATCAACACAATATCTATTAGTAATAGATCTGCATATATCACTTACTCACCTCAGATACATTTAACACAAATAAAATAATTACAGTACATAGATTCTGTATAAATGACAGGACTCTCGGATCAGTGTATAAGGCTACTAGTGATGTGCCGGATCGTTAAAAATGTATATCCGCGGATACGGATCCGAATACGGATATTTGCGGTCAACATCCGCGGATACGGATACAGATCTTAACTTTCTTACTCGATCGGTGTCGGTGCGCGTGACTTTGAAACGATAGTTGACACTTGACGCTTTGCGTGACAGGACATGTTTCGACTTACATAGAATTTAATCTGTATTGAAAATTAATAAGTTAAAAGATCCGCCAAAAAAGTAACGGATACGGATCCGGATCTTTCTTCTCCCTCGGATATCTGCGGATTACGGATATCCGGCACATCACTAAAGACTACGTCATTCCCTGCTTATCGTACATTATCGGATTGTCCTGCCTATACCGAATGCAATTGAATTCCTTCTTCACTCCCTCGCCCTATGGTAATAGCTTTAAGGTTCATTGTCGTAATTGCTGCTTGATCATATTTTAGTACAGAAAAGTCTCTAAATTTGTTTCTGTACATAATTGTAATTTGCAAGAATACTACAATTAGCAATTTGAAAAATGGTTTGAGCGAGAGAGATTCGAGATACAACTGAATTTTTGTACAAATCAAAGCCTTTTCAGGATTTTCAACTAACTTTAAAAAAGAAGAGGTTTTTGAATTTGTTTGTATTTTTCTTACTTTTTCTAAATCTTTGATATCCATACACCGATTTTGATGATACTTTGACTGAATGAATAACGACTGAATGTGTTCCGAGCTGTGAATTTTGTGTGTTTTGTGAGATGTAAACCGTGAAACTGTTTCAAATATCTGTTGTTCAGAACCAGTTTAACATAGGTTAAGGCCATATTTTTCTAATAATGCTTTTTTAGTGCTATGTACTCAGAACGGAAAGCGTTCTTTCTAGTGGTATACTGTGTTATGTCCTATAGAAATCCTTTAGACATAACAAAGTATACCACTAAAAAGGGCGTTTCGTTCCGAGTACATAGCACTAAAAAGCATTATTATAAAAATATGGACTTAACATAGGCTGGTTCTGAGCAACAGATATGTGGATTGTATGTGAAGGGAGAAAATCATTTATTTTACATTTACGGTCGAGTTTCGACCACCGGGCGACCTCTATTATATGATACAGCACAAAGCCGGCACCATTAACTCAGTATATACTGGCGTATAGTCGTACAAAAAGTATGAGTGAGAATGTAATCTTTTATGATAGTGGCACGAGTAGGAAAGGGACAGCAAATAAGACGCTATTAACCCTTTTTGAATGACAGGTCGTCACAAGTCGTCACGCTGTAGAGAACGCTATTGACTTATTTTATTATTTTTTGTTATTCCTGTTTTATTTTAAAGTACTGTATTTTTCAATAATGGCTACGTTATTGTATAGGTTCACCATGCGGAAATCCATTTCATGTGATAACCTCCTGAAATCTTTAACTATTTTCCACTCAAACTCCAAAAACCACAAATCTACACATGTTTCGCCTCTCAACGAAGCATCCTCAGGATATACCAGAGATCAGATTCGGGCAGCTAACCAGCACCGAATCCGAATATGGTTACGTGTTCTGTATGTGATTGTAATATTACATATCGCATTAATCAAGTGAACGGTGCTCTGTCCGCATTAGTGGGTAGTGTGAATATATCTAACACTGCTAAAATGGCCATCCACAATGCGGTGTTGGTGCCAACTTTGTTGTACGGCAGTGAGGCCTGGATATGCCCGAAATCGAGTGAAAGTATGATAAATGCTGTGGAGATGCGGTCTCTCAGAAATATGTGCGGTGTCACGCTTGCGGACAGGATAAGCAATGATGAGATATGCAGTATGACAGGGTTGCACAACAGTGTTATTGTAAAAATGAAGAAAGGAATGCTTAGATGGTTCGGGCACATGGAAAGAATGAGTGATGAAAGACTGACGAAGAAAATATACAGAGCGAAAGTGAGTGGTAAAAGAAGCCAAGGAAGACCAAGGCTCTCTTATGAAGATCAAATAGCCAGAGTGTTAGCAGACGGAAATGTCAAAAGCACTCGCATACCTAGGCGAAAATGTGTGAGGAGAATGATGAGATTTGAGGAAGCGAAAGAGGTGTGTAAGGACCGCGACTCCTGGCGCTCCGTCCTCTCTGACTACCCCGTTGGGGATACAGCGTGAAGTTATGTTATGTTATGTTATTAATCAAGGGAATCACTCAGTTTTTCATAGATAGGTGCAAGCTGCATGTTCGATTATACGCCAGTATATACTGGCGTGTATGGCCGGCACTGACCAGGAAGAACGTGCACTCGTCTGTGGGGTACATCTTGACGGTGTGCGCGACTAGTCGGCCCGACTGGTCGCAGGCCGCCATGTCGTCGTGCAGTGCGCCTGCGCCGCCGCGGTAGGCGTGGCCCACCTTACGGGGGGCGCCATCTAGCGGCGACGGCACGTGCCTTACCACCATCTCCACGAACCCGCTAGAGCCGATACAGGTGGGACGTTAAGAGTAGTAATATTCTCCCTTAGGTGGGAAGGTAATAATATATACTCAGACATTTCACACAGGCGCCATCTAGTCCCAAAGTAAGCTGCACAGCGCTTGTGTTATGGGTACTAGACAACTGATATACTACTTATATACTTTTCTTTTGTAAATAAATACATATTATACATAAAAACCCAGACTCGAGGCGGGAATCGAACCCGTAACCCCCGTTTACTTTCCGACACGCTAAGCCGTTGCGCCACAGAGGTCGTCAAAGATTAAAGGTAAAGGAATCTTAGCCCGTACAACCGACGTCTTGAGTAATAAATAAATTCTTCATATTATTTCATTAAAATGTTGACGTAATACATTTTAGATGTCTCTTGGAGTTTCAGGCAAATATATTGAGGCAGTCTTTCTAATAGAATCTCCTCAGGCACACTAAGGGACATAAGATCAATGGTAGTTTAAATAAACGACAGAAGAGAGTTTAATCTACTTTCTTCGAATATTTTGTAAGATCAAGGGCTATTAATCGATTATGAGCAGATTAATTTATGGAATTTTGACAAAGAACTGTGATCAAAACGAATAATATTACCATGTGTCAGACATTCATCTAGGTTTTACTAATCAGTCCACTATTTCCATTGGATATTACGACAGTGGATATGTGTCAATCAAATTTTATCCTAGATTACGAAATCCATAGTTTAAACTACTATTGACATTACGGCCCTAAGCCACTAAAAAAATCTCAACATCACTCTACTAAATAAACATTTCTTTCAACAATTTGAGATAACAGCACAACATCATAGATATTGTAATATTCACTAGAAACCATTTGCATATAATTTAAATAAATTACCAAAAATCTCCGAAGAACCTGCTACAGACAAGCCTCAATAATGGCCGCACATTCAGTTTGGCCTCTTGCTTGGTCAGTTTGATTCCCAGTTCGGACAACACGGCTGGTAAAGTGTCATCTACATCACCTACCACCTGCAAGTAAGTTAATAACTTAGTCAGGTTAAGGTAACACTAGCGTCTCCTGCGATTTCGTTTTTAATCTACCTACAAACATACTTTCAAAGTTCAATTGCACTTTCCACCTTTTATACTAATATAAAGAGATAAACATTGTTTGTATGTAATGGATAAACTCAAAAACTACCCACCGATTTCACAAATTATTTCACCTATGGAAAGCTACATTATTAGGGAGTAACATGGGCTGCATTTTATTTCCAAAAAAATTTCTTACGACTTAAAAAACTTCGCGTGTGTGAACACTACGACTCACCAAAGTTTCAAATCAATCTAATGAATGATGAGAAACACATAGAAGATGAAAACACAAACATTAAATACAATTTAAAACTGTTGTCTAAGCAAGAGTTTTTGGAACTTCCCTAAGGGGTAAAACAGGATGTATATTTGTATGACAATTTGTCATATTTGAAGATAAATCCATGAAAATTTGTATTTGGCTTTTCAGTTAGAAATTAAGAAACAGTATAGAGCTTTTGGAAATTTATCCTTTAAGGGGGTAAAACAAGGGATGAAAGTTTGTATGGGAATTCCATTGTTCTTATCGTTAATACCATGAAAAATTACAAAGGTTCCTTACCTATTGTAGGCAGTTTGTATGGGAAACATATTTTTAATGCTACTAATATTAAATTTAGTAATTAGCCTTTTGGTTAGGAATTAAGAATTCCATATTTAAGCATTTAAAAAAAAATCTCTAGAGGAGTTAAATAGAGGACGACAAGTTTGTATGGGAGTTCAAAAGGGAACACCATGAACATAGTTTACAAAGAGCTTTTAGACTAAGATTACTTATTAATTTATTTCTTTTACGTTTTTAATTTGTATGTGTATTTACTTTGAGATCCACGTTAGGTCGTGGGCAGACGCTAGTACTCGTTTTTTTTATATATTTTTTTTTATTCAATAAGAACTTAGTCATTCAAACAGTGCAACATACTATTTTATTGCAAATTGGTGAATATATACTAGTGGCCAGCTCACTCAGGCTTAAGACTACCCATGTAGCCTTTTAGTGATATTCGGAATAAGCAACATACATGTTTTTATAACGAAGGCACTTGATGTTGATGCCATAGGGTCACCCATCCAAGTGACCACTTTTAATGTTGCTTATGCTCCAGTTGTCAGTGCAAATGAGTTTTTAATGTCTCTAGAACCGTGATCTCAGTATGTACCAATGCAAAGCGATGCTGGTCTGACAGAAAAGCCTAAAATGTGCTAGCTTTTTTATTCCTTGCAGACCACATAAGGCTGTTATATAAGACTATTTACATACAAGGTTATTTCAAAAGTATAGGTAAATACGGAAGGGTATAAAAGTACCCGTGACAACAGAAAACTTTCAGAAAGCTTTCTACAACTTCGCCAAAAGTCAATAGTCCCAGTGTATAACCTCAGTTTAAACAAAAATAAAGGTGAGTGATGCGGCGGGTGTGCAATAATTTAAAAAGCTAAATGGAGGTTTAAAAACAGTGGACTGTATGTTTCAATCAGGCGCTTGTCATCAGCGGAATAAAAAGGAAATAAGGAAAACACGTCCACTAACCTTAGGCTTTCGGCTGCCGGTCTCTCGAGCGTCTCTCGTCCAGGGCACAGGGAACCCTCCAGAGGACCTTGCGCTAAGTAGTGTCCGTGCACAGACTTGGCACCTTATTTTATTGGTATCGCAACGTTCAATAACAGACACATATACATAAGTACAGTTATAATAACAGCGGCACAATTACTCGTCAGCGGGATAAATAATATATTCGTAGGAACGAGAACGGCGGCTGGTTCGTGCGACTGTCCAACTCGAACTTCTTTGTGGACGTGTTAAGGGAAAATGAGGGTAGGTAGGGAATTTTCTTACCCCACAAACGGACAGCACCTACTTCACATACGAAGTTATAGATGGCGGTAACAGTGAGGCAACCTTAATATCGGCGTTTTCCTGTCGCTAGCAAACATTTGGAATATAGGGCATAATGAAAGGGTTGTACGTTTGTTTCCCATTAAATGAATATTTCTTTTTGTATGGAAAACAAAATAAACATATCCTGTAATTATTACATCTGCAATATAACAGTCAACAGTAACACTTGGTACCCCGGCGGACTTATACCTCCTTTCACAATAACCTTGTATATATAAGGAACTTATAGTCGACGAGTTAACACCTCTATGTGCGACAAATAAAACGGTGTGAAGAAATATATACGTACCTGTGCGAAAATCTTGTAGAGCGGCTCCAATATGAATTCTACAAAGCTTCGCTGCGCAGACGCATGTGGTTGTTTCTTGGTGAAGCGTCTCGTCTTGGCGTTGAAGTAAACGTCGCCCCACAGCCACGCGGCCATGTCGGCCGCCCGCAGCCCCGCGGATGGGTGCGCGTTAGCGTACATCGCCGCGAACGACTCCAGTGTGAAACACACGTCGTAAAGAGACGACGCGAAGCATACGTTACCTGCACATTGATTTCTCTTAAATTAGTTTGAATCTTTAATAATACAATATATAATAATAATATAATATACTCAGACATTTCACACAGCGCCATCTAGTCCCAAAGTAAGCAGCACAGCGTTTGTGTTATGGGTACTAGACAACTGATATACTACTTATATACTTTTCTTTTGTAAATAAATACATATTATACATAAACACCCAGACTCGAGACGGAAATCGAACCCGCAACCCCCGTTTACTTTCCGACGCGCTAAGCCTTATCTTTAACCTACATTACACAGTAGGTTTGCATCTGTCATGTCTGACAACGACTAAAACAATGAGTTGTGATTATACTAACGTTAATCGATAGGGGACAAATACACAAAAATCTCAAAGCTACACGAATCAAAAGTACCGCTTTTAAACGGTATTAAAAATAAAGGTGTGAGTTATGCAATAAGACTAAAATGGGTCTCAAAGCTTTTCTTATTTTGAACTGAACTTCGTCCGCGTTTTTTATCGTTAAAATAGCTGTTAAAATAACCTATGTCCTTCCTCAGGATTCAATCTATTTCCACACCAAATTTCATTGCAATCGGATTAATGGTATGGCAGCCCATAAAATACGTACAAACAAACACTGATTTTTATATATTAGATATTAAGCATTTATATTTATACTAGCGGACCGACAGACGGTTTCCTGCCCAAACGTTAGCTTGCCTGCTATTAGTGGATAAAAAATAGAAAATAAAAATTCCTAGAACCCGATTGCAACGCCACTTACCGTCACCTACCGGGTCCAATTGTGAATCTAAACCATCCAGAAACCTACTCAAACACGCAAAAAATTTCGAAAAATCGTTAAGCCCTTTAGAAGTTCAGTGACATACATATGTACAGAAGAATTATGCATATAAAGATAAAAGGAATTTTAAAAAATACAGTGTTGCAATAAAATAAGCTTTTTAATTTCTCTAAAACAATACACAGAGATAATGTATGTATTATGGTTTCTAAGTCGAAAGTTCCAAGTTCAATTCAAGTCAGGTTTAGCAAATTCATTTTTCTAAATTGGATTGTGAGTTAACGAAATGACAATATGTTAGTTTCACACAATTTAACAAAATCCCAAGGTGACAAGACTTCAACACCTCCTGTCCGCGCGGAGCTTATACTGCCAAACCTAAGCATCAAGCAACAGAGGGTCTATATTACCTCTCTGCTTGGGGCTTACGAAGTCTTAATCCTCCACTGCAGCTAACACTGACTATTTGATTTCATAAATCAGCTTCGATCTTATTCGCCTTCTACTAAGACTCACTATAATTTTTCATTTTGATTACAGATATTTACAGAGTTAAAAATTACCTAATAATGGCGACAACACGACAGGCGGTTCGTCAGGATTATCCTGTGGCTGGTTTGTCTCCAACAAAGAGTTAAGCTCGTCTACAATGTGCCTAAGTTTGTAGTATGCGTCTGCGGGCGGCAACTTTAGCTCCAATATCAGCCTGTCGACTTTATTGATGCAGATTGTCAGTGGGACCCGCTCTTGTACAGCGTGTCTAAGTAACCTTTCTGTATTCAGCATTATTCCTTCTGCTGCATCGACAAATAGTACTGCACCTGTGAATATAGAGTAAAAATTGGGAAGTGCCACTTTGCCTTTGTGCGGTTTAGAAGCCTTTGACCTGGTTGAATGATTTCTTCTAGCGATAAATAGGACCAATGACAACATAAGTTCAGAATAAATTCCTAAAATCTAGCCATTTTCCACTCAAACTCCTAAAACCACCAATCGACACGTGATTCGCCTCTCAACGAAACACCCTCAGGATATACCAGAGATCAGATTCGGTGCTGGTTAGCCGACCGAATCTAATCTGTGGTATATCCTGAGTCTGCTTCGTTGAGAGGCGAAACAGGTGTCGATTGGTGGTTTTTGGAGTTAGAACGAAAAATAGCTAAAGATTTCAGGAATTTATCACATGAAATGGATTTCTGCATATTAACACCTGAGTCTATACAATAACTTCAGAAGCTTCAGAATAATGAAAATGCTCAACGTTAATTCTACTGGATCGCCAACTATAGAATATTACTGTTTTTTTTTAATTACTCTGGATGGAAAAATTCTGGATTTAAATAATAATTGGTGATGATGATGTATTGGCGTAAAAGACAGAATTTGTTTCATAGAAAAAACTTTTGAATAGTTTTAAGAAAATAAATACGCGTGTAAATGGCGGAATATTCACTTCAGACTTTCTAACTGCCAAAAGTCGTTTTAGGGTAGAAAGAATTTCTTACACTTTAAATCTTGATTAGTTACAGTAACTGTCTATTACAAGATAAAGTATCATTGTAAAGAGAGTAGAATCTAAAACTTAACCCCTCCTAATTTGTCAGTTTTAAGTGCTTAATATTAACATATTTTAAAGACTTTCAGATCAATTGGAATACATTAAGAATAGCAAAAACATAATTTAACTTACCATCAGATATTCTCAATGCTGCTGTCACTTCATCACTAAAGTTCACATGTCCAGGAGTGTCCATAATGTTTAACAAGTGGGACTTGCCCTTGATATTTTTCAGTAGTAACGTAACGGGCATGGACTTGATAGAAACTCCTCTCTCCTGCTCCACAAATAATGTGTCTGTGTACCTCATAGGAATTGTTGTTTCGTTGTTGATTGTACTAGGATGGGTCTGGCGCATGAGGCAATCCACGAAAGAAGTTTTTCCTGTATAATTAAATTATTCTGTATTATATAATTAAATTTAAAATTAAATTACATTTATTATTACTCTCGACTTAGATAATGTTAACAACTATTAGCAATATGAAAAATGATTTTTTTATAAGGGCCTGAGCATAATATTCACTATTTTAGGCATCAGTAACTAGCAGTTGTCTGTGTATGGCAAAAAAAAAACCGTAGCGAACATAACGAGAATGTGTGTACTTCAGACTATACCGAATTATTAAGTGAGCATAATATTATGTATGACTGGCTGTGCCCATGGCTTCGCTCGCGTGGACTATAGAATTGTTTAACCCTTCAGCCACGAATTATTTTAAACACAAAAATGCTTATTGTGGGCAGGGTTACCAGACGTCACATAATTATAGTACATGACAATTCTTAGTCTATGTCCAAAAGTAGCTATATAAGCGATTGTGATATAATTTTTAAATTTATAATTTATGTATAAGTATACAACAGCACAGATACTTGGGAGGCAAGACTATGTCAATTTACTTCACAATATCCACTAGAAACAATTTGTGAACAATTAAAATAAATGCCCAACCGCTCCCCATAAAAACCCTATTCATTCGGAATTGATTCCCATGTTTTTTATTATCCAGAAACTTGTATTTTCAATTTCTGTAGGGCAGGCGGGGCTATAATTTTCAAGCCTGAGTTGTAATTTTACGGCTCTGATGACATAATTTTGTTTTTAAAATCTGGGAACTCTGATTGTGTGTGATCCTTAAAAGATAGACCCACTATCGCAGACTTGTTTGTAGGTCTTTTTAGATCTACATGTAATTATGCAGTATATTAATTATAAATATCTCTTATGATATACTCATCGCAAGCCATTTAAGCTCCTCAAAAATGTCTTTTTTTCTGACTTAATTCGGCATTATCATCACTGTTTATTTCATAGTTACTTTATGTAACAAAATAAATTCTATAACCTGGCCAGATAACATAGCTATGAATTAAAAAGAAAGGTAAATTGAATAAGTGGTTCTTGAATGAAAAGAACATAAACAGACAGACAGACACAGATGTTGAGATATATAATATGTAAGGTCAGTAAAAGAGTGAGAGAGTAAAACATTTAACATTTTAAATTAAGGAAAATATGTCTTTAACAACCATATGTGTTTCTTGGAATATGCAATTTGGAAGTATTTATCAAGGTCCAGAAAAAAGTTAATGTTCTTTCTAACCTTCACAGTCAAATCTAATCTTGATGTTAAACTTTGGAAGCTTATTGTTGAACCTTATTGTAGAGTATGTACATACATACCATTATGCAAATGTCCCATCAAAGTAATGTTTCTCATCAAATTAGTATTGTCCAGCATGTCTGCTAAGTATTCCATGTCGTATGTTGTTTCTGGGAGCTGTTGTTCTTGCATCTGGAATTTTTTGTGTTTGATCGGTTCAACCAGTGGTTTGTCAAGAGCTTGTGTGTCTTCCTCTTGCACCACTGTCTCCACATCTGGACCGTATACTTCTACGGCTTGAGGATAGTATCTGAAACAATAAAAAGGATGTGGTAGCATATACAACACATATAACAATAAGGTATCATATTGAGAGATTCAATGAGAGAATTCGTTTTTCAATAGCAGACTTTTTAATAAGGCTATCGTAGCATATATGTAAATGTATATTGTGAGTATTTCTGCAAAGATGTAAACACTTGAAACATCTTTTTTGAATTCCTAGTTAAATAACATATTTTAATAAGTTACTGTTATTTTATTAGATTGATTGAAAGTTTTTAGTTGTTTATATTTTCCTAGAAACAATAGTTAGATAATAGTTAGAAACTTCCTTCTTGAAGTCCAAGTATAAAATACACAAAGTTGAACCCTTACATTTAATTTTAAATAATTTTTCGTAAATGATTTTTCTTGGGATATTTTTAATGTTTAAGACAATATAATCAATAACATTGAGCAAGGCAATGATTTAAAAGGATTATCTTTAAGAAACAAGTTGATTTACATTATTTTGTAGACAAGGTATGTGGTGATTAATTTGGTGCAAGATAGCATATTCTTCAAAAAAATCTGATGTATTGTACTTAATAGTATCTTAAATAACAGATTTCGTCAAAGTTGCCGCTTAGAAAGCTGTCATTGCTTAGGATGCCCAGCAGTCCGGCAGCATTTTCATTATGTTAAGTATAATATGTAGATACCGTTTATCCTCATGAAGTACGACGGACATAGGTGCTGCCTCCGGTTCTGCATCAGCGTCCTCATCTTCTTCCATGGCATCATCATCAACGTCTCGATTATCTTGACCATACACGCTCTGCTCATCATCAGAATCCGAGTCAAGGTCCGGTCCAATGTAATTACCAAATTCATCATATAAATCACCATCCATTTTGCTCTGTACTTAATTTATCACCAAATAGAATAATATAATAGAAATTAAAGGATAAAATGTGCTCAAAACAAACGCCGCTCAATATCCGGATTTGATTGACAAATTGACATTTAATCATAACCTATTGTAAACATTTTTTTTTTTTAAATGGCACCGTACATGAGTACATTGCCAACGTCAAGTAAAGCGAGAAAACAATTCAGTAGATAATTAGCGCATTTACCAATGTCACGCATTAACACAAACTAGTATACAGACACAGAATCCATGTAGAATCACAAGTAAATTAGTTCTTTCTTATAGTAAAACTCCTCCAGTAAAGTGATAATAGGCTTTACTGAAGTTATAAAGGACTTCTTGGAAGAGCGCGAAAACTTCAGCTACACGTTTATTTAGATCTCCTCCATTCTTGTCACTTACACAGAACTTTAAAACTCTTAAAAATGTAAAAAATAGAAAATCTAAATAAAATGACAACCTCACTTCTTCCGTTCCCGCCAAAAAGTCCCCATTGTAAAAATTATTAGCAGTAGTACGATTCTCCCTTATGAGAGAAAGTAAAGGGATCTTAGCCCATACAACTGACGTCTTCAGTAATAAGTAGTAGACATAATACATTTTAGATGTTTCTTGGAGTTTCTGGCGACAAATATATTGAGGCAGCTTTTCTAATAGGGTCCGTCGAGGTAGACTAAGCCACTAAAAAAATCTCAACATCACTACTAATTAAGCACTTATTTCAACAATTTCACATGTCACGAGATGAAAAATTATGCCAATTTTACATTACAATATCTACTGGCAACCATTTGCAAATAATTAAAAGAAACACCCAACCGCTCCCCATAAAATTCCGCCAAAAACTCCACCTAAAACAGTACATACCATAAAATAAATACAACAACTGTGAGCTGTGAATCTGTGTAATGTTACACTGTGTTGACTGTGTTGCCATAGATAAAGCAGATGATAAGAGAAAAATAAATTGAACGCATTTTTACTCCATTTCTGTTATGTTGCCTGCTTGCTAAATTCTTTTTAGTACAAAAATGGCTGCTGTGCAACATAATTTGTTGAAAATGATCTCGGCACAGCTACGCAATAAAGCAAATGAATTTTTAAACTCAAGAAAACATGCGAATAATCTTGCAGATATTCTACAAATGTTTGAGGTGAGAATAAGGTTTCATGGCTTGTTAAAATTGTATTAGGAAACACTCATTTTTTAGGTTACAACTACGCTTATAAATATATCTTCTTTTTCAGGCCGACACCGACAATTATACGCCTTTACTTCTAACAATTGAAGTAATATTTACAGAATTACTAAAGAGAGGCGATTTGGTGGAGGAAATAGTCCCTTTGAAACCGACGAGTGAGTACTTTTATACAAGCGGTGCAATAAGTACCTAATAATATTTATTGATTTTACGCGGAGTATGTACGTCTGACATTATTAATTATGTGCTTAATTGTGGTGTTCGCGAGCTTGAAATGTAAAATAATAATGCAAAATCATGATAGTGATGATGTCAGATCAGTGATCGCATTGCTTGTTATGTGACGTTATTTTATTACCTATCTACGAGGTATTTGATTCAAAGCCATTATTATATCTGTAGTGTTAGTATCGTTATTCATTAAGTAACGCTTAAAGGTTTATATATATCTACATATATAAAATTTGCAGTGATGTGATTTCAAATTACATTCATTTTGTGTGAGATATCAAAAAAGGCTTATTTCAAGGTTAAGAGTCACCTGTTTTAATGATTATCATAGAATAACGCTATAAAAAAAAATTAAATACAGGTAAAAGTCTACGAAATTAAAAAAAGAACAGGAAATGAGTGCCTCTTGACATGTTCATTGAGGTAATAAACATTTTGTCAAATTAATGATTGTTATGTGCACAAAGTGATCACTACACACTCAATTTCAAATCAGTTAGAAATTGTTATACAAATATTGTAATCATATTGTATCATCTATTGTAGCCATCATTCTTATGCTGCTAATGACTATAAGTCCCACTGTAACATTTAATGATTAGTGTGTATTTTTTTTTATGGCAGAGGGGACAAAGGCTCAGGTGAATCCCCTAATGGAGTGATTACTGCCGCATATCTCTCATATCTCCTAAAAATGATAGAGTTACAGATACAAAAATTAGTCCAATTGTAATGGTCTGAATGTGCAAAAGAGTTGATAACAATGTACAATTGTCTTTCATTCTAGACCATAGTCCAGAAGCAGAATACACAAGATGGCTGCGACAATGTTACGAAGCAGCAATAACAAATGCCCTAGAATGCATAAAGAAAGGCAAAACAAACTCAAGGCTGCAAGCATTGGTGACTTCTTGCAAACTACTCCAAGCTGAAGGGAAATATCCCATGGAAAGCTCCAATGGATATTACTTCCCATCTCTGAGGCTTAAGGTATGTAGATTAATAATAATAATGACCATTGATTTCTGTTGCATAAAGATTGAAATAGCTCAATTATTTAAATTGTATTTAAGTTATAGGCATAGTGAATTTCATTTCAGTGGAAGTTTGGTTGTGGTTTAGTGTGTAAACTAGATGTTCTCATCAACTTTAGTATGACTAAAATGTGAGCGAAATTATTATGAAGTTCTGAAATCCTCAAAATTGTCCATATAATTAAATACAGATTTTTTAAGTCTTTTACTGTACTTTTTTTTTAGCTGGAACATATTTTATTGAATATATTATTTTTGTTAAAATTATGTTTTAGTAGTACAGATTACAGATTAAATAATAACTAACTACAATGTTATATAAATATTTTTCATTGTGAAGTATCAATGGCCCCCACACACAGACAAATTAGCCTAAAGACAGGAAATGAAAGGGCACCATTTTCTGCCATCGATGCGCACAAACGCTCATATAACTTCAAACACAAACGCGCGCTCCTTTAGTATTAACCAGAAAGCAGATCCGTGACCTGTGTCTAATTGTTTAAAAAAATATAGTATAAATTATGTAAACAATGCCAAATTGCGCTGTAAAGTAGTGTGGTAGTGACAGTCGTAAAAATAGTTTCAAAAAGGATAATATCACGTTTCATCGGTAAGTATAAAATTAATAATAAAAATTTATATCAAAAAAATGCAGAGCTCTCACTATACTGGTTGCTGGTAGCTTTGAGTCAGCATTTGTCCTTGTCTAGCAAGCTATAATTACATGTTGCGTCCTCACTCTTGCAAGATGGCATGTGTAAGTAGGGATGCGAAAAAACGTATCGATATATCAATATATTTTCCATTAATTTTGAGAATTTATAATGACTACCGTTCTTTGAAATTATATACCTAGTTCCATCTATACTATATAATAATATAATATATATAACATATAATTATATAATATAATATATTAATATATATTATATTAATTATAAATATATAATATATTAATATATATAATATATAATTATAATCCATATCCATACTAATATTATAAATGCGAGTCTCTCTGTCTGTCTGTCTGCTTGGTTTTCACGGCTAAACCGCCGTACCGATTTTAATAAAATTTAGCATTGACATAGTTTGACACCAGGGCGTGAACATATGCTACTTTATTTTTCAAAAATCTACCCCTAAAGGAGTGAAAAAGGGATGAAACTTTGTATGGGAAATTTTTAACCGCTGAACGGATTAAGATGTAATTTGGTACAGAGATACACCTTTTCTATTAAAAAAACACAGTTTTCTTTTTCATCAAAAATCTATCCCTAAAGGGGTGAAAAAGGGGATGAAACTTTATAGGGGAACTTTATAATGCTAAACCCTAACAATATGGGTATCAAATGAAATGGAATACGCAGAGGAAGGTCCCTATGTATGTGACATGATCATAAATCCAATATGGCGGATGTTCCACAATAGGAAATAAATTTTTTATCCAGCACTAACAGTACGGGTAACAAATGAAATAGAATGCGCAGGGGAAGGTTTCTGGACATGTGACGTCATCATAAATCCAATATGGCGGATGTTCCTTAATAGGAAATAACTTTTTCGTTCAAGATCAACGATATGGGTATCAAATGAAATGGAATACGCAGGGGAAGGTTCCCAGACATGTGACGTCATCATAAATCCAATATGGCGGATGTTCCATAACAGGAAATAAGTTTTTCGTTCGACACCAACAATATGGGTATCAAATGAAATGAAATACACATGACGTCATAGAGACGCACATAGAATCTCCCTCTTTTTAAAGTTGGTTAAAAAAATACATACAGACGAAAAGGTTGGGTGGTTCTACCACCAAAGCTTTTCAGTTTCGTTTTTTGTCAATTTAATTTTTTGTTAAAAAGTTTTAGATTAGGAGAAACACTACTACCCAAATGAATTTGATTTGCATTTCTATTCCAAACTTTTGATTTTTTTGTTTCGAAATAAAGAATCTAGTTTTGATTATATACACATATTTTATTATTTCTATTTTTAAAATAAGCTTATGAAAATAATTCTTGTATTTATCGGTATAATATACAATATCTAGGAGTACATCACTATTTCGTTTAGTACGTGACGTTACATTGCCGCCCGCTTACGTCTCATTCCTCTAACCTTGACAGAATAGTTCGCTTAGAAATTCGTAAACATTTCAGGTCTCTAGGGTAGTTTGTCTGTGCCCCCACACTAACCCAAGCCTGTATCATGGGGAAATTGAATTGAATTGGTTGAATTGGTACCTTGAGGCTGCAAAATGTACTAAATATATATATTTTTTTTATATTTAAAAAGAAAAGCTATTAAAACAAAACTTGAGTGTTACCTCTATTTTTACATTGTCTATTTTTACTGTTTATTGATTGCACAGATTAATTTATTACTAGGTGATTGTAGTTTTTACTAACTCAGACAAACTTCAACCAATATGCAGTTGACATAATCAGTGATTATACTTTAATTACTGCACATTTTTGTAAAATTTGTCTTCAAAATCAAATTTATTCTTCTAAATCCAGTTAAGAAATATTAATTAATGTTAAATTTACTATCCATTGGATCAGAAAGAAAACCTACACTGACAGAGCCTGACACTAAGTTAGGTATCATGTAATTCGAAACATGTCTTCCATTGGAGTAGCAGTATCTTTTATAGTGTACTTCCTATGTGTTTACCCTCACAATGAATTGGACTTGGCTGTAACAAAATGTTTCAAACAACAAATTGTAAATATTGAGTTATGAATACCAAACAACTCAAAAATAGATTTATTTTTATTGGACAAAGTCTCAATATTTTATCTGCTTTCTTAAAAAAAAAAAACATAAAAGAAGATTTATTGTAAGTTGATCTGTCCATTTATTAAATTGTACATTGCAACATTTTAGCACAATTGGGTTCAGTTCTCATTCTATTTATTTGAAGTATTCTTGCACAAGAGTAATAATTATTTAACAATTTGTTACAGAGTAATTGTCTTTGTATCTTTAAAATATTGATTGCTTTTTATCAATATCACCATTATTTCATTTTATATACATCATACATATCTTTAAGCTGTAGCCATAACGGGGTAGTCAGAAAATGCTATAATATACTATTTTATACTGTTTATGTATAAAAATACATTAACAGTAAAATCTGAATATTATACTGTATTGTACATAATGGCTTTTCTGAGAGCACTAGTAAATACTTTTTTCAACATTTTTGTTGCAGAATATATTCATGGTACTTTTGGATGACGAGAACTCCATGTCAGCACCAATAGCTCGGTTCCAAGAGTTTACGGAGTACAGGGATGTCCAGCAGTATGGATTGAAGGTGTTGTCGACACTGGCATATCGCAAGTGAGTACTTTTTAGCGATCTATATAGGTACCTCAAAAGGAAAAATATAAACTTATGACACATACCGTCCAGCCACAGCTGGATGATATTTGGTCTAATAGGTAATCGATCACAACAAATTTTATGAGACTGGCAATGAAGAAAGTTTGAATATATTGCATTTTTTTCCATGATGTGAGAGAAACCTTAAAAAGATACAAAAGGTTCCAAATTCCTTGAGGTTAAAACTGTCTTATGTGGGACTTTACTCACTGTTACTCTTATGGTGGTTATACACACGCTTAAGCATCTCTAGCACTGTGCCAAGCACGTCTCCAACTCCTCACAATGTTATGACAGTGCAGACCACACATGCTACTATTCTTCCCCAGAAATGAGTTATGAGAGCCCCTGCTCTGATTGCTCCACTCTTATCACCCGCGATCCCGAAAGCTCCCTTTAATCGTCTCATTTGACAATTGTGGAATACCGTGGCCTTATTCTTGTACTCCCTGACTATCTGAAGGTGTCCATAACTAAAAACGTCGAGTATCTTAACAGCAACTCGGATCGCGAGCTCCGATTACAACTAAAAGTCTTCCTTGTTTGGCCGCCTCATGCAATAGTTATCCACCATCCTCAACACAACATGGAGGATCAGAAAGTTTTGCGAAAGTAAAAAAAGTATGCTGTGGATGCAAGTTTTATCTTTTTTTCTGTAACAACAGTTATTCGTTCTGCCAAAATTAGTTTATTGCTCTTACGTTATGTTATACCAGCAATAGCAGTTGCTTTGAAAGGGCCTTTGCCCTTAAATGCCATTTGAAGTTTGAAAATGAGTCCTCTGGTTTTAATTATTCTCAACATTTTAAATCATAAAAGATCAACACGCGAAAATGTTCCCAACGCAAATCTATTTTTCAGCTATTTTTAGTGGGCCACAATATTTCTATATATATTTATTTATTTAATATCACAGATAAGCAGTTTCCGCTGATGAGTCTATATCTGTTGTATATCTATATATTTTGTAAAATGTGACAGCAAATTTAATTTGGAATACATATTTATATTTTTTTCTTTTAAATAGATGGACCATATATTAATTAGTTACTAGTATAAAGTTGTACTTTAAAACTTGGTAGCAACTAACCAGTGTCTCATAGATAAAAATTTTTCGCTTACATGTCTTTAAGCATCACTCTGAATTGCCTAGTAATAGGTTTTTATTAATTCATTAAATATTATTTACTCTTTCAATCCTATAGTTTTATCCATTTTAGATATGACGACAACGAATATTATAATCAACTACTGTCCAAGTGATATACATATCTACAGGTAAATAACATTGTATCATTGTATGTGAGTATGAAAGTTCAATATCAGATACATAGTCCCAAACACTATGCCCATAACTTCGTCCATATAAATTATGGAACAAATGATATATTTAGGAAACTCTGTTAACAAAATTAACTGTGAATAAAACCAGGGCTTCTAGCGTTTTGCATTGGTTTCTAAATCTACTGTGATCTCAAGACCACTTATGACAAATTACACTACAGAGATCTCAATATGTCCAATGCAAATAATAAATTTTTTCAACTATACAATAATATTTTTTCCCTTAAACTTCAAATTGCTCTAAAATTGTTTCAAATAATTATGTAACAATATTCACATTCATATGATGGAATATTACTTGAAGATCAAAAGGAAATTGTAACAAGTTTTACAAATCTTCTTAAATTGGTTTTATAAATTACTTTTTGCACATCAGTCAAACTTTCTTGACCAATTTTTTTTTGTCCAGGTCTCCGTCTGCTGTGTACATGCAGAACTACTTGGATTTACTGGACAAGCTACTCGTACAGGAGATCCCAACAGAGATAAAAAATAAAACCAAAGAGCGAGACTATGAAGAAAAGGAAGAAAAACTACTGTGTGGATTAGAAAGTAAGAAAAGTGTATTTTCTTAAGCATAATGGAAAAAAGTCATGTTATAATAATGGGTGTTTTTTTTAGAGGTTTAAAAAACTTTAAGAAGTAAAAAACTTTAACTTTAGAACTTTAAGTTGGCAACACTTTTTTTTAACTGGCGGCCATTTTGTCAGCTGTCAGGTGATTTATGTCCAGTTTGGTTTGGCATTTCAACATGAATAAACTGACGCCTGAACAATGCTTCCAAGTTGTGCAAATTTATTTTGAAAATCATGGTTCTGTTCGAAATACGTATCGCGCACTACGTCCATTTTACGGTCAACATAATCGTCCATCAGAGCAATTAATTCGATTAACTATGGAACGTTTTCACACCACGTTTACTCTAAATGATAATACGCATCCACAGAGACGTCGTACAGTGCATACAGAAGAAGTCATTGCTGCTGTAGAGCGTAGCGTAGATGAAGACTCGAATCAGTCTATCCGCCATCGTGCACAGGAATTGGATATGTGTGCATCCACTTTTTGAGATTTTGCGGAAAGATCTTGATTTGCATGCTTACAAAATCCAACTCGTCCAAGAATTGAAGCCACACGATCACTAGATTCGGTGAATGGGCCCAAAACAAGATTGCCGTTGATCCCGATTTTCATAAGCGAATTTTGTTTAGCGATGAAGCTCACTTTTGGTTCAATGGATACGTCAATAAACAGAACTGACGTATTTTGAGTGATGATAATCTTCAAGTGTATGTTGAGTCACCGTTATATCCAGAAAAACTGACTGTTTGGTGTACTTTATGGGGTAGTGGAATAATTGGTCTGTACTTCTTTAAAAACGATGCTGGCCAGAACGTTACAGTCAATGGTGACCGCTATAGAGCCTTGATTACTGACTTTTTCGTTCATCAATTGAACAACTATGATGTGAAGGAGCTGTGGTTTCAACAAGACAGCAAAATGTCACATAGCTCGTGCCACAATTGATTTATTGAAGGAAACGTTTGGTAACGCATAGTTTCACGTTTCGGACCCGTGAATTGGCCTCCAAGATCGTGTGATTTAACGCCGCTAGACTATTTTCTGTGGGGATATGTGAAGTCGCTAGTCTACGCCGATAAGCCCGAAACGATTGACCACTTGGAGGACAACATTCGCCGCGTTGTTGCCGATATACGGCCACAAATGTTGGAAAAAGTCATTGAAAATTGGAACTCCAGATTAGACTACGTCCGAGCCAGCCGTGGCGGTCATATGCCACAAGTCATATTTAAATTATAATGCCAGAAGATTATCTTTCGAATAAAGTAAATTTCATGTAAATTAAAAAAAATCATCTTTTTTTTATTCCATTTCAAAGTTCTATACCTCTAAAAAAACACCCTTTACTTTGTCTGTGGACCATAGCTTTTTAAGATTGAAATGTGAACCAGTTTAAATCTACTTTTTAAATTTTTAATTAAAAAGCCTTTAGTGAGAATATTAGTAAATAATATTATTTGGTGGAAAGGGGTTCGATGTTTTTGTTCAGCGCCTGGCATATACAACGGCCGCCTTTTTCTCTTTTTTTTTAATTGTGATGCAATATATGACATATAAATCGATTGGGGACATTCAAACGAACCAACAATTACTGTTTGCTATATCCTAAAATGTCATGTTATAGAGTTATTTGCAAGAAAAGATTGATGTACGAAAACGTCAATGACAATGGAAATATTACTCACTAAATATTTGTACGCATTATATTATAAATTATTCAAATAGCAAATCCTAGATTAAACTTTTGATTATAAGTATTAGTATATTCTAAATGGTATTAGTGGGCAGATATATGTATATTTTTTTATTGTCATGTTAAGTATCACACTGAAGAGATATAACAGGCAGTACATATGAAGAATCCAATAAATATTAGCAATTTATATTTATCTGAGCTAGTACATTATAAAATATTATTTATCCTGGCATTTTTTTGTAATAATAAATTAATAAAGACTCCAGGCAGTTACAAATTATGCGACACCAGTATGGCTATCGCTCAACGAACTCTGGGGGAGCTGCCAGTAACACCTAGACTCCAAGCCAATTTAGAAAAGTTCGTTTCCTAAATTGACCTGATTGGGGGTTGAATCCGGAATCCTGATTTAGAAGGCAGATGCTCTGTCACTGCTCCAACGGGCCAGTCATGGCTTTCAAAGTCAAATCAATTTATTCAAGTAAACCCAATTGCAAAGTATTTTTGAATGTCAGATCTACTTTAGTTCGGTTCGAAAAGAAAACCTGAATACTGAGAAGAACCGACAAGAACTCAGTCAGGTATTATTGTTTCAACATCATTTTACAATAGTTATTTAAAATACAATATTCATAAAGCCAGTAAATGCTTTTCATGCTTTTTGAAGTTATCATACATCAATCTATGTTTTCCTGTACATAACTGTAACGTAATATTTTAGGACATGTAACCTTAGTGTATTTTTGTAGTGTATTTTACTGGGCGTTAGTTTCACTGGGCGTAAAAAACAAAAAAAAAAATTTACTGATCCGATCGCTACTCAACTTTAAAGGAACACCCGCTAGGCCAATCTGAAGATTCCCTGAAAATTTCATCGAAATCGGTCCAGCCGTTTCGGAGTCCATAAGGAACAAACATACATCGCCTTTTATATATATAAATAGATTATCGACCCATACTAGTTTCGCTCAGATGGTTAAGCTTGAGGTTCCATTTATGGATAATATTTAAAATCCATTGAAGAGTCGGACTGTACTTGACGGAATGTTAAGTAACGAGTGGCTCCGGCAGACAAGACGCCGTTCCCGTACAACCCGGCGGTGTGCCGGCGCTACGCCAACCGCTGCTGGGGCTTCGCATGCCAGTGGCCGCTGTGCGAGGAGCCGCGCGTGCACCGCCGGGCGCTGCTGCTGCTCGTGGAGCGGCTCATGCCGCTGCTGGCGCGCCCGCACCTCGCCACGGACATGCTCTGCGACAGCCTCGACGCAGGTACCCGCAGCGTCAGCGCTTCCTAAACATTTCTGTTAGCTTTAGGATGTTGGCGAGATTGTTTTTCTGTACCAACACTTAAGTAGGTTAAGGGAAGGTAAAGGGATCTTAGCCCGTACAACCGAAGTCTTCAGTAATAAATAGATAAATTCTTCATGTTATTTACTAATAATACATTTAAAATTTTTCTCGAGTTTCTCGCGATATATTGAGGCAGTTTTTCTAATAAGATCCGCTGAGGCAGATTAAGCCATCATCACTCTACTAAATAAGCACTTATTTCAACAATTTCACATAACATCACAACAGCGTAGATATTTGAGACGCAGTAAGATGCCAATTATACATCAACATATCCAGTAGAAACCTTTTGCAAATACATATATACCCGCGAAACATTGTGAATTATTTAATTTAGGAAATAAAAGTCTACACGAAGTCGCGGGCATCAGAGTAATAATATAAAAATATATGAATCCTTATTTTTTGGGCAGAAGATAAGAATTATAAGAAGTCTATATATAACTTACATAAACAATTTCATCTGCGTAAAGCTATCCCAAAATATGCAAAGTTTTCAATCTTTATAGACATGATATTTGAATGTGACAGGTAGTTTGCATGCTATATATACAAACAAATAACTCACACCAATAACCCTTACTTATTGATTGAAAAGAACTACATTCAAATTGTTACACATGTGTTCATTGCAACCGATATTTTCGTTACAGGTGGTCCAATCAGCATGTTAGCTCTTCAGGGTGTGTTGGAACTGGTCCGAAAACACAATATTGACTATCCAGACATGTACAACCGCTTGTATGCCATGTTTGAGCCAGAAATGTTTGCAACTAGATACAAGAAACGACTAATGCATTTGGCTGATATATTCCTTAGTTCTACGTAAGTAACCCTTAAAATTCTGAATCTGTTCTCAACAATGACCATTCAGATTACCTTATATAATATACATACATATCCTCACGCTGTATCCCCAACGGGGTAGTCGGAGAGGACGGACCGTTAAGCGTCGCGGTCCTTACATACTTCTTTCGCTTCCTCGAATCTCATCATTCTTCTCACACATTTTCGCCTAGTTATGCGCGTGCTTTTGACACTTCACTTGATCTTCATAAGTCAGCCTTGGTCTTCCTTGGCTTCTTTTACCACTCACTTTTGCTCTATAGATTTTCTTCGTCAGTCTCATCGCTCATTCTTTGTGACACCGCACATATTTCTAAAAGATCTCATTTCTATTGCATTTATCTTACTTTCACTCGATTTCGGGCATATCCAGGCCTCACTACCGTACAATAAAACTTATATAAATGGTTAAATATTATTGTACATACATAGTAGAGATGAGATGTAGTAGAAGTGCTATGAGTAAATGAATGTCTAGAATCCACAAACCACATCTCAATCGCCTTAATAGAGATGGGTATTTTGTTTTCAAAAGATACAGGATGCAATAAAGTTAATGGCGCTCTGAATTAATTGGCAGAGCAAAATTACTCCCCGTTAGCGTCTTTAGGACAATTGGCATATAAACTTTAAAACTTTCGCGTTGCATTATAAAATATATCTAAAACGGGATTTTAACGTGATTATCTTTTTATTCTGGCTTGACGTTTCGGCCGAGTTGCATCGCCCGTGGTCTTAAGCCTGGATATGTCTAATATCATCTCAAGCCTGGATATGTCTGATATCAAATGAAAGTAAGAATACAGTGGAAATGTGATATCCTATGCGAAAGCTATTGAACTAATATCAAATATTGCACGCGAGAGAGCTGTACCTCTTGTCAAAACGTCATCATTTGAATTATTTTATAGACATTTGCCCGAGGGTCTGGTAGCTGCTTTCGCGAAGCGTTTCTCAAGGTTGGCGCTAGTGGCCTCGCCAGAAGACGCCACAGTCCTGTTGCAGCTGGTATACAATATATTGCTGCGACACCCTGGCCTGAAGAGAATGATCTGTTACGAGGACACGCCTGCTATCAGTGAGTGGATTCATTTAGATTTATTAATTATCGGTTGATATTTTAAAAGTTATAAAAACATATTAATCGAGGAAACAAACACTATCCATTTTCTGTTCATGGTATACATACAGTGTATTGTGCCAATTATTATGCTGATAACAATTTCTTGATCTTATTGCATTGTTGTAATGTTACAATAATACGACAAATAAATATCGCGTCGCGTCGCTGCAATGAGTTTGTAATAATGTCATGTATATTTTTCATATTAATATAAATATTGAAAAGTTTATAATTTTAAAAATAATTAGAGATAAAAATATGAGTATTATGTAATCAGTACAGTCCATCAATCCACTTACCAATCAGTAAACATGCTAAATACAAGTATTAACAAACTATATATGTGTATACATATATGTGGTAGTGTATTTCAATGTGTAACACAGAATAAATAAACAAGTATGCCAGACATTCTCTGTGCTATGAGAACCAGATGATTACTATTAGAGGCGTTCCCAGTTCACCCAGGTCTTAAAAATATCTAGAAAAGTTTGTTTCCTATATTGAACCGACAGGAAATCGAACCCATAATTTTCCGCGTTTGGGTGCAACATCTAAACCGCTGCGGCATCGAGAACGAGAATAACGAGAACGGGAGTAAGAACAATCGATATCCGCAGCCATCAGTATGTTGTATATGTGTCACGTGTGGTGTGTTATGTGTGTGGCAATGTCGACTAGAGATAGGTAGGTCCGGCCTTTTTAAGAATACGGATGTAAATATTGCTCTGCGGATATGGATCCAGGCTCCGTGTCCGCAGACCTGTATTGGTAATTTGGTACCAACTCCCGAACTGGACTTACGGAACGTGTGGAACTGGATCTAATGTAGTATTGGTATTAGAATGATATTGTGTTTAGCGTACATTCCACACAGCCAGCAAACATTTCTGTTCTAACGAATATGTGTCCGATTTTCGTTTGGATTAAGTGGAACATTACCACTAGAGATACGAGTCCGCGGACATGTACAACTATCCATTGGTCTCCTACTATGTATCACGTACCCGTGTGTAGTGTCGACGGACCCGTACGTGCCGGAGGAGACGTGCGCGCTGTCGTCGCGCGCGCTGGGCTCGTCGCTGTGGGAGGCGGCCGCGCTGGCGCGCCACGCCGCGCCGCCGCTGGCCGCCGCCGCCGCGCGCCTGCTGGCCGCGCCCGCCGCGCCGCCGCAACAGCGCGCCGCGCCGCTGCCGCCGCCCGCCGCCTGCGCCGACCACGCGGTACGTGCCGCACACGCACCGCGCCGGACACGCACCGCGCCGGACACGCACCGCGCCGGACACGCACCGCGCCGGACACACCGCGCCGTACACGCACCGCGCCGGACACGCACCGCGCCGGACACGCACCGCGCCGTACACGCACCGCGCCGTACACGCACCGCGCCGTACACGCACCGCACCGTACACCACCACGTTTTACACACCGCCGTCGTACACACTGCGTTGTGAACACATCGCGCCGTACGCACACCACGCCGTACACGCACCTCGTTGTACTCACCGCGCCGTACACACTACGTTGTGAACACATTGCGCCGTACACACACTACACCGTACACGCACTGCGTTGTACTCACCGCGCCGTACACATTGCGTTGTGAACACATCGCGCCGTATGCACACTACGCCGTACACGCATCGCGTTGTACACACACCGTGCCGTACACACAGCGCCCCGTACAAACAACTGCGTCATACACATTCCGCACCGTACGCCGTTGTGTTCGCCGCACACGCCGTGTGAGCACACACGCACACAACACACTATCTACACTTGGGCACACGTCCCACATCGTACACCCTATACACACATCACGTACCAAATCAATAGCGCACGCTACCGTTTCCCGCCAGTGAACACGCGGTGATTGTGGCCGTTGTTGTGTGAGAAATATACTTTGCAACGCATTGTAGCTACTCGTTGACACGCATACATATATACCTCAGCAGCAAACCACTACGTATGTATACACATACACTACACACACATACACTAACTACATGCGGGCACGCATTCACATACAGACACCATAGCAGCGGCCCTGGCACTCGTTAGCGATGAACACACGGGAATGATCGCATTGTACAAACACACATCATAAACGCTACACACAGTCATCAACACCCACTGCTACTTCCAGTCTGTGATGAGCACTCGCTGAATAGCTAATATACATTAATGCACACTTACGAGTATTATGTAATTCAAGTTAGATGCGTAGACGCAGCTACATACATTTGCATGCATTACACATACACACCCTTAACAATACATACACACACTAACTACACGTACACATTTAAGCAAACACTAGTTTGAACTGGGTTCTCAAACACCAGTCGTTACACCCGGGTTGTCACATGAACACTAATGAAATCCATAGTTTAATGCGAATGATTTTTGATACAACATTATTTTTTCCAACAGTTATTTGACGCAGAGCTGAAGAAGAGGTTTAAATCTATAGAAATGAACTTCATCAGACCTCAAGGCATGAATGTGCCGTCAGGAGAGCGTTTAATGCAATACTGGGAAGTAATGGCCTGAAGAAATCAATGCTGACCACTAAACTATTATGATGAGGTATTTGAACCAGTGTTGCTAGTGTGTAAGCTAAAACGCGGGGCCCTTAGACAACGGGAATATTACGTTTATGTGGGAGAAAATCATGGTTATCTAAAGGTTGATCGTTATGATCGTGTATAGATAGTAAATGCATTTCAATTTTTTTTTATTGGTAACACTATGTTTTATAATCTATGCGAATAGCATATGAATCAGAATTAATATTTATGAAAGTATTAAATACTATTTTTCAAGTTGTTTAAAATTCATATTAGATATTTAGCAGCGTCCAAGTGTCCAGTATATTATTAAATATACAGTATTTTCAATGTTGCAATAAATATTAACGGTTCATTATGTGAGCCATAAATATTGAACACTTTTAGAAAATAATTGGATGTTTTTTGCACTTAATGCATTGTGTAAATGTTGCTTCGTAATTAATATTTTAGATAAAAATTAATAAGTATTCTTTGCATTGGTAAGTGTTGCCAACTTGAAGGAAGGCATTTTTGTATTGACGATCAGTGGCTGGATTTAGACATTTTGGACTGCTTCCCTATCACTATGTCTGTCAAATAACGCTTAATTTGCTTCTAAATCCGGCGCTGTTAATGACCAAAATAACTACGTGCTGTAGTGAAAATGAAAATGTAGTACAGTTGGCTTTTAATATTTTATGTAATAATCTAAGTGATAATTTAAGATTCGACTAAATTTTGCGCTTTGTTGAAGTTAAGTGGAGTTGGTGTTATATTATTTTTTTATGAACACTGTTTTAACGTCTGTGATCATTGTACTTGGTATGCGGAGGATATAGCCGAAGGCGGTAATGAGACCGTTTTTTCTTTTTTTTTTTCTAACAGTTTACAAGCACAGGTCTCATAAAGGAAGTAGACAGCGAGAAGGATTTTTTATTTGCGCTGCACAATTATAAATTCATTGTTGAACAATGTCATTGTTAAATAATATTAAATTTTAATACGTGAATTTTATAATTTGCTAAATGATTATATTATTGATATTCTTTTACCATTTCCTCCCACGTAATTAAATAGCTGTAAGTAGATATTCGAATTTTCAATGAACGAATTTCGATGTGCGTCGTAGGCCTAAGCAGTTGCGCGCGAAACAAAGTATTGATTTTATGACATACTACCGACCGCTCCGTATTCACACGATGAAATTTTTTTTCAAAATAAAATACAAGCCCATGTTACTCGCTAATAATGTAGCTTTCCATACGCGAAAGAATTTTTGAAATAAGTTTAGTAGTTTTCGAGTTTATTCATTACATACATACAAACAAACAAACAAAGTTTACCTCTTTATAATATTACAGTTTAGATAAACTGTTGCCTTCGATCACAAATAAAAAACTAGATACACAATCAACGCTCCAAAAATGTCCGAACCAAATGTACGCTCAAATACGTATTTGAGCGCACTTCTGTTTTAGTGGTATTCGAAAACGCGAACAGCCAACATGTCAAAGTGCTCTTTCTAAAATTGCGAAAATAACACATCTAGAACGCTAAAAAAAGACGCAAGTTCTTATTTTCGGTTAATAAATAAATAATATTATTTACGTGTTCATTATTTCATTATAGTAATAACGTTACATAGCTCTTTTTTATTAAATTCGTAATCATATTTTTAAATATTGCCTGACAATATATGTCTTATCCTTGTCACTTTCACGTAACAAATCAACGTAGCAACATAGCAACGCAAATATATTATTTGAATTATATTTTATGCACGAGACGTAAGATTGCATTTTAAATATTTTGTTTAACAAACTTCGTTTCAATGTCGTGCAAGAATCGTTTACGAGCGTTTACAACCTTATGGTTTGACAGTAAGGTCTACTTTAGATTATTGCCGATAATACTTTACGATATTAAAAATATATACGTCAATTCGGACAATAATTTGTTTAAATTTTATAGGAAATTGTGAATCTAGTTCTTTATTTGTGATCGAAGATCGTCGCTCATGGTTTTATGCGCGTTAAATTCGGTATTTAGAAAGTGGACACGGCTTTATTCCTGGATTAAAAGTAGCCTAAATTACGCTCTGAAACCCATCGAAATCGGTCCAGCTAATTCAGAGATTAGCCCCGACAAATAAACAGACTGACAAGATTTAATAACGCGTGCATAAGTTTTGATAAGGGCCTTTATTTCGAAATCGAACAGCTTCAATTTAATTCATTTGTATAGATATTTATCTATGTATAGGACATAATAAAATACATATATTCTGTATAACACGCGTTTTAACTACCTGTTGCCCGCGACTTCGCCTGCATGGAATTTGACGGGATAATATACAACCTATGTCCACCCCCAAGGACCTATTCCAATATTGGTGAAAGAATTTTTGAAATCCGATCAGTTAACTCCGAGATTAACTTCACCTCTTTATTATGTTAGTTTATATTAGATTTCGTTCGTGTAGTCTTTTATTTACTAAATGAAATATATAATACTAGTGGGCCTGACAGACATTGTCCTGCCCGAATGTTGGATTTAAAAAAAATCCTAGAACCTTATTGCAACGCCACCTATTGGGTCCAATTGTGTGTCTAAACTTATATGAAGTGTGTTTGGGTGAGCCCTAATGGTTTAGATTCTAAATCATCCAAAGACCCACTCAAATACACTACACTTTTATTTAACAAAAGGAACTGGTATAGAGTTTGTTTCATAATCAAAACAATATTCAATATTAACTGCATTTATTTGTTAATTTTGGTTGTAATCACAATGCACATAATGCGCTACAATCTCAAAAGGTATACAGTTAACGTAGAAAGTAACAGCTATTAATAAGTTATGACAAAATGGCCGATCCTCCATAGACTACAAGTTGTTTTTGTTAATCTATGAACAAGTTTATTATAAAAAACCAGGTATAGATATATAGCAGGTATAGGTGGGCCAGCGTCCTTACCTCAGATCAAAAATCAAATTGACGGAGCTTTACAACACAAAAAATTTCATCAATCGGTCCAACCGTAGGAGTAGTTCAGTGATAGACACAAATACAAAAGAATTATAATACATAAAGATTTTATTAATCATGCCCATACGCGTTAGGCCTAAGGCGCTACGCAACCTTGTGAATGAAATAGCAAAACGACTATTCGCAAGTGTGCACAGGGCCTAGTTAAGAAAATCGACTATAAATGTTTTTAATTAGTTTCAATGTCTTCCTTTTTGTTAACCCCTTTTAATTAACCCTTTCTTAGTTTCATTCCAATAAAAAATATTCTAATTATAGGATTTGTAAAGTTAGATTATTACTATGTTATAGAATTGTTTTAAATACTAATTTTGTCAACAGAATAATCTGATTTTGTGACAGCAACGGCCATATATAATTTTATTATTGTATTGATACCTCGCAATCGAGGGTGCGGCTTGACATATACACATTTAATTCCATGAATTGTATAATATAATTTTCATACACGATTCGTTCTATTGCGGTTCGAGGTGTGACGATTGGCGAGCGAATTATGAAAGTATAAACTGCTAAAAGGGTCTATATAGTTACACCAATCAATACTGTTGATGGCTAGAAAACTGGGTGATACCCGTGAGTTTTACAACCGCAACATATATTTTTGCTTGCAAGATGACAATTGGCGTTTATATCTTTCTCTCTCAGTCAAATGAACTATTGAATAAAAATTGAATTGGAGTGAGGGAAAATATGCCTTGATCGTTCATCAATATCTGTACAAGTCGGACCGCAACTTTATAAGTTTCATATTAGAAACTTCTATAACTATGTTGTTTTCAATGAACAATGAGGGATTTTCAGACAGCCATTTAAAAAAAAAAGAAATTATTTAAATATAGAAATAACTATCATATTGCCTTAAAGAAGAAATAACAGCGTTGTTCATTTTCTACCATTATTATTTCGAAGAAATGTCTAGTTGTATGTAGCATTTTGTAAGGAAGAGGAGCACAGATATTCCCTAGTGGTAATGCTTGAAAAGTACAATAGATTCAAGCAATTGAACTGGTGAAACCAGGATTAACCATGTGAAATATATTCTAGAATATTCTCAACATAATTTTAAACCTACAAAAGTAATAGAAATAACAGTTTATGCTAGTAACTAATTAATTTGTAATAACAGAATTTCAACAATATTCTCCAGTAATTAAGCGACCCAGAATTTGGATATCATCAATGAATGAGGGTTCTCATATTATGAGACAGTATTTTTCCTGGAATCTTTGCATTGGGACTTTGCATTGAGATACAAACTTTCCTTAGTCATTTATTTACATTGTTCGAAAATCATTCTTTTTCAACGCCATCTTTTGATTTGTTAGGAACTATTTTTTATGAGCTGTCAGAAAATCCCTCATAAAAAAATATGTACATCGGCCAGTATGAAGTAATGTTGTTTGAAAACTTTTTTAATCATACGTAATTTAATTATAGATAAGAGCAACGGTGTTGCATACCTGCAAAAATTTGTAAGCCGCTACATTTGTTATATGTATTATTTAAAATGAGAGCAAAAGAAATCAGCCCACCTTACATTTACTCGTATTTAAAGATTTGCTCTTAAAAAATACATTGAAATATTTACTCTTAAGAATACAGTATGGCATTTTTTCGGAAATTTAAAAAGAAAAATATCATGTTGCAAGGTGGGCCGCGTTTTTTGTTCACAACAAATAAGACTTAAAGGCACGTTCACGAATGTTTTTTATTTGGAAATAAGTTGACTTACCAAATAAATACCTAAGTGACGACAGCAGACGTAATTAAGCTTTTTTTTTCTTTTAAATTGGATTTTGAATCTCGTTAAGAGATAGCTTTAGCCGCGCCCGCCGGAACAGTGTGATTTATAACAATTAGTTTTAAGATAGATTAAGCATTATTTTATTATATTGAAGTTATATAATTCATTTAACGTTCTATAAATAAAAATTAATGTAAAAATTGCATTTTATTACGTATTCTAGTGACCCGCCCCAGCTTTACGGATACACTATTCGTCAAAATACTTTCTAAATCTCAAATAATATGTATATACAAGGTTATTGTGAAAGGGGGTTTAAGTCCGCTGGAGTCCCAAAGTGTCACTGTTGACTGTTGTATTGCAGATGTAATAATTACGGGATATGTTTATTTTGTTTCCATACAAAAAAAAATATTCATTTCATGGAAAAAATGTACAAGCCTATCATTATGACGACTTCAATGGCGCAGTGGTTTAGACGTTGCACCCAACCGCGGAAGGTTCTGGGTTCGATTCCCAGTCGGGTCAATTTAAGAAATGAACTTTTCTAGATTGTCTCGGGTCTGGGTGTACTGGGAGACGCCCCCAGTAGTCGTCGTCTGGTTCTCATAGCACAGGGAATACCCTAGTTTGAGATCAGATAATCGGTGTGTATCGTCTGGCGCATTATTATTATGCCCTATATTCCAAAAATTTGCTCATGACGGGAAAACGCTGATATTAGGGTTGCCTCATCTTTATTTCTGTTTAAACTAAGGTTTTACACTAGAACTATTGACTTTTGGCGAAGTTGTAGAATAACCTCGTATATACATAGGACCAAGAAAATCAATATTATTGATACGGTCTACAGCCGTAAAACATGTTTAAGAACCTCATAAGAAATGATACCTTCTACATGCAAAAGCCAGCATCAAAATTGGTCCAGTATTTTTTGAGGAAAATAGTAACAGACATACAAACACACACAAACAACCTCTAACCCCAAACGCATATATCGCCTCCGTTCTGTTTCGTCCGTCGTGGATAAAAATAAGAATCTCTGTTGTAAGAAAGCTGAATCCATCTTATTCCTTGAAAAAGCAGCAAAATTTTGGTTCAAAAATTGGCACAGCAAATAACTTTTTCCAATTATGTCTTTGAATATAAAACGTTTCCCAGCTTCCAATCTGGCAACACTGGCTGTTGTAGTTGACTGTACAAACGAAATGGTTTGCGGGTTTCTTGGTACTGGCATTATTCTATATTCGCTATATATTTTTTTTTTATTTAATTGTGTACAATCTTAGAAATATGTGCAGTGTCACCCTTGCAGAGAAGAAATACGCAGTGTGACAGGGTTGCACGACAGTGTTATTGTAAAAATGAAGAAAGGAATGAGACTGACAAAGTAAATCTACAGAGCAAAACGAGAGGTATAAGAAGCCAAGGAAGACCAAGGCTGACTCCTGAAGATCTAATAGCCAACGTTTTAGCCGATAGAAATGTCAAAAGCACTCGCATACCTAGGCGAAAATGAAAATGATGAGACTTGAGGAAGCGAAAGATGTAAGGACCGCGACGCATGGCGCTCCGTTTTCCCTGACTCCCTCGTTGGGGATGCAGCGTGAAGATATGTGCAATCGTTAGGATCAAATCTCGTTCTCTCTTTTCACCATAGTGCATTCATCACATTAATTTTTAATCTGTATTTCATTTTAGGAATTTTTGGGAGGCTTTAATAAAAACAGTAATTTAAAATAATTATTTAATTTATGTAAAAGATTCATTATAAAATATAACAATTTGTGCGGTCAATCTTTAAATACTATTTATATTTAGGAATTTCATATTAGTGTCAATACATTTTTTCCTTGGCGTAATTTGAAGACATTGCCTGAAACAGTCGAAATAAAAAGGCACTTTATCAGTTTTAAATTCTTATTTAAATGGAAACAAATAAAATCGGTCATACAAAACTCAATGTACAATTAAATATCGCGCCCTGAAATCGAAACCGACTAATCAAAATTTTACAATTTCGAGTTAGGATTATTAAATCACCTAAAGTATAGTAGGTACATTGAGTTGTTAGGTAAATACACTCAAAAATAAACCTAAAATTACTCTTAAAGTCGCATTAGGGACATAATGCGGTTTTAATAGTATTTTAGGTTCATTTTTGTTTTTTTTAATATACTCCAGACAATTGCACATTGTGTGACCCCAAACTATGCAGTAAGCTTGTACTATGGTTATCACACAACGAACTCTGGGGAAGTTCCCAGTAACACCCAGACTCCAAGCCCATTTAGACAAGTTCGTTTCTTAAATTGACCTGACCGGGGATCGAACCGGGACCCTAGCTTGGAAAGTAGATGCATATGCCACTGCGCTAACGGGCCAGTCAAAGTGTTATAACCCGAAGTCCTAATGTTTTAGATATGATCACTTTTATTTGGTATGATGTCGGGTATTAATTACTGATCTATCCTCTATGAAGTTTTATTGTGCTCTTCCCATTCATACATCAACATTTAATAAATTTTCACATTTAAACTTTGTGTTTTTGGATATTATTTACATAACATGGGAAAAATTAGGTCATTATAAACATATTCACAATGATAACTGCTTCATGGCTATAATAAATACTTAGTAAAATCGTCAAACAGTTTATTGCAATTTTTGAGCAAATTAGTTGAATAAAATATTGATGCTAAAGATAATTTCCTCATATAAAACACAGATATCTCATTACAAAATAATTACGTATTACATATAGTAAGTAGCCTCTTGATAGAAATAATTCGTTGTCTGTTTTGCTCCAACTTTACATTTATACAAAAATAAACTTTTAACTAAAAATAATCAGTAATATTAATAAAATACTTAATCTAAAATTACTTTCAAACTTTAAAATATTTCACACTGTACAAAAACAACAAATTATGAACACGTCGATATGTATAAAAAATACTTTCGTAGCTATAGGTAAAATCTACCTAAATTGTCTATGCCTACCAGCGACTATTGTATAATCTGTTCTTGGCTATCATGCGGTACAGATGTCGAATGGCAACACATGATTTGTGGACTGTTCTCTCTCACTTGAACTTCTTCGAACTGTTCTTGTTCACTTTCTTCTTCCTTCTTGCAACATTTGCTCTCTGAACTCTCATGAACTACTGCTTCAACATGACTAGAGTTTTTGCAACATTTTTTCTCTTCAGGTGGCGGCTCCTGTTTTTTCTTACAGCAACCCTGGCGCTCAGTTCGTAACAACTGCACATCTTCGACGCTAGGGTTGTCCTCTTTCTCGCTTTCTGCGTGACGGCAATTTTTCTCTAACCGCTGCGCTTTTTTTACCTTTGCAACTTTTGAGGGGCAGTTTTTCGCACCGTAATAACAAGTTGCGTTTGCCAGCTCGTTGGAGACCCCTTGCGAGGTGGTGGCGGCTGGGAAATAGTACGATGGCTGTATACAGGTTCGCGTCTGACAGATAAACAGGTCGGACTCAGTTGAAGAGTCCAGAAGAGGGGGCGTCGAAGTTTCAGCTAAAAAGAAACAGTTACTATTACTACTAAAAATAATAAATACGATTCAAATTAGTTGCGTAAAAGAACATTTAAACTTTAACGATAATTAATAATTAAACAGCTTTATAAATGACTACAGCAGTCTACAGTATTACAATAACAATACATTGGATCGTCCAGCAATCAGATACGTTCTTCTAAAGTTACTACTAATTATAACTATATAAATTGTTCTTGAAAAAAATTGAGCGTTTCATCACATTGTATTGTCTTGTAAATTGCTTTCGATAGATGCCAATTGGTAGATATTATTTACGTCTGATCATTGGATGAAATAATCTAACTTCTATCGCTGACTATAGTGTCTCTAGATGGCTTTTTTACATTGCTCTTTCCAAAATTCGTCAATAATAAGCTAATATTAATTTATACTTAAATCTATAAGTAATTTCTTAGCATGAGTCATCACGAGCAGAATTGTCATTCCAGTGAGCTCCAACAGGGCAACCTAACCTCTATATCAGCTCAAATGCTAAAGTAGGATTTTGTCCCCAGCACAGGGCCGTAGAGAAAATCCCAATCGTTAAAATAGATGTTAAATGGATAAAATGGATTTATCGTAACTTGATGATCTGAGCGGCTAGACAAGAGGCAAACGCTTCGTACAATGCGTACAATAAAGACGCTAGATCACGTGGTATTCGTCACTATTCTACTAGCGTTAACGACAATTGAACCACTTGCCTAGGCCCCCAGATAATTTTTGATAGCTAACAGCTACATATTTTTGCATTAAAGTGATACCTAGTGACTTTAAAGGTGGCAGGAACTGAGAATATGAGCGGAGGAGGAGGAACAGTACTTATTTTAATGGTGGTAAGGATCAGAGTTGAGCGGGGTGGACATCTGCTGCAGCTCCAGCGCGTCCAGCTGCTTGCAGAGCTTGCCCTCGCACACCTCCCAGCTGCACTTGTCGGTGTTGCACCGATCTACGAGTAGGGGGTAGATGGGGGGACGGAATGCGCCGATTGTAGTGCGTTTCGCGCTTGACTCTTTAATAGCGCCTCTACTGGATCTCCCTAAAAGTACGGATGAAATCGAGCAGAAGCAAAGAGGAGGTCATTTGCAAACGTTTGAATATTCATTCCGGTTCTATTGTTGATGGTTCACAGGATATGATTAGTGATTGATTTCATAAGATCGCATAGCACACAAATCGTAGAGAAAATCAGCGATACTTTCGCAGTTGGTTGGCGAGATGCCATTCCTTTGTTAGTAAATATATAAATAAAAAAGCTATTTATTCCATACTTTAACTAACACATGGATCCGATTTGGATGAAGGCTTCTTTCTTTTTTATCGATCCAATCCTTCCCAGCTATTGAGATAAAGTTATCTAACCACCTTTTCCTTTGCCTGTTAACATTTCTTATACCATTAGATCATTTACCATTTGTTCGTAAGTTTTTATGCAACAACGAATAACTACTTTGAAAGATTTAGTACGTGAATCCATCAGAAATTCATCATATCTTAAAAACCATCAAAAATAGAACCGGCATAAATGACCGCCTTTTTGCTGCTGTTAGATTTGAGCCATACTTTTAGGGACAACCTGAATAGAATTCGCAACCAGAATCCATAACTCTAGGGTAGGGTAGCTAGACACATAGTTAATATAATGATGTGGTACAATCGGATATACAGAGATGAATGTTCGACAAAAAGGCCGCTTGGCCTGCGCGCAAATCCACATACTCGGTTCGGCACAGCCAGGTGAAAAAATAAATTGTCGAGTTAGGCCAGGGATCACCAATTAGCGTCATTGGGGATCTGTTTTTAAAAATTATAAGACTGTTGCGGTCCGTTTGGCAGATGATGACTAGCCACCAAAATTTGATATCATCGGATATCGTTCTCGACGTCGCATGGATGGAGTCCTCACTCCAATCGGCCGCGACCCCGAAAGCCCCTTTAGTAGTCTCTTACAACAGGCGGGGAACACCGTAGTCTTATACTCTGGCCTGAGCTACAAGGCTGCAATTTGTCATACTAAACCTACTGAATCAATAACACGCGAGCAAACCGTAGGGATAGATTAGTTTTTAACATGAGAAGTAAGCAGTAAAAATGTCTATACCTGTGTCATCACATTCGGGCGTACAAATCACAGCTCGTTTTGTGCTAAAGCACTTCATTTGCATTCGAGTCAATTTGGGTCCAAATAGAAAATACCCTGAAAATAAAACGAAGGAATAATATAAAAATACATTAATAATAAGAAAGATGTTGATAAGGTATGGTAACTACGGTGAACCATGAATAAAAGTTAGATCGACTAATTTCGTTAGCGCAGAAAGGTATATGCTACTTTTATCATTTTTGTCCATAATGTAAACAGATGTGACATTTATAACATAACTAGAGATGAGCTAGTTCGCAAATGAGTGATTCAGTTGTCATACTTATTATTAGTGAAACAAACATTTTCACCGATTTTTCACACAACCGAATTTTTATCCGTTTGTGCTTCAATAAAAACCACCAAGAATTAATAGCGTTTAAAGTGTAAAAAAAAATATTTTTAAAAAACACCTAAAAAAGAATATGAGATTATTATTGCTTGCACATCGCAAACAATAATACTCTGTTGTTATTTTATCTTACATTCCGAATAAATTGTCACTCACATATTAGAGAGAACTGATTTATGATACTAATTTGATCTACGAACATAGGTAACTTTTAGGTAACATTAGAGATTAAAAACAAAACGCATGATAAATAACCTCAATTTTTTCAATGCTGTACTATATTGGATAATACATACATACATATCTTCACGCTGTATCCCTAACGGTATAATATGAGAGGACGGAGCGCCAAGCGTCGCGGTCCTTACATGCTTCTTTCGCTTTCTCAAATCTCATCATTCTCCTCACACATTTTCGCTTAGGTATGCGAGTGTTTTTGACATTTCCGTCGGATAACACTGGCTATTTGATCTTCATAAGTCGGCCTTGGTCTTCCTTGGCTTCTTTTACCACTCGTTTTCGCTCTGTAAATTTTCTTCGTCAGTCTTTCATCACTCATTCTTTCGCATACTTCTAAGAGATCGCATTTCTATTGCATTTATCTGACTTTCACTCGATTTCGGGCATATCCAGGCCTCACTACCGTACAATAAAGTTGGCACCAACACTGCATATACATATGTATAATATACATCTAGAGGTATACATATAAATAAAATCGAAGTATCTGCCTTTTTAAAATTATATATGCATATTTCATAGTTTCGTATATATAACAGAAAAGAAGTGTTACTTAAATAAAATGCAACGTGTAATACGTCGGACCAGCGAACTGAAAATTTAGCGAAATTTTGGTTAGTTTCTTGTTTGTTTACATTAAAGTCGAAAATGAAAAAAATAGGATACAAATACCAAAACAGGCCTTGTTGCTTTACGCTTATATTTTAAATACAACAAGAGACTCATGTGATCTCGCGTAACATTTGTGTACTGTACGGAACGCCAAGAACACGAGTACAGTATACAACGATCTAACGTGCCTTACCTATAATTTTAATTAATCAAAGTTTAAATAAAATAAAAAAACATACATAGACATTATTGTAAATGATCTGTAACAAGCCATGGTGGCAAGATATTACTTGAGCATAGCGTACGATAGCAACTAATTAATCTGTTAGCATAATTCATTGATAAGAAAACAGATGGCGTTAAAATATAAAAGTCATGTATGGAAAGTCCTTAATTTCAAAATTACAATTATACCAGTATACTACAGATGCAATTAGTTATTAGCGTAAAATTATACACTCTTTAAGAACTAAAGAGTTATATGCAATTTACCTCTGAGGATGGGGGAATGATCCAAGGGCGGATCCAGCTTTCGAGTTAAGGAGGGGGTCATATACTTATCCGAGATCTAGTCAGGACAGGCTCCAATTCGATTACAATGTGATTAGAAAAATTATCACCAGTCTACCTAGACCCAGCCCAGAGGGGGTCATGACCTACAATGAACCCCCCTTGGAATGATCTACTTCATGTACGTGTCAGGTAATCTTTTGAAATGTACCATTTAAAACATTTTTCAGTATTAACTAATGCGAAATACGTGGGTTGGGTTAGTAAGATGCAGTATGCTTACAATGCCTATACCGATGAAATAAGCTATGAAAGACGGACAGACGTGTTTTTGAGATTCCGTTTCTCTTAATAAAATACAATTAAAAATGTGATAAATTCCTAGTCTTTAGCTATCTTCCGCTCAAACTCCAAAAACCACCAATCTCGACACGTGTTTCGCTTCTAAACGAAGCATCCTCAGGATATACCAGAGATAGGATTCGGTCAGCTAACCAGCACCGAATCCAACGATGTAATTTAGTTATTTCGACATAAAGTTTCACCTGTTCCAAGAGATTCGATGCTGGTTAGCTGACCGAATCCTATCTCTGGTATATCCTCAGGATGCTTCGTTGAGAAGCGAAACACATGTCGAGATTGGTGGTTTTTGGAGCTTGAGCGGAAAATAACCAAAGATTTTAGGAATTTATCACATGAAATGGATTTCCGCAAAGTAACACCTGAGTCTATACAACAATTAAAAATAATAATTTAGTGGATAAGACGTGGAGTTAGGCCAAACTAACCCAGCATCATCCCGAAGACAACAGCCAGCAGCAGGTGCACGTTGTAGATCATGACGGCCAACATGAGCAAGTAGCCCACCAGGTTGTGTACCACGAACACCAGCGACTGGTGCGTGTTCACCAGTGTCCTGTGACAAGTGACGCTTGGACTTTTGGCGGGAACGGGAGAAGTGAACTTGTCATTTTATTTAGATTATCTATTTTTTACATTTTTGGGAGATTTAAAGTACAAAAGTGATAGTATATTGTGTTTTAAAGTTCTGTTCAAGTGAAAATAATGGAGTAGGTCTAAATAAACATGTGTAGCTGAAGTTCTCGCGCTCTTCCATGAAGTCCTTTATAACTTCAGTAAAGGCTGCTATCACTTTACTGGTGGAGCTTTACAATAGAAAACACTAATTTATTTGTGATTCTATTTATTAATACGTGACATTAGCAAATGTGCTAATCTGTGCGCCATGCCATTAAGAAAAAAAAAGTGACGATTGCTATACACAGGGGAATATTTATGTATACAATTATACGCACTGAGTACTGAATTTGTAATTTTTACGTTTAAAATTAAGTTTTTCAATATTTATGATTTTTATCAGATAAAATACAATTGAAAACTAATGGTTTCCACAATAAATTTACTAGTTTTAAATTTTGTGAACATTAAAAATTTATAATTTTAAAAACTTTTTTACTTGAATCATTTAAATTACTACCAAATGTCATTGTCAAGACGACATTAGAAATTATATTAGAAAAATTCTTATACAAAGTACCAACGGTGGCGTATTTTAAGATTTAGCGTCCTGGGCCTATAAGGTTAGCCGCCCATTAAATAAACAAAAAAAGCAAAAATCTTGTAATAATGAGACAAAAGAATAAACACTACTTTTTAAATATTTTTTTGCGATTGCTTGACAATCGTCAATGACACTGTCATAATTAACGTACTTTGTTAGTCAGCTTCTATATTAAGGATGGCTATTCGTCATGCACCGCCTCTCGCAGCCGGCTGCCCCGGATCATGGCCCCCATGGCCCTAGGATAAATACGCCACTGATGTACAAACTATTATTTTATGTTGTTTAAATTTTTTTTATAAGTTACAATTATTTTATAGCATCATTATATTTTTCGTGTAGTTTTAATGAAGTGGTAATATTTGATCGTAGTGAATTATATTTTTATAGCGTTAATTAGCATGTTTATCGCTATTTTTACCAATTATAAAGTGCTTTTGAATACATCGCTTTATCAAATACCTACACATAGTCCCCTACGCATAGTCGAATCGGCATAACCGGGTTGTAGGATCGAATATGTGGAGATGAAGGTTCGTTAAAAAGGCCGATCGGCTTGCCCGCACATACCACACTTATATGTAGTGATTCAGTATAAATCGACACAGCCGGACAAGGAATCAAACTGGCGAGTTATGCACATCGGGTTTTGGTGATCGCCATAAGTTTCTGTCCAGTAATGCTAAATGTATGAGACAAAAACGTGGCATTTTATAGCTTTTGTTGTAATTGCTGGTTCAAATCGTTTACGGCGGCATCAAAAGTTCTGTGTACAAACTACAAAGCACATGTTATACTTAGAATACAGGAGTATCGGCGGTTTGAGAGATTTATTTGTGACGAAGCCGAACAGAGCTCAAACAAGCCCGCTGGGTTATCAGTGATAACTTATCACGTAAAAATCAATAGCTGCGCCGAAGTCGCGCGATGATTGTTTTAAATTGGTAATTACGGTGCCATACGGTAAAATAACTTTTTGTAGCATGAATAGGGTCAGTAGGCAGTCGTTTTTAGTTCACTGATTAATCAACAGAGGCAGCAATAACGATTCGCGATATTATATCAGGCTCGATTTAAAGATTGGGCTATCGCTTACTGGCAGTTACGTACTAATAAGGCAGCCGGACGGTTTTGCTGATCAGGGGAGCCAAATTTAAGTTGAATATGGTTTCATTGTGTCTCGCTTATATCGTAAAATGAATATAAAATTTGAAATTCAAAAATATATAGCCTCCGTCCGGACTGAGTTTACGTAACGCAGTAAGGCCTATTGTCTCATTAATGACATTGTCTAATATAGAGGCCCCATAAATATTGATCGCAAACCTCATTTTAACTGACGTCCACCGAGTAACTTGTCCAGAGCTAGCATTGCGACTTGTCGTAGGCTCCATGGCGCCTTGTTCTCTGCAAAATAAAAACAGAGAAAGTGACATCGAAAATCAAATTTCAACCGGAGCTGTACTTTCGATATAGATTTTCGAACAGTGCTGAGTCAATTAAAGACATCTGAAAAAATTAGAATAGAATGTCCCATAACGAATTTAACTAAATACACAAAACTTTTTAGGTTCCGTAATTTATGTGAGTTGTTTTGGAGATTATTTTTATTATATCATTTCCTTTTCATTACGTAACAAACTGTAAACAAGCTAGTTAATAAATGAAAACAAATAATTAAATCGATTATAACCACGTCACGCGTAAAATCGATTTTACTCCGTGAGAGTGGATACAAGTGTCAACGCCGTGTCGAGATAATGTTATGAAATCAAGCGTAAAAATCAGCACATTACAAAGCGAACCAGACAGACACTATTGAACAATGCATACTTAAATTTTATGCAACACGTATTTTTCTATTTTGTAACACTTTTTAAATGGCCGTATTTTTTGCAACGAACTTGCGGTCTTTTTATGAGACTGGGGATACAAATTAGCGAAAAGACCAACTAATAAGTCAACTGAGGTCCGTATGTTTACAATATCAAGGCTAAATAAGCACATAAGATTGCAAATACGTTCGCAAGGACTAAGATGTCGTGTCTCTTGTGTCAATTCATCAGCTGTCTCACCATTCGCACCGGATACCAGCAGTGCACTGCTGTTTGACGGCAGGATTAGCGAGAAAGATGGTGGTAGCGATATGGACAGAACTCGTACGAAGTCCTACCACCAGCAATCAAATTAAATAATTCATTGGTTTGTGTAACTCATTCAGAAAGAATCTGCACTGAAAGGAACCGGCAAGAACCTCAGGCATCATTTTTCCAAAACACATTATTTAAATATGTAACATGCAATATGATTACAATGTTTTGCAATAACAATGCTTAAGGAAGTACATACACCCTGATTATTAACCGTGTTCATGGTTTCCGAGCCGAAAGAAGATGATTCCTTTACACATATTTTACACTTAGAACAAATTAAATACACGATATTTTTAATTAACTTTTCGTAAAAATCGACAGAGAAATTTCGTTTTTTAAATAACTGGCGCGCATAATTCCATTTTCTACTCAAAATTCAGCTTCAGGATTGGGATCTTTCGGCTCGAAAACCGAAAATTTACGGTGTATTTCGATTTTGATAAAAACTGTCGGTCATCGCTCATCACTGAACCGTTTATGATTACATAATACGTTACAAGGTCTAAACTATAACAATATTTAAGCGTTAAATAGCTATTAGCCACGGCAGATTATAAAGAGTTAAAACATGTGAAAACAAGGAAAAAGTGTTCTCCAAAGGACCATTCCAAAGATCGATCGAAGACCGATCGATATCGATCGGTCAATTTGCAACAAAATTATGTATATAGGTTCAAGTTCGAGATCAACTCATCATGCGCAGAGTGCTCCGTATCGTAATATAAAAAATACCTATAAAATTATACATAGGTACATATCTTCACGCTGTATCCCTAACGGTATAATCAGAGAGGACGGAACGCTAAGCGTCGCAGTCCTTACATACTTCCTTCGCCTCCTCAAATCTCTTCATTCTCCTCACACATTTAGGTAGGTATACGGGTGCTTTTGACATTTCCGTCAGCTAACACTAACAGCTAATCGTCGTCTGGTTCTCTTCAAAAATATTTATTAAAAAAATATTTAGACTTCAAACACAGCCAAAGGACCGCGCTTACCTTTGAATATACTTTGAACAATTTTACTCATATGTACTTTCTTACCAGCTTAGTCAGCAAAAAAATTACAGGGAACATAGGACCAAAATAACCCTATTATTGATTTCATTTCTGGTTTTGAGTTATTACCATTTTACAATTTCAAAGTAAAAGTTAAAGTCAAATCAATTTATTCAATTAAATCCAATTGCAAGGTATTCTTGAACGTCAAATCTACTTTAGTTCTGTTCAAAAAGAATAGTAAAGAAAACCTGGACACTGAGAAGAACCGACAAGAAACTCAGCCAAGTATAATTTTTTCAACATCATTTTACAAAAGGTTTATTAAAAGACAATATTCAGAGAGCCAGTAAATGCATGTGCAGAGAAGATCATTTCCAGACTATTGTTTTATCTTCAACGAAATCGTTTATTTTATAGTATGATTATCTAATCAATATACGTTTTATAACTAATCTAAATATATTTTCTGTTAATTGAATGACTTCTTGAGGAACTATATTATAAAAACGAATGCAGTTACCCAAAAATGAAACATTTGACTTATATAATTTAAATTTTGGAATAACCAATTTATTACGACCTCAGGTTTCCATACCACCAATATCGCCTTTCTTTATAAATAGATCTAAATTGATACTGTAGATGGCACGTTTCTATGCCAAATTGCAGCCGAGATACAAATAGGCTGAAACTTGCGGATAAAAAGACATTATTGTGGTGAAATTATTATCCTCGCTCCTTATTATTATATTTATAGCTCAAACTACTAACCTTCTGACGTCTCACATTGATACAAAATGTTACAATGATATTTAAAAATAATAACACATGCCAATGAAATATTTATGAAACCTCTGCCATTGTATGAGAGTATTGTTGTAGTAAATAGTAAACATGACAAATATGGATAACGGGGAACTTGCATCTAAATTATAATGAGTATTTTTTTTCATAATTCGTTATTTAAGCTGGAAGAAGTGCTTTATTGAAAGATTTATTCTAAAATTATAAGTTATAATCGATATAAATATTTTATATAATAATATACTCAGATCGAGATAAATTTACATACAATTACATCGAGTATATAATATGTACAATCGAGGTCAATATTTATATTTACCTCGACACAATCGAGGTAAATATAAATACCTCGATTGTACATATTATAGAATTGAAGATATGTATTTTCAATCAACAAAATTATAATTGCCAAAATGTTTCACCCATTAATGACAATATTTTGTCATATTTTTTAATACCCAAACCAGTATAACTTGAATGGTTTGATATTTAGATAACAAATTAGAAGACCGTTAGATTTTTTTTGATGCAGTCATTTAAACGATATCCTAGATCAAATGGCTGTCATAATTACAAGAAAGTTTGTTAAATAACATGTATTTTTTATAGATTCGAAATGTCTATGATTTGTGAATATAACAGTTTTAAAAATATCTACCAGAGGTACTCGGGAACGTTCAGCTTAACGTAAGCCTATGCGTGTGTGTTGCCCTTGGATTTCTCTAATTTAAAATCAAATATTTTCAGGACGTTTATCTGTTTGTTTTGCTTTTTGCAGTAAATAACATGTGTAACGTCGCCACCGCCATAGCGCACTCACTCGAAGGGGCAATACGTTCAGGAGACATAGGCCGTTTCCGATCCTGGTCGGCCGCTATCGACTCTCTCACCTCCCGCACCCCAGAGAGAGGGGATCGGAAAAAACAGAATGGCGGGTGCGCTCTCTCGTCGCGCGGCACGTGGCAAAAGTTTGTTTTTATAAGCGAATGTAATGATTCATTCGTTTTGTGACCGAGTGATTCTTTTTACAAAGTATTTAAGAAAATAGATAAATGTACTTAATTCATTCTACACATGTACAATTACAATTTGCGGTTTATAAAATGTCAGTTCGAGAAGTGCATTGTATTTACACACCTGTCGCATAGAAGATTCCGTCTCTCGTCCGATCTGTACGGATACAATTTGCGATGCGCCTCGCGTTGAACTTTCGCTAGGTATACCTACAAACAAAAGAAGTTCTTTAGTGATTAGAGCATGTCCAAATATACATACGTGTACTTACATCTACATAATATCACGCTAATGATGTAACGAATAACGAATAATCGCTTCGCGAGAATTCGCATGTTTTTGGTATTCCCATTCGCAGACACTAGGCGAATAATTTTGCGAATCCATTTTTCGATGAAAAAGGTAAAATAAAAATATATTTGTGTAAAGAGAAAATGAAAATATACTAGTATAAAGGGAAAATGAAAATATATTTGTGTAAAGAGAAAATGAAAATATACTAGTATAAAGGGAAAATGAAAATATATTTGTGTAAAGAGAAAATGAAAATATACTAGTATAAAGGGAAAATGAAAATATATATATTTTTTAGACTCTCACGGTTTGTATCCATTATAACAATAAATTAACGGGTTTTTATTGCGATATTAAATATTTGGAGTTTCCCGATATTTCGATGCTTTTGCAAGCACCATGTTTACGGGTTAACTGGCGAGACTGCCAGTGAGTGAAATATAGTGAAATATGTCATAGAGTGAAATATAACAACTACGAGCCAGAAAGGGGGTAGACTGAAATATGTGCTCTCGAAAATCCACCCGCAGTCTCGCCAGTTAACCCGTGATCATGGTGCTCGCAACAGCATCGAAATATCGGGAAACTCCAAATATTTAATATCGCGGTAAGAACTCGTTAATTTATTGTTTATATATTTTGTCGCGGACGCTACAATTAGTTTTCTTGCTGGAAGCAGAAATGAAGCGCAAGCGCCGTCTGGCGGCGTTACACAGAGTCTAGGTAGCAAGCATAGCAAGGCGGCACATTCTAGTGTCCCTCGTAGTGATTATTGAACACGCAACCAAGAAACTGTGCCGCATTTCCCGATAACTGTTTCTTAAAAAATCAAAATCCACTGTAATTGTATCAAGAATTCTCTTTTTTTTTTTAATTCTCATATCCTAATCGCCCATCAGTTATGTCTGATCCAGCATCTATGCCCCAGAATGCGATATATTCATAAAATGACAACTGTGTTTGTCAAAACTAGGATAAAAAACAGTTTTAACCATAAGATTACAAAATCGCATAGCTCTAAAACAACAAAAACAAAAGATTGCTAACGTCATCAGCTTAATTTTTTCAAGAGATTGTAGGGGAATTGTCTTTGCTTACAATTCATAAAATGTGTCAGAATAAAAAAATCGTCAAAGATAGAACCATCACTTGTTAAGTATTAAAATGTTAAGAAATGACCATCACTCTGGTCCTATTCAATTTGATCTATAGAAGTTCTTAAAAGTGTGGATAAAGGCGAACTGGTCAGAGAATTCGCCATATCGAAACATTCCAACCATACGATCACTGTACTCGGTTACTGGGAGACGCCGCTAATAGTCTCGTCTGGCTCTCATAGAACAGGGAAATATCCTAGTTTGAGACCAGATAATCGGTGTGTACCGTTTAGCGTATGTATTATTATTATTTATTATTATAAAATCGCGTATCATTTAAAAAAAAATCATAAAAAATAGTCTCAAAATCAACTTTTTTTTTTTCTAGAAGTTATAGGAAGGTGCGCTTATTCTACAGTAGCCATTAAGAAACTAGCGAAAATGTGTAACAACAAAATCGTCAAAGAAAACCAGCACTCATAAAGTTTTAAAATGTTTGAAAGTTATGTCCATTTTATAATAACAAGAAATATCTCCATAAGAATTTATTTACATTTTGACGGGCACCCTGTATTCGTTCCACTGATGAACACTGCCCTTTTAACAAATAGAGTAAAAAGGAAACGAGCTATACGCAGGTGTAACAAATTATTTTCGTGCGTAATTTTCATTTCGTTTCATTTAGACGACCTCAATGGTGCAGTGGTTAAGACGTTGCACCCAAGCGCAGAAGGTTCCGGGTTCGATTCCCGGTCGGAGCAATTTAGGAAACGAACTTTTCTAGATTGTCTCGGATCTGGGTGTACTGGGAACGCCCCTAATAGTCGTCGTCTGGTTCTCATAGCACAGGGAATGCCCTAATTTGAGACCAGATGATTGGCGTGTATTGTCTGGCGTATTTATTTTATATATTTTAATTTTATGATTAATATTTTATCATCAATATGAACTAATTTTCATATTGATGATCGCGCGCAATACGTTTACAAAGTGGTTTCATCCATCAAACAGTCAGGTTGTTGGATGAATTCTCTATCGCGTTCTCAAAAAGTGTTACATACAAGTGTCCATAGGCTAAAATAATCACTTATCATCAGGCGGGCCGTGCGATTGATGTCAACTTTGTGATATAAAAAAAACTACTTTACCTTGGAGCCTTCGAAGAGCAGCGCGACAAAGAAGAGCGCAATCCATGTGAGGGCGAACGCCCACCGCGTGCTGATCGTCAGGCCGGAAAACAGGAAATCGCCGATGTTGTAGCCGAACCAAAACCACATATGCATCGTGGTGACTGTGCAATAAAAGCAAACATGCATAAAATTTTTAGCTAAAAGATTTAATATTAACAAAAAGGAAGATATGGTATCCGAGCATTACGAGTGAAACTCTTAAATTGAGGGAAAAGTTCTCAATATGATACGGAACGGCGACGACCCGCGTTGGATCAACCCGAAAATATACGAATACAACCGCTACCGCTAGTCTATTGCGTCATTCGATCACTTTTGCCGCTTACGTGTAACACCACAAATAACAGATAGCAGTCTGACATATTGCTAGCCCTTCCACTATAGAATTTTTTTATAATAAACCTTACATTTTTCATTTTCTCCTCGACTATATATCATTGAAGCGAACATTATACTAAAATAATGTGTACCTATGTCATTTACCGTATTATAATCGTCGATAACAGAACTCTAATTCATTGTAATATAACCTGGACTCTCTTAACTACCCCGTTAGGGATACAGCCTGAAGAAATGTATATATATAACTAAAATAATTACAATTATGAAAAAAAACCATCACACTACCATCACTAGCGAATCTTAGTACTAAACTAATTACTGGATTTGTAACGATGTAAATTATGTTAATCATATTCAAGGCACTGACTCTCGTATAGACAAATTGTCACTAGTTATTGCCAACGGCTTTTCACGTGTGAAGTTGCTAATGAAGATACAAAAATGCTCTTGTGATTTTGTGTTAGTGGCTTCCTCTTCGGCACGCTCGCGCTTTTTTCGCGCTTTCGTCTTAAATAAATAATATCTAGGGTAGGACCACCAGTTACAGGCGCTTCGATGGGTAAAAACCCCACGAAACCTTATTACACCCTTAGGGAGCTGGACACTTGTGCAGGATTCTTCTGTGAAACTAAAATAAGGACTACAACTTTTCAGCTTTTTTTCAATTCTAGAACCGAACCTTAAATAAAAGAATTATCAATATGTAAACCGCCGAAAAGTTCATTTGTTTAAGCAATTACTCCGTTATTAGATTTTAAATTAATTTCTACAGAACAATCCTGGACATATACTCTTTAAAATTAAAATAAAAACATCAAAATCGATGCACAAAATAATGGCATATCAACTAACATATAGAGAATGCAATACCGGGATACCAGGATCCCGAGATACCGGGATCCCGCATGCAATATGATTAACTAATCTCGCTTGTAACTTGAGCGGGATCCCGCGGGATTTGCGGGATTAACGAGAAATAAAATAATGCGTAGTCTAATGCGTAGTGCTAGATTCACAGACTGCAAAATTCAAGTTATGCAAATCAATAATTAAAACGACAGGACGTTCTACTAAAGGTTTGCATGTGCATTTAAAATCAAAACATACAATTGATACTAAGCTAAAAGTTTCGGAGGAATCGTCAAGGCCACCAGATACAGCCGCTTTGACAACTACATCGGCGTCCGATTTCCTCGTCGTCAGTTCATCCTCAACCTCAATCATCAATCTCGGCAAAAAAACGCAAAATCACTGATTACTTTTCAAGAGAAAATAATACCGTAGAAAAGAAGGTATCACGAATGGTGGCAAAAGATGGTTTACCATTCCGAGTTTTCTGCACGTCGTCGGATATGCGAGATATTATAATAATGTATAAGAAGGTAAGAAAATTGGTAAAAAAAATTAAAAAAAAATTTTGGTAAAAAACCTTCAAATAAGGTACTACATATCGATTTATTTACGAAGTCTCATGACAACCTGCGGGATCTCGCAAATACCCGGATCCCGCGGGATACATAACGTTCAGTCCCGCAAATACCGGGATTGAAACTATATTGCGGGATTGCATTCTCTACTAACATAAAAAATACAGATGCCAATACAATAATACAATGAGCCTTTTGTTGAAGCCCTTGGAAAAATATTTTAATACCGTAATTACCGTCAAACGATTTGAATAAACGAATAAACCATCAATTACCGTCAAACGACCATTACGCGATTGGAATAGAAAAAAATTCGATCGGGTGTTAATGGGGGGCTAACTAACGGAGCCAAAATCATTCTTATAAATAAACTAATTCGATCAAACGATTTCATTTACCATTAATTAGCATCAAAAGATCATCAAAAGACTGGAATAATTTTTTTTTATCGGGTGTTAATCGGGTGAAACAGGCATGTTCTATATTTTTTTCCTCCCCTAGGCTAGCACGAATAAATAAAAAAAAACGATTTTTTACATAACAACTACTTACACTATGCCGATAGTATTTCCGAAACATTTGTTTTAAAAAACTGAATTTAAAAAGCAAACCTTATGTTTTGCTAATACCTGACATAAAAACTTACAAATTTACTATAATTCACAATTTATACATCTATACATATAAATAAAATTGGAGTGTCTGTCTGTAATTACAAAATAAAGGCTCCCTATTAAGCTTATACGGTTAATTGCATTTACATGTCATTAATAACAAAACTCAAACGCGCTTTTAAATTTTTTGTATGCTTGTCTGTATATTTGTTTGTCCGGGCTATTCTCAGAAACGGCTGAACCGATTTTGACGCGACTGCCTGCCTGCTAATGAATAGCAGGTAGAGAACTTTCCAAAGAGTAATCTAGGCTATTTTTACAACGGAAAAATACCAAATTTAACGCGGTTAAAACCGCGAGGCACGGCAAGTTTTTTATAAATTTACCACTACCACGGACGGACCATAACTCTAGACGATGTCTATGAGAGCATCGACTGCCCATAGTTTTGAAATACATATTTTAACGGCGACCACGCCCACATCACTCCTATCCGTTCTCGAATATTCAACGTCCGATCTTAACGTGACCAATGAGATCGCAGCCCACCGTCCGAGCCCCGCAAGATTTCGACGTGTTTGTTTTCATATAAAATTAATTAGATTTCCCGTCCACCAAGTGGGCGCTGGAGCCTTCCATGGGGGCGGTAGCGAATTCAGTGGCAAATGGGGGGTGTTGACGCACTCAAGAGGGGTGATCAAATAAATAGACTAATTAAATATTTTTTATTTCTTAATGATTCTGTTTATTTTTAAAATGTAAATAAACAATTTTATTGTACATTTCGTTGTCGTTTTATATTTATTAAATTTTTTTTATGATTTTGATGATTTCTTTATGATTTTTAATAGATAAAATATACAGATAAATTATATTTTATATAAAATTAACCGTTATGAACTAGGGACTAGAGGGGCGCTGGAATTTTTGTTCTTCTGAAGGCGGCGATGGGCCAGACAAGTTTGGGAGTTTATGCACTGCACAATATCTTTGCATAATGTCAAAACTTTTTATAATTAAGAAACTATAGAAGTATATAAATAATAAAAATACCACATACCACCTACACACTTAGCTCTTGTAAAGTTCATATCGGTCACAGACTAGCAGCTTATCACTGTAATTCTAAGAATAGATACGTTCCTTACTACCTATTTAATATTACTTGTCCTAGTATCTGTCTCATTGAATAAATATAGTTATATCTTGAGCAGCGCACCTAATCGTCGCAAGGAAAACATAAGCTCATCACAGCTTCAAATGGCAAATATAGTTAGGGCTAATGTTATTGTAAACCATACTGGGAACAATGGCAGAGGAGTGATGTTAGGAAAACAACGTTGGCCAAATTTTTCCATCAATAAAAACATGAGAGGCAACTATGGATGACGTCATGTTAGGTTCATTAAATACCTATTCAAATTAAAAATAATATTTATTCAAAATACTTTACTTGATACTTCGTAAAAAGAGATGTATAAATATGAAATAAAATCAAGGCAGACTTAAGAAGTTCAAAGAGTCAAGAGTTTTAGCTTACAGAAATGTCAAAATCTCTCGCTAAAATAGGCGAAAACGTGTAAGGAGAATAATGAGATTTGATACTGCGATAATTGACGTTCCGTCCTTTCCGACTACCCTATTAGGGATGCAGCGTAAATATCTATGAATGTATCCAGGAGAGATCTAACACGTCTGTCGTATTCGACCATAAATCTGTCCAAATTGGTGATTCTCCACATAAACTGGTATAATGGCAATATGCAACACATATACAACACGCAGCAGTACGCTAATAATATTGTCATTCATGTCATTCATCTTTTTCCCACCGCGTTTCGGTGCCACAACTTTTAGTAATAATAGGAAATAATATATGCCTAAATGACATCGCAATAAGTTTTTTTTTTATAAAAGAGCAACCTAGCAAGCGAGTTACCTGGTGGAAAGTGATCACCGCCGCCCATACCCGCAACATCCGGAGAATCACGGGTGCCTCGCCGGTTTTTAGGGAAAGAGAGAAAAGAGGGAAAGGAGGGGGAGGGGGGAGATGGGCACTCGAACTCACCGAACGAAACACAACAGTAATAGATGCTGTTATTTCACATCGATATTCTGTGAGAGGGTGGTATTTCACCCGGCGAGCCGGCCCAATTCGTGCTGCAATATAGCATGGCTCTATCACACATTTTAATGGTATTAGCATGGTAATAAAATTAAAAAAATGTACAAATTGGTGCACAAATACTTACCCTTGTCGTGAGGAAAATGAGAGTTGCATTTCGTTTTATTTACAAACATTTTTTGATCTGAGACATGAGAACAAATGGTTATCAGGATCTGAGGATGGAACCGGTGGTAAGTTATAAGAACTATTTGAAGGCTCATAATAATCATATGGAATTTGATTGATCTCGATGAGTTCTTTGGTAACACATCCTTACCAATACCTAATGATGTGGTAGAGAGAAGACTTCTGGATTTATATGCTATGTCATAGCAGACCTTTCGGACTTGGACCCATTTGACCAGCCTCGATGGGTACTTCGGTGAACATCAAAGTATTGAGATTCTCTCTTAGGAGGGAAGGCAAAGGGTTCTAAGCTTGTACAACCAATGTCTTCTAGAGCTGTTAATGGTCTAGCTAAAATACATTTTTTTATTTGGCCGAAATGTACTATCGACGGTATTCATAAGTACATAAATGTCAGATTAATATTGTCATTTGTTTGTGACCACTTGCTTGACAAATGACAATTGAGGATTTTTTAGTAATACGAAGAAAATCTATAGAGCGAAAGTGAGTGGTAAGAGGCTAAGGAAGACTAAGGCTGACTTATGAAGATAAATAGCTAGTGTTAGCCGACGGCAATGTCAAAAGCACTCGCATACCTAGGCGAAACTGTGTGAGGAGAATAATGAGATTTGAGGAAGCGAAAGAAGTATGTAAGGATCGCGACGCTTGGCGCTCCGTCATCTCCGACTACCTCGTTTGGGATACGGCGTGAAGATATGTATGTATGTATCAAAGAAAATGTGTGAGGAGAATGATGAGATTTGAGAAAACGAAAGAAGTATGTAAGGACCGCAACGTTTGGCGCTCCGCCCCCTCTGACTACCCCGTTACAGATACGCCGTGAAGATATGTATATGTCAAAGAAAATGTAAAATTACTACAATGCTAACGCCATAGAGAAAATTATATAACGTCTAGTATTCCATCGTAGATTCCATCCTTAATATTAACAATGTTGTATAGCGTGGATGGTAAATGTTTGTGTTTTATCTCTTTTTTTTATAGACTCCTGGAAGACATACATACATACATATCCTTACGCTGTATCCCCAACGGTTTAGTCAGAGAGAACGGAGCAGTTCTTACATACTTCTTTCGCTTCCTCAAATCTCATCATTCTCCTCACACATTTTCGCCTAGGTATACGAGAGCTTTTGACATTTCCATCCGCTAACACTCTGGCTATTTGATCTTCATAAGTCAGCCTTGGTCTTCCTTGGCTTCTTTTACCACTCGCTTTCGCTCTGTATATTTTCTTCGTCAGTTTTTCATCACTCATTCTTTCTATGTTCAAGACATAGTTTGGCATATTCGAGATACTTACCTATGTGAGTCTCTCATGAATAACTTGAGATTGGCAGAATTCGTATATACACAAGAAGCCATTGATATTAAAAGGAAGAAGAAGATACAGATTAACTGATAGACAAACATTTTAAATGCAAGTTTAAGTTTTGGTAATGTGTAAATAGCTATATAGTATATAACAATTGCCTTTATTTCCAAATATGAGACAGACACTTCAATTTCATTTATCTGTATAAATAGTATAATTATATCGATGATAATCTCTAACAATAAATTGTTCCATGATACTAGAAAGATATGTATTATTATGTACTTACATAATCTTATCAAATATCATAAACAGGTCACTTGTTTAAACTAAAACTTTACGTTAGTAAATTAATTAATCTGTGCTGAAACTATTCAAAATATGAGATATCTTCGCGCTGTATTCCTAATGGCGTAATCAGAGGATGGAGCGCCAAGCATTGCATCCTTACGTACTATTCCACTATTGAAACTGTTCATACTAACATATGTTATATATGTATACAAGATTATTGTGAAAGAGGGTATAAATCCGCCAGGGTTTACAATGTGTCAATATTGTCTACTATATTGCAGATATAATAATTACGGGATACATATAGTTTGTTGTCCATACAAAAAAAATAATAGAAAAAAATGTATAACCCTATCGTTATGCCCTAAATTTCAAATGTTTGTAGTAAAATGACGTAAAAACACTGATATTAGGGTTGTTTCACCTTTATTTTTTTTAAACTTTGAGGTTACACTAGAACTAATTGACTTTTGGCTAAGTTGTAAAATGCAAATTTTCCAGTGTCATGTGTATATTACATAGGTAATTTGGGGGACGAATATCTCTAAGAATAATATTATATATCTGTTGTAGATATTGCACATTTTTGCTTCAACAAGGTCATTAACAAAAATACATTTTGATGATTTTGTTTCGAACTTCTTTTTACTTTCTCAAAAAACCCTGAAGCTCAATGTGCCTAACAACTCCTGCATGCCTAAGACAGTCACTGTCACATCAATCTCTTGTCCCATATAGACCACGGTATCTAATGGCAGCAAGTGGAAATTAGGCATTTTCTCATACTCCCAAAACTACTGAGGATTAGCTAACAGCCATTTCTATAGTTTAGAATTAAGTGTGATATTTGGCACCTATCCATTTTTGAGTTTGTTTCAATAGTGAATCAAAGAAAAACTGTTGATGTACATGGTTTCTCTATAAGAGTGCTGTTGTTACAAAAGCTTTTCCTGGCATTTAATATCGTAAACTTTGTAATATGAGATACTTTACCTTGTAATAATAATACATAAATACAGATAAAACTAAAATAATTAGGAGCAGAAATAAAGAACCTATTAAAATTAACAACCTAGAAATACAATATGTCAATATAATTTATACATACCTTGGCAATAACGTGAGTACAAAACCTGATTGCAAAAGAAATAGAGAAGAGAATTGACTGCAGTTGTAAAAGCTATTCCCTAAAACGAATCATCAAGAACAAGGATATTTCAATGCATCATTAAAGCAAGATGTTTAACATGTGACATACCAATCTTAATACATGGATGCCAGTCTTGGGTCCTTACCCAAAAACTTACTAACAGAAGTGTGTCAGCATGATATGGAATGCAGTTTATTAAACATCAAAAAACAAGACAAATACAACTTTGCTTACATTAGAGAAAAATCTAGTTAAAGATATCTGTATAACTATAAAAAGCTCAAATAAAAATGGGCTAGACACATGGCAAGAGAAAAAAAATAGGAACTATAAATGGCCTAAATAATTGCTAGATGTACCCAAGGGAAGACTCAAGGGAACAAGGTAGGACCAAGCTTAAGATTGGAGGATGAGATATGGTTTAAAGAAAACAGTGGGAGGAAATTAGCTGAGATCGTCCGAAAACATGTTTTATAGCAATAACAATAAGTAATTGTGGATTACAATACAATACAAAATAAATACAGTGGAGATGGCTTCCTCCGAAGTATGTGTAGTGTCACCCTTTTGGACAAAACAAGCAATGAAGAGATACAGTATAGTATTGTTGGACAAGAGCGTCATTGTAAAAATGAAGAAAGGAACGCTTGAATGATTTGAACACAAAGAATAATTGATAAAAATTCACAAAAAATCTACTAAGAAAAGTGATTAGTAGCAAAAGCCGAGGAAGACCAAAGCTGACTCATGAAGATCCAAATATCCAGTGTTTTCTTATGCAAATGTCCAAAGCATACCTCACATACCTCAAGGAAAATAGTGAGATTTGAGGAGAAAGAAGTAAGCAAAGACAGTAATTCTTGGGGCACCCCATACTCTCTGACTACCTACCTCCATTCTCTCCATTGGAGATACAGTGTGGAGATACAATATAGTATACAGTATAAACAAATAATTTATAAAAAATTGTGTGAAAAGAAGGGACATACAAATAGTAAGTAGTTTGCTGCAGCAGTGCATCGTTAAGACAGATAAGGATTGTACATATTAATTAGTATAATATACCTACCTAATAAAGAAAATTGAACTTTTTTTTAAAATAACAAATATGCAATCATCTACTTAAATATTAATTTAAATTTTAGTAGTTAATTTGAATTATTTTTAAAATATAAATCCACAGCGTGTATAGACGTTTAGACCAATTTCAGAGATTCTTGAATTGATAAATTCTTGATAAACGTTTTATGATAATGATAGATCGCAAATTTAATATATTTAGCTCTGGTGTGAAAGCTATTTCATTAATATTGTATGTACAATATGTGAAAACGATGAAGTACTTACATACCGCAAAAAATATTTTATTATGAACATTCATAGTAGGATTACTGTTCTTAAATTCTAAATTCAAATTCAAGTCACTAAATGTAATGTAAGATGTTATATTAGATTTTAACTTTAGAATAATCATGAAGCGTATTTATAGATGTATTTAACAAAAAAAATCTACAAAATAATGCACAGTAAATGTTCATAACAGACAAATAAAATGAAAGCAACACGTTATCAAAATATTTAACAAAAAACTAATTATAATTAAATGGAAATTGCTATTAAATTTTATTACTATTCTGGAAATATATGTCACCATGTATTTAAAAAATTAGATAATGTGTTTGCTAAATTGATTTGACAAACAGAACAATTGTAATATGCATTCACATAATTCGCCTTCTGCCTACCATTACTTACATCAATTTTACAAACAAAAATAATGAACTTGTACCTTACCTTTTTATTTCTGAAGTTTTAATGAATTTTACTAACAATTCATTCTATTTAACACCGTCTGAACATATCAAATTAGTCTACATTCTTATCGAATAGCTTCATGATAAATCAACTGTATATACAATAATTTATTTTATTAGACCACTGCACTTTTTCTGATAACAAATTAATGTCATCCATTTGATATCAAACAGATGTAATAATAAAACATTTTGAAAAAAAACTAAATTGTTTTATTATAGCTATAGAACAGGGTGAAAGTTAATTTTGTGAGTAAAAATAGTGTTTATGAGAGGTACGAATAGGAGAAAAGAAGGTCTTCGACAGCCAAACACAATATAAAAATGACAGGAAAAAGCGAAGAACGAAATTTTATTGTGTCAATGTCAACGTGACAAACTACGAAAGATCGAGGTTTTTTTTTTTAAATGGCACCGCACATTCACGGAGTTTGTTTCCATTTTAAATGCATCCCGCCTTGAATGTCTAAAAACGACAAAAAAAAAACATTAAAAAATGAAGTTTAAGTTTCATATAAAACAATTTATTACAGTAAAGTTCAGCTTTAATAAGTTCATTTCCTTTACAATGAAAATAACATCAATTGTGATCACATCACAAACATTATTTAGTTCCCTACTCTAATTCATTTAAAATTAATCTCATAACGGAAATCGACACGTACAATATTACCAAGTCAATAGTGGCTATAAAATGGTTAAGTATAAAATATTTTATCTGTGATTATTCTATTAGTCTTTACTTAAATAAGGATCTAATATAGAAAGCGCAGCTCCCACTAGATATAAAGAACCAGTTATTAACACGGATGAGTGCTCTATCGTATTGCTTTCTTGTTTGACAGTGATTAATGCATCGGACACACATTCTAGTACTCTAATTTCGCTAGTCGAAGACTTGTTGCAGAGTCCTTTCCAGATTCGGGCATATCTGTGACATCTCTCTAACATCTCTTTTTGCTCCATTGTGGAATAATTATCATTCTTCTTGTTAATAGTTTTATAAGCAGTGGGAATAACAAATATTGCGACATTAAACTCTGTATTTTTTAAAGATTTTAGTAATACTTCAACATCGCGGTCACCAGTTGCGCAAAAAATTAAAATTTTATGACTGCAGCTGAAAAATATAAAACAAATTACATGTAAATACAATATGTAACTAAAATTATTATTTTTCACTCAAGTGAAATGTACAACACGGCGGTATTTATAAACATAAACACTAGCACCGACATAAACATCAGAATAATATTGTCATCTGTGACGGCTTGCTTAGACTGACAATTGACAAATAACATTAAAGTTATCATAATGGTTCACGTTAGTTCGTGAAACTTAGTGATTATATACTCAAGAGTTCGTGATTACATTATTTTTCATACAATAGTTACTCTATTATTTAAACAACGCTATTCATAATGGAGAATATTAAAAAGTCCAAGAAGCCAACAAAAATAGAGGATATGACAAAAGAACAAATACGACAAGCTATTCTAAAGAAACGGGAATGCAACGCCAAAGCCCAACGTATTGTAGAAAGTTTGCTTGAAAAATCTATAAGTGAGATCTACTTCCTTCAGTGTTTAGCTGACATAAACCAAAGTCATTTTGAAGACGTTATAGAAGAGAGATCCATAACGCATCTTTGCGGTTATCCTGTATGCCAGAAAACTTTATCAGAACGAGACATACCCAAACAAAAGTACCGCATATCAGTGAAGACAAACAAAGTTTACGATATAACCGCCAGGAAAAGCTTTTGTAGCAACAGCTGTTATAGAGCAGCCATGTACATCAAGAAACAGATGTTGACCAGTCCACTGTGGTTTCGGGAGTATGAGGAAATACCTAATTTCCAATTATTGCCATTAAATACAACAGGATGTATGGGACAGGAGATTGATGTTTCTCTGACTGAAAAAATCAGTATAAAATCAGTAAAAAAACCCTTTACATCTGTTAACGACTTTGCAAACGCAACACTAGATGAAATAAGTAACGAAAATACAGAAGAAGATTTTAATAAGAAAAATGCTGAAAATTCCAACAATTTAGAGTCGACATGTAAAGATAACGAAAATGATATCAAAGAAGCTACAGAAGAGAAAACAAATACAGAATTTATTGAACAAGAAAATTTAACTCCAGTGACTGAATGTAGTAAGCTGCAAGAAGTTACTACTAAAGAAGATAAAATGGTTAAAATTGAACCACAGAAAAAATTTGTATCAAATTCTCTTAATATCATAGGTGAAATAACGGAGAAGCCAGATAGGAAAATTGACCCATTACTTACCAGTATTATACCTAACAGTGTCACTAAAGAAGAGAGTGTGAAACTTGCCAAGAAGATGCCACAGAAACAATCCTCTGTGACAGCAATAACAATTGAAGTAGAAAAATGTCTTGCTGAATGGTTTACTTTAGACACAATCTTATTTCTTTTTGGGGAAAAGAGGGTTAAAGAAATGGTCACTGACAAAGGAGAGTGCATTAAAGAACATTTAAATAACTATGCAAAGAGTATCTTTTACAATTCAAACACTTATGACCAATATCAAGCAATATGCCGTAAACTGAACATGTTGGAGTTAGAAGACAAAAGATTAGATGCTCAGGCATTACAACGAGAAACCAAACCATTGCCCGATTATTCAATGCTACAAGAAGAAAGTAAAAAATTGCAGTTAAAAGTCAGAGCATTCTTTGCAGGAGAAACTGTATTCCCAGAAGTAGAAAACGATGCCAAGCCTTCAAGTAGTAATGAGGATGAAAAAAGTAAAATAACGCAATTACCATTAGTAGATAAAAATGCACAGAATGCACTAAGGAGAAGAATAGTGTGTCAACACTTAAATAAAATGTTACCAGATCTATTACAGTCTTTGGGACTATTGACATTAACAATAAGCTCAGATGTTCGTTTATTAGTGAACACATTTAAATTAAAGGCAAATAACATAATGTTCAAACCAATTCAGTGGACTCTCATAGCAATAGTGATAATTAAATTGTTATCAATTCGAGATCGGAGGCTGGAATATCTATTGGAGCAGCCAACAACATATCAGCATATGCAACTACTGCTTCTAAGTTATAAACAAGATGGTGGCTATTTGGATCGGTTATTATCATGGTTAACAGATATTGACAGACTTTTGGATCCAAATGACACACAACTGACTATTGAATAATATTATTGTGAATCAATGTCTTAGCTAGCACGGGCAGTTACTTGGAAAGCAGACACCATGAAGATCCATATGGCACTAAAAATCTACATACATATATATTATTTTTATATACTAATCAAAGTATGTAAGGGCTGCGACACTTGGCGCTCTGGTCGCCTCTCTAACTACCCCATTAGGGATACAGCATAAAGATATGCATGTATGTACTATCAATATATTTATATCAGCTTAGTGTAAGAAGTTATTATCTTAACTTGAATACTTTTATTTTGAATTAAAAAATAGAAAATAAAGAACATTTAAACTTTTTTTAAATTCTTATTATTATAATGTCAATTTTGTAAATATTTTTAAAATACTTCCAACTTGCATTTTTCTCTAAACTTTGTCACGAGAAAAAATAACTTATTGCTCTGTCACTTAAAAAAAGATGCTTGTCTTTTACACAAAATACATACTTATGGCTATTCGCAATACTTTCGGGAGTGTAATGTTCTAATTTTGCCGACATTTGACCTTTTGCTAAGACCCTCTATTGTTTATTTATTAAATACCTGTGATATTAGATGAAATATTATTTTATAATATTGTTTTATTTTACTTCATTCGCAAATTATTTTCAATATTCGAGAAAATAAGATGTAAACATTACTTACACATTCCGCACCGTTGGGTAAAAATAAATCTTAATGACTATTGTACAGATGGCATCAAGAATAGTTAGTAATCAAAATAAACTCAAAAACATTTTTAAAAAGAATATTAAACGGACTTAAAAAAAACACTAAAAAGTACAAAATAACTATCCTTTACTAATCAAAACTCAGGTACAAAAATATCTCTATAAATACCATACCAATAGCTAAACAGTTAAATTTCACAGTTTCTGAAGTCAGTGCCAAGCCTACCAAACTAGTAGACTCTGTTATTGCACATTGATTTCGCAGCAACTTCAATAATTGCCTTTAATTTATATGTACACTAGCGGACCCGACAGGTACAAACACATATTTCTCTAAACAATATATTATGACGACATAATTCCACTTTTTTTTAAATATTCAAGGCCGTGTCGTGACATTCAGCCGACCGATTGGATAAATTGTTACATCTGTAGCACATTTTTATCGCCTCCAATTTGTAGGAAAAAGTTGTCCCAACAAATTGTATTTTTTTTACGTCTACCTTATATTTAAAAAAACATAAATATCATAATAGTGTATGTCATTGTATGTACATATACTGATATGTACATGCACAAATCAGTCATGTAAGTCAATTATGTACTAAGTATACAGTACCCATAAACTTAGTATATACAGGCGTATAGAGCAACATAGAGCTCGTTGACGCGAGACGATTTTTAATTTTCCAATTTTATCTATGAAATGAATGATTCCCTTGATTATTGATTTATGTAATAATCACAATCATATACAGAACGCGTAACCATTATTGAACTGAACTGCTGTGGGGATCAGTGGCGCATATTAAGTCCATTTTTATTTTACAAAAAAGAGCATCTACAGAATCACTTAAAGATAGTTTTAAAGACATTGATGTCCTCACCTTGTCGTCCCTTTGAAGTTATTATGTACAATAGTAGGAAAAATATAGATCTATTTAAAAAGAAAGGCGAAATTAATGGTATGGAATTCCGAAGTCGTGATAAATTGGTTATTCCAAAATTTAAATTACATAAGTCAAATGTTTCATTTTTGGATAACTACAATCGTTTTTATAACAAAGTTCCTCAAGAAATTACTCAATTAACAGAGAATAAATTTAGATTAGTTATAAAACGTTCATTGATTAGACAATCATACTATACGATTTCACTGAAGATAAAACAATAGTATGGAAATTGTCTTCTCTGGACATGCATTTACTGGCTTAATGAAAATATTGTATTTTAATAAACCTTTATAAAATGAAGTTGAAAAAATGATACCTGACTGAGTTTCTTGTCGGTTCTTCTGTGTTTGGGTTTTCTATTTGAACCGAACTAAAGTTCGACGTTAAAAAATACCTTGTAATTGAGTTTACTTGAATAAATTGATTTGACTTTGACTTTGAAAAATACAGTACTTCTTTGAAATAAAACAGGAATAACACAAAGTAATAAGATATGTCGACAGCGTGACTTGTGAGGACCAATCATTCAAAAAGGGTTACAATAGGGACTCGTTTGCTGTCCCTTTCCTACTCGTGCCATTATCATAAAAGATCACATTCTCACTCGCACTCTTCGTACATCTATACGCCAATATATACAAAGTTTATGACAGTACCTGTATGTGTTGAACTTTTGGTGTCCTACTTTTTTGGGAGTTCATATTTTAATTACCTTGGTATCCTTAATAATGACCTCAAAAAGTTCTAAAATAAATAGCACTGACCTGTTAGTACTTTGAAACCATTCTGCACAAATTTCCATAGACTCTTTCGTATGCGCTCCATCCAAGTAGAAAGTCGTGTTATCAGTCCTAATAACTTGATATCTCCCTGGCCACTTGCACTCTTTCAAACCTATCATTGTTTCAATTGGAAGTACAGAAACTAAAGGCTCGTCTAATATAATGCTGTCTAAGTTCTTGCCGTTGCTAATATATGAGTAATCGATTTCAGGAAAGTCATTTGGCCTTATAATTTTTCCGCTAACCACTCTCTTTAAGGAATAGACTCTAGTGATGGCCTTTATTTTAGCTATACGCATCCACGCGTGGGCTAATTGTATAGCCAGGGAGGCATTCATTTTATACGCTTCTAATTCTATTGGCAAAGGATTTTTTACGTTTTTAGAAAAAATATAGGTTTTGTAATCTGGAACTACCGTCAGCGTACACTGCAACAAAAATGTTACTATTATCCTAGTCTTAGGCGTTATACGGAGACGCAAACTCGGACAACTGACACAGTTCAACACAGTACAAATATTTTGACCATTTTTTATAAGATCGGACAATGAAAACATTGTTATGTAATTAAAAACACCAATTTATGAGTTTCTTATTTTGACGATACTGTATTGTCTCAGGTGTTAATTTATGGAAATCCTTCTCATATATGTACTTTAGAGGTTTTGTACAAAATTTACCAAAACATTCTCCTTTAGTAACATAAAATTGTAAGTAAAACCACAGTAAAACTTAAACATCTACTTTAATAAATAATATTTACATCAAACTAATTTATCGGCTCTAATATTTAATCTTCAGCAAAAATTATTAACAGTTTTTCCAGTATAACTGTCTATTCCTCGCACAAAATCACACTACCTACCTCAACGTCTTTGGCAACCTTTTGTAGTACCGCCATAGCTTCAGGAGGTTGCGCCACAGTGTAAGCTTCAGAGCCATACTTCATGATGCCGGCTTTAGCAGTTGCTATTTCAGTTAAGGTATTACCAAGTATAGACGTGTGATCAAGACCTAACGACGTTATACCAACAACTGGAACTCTTCTGCAATACATTAGTAATTATCGGTTCCTCTGCCATGAGTGTTATGCACAATGCTCGCTAGAGACAATGACAAATCAAAGCAAATTAACATACAAATTCATTTGCTCCATAGCTGCCGCATGATGTGCCCTTGCCGGCAATATTGCTGAAAATGGGAATAGTAACGGCTAAATTGGAGTAGATTTTGCTATATTGCCGGCATGGTACATCACTACCACCACTACACCCGCGGCTCGGTGTCTACTGTCAATTCGTCAACGAGCAGACTAGGCCAAATTAGGCGACAACTATGGCAAGTTCACGCCTCGCCTTCCATAGACGCCGAGCGATCACCAAAAGGATGCTGCGCGGTAAATGAATCGTTGAGACTATCAGTCCTCACGTGAACCACTAACGGACAGTGTGCGGTCAGTCAAGACCAGTGTATTGTGTGAACGGCTTGTCGGAACAGCGAGTGTATCGAGTGATTTACTCGCTGTTCGCATACGGACAGTTTGCGTGAAATGCGTTCCAGCAACGGTAAGGAGTTGTTACATTAACGTGTGTGGAAGAAATGTAGTTCATAATAACAATTCCTGACCAACTGGAAGAGAGGCGGTACTAACGGTGTATCGAGTTGGTCAGCGACGATCTTAACACACGAAACTTAAGATAGAGGCATTGCTATGCATTTTAAAATTCTTTTAATCGAGATCTTATTAAGAAGTTCTCAATAGATCTGGTAGGTATTACAGGACTCGAGGTCAGATGCACCTACATCCAGAGATGTAAGTCCATAAGTATATCGAGTATAGCTCTATGGACATCTGGTTCCGTTGGACGTATATGAAGAAAACATTAACGGTATGAAAGCAATAACAAAGTATTTTATAATGGCTCCCGGTGCGTACGATTCCTTTCTCGATTACATTCACATAATATGTTTTATTCCATGCCACCGGTACACGTCTCGCGTCAAAGGATACATACCTTCTACATACAAAGGATATAAACCTTCTGGTTGGATGGTAAGTTAGCTGATGAATCGAATCACATGTTCTATCCTGTTAGAACGCAACAAACCTGTTCGCACAAAATACGGTTAATACCATTATACTCTAGTAAGAACATGTCCATGCATTCATTCGTATCGACCACACGCAAGCTACTAAATACCTGTTGTTGACTCAGTCACAGTACAAGTAAGCAAACAGTATTCTATCTTCATACAAATGCTCCCAAACGACGCTCCTCGAAATCTCGGCATTTCTCGGCATACAACAGACGCGAGTGCGCCGCGGTTGTCGTCGGACGGTGTGAGACGCTCTCGTGCATTTACTGATGAAATATTATGGCATCAAGTTTTCGAGCATATTGTTCAGTGTATGGATGTTTGAATTAGTCTATATCGAAACCGGAAATATTTCTTTGATGCTCATTTGTAGGAAATATATTATAATAATGATCTAGTTACTTTGTTGCTGATTTTTAATAATACTGCACACAAAAAAAAAATGCATTTTTTTTGTCCATTTCCACCATACTAACTCACAAACTTTTGAAACTAGAAATAAAATACTAGTAGAATTATAAATAAAAACTTACGAAATTTGCAATAGTATAAAATGAAAAGATAATATGACAATTTAATATAGTATCTATTTTATCAAATACGTAACCCAAGAAAAACAGTAAGTCCCAGTCGGGTCGGCAGCCCTATTGCGTGTTTATGTACCGAGCGACCGTAGGTAATTATCTCAAGGACACTGCCGAGTTGTAATACTGTTTGCTTACTTGTACTGTGACTCAGTTGTAATCCAGCTTTATTAAGAAGTGGTACGCTATACGTATAATAAGTTGCAAGTGCTGTCTTCGTGATGGCTCATAGAAGTTGCATTAACTCTCCAGACAGTTTTTGCTTTATTTGCAGGGGATATAACTTAAAAAAATTTCATCAAACGATTCATTAAGTCTCTTCCCAAAGATGCCACGTGTTTTCAATACTTTTGCTCAAAGTTTCCACACCTATCAGAAGCTAAACTAAAGGAAGGGGTGTTTCTTGGCCCTGATATAAAGAAACTTATTGCAGACACATCATTCACTGAGACAATGTCAGAACAAGAAAAAGAAGCCTGGAATTTCTTCAAAGCTATTGTGCACAAATTTTTAAGGAACAGGTAGGATGCCAACTACAGTGATATTGTGGATCGGATGTTGAAAGCTTTCAAAGAACAGGGTAGTAAAATGAGCCTAAAAGTGCATTTTCTGCATTCACACGAACTAACTACTTCCCCGAAAACTTAGGGGACTATAGCGAAGAACAGGGTGAAAGGTTTCACCAAGACATTAAAGATGCAGAGAGAAGATATCAAGGTAGGTGGAACACCAACATGATGGCCGATTTCTGCTGGTTGTTGCTGCGAGAAACCCTAGAAGACGAATACGTAAAGCAGCGCACCAAAAGAAGTATTCAGGGGAAGAAGAAACGATCTCACAAAGACAGCAATTAATTCTAAAGGCACTTTATATATCTAGATTATGATTTTAAATTATATTTTCCATCACTAACTATATTTTAAAATATATGTTTGCTGGTGTTTTCGTCAATAAATAAAAAAGAATTAGTTTTTTATTTTTAACGCCGAATCCCTCACTAACCCTAAGTAGCAAAAAATTTGTACGTGATAGAAGAAAACGGTTGACAGATTGGGATTCAGCGCACTAAAAAACATAAAAATTAGTCAAAACTTCCAGGATAGTTTTAAAATAATATTTTTTTGTATACCTGTGTTATTGCTTATCAATGCGTCGCCTTAATGTTTAATTAATGAAAGATAACACAACCTTAGTTATTTCACAAATTTCATGAATCCCATTTATATATAACATTTTTATAGACATTGATATAAAGTACACTGATTTAAACACACTGGATATAAACACAAAGAAACCGCCCTCATCACATGTATGTGTAGAGTTCTATTGGTACAAAAATCCGCTTTATCGCATACAACATAAGGTTTATTTTCATTTGGGCGACTAGAATTCCAATAGAATTATTAAAAAACATAACAGGTACTTACTAATAATAATTGAAATGGATTCAGTTAATGATTATGAACTAAGTAGTTTTTAATTTCAGATTAATTCTGTGAAACTTGTATATCTGCGAGAATCTCATTGCGAGCTGCAATGTACATATATGTTACATACAAAAGTAAATATTACCTGACTATATTAGTGCAATCTACGCTACCTCCTATGCCCACTTCTATTATAGCAACATCTACTTTCTCCTTCAAAAATATATTATAAGCCAGCACAGTCAAAAACGCAAAATATTTGGGCATATCATGTTCGTAAACCTAGAAATATAAAAAAAAATTAGCCAAGTGCAATTTCAATTCGCGCATACAGGGTTCCGTAAGATATTAGGTACCTACATTTAAAACTTTCGTTATATTTCTCCCGTAAACATAAGACTTTATATTGCCTGCAATTTTTATTTAAGTCCAGTAGTTTCAACGGTCAAATAGAATGTGAATACCCAATTTGCCTTCTTCTCAATTCTTTTATGAATATTTCAGTGTTAATTAATGTAAAATACAGTACAGGTATAACTATGTCAAAATTTCAAGTGTGTACAACATATAAGTTCTTGAGAAAATCAACTGCAAAAGACGAGCAGAGTCAAGAGTGACTATAACGGTACAGTTTTTCCTTTTAGGTACAGAACTCAAAAAATCGTATATATATCCATCAAATGGTGAGTCGATACATTAACTGCAACGACAAAAACAAATACAGGTCCCACTACTAGGCTTCCTCACTTAACACACTTCTTCTCAATGAAATGAGCAGTTAGATACTCCATGTGAGTCCAGTGTGGATTGGTAGGAAGGCTAGTGACCCCTTAGTCCGGGCAACAGAATAAAGCTATTGTATCTAGCGCGTATGGTCTGCTGTCATAGTACTGAGAGGACGTCGTGAGTGAATGACCACTGAGTCAAACTGTACAGTTTTCAAGCCACAGGACATCTAACCTAGTATAACGACTAGTTGATAATAATAGCAGGGATCAAAAGAATAATGTGGCGTTTAAAGCAAAGAGGCTCGGTATGAACCACTGAATCACCCACCATTTAAGTGATTACGCGCAAAATCATTCAACCTCGGTGACCATATCAAAAGGCCCATCTCTACGCTACGATAGCCTCCTTTATTGGCCACAACTTAGTAAAAAAAAAATTTAAAAATTATAACACTATACCTTTGACGCTTCCAGCATGTTATAAACGTGATGGAACTGCTTCGTGAATTTTTCTTTTGATATCTCTTTGCCGTTGAGACGTATTCTCTCTCTCAATGTAACAAGATGTGGCGATGAATAAAACCCTGTGCGGAAGCCATGATGACGTAGTATAGACTCGCACATTGCACTTGTTGAACCCTGATGACACCAAAAATTAATTTTATATTTAAAATTATTGTTTGTCTGTCTGTCTGTCCTGGTTAACTCCTTTAACCTTACTACTTTATTACCTACTTCGCTACTTTTTATATCGGAAGTTGTCAAGTGTAACGCACGCAAAACTGCGAGGCACAGCTAAGAAATAACAATCCTACTCAATATGCCCTCCTAAAAACAAAGGTAACAAAATCGACCAATAAGAATCTTTGGGTCACGATTAGCCACGACAGATGGCGACGTAAAATCTTGATAAACTTTTAACAAAGTTAAAAAGTAAAATATCATCTGACAAATTGTTAGTGAACTTATAATTTAAAAGATACAGAAAATTATTGAAATAAATTCCAAGTTAAGTTAATATTGTTTAGAGCCAACTAATTTGGATAGCACTATGCAAGCGGGCATAGCACTATTTGATATTGTTCAGTCGCATGCTTCGCATAAGTTCTTACCAGCTAAAATTGTTGCATAGATAAATTAGAATGTCTTTTAAATTAAGTACACATGACTTACCATTAGATTTTAACTTAAATACAATTGATGACAATAAATAAAGTAGGTTACGTCATTTCTTTTCATCAGGCAAGACCCCTGTCTTGCCAACCATACGCCCATTTTAATTAAAAAAAAAGAAAAAACAACGTATAATATATTGAAGAACATTTCAAAGCCATAAAAATCTTACATTTAGTAAAGATGAAGTAAGTATAAGTCAGTGTAGATAATAATAGAAGAATTATATGTATGGTACTTATGGTAGTATATATAATATTATTAATACATACATACATATCCTCAGGCTGTATCCCTAACAAGTCAGAGGACAAAGTGCAAAGGATTGTAGTCCTTATATACTTCTTTCGCCTCCTCAAATCTCATATTACACATTACTATTTAGTAATAATTATACGTATATAGGGCTTTATAAGCGTATCTGCCTAATATTGTCAGTTTTTTTAAATTCTTATTTACTTTTTATTTGATTCTTTTTTAAGTTAGATGCCTACCTAAGTGTTGCATTATTATAATCATCAGACAAACAAAGGACATGTACATTGTCGATGTCATCCCTGTGATCGTCTATGTCAGGATTACACATGTGATTGTAGCCATAAATTTAATATTTAACAAATGTTACCTTTCCTTTCGTGCCAGCTACATGTATTACTGACATTTCATCCAATTTTGATAAAGTTACACCTGTCCTATATAAGTATTTCTCCATGTCTTCTAAGTTAGTGTTTATCTGAAAAAAAAAACATGTTTAACGATAATTCATTATAAATATAAAAGTCAAAAATATATAGGTCATTTATATGTGTACATAGGCCGAGCAAGCTGCAACATTCAAGTCACGTCAATTAAAATGTGATGGTCTTGAAGGATCATATAGATTCTAATGATAATATCATCACTGAATATGATATTTAAAAAGTTTATAATTGAATGATGGTTGATATTGATTGAATAGAAGAAATAATAGTTGAGTCACTACATGACTAAATAAGATTACCTGAATTTATGTGTTTTATCTATTTTTCATTATAACGATTTATTCTTTAGTCTTATTTAAATCATGTTGCATTCTGTGTTAAATATAAATTAATGTTTGCTAGTTTTTCATAAATAAGTCTATTTAACATATACAATTATTTTTTTTAATTTAAAGGCACAAATTATGTAAAGGAAGTACAGATTTATAATTTCTAAATTGAATGGCAATAGGCAATATCCACTGTTATCATAAAGATAGCATATATATAGATCTCAATAATTAACTGGTACCATAATTTTTCCAATAGTGCAATGCTCACTAAAATCCATTCATCAGTTTTCCAATGAAATTTAAATAGACAAACATTTTCAAAATGTAAATTTTAGAACCGAAATCATATTTTCAAAAGTATCTTCAATTTTGGATTGGGATATGTTGTTTTAAAGTGGTATTTTGGCTGACTCATATAATATGGTGATTAATAAATAAAAATTAAATTTCTCACTTGCCGACTTTGAATATCTTTTTTTATCTGTTCTATTGTTGATTTATTTGACTGCAATGTATTTAATTTCTGAACTGCATCCTGAAAGAAAGAAAATTTATTTGAAAAATACAATTTAAAAGTAAGTAGATATATGTAACTGTAAATAGGTAGGTACAATGTTTATGTCATCAATACTTAGTTGGTAAAGAAACCATAAATGTATTAATGCGCAAAAAATAATAATCGCAAACTGGCAGGTCATTGGAAGTCAAGAAAAATAAATGATAAATGAAAGTTTACCTCAAGAAAAAAACTTACCTCGTAACTAAAGCTAGATGAAGCCATTCTAATAGAAATCTTATAGGATCCTAAACTAAGAAAGAGGCCACGCGTGATTGACATAGGCGCGTCTCGGCACGACTAACTTCAATCAATTCAATCAAGTCGAAATGGTCACAAAAAACATGATAAAGTGCCACAGTACAAGCGAAACAGCGACAGTTAAAATTAATTTCAAGATTTCTCGTCTCTCTTATACAAAGTTGGAGAGCACGAGCCTCCGTTCCTTATCAACGTATCGGAATGACATCTGACCTGCGTATAAGCTATCGTCATAATATCATACTGAATATTACCGGTAAAAAACTATCGTTTCCTGGATATTCACAACATAACCTTAAAACAAGGTATGCAGCATGTGCGATTTGACAATCAGCTGGTGTTTGTTTATTTGTATTCCTTTTTTTTAAATCTGCGTTTAGTTATTTTTAGAAAAACTCTTCTTCTTCTTCTTTAGTTGAATGGCACCTTCGCGATTGCGAATATTGCCAACGTCCCGTAAAAATGAAGATCACAAAAATATAATAATTATGGTAACCATAAAAAAGATTCCAACAATTGAAGTAGGAGAATACACAATGGGGATCAAAAAAATGTTGCTTTCGATTATAATTTGGAGAGTTGAGCAAATATTCACACCTAAAAAGGAAAACATCACAGTACAAAATACAGACAAATCACAGGAAAACACATTTTATAGACAAACACACAAATACGATGTATTACATCCCACATATAACACTAGTTATTACTGAGTTAAATCACTAGTATATATAGGCACATGCATGAACATTATAATAAATATTAAAATTAAACTACAATTTCATGTTATTAACTGATATAAAATTAGAGAGTATTCTAACAAAAGTAGAATTAACTAAGGACAATAAGAGTTTAAAATAGGTAGGACGAGGAATATCAGGAGGAAGAACATCATAGAGGGAAAATATTAGTTTGGGACAGGTAAAAAATAAGTGATCAGGTGTACCCTCTTCTAAACCACACTCACAGATAGTGATTACGGATATGTAATTTAGCCAGATGAACTGGTGGCAAGCATGATTCAGTCTGTCTGCAAATAGTAGAGGTAACCCTTTTGCTCGCATCTCTGAATGAACTACTAAAAAACTCAGAAAAGTTACATACTGGCTGTTATTTTTCTTAATGACACTGACATTATTTGATAATTTTTTAAATAAGAATCTAAATAAAATTAGGTTCATAAAATAACAGAATTGCGCATTATATATTATGTAATTGGTGGTCATTTGGTGGTAAATCGAGCGGTGTATCAATTCCAAAGACATATATAACGTAACAAGGAGATCAATTTTTAAAAATGACCGAAACCGACATTACAAAAAAGCCTTTGGAAATGCCAGAAAAATTTATACCGTATCTGGAGAAGTATAGAATTTATAAACTATTTAAGGTAAGTACGAATACCAATGACGGTATACGCTACGTCACATGCAAAGCGTCCGTGAATAAAAATTTTGATCATTTGAAATAAAAAATCAAAGAAGCGAAAGTTGTTTCATAAATGGCGGTAGAATTTCAAAAATAGATTATTTTTAGGATATGGTAAGGGACCTTATAGTTAATCTGCCAAGAGACCACCTAAAACACATGAAAATGTTTTTGGGAAAAATGATGAACTGTTCTAACGACGTTGATAGAGTTATTATATTGGTTTCTCCTGAACTCAATATTGGTAAGACTTTGTTTTCGTTTTAAATAACAAAAGATTTCTGCATGTATTGACTATATTTTTTACAAAGAGTAGATAGATATTTTTTTTGACTACCCCATTCGGGAAACAGCGCTGCGTGAGGATAGGTATCTACGTATGAATGTGTATCCGACTGAATTTTGGGTTTTTCCCAACGCAAGTTTTTTTGCGAATTGATGTTAGATTTGACCTCGATTTGAGTTTCAAAATTAACTTATAGTGTATAACAATACCGAAATATGATATTTCGGTATTCGTAATAATATTCTCAAATTTGAATTTTAACTGTTTTGACCAGACGTTCAAAGAATAGCAAAGGATATGATAAAAGACCTCGGTTTCTTTGTAATCACACGACGATACGTGATGGATCGTTACGAGAAGGTACAATATCTCAATAATTACGCCATGTTTTATACAAGTTTCATGTTTCGATTATTATCTCGTATTTCATCACGCAGCACGACGACTATGTGCCAGGGTGTATATCGCCGGTGCTTATGTCGGAAGTCACCAAGACCTTGACCTTGAAAGATCCCGTGCCTCAAATGGGATGGCTTATGTTTGGTATTGTAACATTTTATACATTTAATGAAACAAAGAGCGAGCGCATATTATAATAATCTTTTATCCGCGGACAGTTTTGCCTTATAGTGCCATTGGTTACATGTAAACATGTTTCAGTTTTCAAAACGCAACATAAAGACATTGAAATTTTAAAGAAATAGAATAATTGCTATATAGCTAAAAGATCGCCTATCTGCGGTAGATTAATTTTGTAATATTAAACAAAATGGTCTGCCTTTTGTGTGAAATAAACACGAAAAAAGTCTTAAAGACAGTCGCGAACACTGCTAATGTACTTACACTCGCTACAGCCAGACACTACAAAATCAATTTCAATAATTAATAAAACGCCTTCAATTTGGACAAGGGTTTAAAGTTGAGTTGTTAATAAAGTTTTTAATCAGGCGCTTAATAGGGCAAATTGAATAAAATCATTATAGTAATTATATAAGATGTTCTGTAATCCCCGGCAGAAACGAAAACGAGCTTGAGAGCGTGTTTGTCTATGCCTTTGTTAGCTTTTGAACGGATGAACCATTTTACATCGGTATTTTTGTTTGAAAGCTGCAATTTTCGAAAATATTTTTCATTACGGGTGGTGGAAATCGTTCGAAATGTTTTCCTTTGTTACAATATATACCTGTTCCACTTGACATTCGAATTGAACAATATATAAGTTCATAATAAATTGTAATAAATGTAATTATGCATGGTGCATGGAAACATAATTATACACATATAGCCTAGATATATAACATACAATGTTTAAGTCTATGGTCTATTTTAATCCAATTTAATAAAAAATTAAATACGACCTTCCAAAAAAAAATTTTTCACTTATACGTATAACATACTATATGCAAGGTTATTTCGAAAGGATGGGTAAATACCTAGATAAACACGAAAGGGTACAAAAGTACCCATGACAACGGGAATCTTATACGTTCTACAACTTCGCCAAAATTCAATTCTTCTAGTGTAAAACATCAAAGTTATAACAAAAATAAAGGTGAGGCAACCCTGATATCAGCGTTTTCCCGTCGCTAGCAAACATTTGCAGTCGAAATAGGACATAATGACAGGGTTGTAAATTTTTTTTTGTATGGAAAACAAAATAAACATATGCCGTAATTATTACATCTGCAATATAACAGTCAACAGTGACACTTGGCACCCCGGCGGACTTATACCCCCTTTCACAATAACCTTGTATAATGTCTTACTACATAACCTTAAACATTTTATTAGACTGGTCCGTTGGGGCGGTGACAGTGCAACTTCCTTTTAAACTAGAGTCCCAGGTTCGATCCCCGATCAGTTTGCGAAACGAACTTTTCTGAATTGCTTACGGGAGCTCTCCCAGCCCGTTGTGTGGTAATACAAACCTAGTGTTTAATTTGGGGTCACATAATTCGTGAAATTGTCCGGAGTATGTTTTTTTTTATTTTTGAAGAAATTTTATTTCATACATAATTGCCTTATTTGAAACAGCACCCGTTTTAAAAATAAATTTCGGCTTATTAAAACGATTCTCACGTAAGTATATTTTAGATCACCCTTGTACCCTACGAGAGGCACGTTGTCTCCAACAAGATGGGGTACTGCCGACGGTTACTCTCGTGCTGATGCCGCCGCCGCCGCAAGCGCCACCATCACACAACCCCCTTACAGCCTCTAGATCATTCTTCCAGCAAGACTTCGAAGGGCTCAAGTTTGCTTACAAAGCTACGTTAAAAGTAGGTTAAAGGTCATCGCTCATTAATATTATGGACATCCGAGTTTATTTATTTATTTCAATGCCTTAGCTAGAGGCTCAGTCCCTCTAGAATGTCAATAATTTAACTACTGTCACTTTCTTTAGCAGAGAAAACAAAAATATATGCCATTCGGCTTTAGCTGCCGAGAACGTATCATATGTGACTTGATATATAGCGTCATCATCATCATTACCGTAATTATCGCTCTTTAGTAGTCCATTGCTGAACATGGCCTCTCTCAATGCAATATATTGAGTTTGATCTTCTGCTTTTCTGATCCAACGTCTGCCAGCCACCTTGCGTAGGTCGTCACTACATCTTGATACTTGAGGGGCCCAGTAGGGCCCCGGCTGCAATTGACCTGGTTTTTCTTGTTTATTAAAATGCGTATAACAGAAAGCAAACCCCGATATACAATCTGATAAAATCTGAAATACGTTCCGAAAAAAGCTTTTCTTATAAGATTTTTTCGGTATGTTTTACCAGTGTCATTGTATTTCTACATTTTCGAAACCTACAGCTTGTTTTACTAGCGACCCCACCAAAAAAGTAATCCCAGACAACTTCAAACAATATAGATCATTTATGATAGGTCTATGAACTTAACAAGCGGTGAATACAATCCCATCTGAAAGTAGACGGAAAAAGTGAAAGTGCAGACAGACTAGCCTTCTATTCATAAACGAACAATTCTATGTTTATAGGTGTAGGTGTGATTGGAGGATTTAAAATGACTGTATTACCTACTTACAAAAAAAAGGAATGCTTTGACTGTTCGAGCGTGTAAAATAAAAAACGATGAGGAAAATTTTAAAAATCGAAACGTTCCGAGAGAAATAAAAAATAAAGCTATAACGTCATATAGATCGATGGTTGATGGAAGAATATTATTCTTTTCCATAAATGTGTAAGACTAATGAGACTATGAAGCTATAGGTGACCGTTAAAACATAGTTAAAACTGCCTTTTACAGCATATGTCATGGCTATTCCAATTTGTAAAGAAAGTCTTTGTACTTTGGAAACGTGTATGGTATATGGGTGTACATGGACCTAATTTAATGCTATATCCATTGTCCATTGACCGTAAAGGTCAATTCTTTTCGATTGTAAAAATATCTGATCGAAGTTCATCAATGAATCTAATACAAAGTTAAAGTATTGTTCATTTGATCAAGATTCAAATTAAATTCGAAGTAGGCTATAACTACTTAGTTTTTAAAAATAAACCTCATGAGATGTTTTATTATTTTACAAGCTTTTTTCATTGCGACTTGTACTATATGTGGGTTTCGCAACCGAATTTTAAACCAAGTTCCACCTGATTGAGCTAAAATTTCGGTCACGCTTTTGATGGTGGTGACGCAATTGTTTTAAAAACAGGATATTTTATAACTTTTTTAAACATCCATAGTCCATTCCAATAAACGTCCAATAAACAATGGACTAATGAAACGAACAAACATTTAATTGTAGAATAATTATTATTGATAATTCCGGACTGAATGGTTATTATTACCATTATCCATTACAATCGTCCTCATTCTATGGTTCTTTATTTTATGTCTCTCTTTTATACTCCAACCTCTGCTTCATTAATTATAATATAATTCCATAATATCAGTATACTTACCAAAAATTTAGATATATACTTTTCATCAAAAAAATCGAAACACCCCTAAAGTTTGATTTTGAATGAATTTTTTACGCTAACACAAAAAAAATAGTGCCAGTTAAGTACGGATATTATAAGGTATCGTTTAGCAAACATTGATGTTTCAAATTAAAATTAAATTTCTTTAGCTAGCATGTTTTATTCAACAGGTATGGTTTTACCCTTTGGGAAGAATTTGTAAAATGTTAGAAACAGAGACGTCAGACAAAAAAATATTTATAAAAAGTTTATTCAGTATTTCGTATTTCCTCCCCGGGCTCTAATGACTGCTTCCATGCGGTTCCTCATGGAACGGATGAGAGTCACAATCTTGTGTTGTGGGATGTTATCTCATTCTTCTGGTATAGCTGTTTTAAGCTGGCCAAGCGTCTCCGGAACAGGATCTCTCGCTCTTACTCGTCTCTTCAACTCATCCTATAGGTTATGGATTCTTATGGGATTCATATCCGAGCTTTTTGCTGGCCAGCCCTTATTACCGTAATACCGACTTCGTTCAGGTATTCATTTACAATGCCTGTGGTATGAGCCCTAGCATTGTCCTGCATAAAAATAAACTCTTCGCCAATAAAATGTGCGTAAGGTACCACATGAGGCTCCAGTCACTCTTCGATGTAACGTGACCCATTTAATGATGGTAAGCGAGGTCCAGATACAAAAGCAAGTTCGGTTTTTCTATCGGCGCTTATGCCTCCCCATACCGTCCATGAACTGCCACCGTAACTGACTCTTTCTTCAATGCAACACTGTGCAAAACGCTTTCCCTCTCTTCAATACACCTTCCTTCTTCCGTCGTTACCACACAGCATGATCTTACATTCCTCAGAAAAGATAACTTTGCTCTATTGAAGGTATGACCAATTTAAGTGCTCACATGCAAAGTTAAGGCGCGCTCTTCGGTGGTCTACCGTCAATTTTGGGCCATTAGCTGGTTTATGAGGTTTCAGGCCACGCTCCGCCAATCTTCTTCTAATTGTAGAATCGCTCACAGTCAATTCTCGAATCTCATGGAGCCGCTGCTGCAGTTGAATAGAGTTAAATCGACGATTTCTTAGAGGAACTGACACAATATACCGGTCATCTCGTTCAGACGTGACTCGATGTCTATCAGGTCCTGGACGGCGAGTAAACATACCAGTCTCCCGATAGCACTGATACCCTCTATTGACAGCAGAGAAGCTAAGATGTAATTGTGCAGCCACAACACGTTGACTAAGCCCTGAATTCAGTAACGCCACTACTTGGGCGGCTTCCGTGGGCGAGTTATCCATATTTGTTAGGAAAATAATGTCCTTGGTAGGATGTTACAAAGCTTTGTTAACAATCACTATTAAAAAACCGACATTTTAAGCAAAAAAAATGTGATTAACTGCAGAAATTCCGACAGAATAGACATTGAAAACAATCTCCACATTGAGCTCCACATTCATTTATTTGATTAAAATTCTAAAATTTAAATTCAAATTTGGAATTGTGGTACACCATTGTGTAGACTAAACTGCCAGCTATTTATTGGAGTATTTTTTTAATGATATCAAACCTCTTTTTTATTTAAATCCCGCCTCAATAGCACTTGCAGTAGTGTTTCGATTTTTTTGATGAGAAATGTATAATTATCTCCCTACAGGAAGTAATCATTGAACCAGACGACGATCCTGAAATAATATCAACGAAGTGCTTCAACGCGATCCGCGCTTGCGCAGCCGGCGCTCAAGGCCCGGGCCAAGGGCATCATGTGGTGGGAGCACCAGGAATTTACCGCGTGCTGTTGATAGGGCCGCGGGGATCCGGCCGGAGAACGCAAGCAGCTGCGCTAGCTAAGCATTTCGGATTGGTTTACTGTAAGGAATTATTGAAAGTGCTGTTCAGAAAAGACATAAACAACGACTAAAGCCAGACACAATTATTAAAACATGCAACCGTCGTAGATAGATTAAAATTTAGTGGTGAGTGCGAAAAAATATCTTGCCTCAGGATGATTTCTCGCTAAACCCTAATATGCACCAAACATGGAACAAATTATGCTCCAACTTTTTACAATCGCTACATCTAATAGGGATATAGGTATACTATAATGGAGCTATAGAATTAGTAATTTTATCTACAAATCTCAATATTTCAAATATACAGTTTTCTCTATACATTTACTACTTTTGATATAAATCACATCTTCTTTACAATTAATCTTTGCTACGAAAAAATGGTAAACTTCAAAATTAACAGTATTCACAATAAAATTTGACCCTTATTTGAATCACATCCATATACCCTATTGCGTTTCCAGTTCCTCTTATTTTTTTGCACATGTAATAAATAATTACATGCGCATAAATATTACAGGTATACCGTGTCTATAAAATCGTCGTCCCATCCTATTTGTCGTCTATTTGCATACTGGTAGCGCAAATGTGTCCAAATTATGTTTGGCTTCAAATTTTTGAAACTATATCTGGCACCGGTTTAAGAGGCACAAAATCCTAGTCGTCAGGGCTGCTAACCTATTCGAAATCTGAAGCGCTTTCTTATCCTTATAAACATCCGTGGGCCTTAGTCTACTTGCCATCAGCTGAGCTGTTTGCTCGTTTGTCTTCTCTGTAACATAAAAAATAAGTATTGTAATGAGAACGAGTCCGTTCCTTTGCAGTTGCATCTATAATATGAACTGAGAGTATAGCTATTTGTTTCAGTCGTATGTATCAACATTTTTCTATTTTAGTATGTTACAGACTAAAATGAATGTGTTACGCGTATAAACCTCCTCGTTATAAAATATAAATATTCTTAGTGACGGTGAAAATCGCGCGGAATCTACTTAGAAGTTTCCAAGTTACATAAAATATAGGAATATACCTAGGCGAAAATGTGTGAGGAGAATGATGAGATTTGAGGAAGCGAAAGAGGTGTGTAAGGACCGCGACTCCTGGCGCTCCGTCCTCTCTGACTACCCCGTTGGGGATACAGCGTGAAGTTATGTTATGTTATGTTATGTTATAAAATATAGGAATATACAGACAAACACGAATTACGACTTGTTCAGAGATTATAGACTTCGCAGTCTAAACTAACTCCAAATATCTGTTCTTACCACCCTTCTTTTTTGCATAAGCAGCTAATATGCCTAGATACTACATTTTAGAATCTAAATCTTGATTATGCCATATTATGCCAGTGCATTTCGACGATCTATACAAAGAGGCGTTGGAGAGAGACGACGAAATCGCTACGAAACTACATAAGTTCGGCCCTAGCGTGCAGATCAAAGCGGAAATTGTCCAGCGACGGCTAATAAAGAAGGTGTTTATTATAAATATAGTACAGTAGTAATAACCTCATCTCATCTCATCTCTTTTCACAAATGGTAAAAAGAAGGAAACGAATCATAATGGGGGCGCGTCAGCATCATAGACTGGAGACAATAAATATGTATGTATAATGTACATGTTTGTCTATGGACGAATGTATAAGCCCACACTTTAAAAGCGTTACGATTTGTGCAATGTTTGATGTGCGATGTTTCGTAGTTTTAGTCTATGATGGTCCTAATAATGCTAAACATCGCGGTGCAATGTTACTATGTGTGTCATTTGAATTTGGCAGAAGCTTGTCGTTATAGCCTGTCAATTATCAAGTCGTCCGCACCCAGAGAGCAATTTAAACTTGAACCAGACATGCGCTAAATTTGCTACGCAACTGTATGCACTTCAATCAAGTTTGAATGAGACTTCGTAGTTACCACGCGACAAAACTACAATGTTGACATAACAGAGTTGTCTGGTAATACTATACAAAAGTAGGTACCAAAATATGCATAAACAAAAATTAATATATACTAAAAATAATAAGATTGGAGCAATATTGTCAAAATCTTTGTTATAATATTTAACATAGTTTTTACTCATCTTTAAATATTGAAAACTTGCCTCGTCATACTTGACTTGGCAATTTATAATCACAGAAAAATCAAGCAAGCAGCAAAAACCATATAGACTATCTGGGCAACGTTCCAACGAGGACTGCTCTAGCCTCTAGCATGCTCTAGCTGTAGTCGAAATTAATTGCTTAATATATCTTGTCCGAACCACACAGGTGGTCGATATGAATAACTAGACTTGAAATTTTCGGTATAGGACTAAGAAAAAAAAAAGATTCGTCTAACGCCATTATGACTAAAAAATGTACAACATATTATGTGGCAAATAATATAAGGGAACTCCCAACGCAATATTTTTCATATTGAAAAAGAAACTACCTACTTAAATAAAAATAAGTTAAAACTAAAAGTGGACTATGTTTTAACATAGACTTCCAAACAAGATTATTCTTGTTTGGAAGTCTATGTTAAATGTCTTTTACTCTTTTTATTTATTTACTGTAAATATTTGCTTTAAAATATCTGCAAGTATTGTCTGATAACTGAAAAGGATAAATACTAATTGGGTCGATCAAATACTTTTTTCCTCACTGCTCTCCGGCCTTTCTTATTTTTCAAACATTTCTTAGAAAATAATATAGTTATTAGTTACGTATTCGTACATATGTACATATATATTTATATTAATCAGAAAGCTTATCTCCATCCAATCAATATATTAGCTAACATTTGAGGTATTTTCAATTTTGTAATAATACCTATTCATAAAATTATATTATTCAGTACCGATTTATAAATCTGTATTATTGTTATCTTTTTCAGTTTTCTACCGTTTTTACTTTCATAAGTTTCATTTTTTTTAATGGTTACAGGACTGCATCGATGTGGGTTGGGTTTTAACAGGATATCCGACTTCAGGAATGGACTTCGAAAATCTGGACAACATGTCGACGCCACCCAACCGGTACCACTTTCAGTACTCTTATTGCAATCACTTTCAAAGTGAAAGTATGTTCCGATACAACCCAGATGTTCTTAATGCTTTAGAGATAGTGATTCAAAAATTAAGTTCAACGACGGCAACAGTTAATTTAGAACGTGTAGCTTCGCTCTAGAAAATTTTTATTTAAAAAAAAAAAATTTATTGCTAATAATTGGTGATGCTTTTTGTTAACTCAGCAATGCATGTACTGTATGTACGATTGTGTGTCAGAACGTCGTAGAAGCAACATTTTTTACAATTAGTGTTGGGTACGTGAGCGTTTCTTTTTCTTTTAAAACTCGAAAATTTTGATTTAGACACTATGTCCTCAATTTGTATGGGACTGTGCGGGCATTGTTTTACATGCGTGCATATGTTGACGCTGTATTCATAACGGATAGGACAGATAGGACTGAGCGTTAAGCATCTTATAATCCTTTCATACTTCTCCCACCCCTCAATCCCTCAAACCTCGTATTTCTCCTGACAGTTCCGCAGAAATATGCGACTGTTTTTGACATTTCACTCAGCACGTTGATCATTTGATCTTTGTAAGTCGTTCTTGGTCTTTTTTGGCCTCTAGTTCCACTCACTTTCCGTTCTATACATATTCTTCGTATGTTCAAAATATTATATAAAAATTCCATTAAAATTTTCCACTTTTCCGATGGATATTCCCAATATTTTCTTTACTTTAAGGACACGCCAAAATAATCAATCAAGTCGGTTGAACCGTTATCTCAATCTTTATTATGCGGCAATTGATTTTTATTCAAGACTTTCACTTTAAAAAATATAAATTGTGTGAAAAAGGTGTGAGGAAGGAAATCTTTTGTTTGAGTAGTGTTAGTTTTTTACATTCACACTGTGTCTTTAATGGGATACAGCCAAATTAATATGAAAATTCGGTCTATTAGTGGTTTTACCCGAATCAAAAAGTAAAACTGAATGGCATTATTATGCCCTAAGATTAGAAAGAAAAATAAGAAAAACGTTCCGAATCTATAACTACAGGCTTACAGCTATATATAAAAATCTGGGGTGGTTTAGAAATAAAGAAAATTGGGAAAGCCGGAAAATCGGAAAAATCGAAATTGGTAATTTTATATGGGAATTCTCATTAGAAAGTAAAAAAATTTCCGCGTGAACGAAGTCGCGGGTACAGCTAGTTCTAGAGAAAATGTGTTTTTTTGCGTAGTATAATATTCCTGAATGCGGATATGGAGGAGTGCAAGGCTCGCGCAATGGTCCGCGGCGTGGATTGGTGCACGGGCCGCGTAGTGCCGCCGGGCTCCGGGCCCAGGGTCATGCAGTACCAGGAGAACACAGAGACAACGCTCGATTACGAGGTCATGACACGATTAAATTTTAAATTAAAAAAAATCGAATCGAAAATGCCCATTGTCAATTTTTTTTGTTTCTCGTCTCTGGAAATATATGTACCTATTTTCTATTTCTTAATAGCATAGAAAATAGATTCATTTGCTTAGTTCATTCAAATCGGAAGGCAAAAGTGAATATCGTATTATATATTGGCAGAAAGATAAGCAATAGCCTTCAATTTGTCGATAAAATGTTGGCAGCTAAACTATAAATTCAAATCTCATTTATTTTTTATTTCAAATCTATCTCTAACTCAAATGAAACTATTTCACGTAGAGCTTGTTGCTCAACACGTGTTCTGTCTATCAACGAAGCATCCTCATCCTTCGATCTAGAGATCAGACTCGGCCAGCTATCCTGAAACGAGTCGGTGTTGGGTAGTCGGCCAAGTGAACAAGTCTTTTCGAGATCTTTATATGCCTTTATTATTTATTATACAAATCAATGACAAATCGTATTTTCTGTTTTCCTGTCTGTCATGTTTGTCCTTTTTTTAGCTCCAGTTAGTCAGTACTCGTATGTAATAGGCCGTGCAAGCAAATAGTCCGTGACGTCGAGTCTGATCTCTGGAATTTTTTGAGGACGCTTCGTTGAGTGGCAAAATCCGTGTCGACTAAAGGGCCCTTCGGGATCGCGTCTCCAGAGTTCAGTAGTTGTAGAGATTAGCCTCCACATATAAACAAACTTACAAATCCACTCTCTCACTTTATAATATTAGTAGGTATGCAAGTACATGTATTGAGATTTGCAATATAAACATACGGGCCCTCTCGTCGAAGACCTGATATAGCCGTACAGCTGTACTTGTAAAAAAGCTGTAAAAAAATAGATTCTGGCTGGCTACCGCGAAGCGCAAAAACGAAATTCCCTATCCCTTTCCCTTACTATAGCTGGTACAAAATTCAACAAAATACTGGAATTTAACATTTTGTAATAAATTGATGAAAAAAAATTGTATTTATTCACATAGGTAAGGTACAAAAAAAAATTACATACAAAATAATCGATAAACGTATGATATAACTAAAACTACATCGGATTTCTATAAAGTTTTAAAAAAGAAGAAATATTGATAAAATATCGATATATCGGCCTATAAGACCGACATATCGATATATCAATATCGGCTCAATACGATATATATCGATATCGATATATCGATATTTTTAAAAACCTTGCATCCCTAGCTGTGCCGCGTAGGCATTCCTGACCTAATGCCATATAAAACAAGTAGATAATACATTTTAGCGCACTAGCTTTAAATTGCATACGGTTACTTAACCTGTATCACATGAATGCTAATGTTGAATTTGTTTACAGTTAGACCTTTACTTTTCGGAGTCATTGGCAGAGATGCGTGCTGCCGCTGGTATAACTGCGGTGGAAATCAATGCACAAGAGCCTATCGGTAAAGTGATATCGATAATATATTATTTTCAATGGACTACTAAATTCTATTTTCCGTGAAAAATTGTCTGAAATTCATTGATAAATTTAGTTTAAAGTTTGTGGCCTTTAAACTCAAGTTTGGTGGGAACTCAAGAAAATAATATGACTGTCATGTATCTGATATGATATATCTGAGCAATGGACAAAGTAATGACACGACCTATGACTTCGTGAAGTCATAACGCGATGTCTTGATTTCCTTCTAGCCGTCTTCTATAGAAGCATAATTAAATAGACACTAGGAGCCGTCCCGGCTTCGCATAGGTGGATAATTTTTTGAAAATAAAATACAGTCCATGTTACACGCTCATAATGTAGCTTTCTGAAGGTGAAAAAAGTTTTGAGAACGGTTGAGTACTTTTCTAGTTTATCCATTACAACAATCAAATTTTTTCTATACTGGGTTTTTAAAACAATACCTGCTTCCAACGCCAACCGTTTAGACGCCTAATCTAATTTTTCCCTATCCAATATACCTACCTATAATTTATAATTGTCTAGAACTAGCTGAGAAACAATTAGAATTAGCGAAATCAGCTACTTTTCTTAGTTTAACAGTAGATAATAAGTGTAACATGTCGTGACTTTGTCCAATTAGCTCAGTTCGGCAATATTGTGCTATAAGGTATAAGACGCATTAGATAGTTGACAGATGTTGCCACGGTTAGGTGTACTTCGCATATTTCCATAGCATTAATATGTCTTATGTCTGCTACTGCGAGAATCACCAGCGCCTAAGAATTCTATCTTTATTTTACAAAAGAGGGCAATATGTGCCATCTACAGTATCAACGCACGAGAGTCGCCGAAAGATTGTTATTGATGTATTCACCTTACCCTCGTCATACATCTTTGAAAAAATAATGTACACTAAAAAAATATAAATCTATTTCAAAAGAAAGACGTTATTAACGGTGTGGAAACTCGTGGTCGTGATCAGCAATAGTTATTCCTAAATTTAAATTACAAAAGTCGAGTGGTTCATTTTCAGGCAACTGTGTTCGTTTTTATAATAAAATTTCTCAAGAAATTACTAAATTAAAGGAAAAGAGAGAGGGGTGCGCGTTTAATAACACTTGTTATTAAAGCGCTAATTGGAAAAGGATACTGCAAAATTAGCGATTTCTGGTCGGGAAATAATCCTCTCTGCGCATGAATTTACTGGCTTTATGAACATTGTATTTTAAATAACTATTGTAGAATAATGTTTAAAAAATGATACCTGGCGGTGACGGAGTTTCTTGTCGGTTCTTCTCAGTCTATGATATCTGTTCGGACCAAACTAAAGTAGATTTGACTTTCAAAAATACCTTTTGCAATTGGGTTTACTTACTTGAATAAATTAATTTGATTTTGACTAATGTGAAATTTTCTTTAGAGCCCTCTATTTCTTACACGCACATATGATTTTTATATTCTCATAATATGATTTTGTGTTCTCAGCCAACTAAAAGGAGCCTATCGGGTCAGGTATAATTATGGTACATTCATAACCGTATCTAGTAGTTAATCTGTGGCCATATAAGTACCTAATATTGATTGACGATTGAGAGACCATAGCACACATATGGAGTAGATGCGCTAGGTATCTATTTGTACAGTATTGAATATTGTAAATGAAAAATGTATTGTACTTAAATGTATTATTGAATTGTGAATTTCTATGAAACTAGATTTTGCTCGCGGCTTCGCTTACGTGGGATTCGCTAATTAGCATGTTTATTAATTTTTTTCTGTTCTAAAGTGGCATTACTCCATCATTACCTTTTAATTAATCGATGGTGATCTTGATCCTCGATGACGCAGTGTTTTAGGTGTTGTATCCAAGCGCGGATGGTTCTGGGCTCGATTCCCTGTCGGGTCAATTTAGTAAACTAACTTTTCTAGATTGTTTCGAGTCTGGGTGTACTGGGAGACGCCCCAAGTAGTCGTCGTCGGCCTTCATAGAATAGGGAATACCCTAGTTTAAGTCCGGATGATTGGTGTGTATTGTCTGGCGTATTTAGTATTATTGTAACTGTTTGATGTGCGGGATAGGCGTACTAATAAACATAGTACACTAGCGGTATACCCAGGATAGCATATATATAAGGTTAATGGATACTTGATTTTTCCGAATAGTAATTAGTAAATTGCCGAATCGAATATGACGGGGCAAGTTTTTGACATTAAATGATTAAAAACTGCTATGTCAAATATGACAACCAAATTTTCGTCAATATTGTTGCAATCATATAATTTTCAGTAGGTATTAATTTTGTTTATATTTTGGTACCTACTTTCGTGTATTACGTCACAATAGTTTTAGATATTATATATTATAGATATTATTATAGTCACGGGGCATTCGACCTATAGAGACGAAATATCGTATTATTCACCACTGCTCAGTTTATTTACACTAACAAATATCAACTCTTGCTCGCATTAAGCACTCGTCCATAACCAATACTGGACCTGTGTACATCTCTGTATATTCCGACAGATATTTAAATATTTATGTAATGGCTTATTTTCTATTCAGTGGTCCGGCAAAAACAGCAAAAAATCAAACTATAAAACAGAACGCAGTAACCGCAAGAGTATTTAGAAGTAAATGGTTGAGTGCTCCATGGTACCAGAAAACTATTCAGTAATAACTCCAACACGAAACACTGATTATGTCCAAATTGTATCTTTGTCATGCGGCTAGAGTCTAATTAAAACATATTTCAAGTGTACGGTTACATGGCAAAAGCACACCTCGTTGAAGTTTAAATTGCTCTATGGGTATTAACTTCATGGGCGCCCCCTAAAGCCGGCACTGACTTGCATTAGTTCGTAGGTTATTCAATCAATATTCATACATCTAAGTACATATGAGATATTCCCTCAATGAAATTCGAAAAGTATTTTTAGTCGTGTTAATATTTTTTTGATTTGTATAAAACATACCAACCAATTTCCAGAGTAGTCAAATAGCCTATAGGTAATAATTAATACCATACAATGATATAGGTACTTAATCAATATGTATATTTTATCACTACGTGCTCGGGACTATGTCTGTAAGGTTTACGCATAAAACTGTAGTATCCAACCTGATAAGTATCTTCTCGCGTATTTTTGTCGCTGGTACCCAACTAGAGTGTAGTTTAAACTTGTGTCAAGTGTTTATACAGTTGCATGGCAAACTTAGGGCACGCCTCGTTCAAGTTTAAATTGCTATTTGGGAAATATAGCATCAGTGCTGTATTTTCAGAATACGACAGTATTGTCACTTTTATCACAGTACAAGTAAGCAAACAGTATTCTATCTTCATACAAACGCTCCCAAACGACGCTCCTCGAAATCTCGGCATTTCTTGGCATACAACAGTCGCCAGGGTCGCGAGTGTATTATCTATGGTCGCGAGTGCGCCGCGGTTGTCGTCGGACGGTGTGAGAGTCTCACACCTTTTCTTACTCGTTGATGGATACGACAATGACTCCATGATGATTAAAACAATTAACTATTTATTGCATCGCACAGTTCTTACGCGTCTAACTTGAATTAAAACAAAACACGGCTGTACGAGTGAAGGAGCCAGACAACAGACTGGTGGTAAAAGTAGATTTGACGTTCAAAAATACCTTGTAATTGGGTTTACTTGAATAAATTGATTTGACTTTGACTTTGAAAAAAGAGGGGGCGAGAGCGGGCGGGCGAAGTAAGCACTCCCCTCCCGCGCGCCGCCCTCACTCACAGGCAGGCCAGCCGTGTCATTCGTTTAGTTTATTTTGTTACAAAAGTAGTAGGTTTTCGGAATCCGTGACAATAAGGTCTAATTACTAGACATGGGACAAGACGCAAAATTCCGGGACAATCCCGGATTTCCCGGCTAACTGGCAAGCCTATGTGAGACGCTCCCGTGCTTTTACTGACGAAATATTATGGCATCAAGTTTTCGAGCATATTGTTCAGTGTATGGATGTTTGAATTAATATATATCGAAACCGGAAATATTTCTTTGTTGCTCGATCATTTGTAGGAAATATATTATAATAATGATCTAGTTACTTTGTTACTGATTTTTAATTATACTGCACACAATACATAAAATTCATTTTTTTTGTCCATTTCCACCATACTAACACAAACTTTTGAGACTAGAAATAATATACTAGTAGAATTATAAGCAAAAGCTTACGAAATTTGCAATAATATAAAATGAAAAGATAATATGAAAATTTAATATAGTATCTATTATCAAATACGTAACCCAAGAAAAACACGTCAGTTCCAGTCGGCAGCCCTATTGCGTTTACGTACCTACCACGTGACCGTAGGTAACTATCTCAAGGACACTGGCGAGATATAATACTGCTTGCTTACTTGTACTGTGCTTTTATTATAAAGATATTATATATGACGATGTTTAATGACCCTAGTAGTACCTCAGCTAAATGTACATGGGGATTTTTCAAACAATAGAATCTGCATTGAAAAACACAAACCTAAACTTAGATACCTACAAAGTTTTGGAATGAGAAGCTTTTATAGTCATATTTTAATTCTGTCATTTTTTTGATGTCTTCGACGTAAATAGCTTAGTAATTATGTCAGTACAGATTTTTATATTTTAATTTATCAGATCAAGTACAAGTAAAGATAAGAGCAGCTGTGATCGCCGCGCCGGCATTCGACATCGAATGTTCTTCCCAACTCCGCAACGTGCGCGGGAATCCCCTACTAGTTTAATTCAACAATCTCTTCATTTCTCATTAGGATTATTTAAATAAAATGAAAATAATTAATATAAAATTGTTTTATTTATGTACTCCTTCGTACTTCGATCGAAATTATTTAAATTACAAATTATTTTGCTAATTACGACCTAACAATGCTGCAGTCTCAGAAATAATTACAGTATACAATACAGAACACTGAGATTGTCTTCCGAGAGGTGTGAGACTTCATCGATTCATCCAAGCCAGTGCATTTCAGGAAGATATGAATGAATCAACTCGATGTTATTATGACAATTTCTCAGAACATACATCAGTATTGCATTTTCTAAAAATTAAAAATGCATCATTTTTTACATGTACAATCAACAAACACAGTCGCACAAAACTTATACACAGTGCGCTACGATCAAATCGTGATCAGATCTCGATTCTGTTCGTTGACACTACAGAAGTAGGATCTAAGCGGGTGAACAACCGCCGCACACACCTTACACGCTGCACGCATACACACTAATAAATATACACAACACGAGCTCAAACACTCCGTATCCTTGCTTCGTTACGGTGTGTACAGATTATGTACAACGTGATATCACTATATTTTATCACCTTGGCCATAATCCATAGTGACCTACAGGAGATCACATTTTGGTACAATCACACACGTTACAGTCTGTTAGGTTACAACTCGTCTTTGAAGTCTTCATCGTCTCCTCCTGCGCCTGTCGGGGGCACACCACCCTGTCCCTGGTATAATTTGGCAATGATAGGCTGGACTACATCCTCGAGGGACTTCTTCTGTTTCTTATATTCTTCAGAATCAACATCCTGATTGTCTTCAAGCCATTTGATCGCAGCATCAATAGCCTCTTCCATTTTCGTCTTCTCGTCATCACTTAACTTAGCACCAAGCTTTTCCTTATCTTGCAGCTGATTTTTGATTGAGTATGCATAGCTTTCAAGTTCATTTCTCGACTCGACGCGCTCTTTAAGCCTCTTGTCCTCATCAGCGAACTTCTCGGCGTCCTTGATCATTCTCTCAATATCTTCCGGCGTTAGTCGGTTTTGATCATTGGTGATAACAATCTTTTCCCTATTGCCTGTGCCCTTATCTTCAGCTGATACCTGTAGGATGCCATTGGCGTCTATTTCGAACGTGACTTCAATCTGTGGGATGCCACGTGGTGCGGGTGGAATGCCGGTGAGATCGAACTTTCCGAGCAAGTGGTTGTCTTTGGTCATTGGACGCTCTCCCTCGTAAACTTGAATGGTGACGGTGTGTTGGTTATCACTGGCGGTAGAAAAGATCTGGGATTTTTTGGTGGGAATAACAGTGTTACGCGGAATCAGTTTAGTCATGACGCCACCGACAGTTTCGATACCCATAGTGAGTGGATTGACATCGAGGAGCACAATCGCATCAGTATCCTGTTCACCGCTAAGCACGCCAGCCTGAACAGCGGCACCATAAGCAACAGCCTCGTCGGGATTAATACCTCGGGAAGGCTCCTTTCCATTGAAGAATTCCTTAACAAGCTGTTGGACTTTCGGAATACGTGTCGAACCTCCAACAAGCACAATTTCATCAACATCCTTTTTGTTCATGTCAGCGTCTTCCAATACCTTCTGTACAGGTTTGAGAGTGGATCTGAAGAGGTCCATGTTCAATTCTTCGAACTTGGCCCTTGTGAGTGTTTCAGCGAAATCTTCGCCCTCAAAGAAGGATTCAATTTCAATCTTGACTTGATGGCTAGAGGACAGAGCTCTCTTGGCCTTCTCGACTTCACGACGAAGTTTCTGCACCGCACGATTGTCTTTCCTAATGTCTTTGCCCTTCTTCTTCTTGTATAGTTTGATGAAGTGGTCCATAACACGCTGATCGAAGTCCTCACCTCCCAAATGGGTGTCACCATTAGTGGCTACTACTTCGAAGACACCATTGTCGATAGTAAGGAGAGACACATCAAAAGTACCACCGCCCAAGTCAAAGACAAGAACATTCTTTTCTCCTTCCTTCTTATCGAGACCATAGGCAATAGCAGCAGCGGTGGGCTCGTTAATGATTCTCATAACATTAAGACCAGCAATGACACCAGCATCTTTAGTGGCTTGACGCTGCGCATCGTTGAAGTAAGCAGGGACAGTTACGACGGCATGGGTGACCTTCTTCCCAAGATAAGCCTCAGCAGTTTCTTTCATTTTAGTCAGAACCATAGCAGATATTTCTTCGGGAGCGAAAATTTTATCTCCTTGAGATGTTTTAACTGAAACATGGGGTTTGCTGTTCTTCTCAACTACTTTGAAGGGGAAAAACTTGACGTCATGCTGGACTGCAGAGTCAATCCATTCACGACCAATGAGACGCTTGGCATCAAAGACTGTGTTTTCAGGATTGGTTGTAAGCTGGTTCTTTGCAGCATCACCAATTAGACGTTCACCATCCTGTGTAAAGGCGACATAAGAGGGAGTGATACGGTTACCCTGGTCATTGGCGATTATCTCCACACGGCCGTTCTTGTATACACCCACACTGTTGACAAAAATTTATTTTGTTATGATTTAAAGAAAAAAATTATAAGTGTTATATACAAGGTTATTGCGAAAGGAGTATAAATTCGCTGGGGTTTCAAAAGTGTCACTTGACTGCTTTAATACAAAAAAATGTACAACCCTTTATGCCCTATATTCCAAAGGTTTGCTAGCAAAGTAAAAACTGTTATTATATTGCCTCACTTTAATTTTTTTTTAAACTTTGTTACACAATACTAGAACTATTGACTTGGCGAAGTTGTTGAATGCAAGTTTTCTGTTGTTGTGGGTACTTTAATATCCTTCCGCAATTACCCATGCTTTCGAAATAACTTTGTATATTAAAACACAAATACTTAACTGAAACTTTTTAAGATAGGATGGACACATTGCGAGAGATAGTAAAAGGTAAACGGCCTAAAGAATTGCTAGAATGGTATCCAAAAGAAGGCTCAAGGAAACAAAGTAGGCCAAGCTTAAGATGACATATAGAAAACAGTAAGAGGAAATTAGTCGAGATTGGCCAAAGATCATATTTGTTTGATATCACTAGGAAGACCTTTGCCAGGAGGCAAACTGAAGACTAAAGTAATTGTCTACTTTGGTTAATAAAAGGCAAATAACATTGTGTCAAAGATTAAAAAACAATTTGTTAATTTTAAATCCTGTTTTTTTAGTTTTATAAACTAATCTTTAATTTTTAATAATTTGTGAAATACTTATGAACTTATGACAATAAATCAATGTATTTTAAATATGATTAATAACTCACCAAGAGTATGTGGTGCCCAAATCAATACCGATGACAGTGCCGATCTCCTTGTCCTTTTCCTTCTTGTCTTCGGCGAGGACCACCGCCAAGACGCACGCGAGTGCTAGCAGACTCCACCGCATACTGATCATGCGATTTACCTATCACTTAAAACTGTAACAAAAAGAGGCTCAAATTAATTTCTATATTGACATACAAATAGCGAGATCGAAGTTTTTAAACTATCTGTATATCTGTAATTCAATGGAATCTATTGTAACGAGGACACGTATTAGCTCCGTGGGCGTCGAATTGGACACGTCATAATGCCGGAGCCGGGTCAAGTCAAAAAAAGTCAGCGGATAAAAATGGAAAGTTGATAACGAATTTAAATGAAGCAACTGTACATTTATGTTATATACAGGTATTTAATGAACAGATGTAGGGCACTGCACCGGACCACGTACCCAAGACAGCGTCGAGAAAATTCGCTGACGTTACACAAATATGTTTCATTTCGGTTTCATCTAAATTGATCTTAATGTTTCCTGAATATAATTGTGTGTAAATATAATAACTGAATCATTATAATGAGAATTACAGAATATATTTCCTTAAATTTCTCAAAATTTCAATTAAAATATTAGGTAGTTTATTACAGGTTATGAATTTAATAAAGATATGTAGACGAAGTGTTACTAAAGGAATCATAAATTAAATATATAATTACCTGTTAATCCCGACAACGTAACAGATGTTTCATGTATAAAAAAAATTAAAACAGCCACGTTACAGCACTTGGAACGGTCACTTGTACAAATTCACGAATAATAGTAAATGTTACACCTTCGATTTTCTGTAAGAAACTGAAGTGTCACACGCTTCCACCGTTAATATTTAGCGCTAGTGTTGATCGTGGGCTAATGTGATTGGTCAACGAGTTGATGACGTTTTCAGTAAGTATACACGATTGGGCCAAGTGTACATATTTGGCGTTACGCTATTGGCCCACGTTAATAAATGGCAAGGAATGGATTTCTCATTTTTGGAGTAATTTTTTAAATTAGGCGGTCTGTATAGGCAGTTCTGAAATAGGATTGAAATAATTTTTTCGTTATTATAATATGCATTTTTATCATTATATGTATGTATTTTTGTGTTATCCACAAATTTACGGTACTATACTTTGAATAACGGGTTTGATGTTTGTTTGTGAAAGATGTAACTCTATGTATCTCATGCTCAGTGCGCCATCCACTCTGATTACCCAGTTGTGGATATGGCGTAACGATATGTTGTTTATTATCATAATTGGTACTCTATCGGCTCCGAGTTCCCCGTTAGGGATACAGAGTGAGGATATATACATATATGACTATTAACAATATCATAGTATTTTTTATATTTTACTCACATACTGAATATGAACTAACGGTGAACTAAATGTTCAATTTTAAAAAATTTTGTTACCAATTTTGTCTCGAAAGTATAATTAAATAATAACAATTAGATAAAAAAATAATAAGGTTATCTACTTTACTGATACTTCTCCATGCTACTTCTTATTCACAAATTATAAATTGACGGAGATCACAAATGGATGGTTAATAATAATAAAACAAGATTCATAGTAAATTTGAATTTATTTATAATATATTATGATTTTTTGTAAAATGTGAAGAAAAAACAACAGTCTCTGTACTTAAACAATCGTTGAGCAAAAAACAAAACCTATCACCAAAACAGCCTAATTCTTATGTGTATACAACATTAACATTCCTGACACGTTAGGTATTTATTTTCCTGAAATTATGCTTAAAATTAACGGAGCAAAATATGTGATGATGCAATCTGCTCCTGAAAACAAAATAACAATCATTAAAATGTATAATACATGGGCAAGATCCCTACTTAATTCTGCTGTATTATATATGTAAAGTGCCTCTGTCTGTCTGTTTTTGTTTTCACAGCAAAACCGCTGGATCGATTTAAAAAAAGTTTAGGATGGATATATAAAGCCCCGGAGAAGGGTATAAGCTACTTTCTTTTAATTCCACGCAGGCAAAAACGCGGGTAAGAGCTAATCTATTTTATAATTAATGATTTCTTTTATTTTAAAAAACAATTTCTTTTCTTTTTTCAATAGTTTTTTCAATTGTTTTTGACGCAACCGACTGTCTGCTACAATGCCATCTACTTTATTTATGAAATCTTCAAAACTACCTAATTTTTATGATAGAATAATGAGACCTTAAATTAGATCCAAATTTTAAGTTCATTTTTAATTTATGGTTGTCACTACATACATAGACTAACTTTTTTTTATATTCGCAACAAAAACATGTTCTGAATTTAAATTAAATTTATGATTACAAGTATGGCCTTAACTTGAAGCCAATAAAATTTGTTCGTTTCTTTGTTACATTGATTTGGTCAGAAAAAAGCAAATGTGTCCCTGCACCAACGAGATAGTAACTCGAGATCAGTCAGTATGACGCAACTATCTATTCAAATTACATGACATTGGTATTTATACTAACCAGCCCTTCTCATACAAGTCAAAGTCTCCATTAGGGTAGTTTCGACTTCCTTACTGTCTCCAGTGCGGGATATCATTGCATATTCACCTGATACCTACAACATTGGCAAAAAAACAAGTTCTTTATTTTTGTAAACATAATTAATATTCATATTAATTAATTAATACGGTTAACGGTTGATAAAGCGAAGTATTTATAATATAATAAAAGCACTTTATAATTGGCAAAAATAACAATAAAAAAGGTGTTTATCGCTATAAAAAATATTATCCAAAACAACAAAATGTTTTTTATTTATTATTTATTTTTTTATATCAGAGGGGGTAAACGAGCAAGCGTGTCACCTGATGGACAATAATCACCGCCGCCCATGGACACCCATTTCCTTAAAAATATACTAACTGGAAAAAATTATAATGACACTTTTATAGCGTCATCTATAAAATTGTAATCTATAAAAAAATAAAACAATAATTTCTATAGTATTAAATTATTATAATACTATAAAAATATAAAAAATAGTATAAAAGCAATATTTTTAGTCTATTAATTTTAATTCGCATATGATCGAAGCCATAAATAGGATTGTTATAGTGGAAACTAAGAGCTAAGGTGGCAGTGGTAAAGTTGATCCTGCCTACAAGCAAAATAGGCGTTTCGGAACTTGTCGGTTTGCAGAAACGAACCCATCATCAAGTCAAATATTAAGTATAGCGGAAACTATTAATTTTAATTCTAATAATTAATTACAACAAGTTATAGTTTGGATTACAACTTCTGTTGTTCATTTATGTATATATTTCGGAGGACACGAAAGAAGTATGTAAGGACCGCGATACTTGGCACTCTATCCTTTCAGACTTCCCCGTTAGGCATACAGCGTGAGGATATGTATGTTTGTATGTATGTACGTACTTATATATTTGCCTTCGATAAATTAAAAGTTTTGTTGCTCTAAAAAAATTCGTTGTAGTGTCTACGGTACAGGATAAGGTAACTTCCCACTATGACAATCGCCGCCGCCGGCAGCGCGAAAACTCCCTAGTGTAGTTTCGGCCGATTTGTTACTGAAGTCAAAACAAAGCCGAAACTCCATTTTTGCGCCAAAATTCACTAAAAGCGAATTCACAGTTCGGTCTGACACTGTAAATACTCACTTGATAAATAAATAGTGGGTGATTAGGGAACTGTTGTTTGGTCTGTTTGACGATGTCCAAGTAAGGCAGGCCAGGCTTCACCATTAGGAAGTCGGCTCCTTCCGCCACGTCTCGTGCCTAAAAAAATGTTTAATTATGACAACACTTACAATGTGAAGATTATAACCGTAGGTTATGGCGCTGCATGAGGGGCAACTGACGAGAATTGCGCAAGAGAGAACGCTTTACACTGGTGTGTGAAAAAAAGAGAAAGCGTTAGCGGGTGCGTTTAATTTTATGAACATTCCCAAACGTCAAATAATAAAGTGAATCGTTTGTTTTAGCAGATTATTTTAATGTTCCTAATGTTTACACAAGCAAAAAAATTATACATAAAATCATGTATTCCTATTTAAAAGTACTAAGTTTGTAAAAGCAGTCTACTTTGGTAAAATTTCTATCGAGAAATTAATGCAATTTTGTTTCCTTTACTAGAATATACATTACACAATCAAAATTTATAATTAAACTAAATTAAATTTCTAGCATATCTAGTATTGACATATGAGAAATAAATAGACTCGATTCTTGCTTTGTAACCCCTCAATTAGTTACTAGCATAATGCCACAAGCCACAACAAAACTGCCTTCTTATCGTTGACTGACTGTAGAGAAAATTTTTCCTTACAAGAGTCAGTTTTGAAAGTGTCTTCAACCCAACAAAGCCTACAGCTTAACATATCTTCTGCAGCACGGAGGTATTTGAAATAGAGGCTTCTAGGTCACTCATTGAAAAGATTATTATAAAATGTTGTTTAACCTTAATGATCATCACTTTTTTTGGTTACACCGAACAATTCTGCACATACCCAGCCCTCTCGGGCAAAGACCGAGTTATGTAGCCTCCGAAACTGGGATCTCCTACAGAAAGTATCAGAACCCCTATCTCTTTGAGAAAATTGCTTTCGCACTGTGTCAAAGCACTTCTCAAGGGAGGGAGAGGGGGGTTTCAGTTACAGACGCTCCTGCCCCCCTCCCAAATAATCATGCGGTGTGGTGTAGCATTTTTTTGATGTAATCTAACACTGAAAAAATGCTACACTACACCACTTAAAAAATTATTGACTGAGAAACTGAAGACCACACCCTATATAGACTCTTATCTATGGACCACACTACAAAGTGGTACAGGTACAGTTTTTGGTAGCCGTGAAACTATTTCAGCCAATCATGACGCATCAAATTACGCGCGAAACATCATCTGCTATTGGCTATCGCATACGTACCAGCCCCACTATACGATACGCAAATATTATACTTATGAGCGAGATGACATGAGGTGTTTACAATCTCTTAATTGGGGTTGTTACACTTTTCTGCGCAAATAAATATTATTGAGAATGTGACGTATATTTGTGCGCTTAGAGTACTTAAAGAAGGAAAAAACTCTTCTCATTCGTTCTCAAAGTTGTGTTTTTCTAATTACTTTTGCTAAAAAGAGACAATATCTCCTTTGAGTGACAGAAATCTCGAAGGAAACCTTGTAGTCTCTTGTAGTCAAAGATCATATTGTAGCGTGCGCTTCAGTTTTACCTATAACCTTCTTGGTATACTCACAGCAGCTCTCGCAGCTAGCCCGGCGCTGCCAGGTGGCAACTGGTAACACTTTCTATCGCCTTCCATGGGAGAGCTCTTCATGGTGTCGCGGAAAGGTCCGTACATGGATGACGCGAATTTGCACGAGTATGACAAAACTGACACCTGGAAATTACGATCAGAGTTTAGAGGCCAGAGAATCAATTTTAATAGAATTTGAAATGATTCTCAAGATATACCAATTGACATGTCACGTCTGCAACGCGAAAAAGTTGTTACTACTTTTTTCATCATTTTATTTTTATACTAGGTTATTGTATAAATCCGCCGGTCTTCCAACGTGTCACTGTTGACTGTTATATTGCAGTCGTAATAATTACAGGATACCTTTATTTTGTTTTCTATACAAAAAAAAAAACCTTCATATAATGGAAAACTCTATGCCCTATATTCCAAATATTTGCTGCGACGGGAAAACGCTGTTATTAGGGTTGCCTCACCTTTATTATTGTTTAAACTTTGAGGTTTTACACTAGAACTATTGGCTTTTGGCGAAGTTGTACCTTGTAAATTATATACTCATCGGCGGAAACTACTTCTCTGTTATATTAAAAAAATAATTAATAATAATAATTGTAATACTCCAGACAAATACACAAATTGTGTGACCCCAAATTAAGCAATGAACTTGTACTATGGTTACCACACATCGAACTCTGGGGGAACTTCCCGTAACACCCAGAATCCGAGCCAATTTAGAAAAGTTCGTTTTCTAAATTGGCCTGACCGCGGATCGAATCCGGGACCCCGGCTTGGAAAGCAGATACTCTGCCACCGAGCCAAAGGGCCACTCAATAAATGATAAATACAAAATAAATGACAAATAAATAAATATATGTTATAATCTTATATATATAACAAAATATTACAATTTATAGCTTTTACCAAAAAACTAGGACACAATTTATAACTACAAAAACCTTATTTTTTTTAGTGCCTTCCTTTAGGGAAAATAAAGAGCAAATAAACAATGTCATGAACAAATATAACAATTTGTACTCTGCGTGACTGTGCCATTATATTTAGTACAATTAAAATACATTTAAGTACTTCATTTTAAGTGACAAGTTGCGGCAATGCAACATATTCTAAAGTAATTAATTTAAAACATACCTGATTTTGTAGTTTAGATGCAACTAAAGCATCTTTTATGCCTTTTATTCTATTATCCATCATGTCTGACGGAGCAACTATATGGGCCCCTATCAACAATTACAGTACACTGTTATAGTTATAAAACAGAACAGGAATAACATATCATTATATAATTGTAAGAGCTGTTGAAGTAAAAGCCAACAAAATTATTTAAAGAATTTTTTTTATTTATATTTTTTTTATGTTAAGTACTTTACGTTAGCAACTAATTAATCTGTGGTAGTCCCATGTACTCAGACCAAGAATGATAATGGACTAGCTTTCGCTTTAAGAGTGTGTCCATTTTTTGTTGACCTAGGTTCTGGACTTGTACTAATGTGCGTCGTTAAGGAAGGGTCACAATACAACAATTTACAGATGCACATGACATATTTTTATTTTTGAATACTAGTGGCGAGAACATTTAAGATTTACAAGTATTTTGCAAATAATTATTTCAGTACTGAAATGTTTTATTTGTCGAGTCGATCATGAAATCACATGAATTATACTGACAGTGCGTTGCCAATCCTACTATATAGCTATCCCTTTTAGCTAGTTTTACTCCCTCAATGAGATAGACACGATAACTCGTTTGACACAAGGTGATTAGGCCGGCAACTCATTATAATTCTTGGTCCGAGACCTCGTAATATTGGAACTCTTTTCTTTAATCAAAAAGCCAGTAATCATTCTTAACAAAAAGTGAAATTATAATTGATGTTACATTCCTATATAGCCAATTTTTATCACAAATAGAACTTTCATATATTTTACCTGCTTTAGCATAACACAGAGCAACCTCAGCAATCCTTTTAACAGATGCTGCTTGGTCTATTCTCCCGGAGGATGTGAGCACTCCACAATGACCATGCGAGGTGTATGGACACAAACATACATCACATGCTAGAAGGAGTTCGGGGAATGCTGCCCGAAGTTTTGGCAGTGCTCGTACTACTGGGTTCTCGGCAGAGTCTGCATTAGAACCTTTGGGGTCCTAAAACATTTCATACGCTATAAATATAATAAACACCTAGATTTTAAACGAACATATTTTGGAAACATCAGGGACTTTGAAAACTATATACAATGACATTAATTTTTCTTTAATGTCACAAAATATATTTCTTTAAATATAAAACTAAATGCTTGCTATATTTTAGTAACTATTATGCCATACCATAGTAATAATAAAAATAGCTTATCAAATCTGCTATCATCAATCATCCTTTAATTCAGTATTATCTTCAGATTATTATTTTGATTAAGTGTTCTAGAAGAAATTAAATACTTGTTAAATCTAATTCGTAATTCTCAAACTACAACAAATTATATTTTAATTCATAATGAAGCCATTGGGTTAAAGGATAGGGTTGTATTTAGTTATTTGGGATAGCTGATGCCCGCGACTTTGTCCACGTCTTTTATTTTTAAAATAGTTCATGTCCTTTTTCAGGATTTAAACTATCTCCGTACCAAATTTCATCGCGATCATATGAATGGTATGGCAGCCCAAAAAATGTGACCAAATAAACATTAATTATTATATTTGGGATACCAAATAGTAATGCATTTATAATGAATTACAAAGGACACAGATAATAAAAATAAAAAATAAACAAATTAGTTAATGCAATTCCTACATTAACCACATAGTGAAAGAAACTTGTACTTGTATTAGTGACTACTCCCTTAGGTTACAGCGAGGATATGTACGAGGATATGTACGTATGTACTGGGGAGGAGCTAACAACCTATCTACTGTATTTTAATATAAGTTATCAAGAATTATTTCAAATTGATTTTGAAATGGCATCGTGGTGTGAATATATTGCACATTTATGCTCTGTTCATCCTGAAAGGAAAATAGCATGTTTTGTGTGTATGTGAGTCGATCGACTATTTTTTATCTTTGTGTAGGATGCACTTCTTTTGTATTATAATCTTTTATATCATTTTTTATTTACAATGTAATTTTAAATGTTTGTCATTTTTTGTTATGCTTTTTTGTTAATATATTGGTTGTCTGGTTCAAAAGACAAGTCTTTTCTTACATTATTCCCGACTCTATTCTCATACGGTCCTTCACAGTCTCACTGCTGACCTTTTATTTCTGACAAAAATGACAAAAAAAAGAAAATTATGTTTTCATGTCATAAGTATAACATTGATCACAAAACTAAAACATATCCCATGAATATTTCTATTAACTTTTAACATCATTTCGATATTTCTTCCTACTTTAGTGGTTGTTCAGAAGACAGCACTTTCAGTTGTCCAAGGGTTAGAGTTTACTATTCTTTGAGGTTTTTTCAATATTATAATTTCTGTTCATAAACGTAAGTAATGCATTAACAATGAATTACAATTGACAGAAATAGATAAATTAATTAATGCAATTCCTACAACATTAACCACGGATATCGCTAAATATGGACTATTTTAAAAATACAAATTATTATCAATTTTTTTAGTTAGTTGTAGTAAATTAATAAAAAGAAATATTTTACTGAACTAACCCACCAAGACAAAAACAGGTAATCAACCCACATAAATTCTTTTGAAATAAATGTACATGTCTTAATTCGATGGTCTTAACTCCAACTCGATTAAAATAATTCTTGGTGTTACCAGGTTAAAGACATATTTGTCAACAAAATACTTTTAAATTTATCTCAATAAAAAATTTGTGACTACTAACTACTGTATTGTATGTAATTTATAATCTTATGTAAAATAACTCTAACCTTATGCAAGGTCTCAATGATTCCAAAAATAAGAATTGATTTTAGTCCTTTGTCAACCAGATCAGTGAGAGCTGGGATAAGCTGGTTGACGCCATATCTGTGCACATTAGCCATACTAGAAACTGGCTGAACAGCGTCATCATTTTCTCTGAAAGAAAAAACTGAATCAACCAAAAAATAAACTACAAGATGTTGCTAATTGATAAAAAAAATAAGTTTTTTTATTACTTCTCTTTAATTAAACTACACAATAATCTGCATGGGTATATATATAAATTTATTAAAATTATAGGTACTGTAAATAATAATAGCCTTTTATTTCCGAAAATCGAGATTCTGAGTACTGTAAAACTAGGTATTAAAATAAGTAGTTGTCATTTTAAGTACTACACCGCCTACCACTTTTGATTAGTTTTTTATTTACTACTCCATTACTCAAAGCTTGCCCGAAAGAGATTGTGATAAATCGTTGTCATTACTTTTCTTTTTTTTATGCATTTTTACTACTGCAATAAATAGCAATATACATAAGTATTGAGTGGGATGGATGTACAAATTCATTAAACAGTTAATAGAAGTAAAATAAACGAGTGAAACCGAGGTTAAGAACTAGTTTCATCAATTATGTATAGCGTCTAAAATATAACAACACGATAACAATGATCACGCAAGGTCACTAGATAACTCTCCTAGCTTTCCGAACGATTTCCAATAGGATATCAGTGAGGTTAAGTTTCACATTAACTATATTATATTATACTTACAGTAGGAAGATAGGGTACATGATGTTATGAGGTTCTATAGTCGTATTAGGATCCTGTAATTTCCTGAGAGTTGAGTGGAAATAGCCACCTTGGAGAACATGTTCTGGGAGCAAAAACAAGTCATTCATTGTGTTCACGCCTACGTAAACTACACTAATTTCTTTTAAATGTACAAGCAGAAGCTCAGATTCGGTAAATTTATTAATAGTTAAAAATGGAATTATTTGCTATTTTCATTTAAAATAAAATAACATGTTTCTTAACCTAGAGAACAACACAAACAAAAAAATAAACAAATGTCAGATTGACGTTTACGTTTTGTTTCTGTTTTTTTAAATGTCAGGGCATATTGGTAATAAACTGATACGCTTTGTACTTAAATAAAATCGTTCATAGAAAATGATACAAGGAAAAGTTGCTACTTTAAGAATTTCAAAAATATTAAAAGCACTGTAATTACTTGAAGGTGATTACTTTAGATCTAATGTGAGACTAATATATTAGCTATTACGCTAGTAACAAATTAATGTGTTAATAACTAATTAATCTGTGATCTTTATTCACTTGTCAATAATCAAGGTCTGTGGTATTAGTATATTCTCTTTGGTATTAGTATTCTGCTTTCTGTGATTTAGACTTTACTACTTTCTGTACTGTCATGTAGCTTTTCTAAAAAATATGTTCAGAGAAAATCGATAATAATAACATAAGACATAACATAAGGTGATTTCATTAGCTTTGGACTCATAGCCATAGCACTTAGTCATTATTTTTAAGCACTTGGCTTTACCAAAAACCATTTTTTATGTTTTTATGACAGTTTATGCAATGTTTTTAGCATTGGGAATGGGAAATAATAACTTATGCTGTAAAAAAATGAATACACGAACATTATTTTAAATTATTTATTGTATAGGTAGATGCTTAAAGGTTAATAATGATAAATAATTATACGAAATACAACTTATTTATATCTACTAGTTACAAATAATTATCATTCAGTGTCTTGAATGCTTTTGGTAGGATATCTACATTCTGGTGTACCACACTCACATTTTATCCACTTTGACTTTACTGACCAAAATTTCTCGCCGTAATCAAATCTATAACAAAAAAAAATACATTTAATAAAAAATTTTCGTACATTACCGATACAAAATAAGTTATTCTGGAGTAAGCGGCAACCCCACCATTTCTCATCGAGATGACGTAATTAAGATGGAGTCTACGTCATTACACAAGCAAAGTACATACATTTGTTGCTGCCAGCAAGTGCATCGATAGTATCATTTTGTAATTCGTTGTGTTTAAGATTTATAATTTGTTGATTTGTGATTAAGCAAAGCTCTCCATGATGTGTTACTTTTTGTTAAATTTTAATTAATTTAATATAATTGAATGAATGGAATGAATGAAACCTATATGAATTGAAAAGGATTACATTATATTTATTTTTATATACTTATCAGAATTTATCAAATTATTATGAACAGTGTCATTTATGAAAGCAGATTTTAAATGAATGTACAAAAATGACGACGGTATTGTGGGTTCTTTTACGTAATGGACATTTATGAAGTCGAACGTACGTGAATTCTTCTCCTTCATTTATGTCTTTGGTGGCAAAGAACATAATGGTGGGCAATCGCAGGTCTCGTGTGTGCGTGAAAACCCGCACAGGCGCCAAATTAGGCTGGCAACTATGGTTTATGAAGCGAGCTGCGCTGCCGTACTTAGCTGCGTCTACGCACAGTAGCGTTTTGTCTTCGCATTGCTGCTGATAAAGATAAAACATTACAGTATTTTCAATTATACAAATTACTAACTAAAAAATAACTAACAAATATTAATAAATGGCAATTTAGTTTTATAGAGATTACATTACTTTCGTAATAAACATTATAATTGGAAAAATTAACTATCTATCACTATCAGTGTGCCTTACTGTAAAAATCTTAGCAATATACCTGGATATTGCATTATTAACAGTTCTATGAAGTTAGTAACCAATACCGTCAAAGAACAGTACGTTACTAGGTTGCCAATCAACAGAACTCAAATTAAGTGAGAGCTTACCCCTCGAAACCCGGTGGCTCCTGAAGGAGACAACGACAAAATACATCTGGTAACCGCCGACTCCCTGGGGAGACGGTATTTCTCAGTTCTATTTTATGTCGTATTTCTACAAAACTTTCAAACAGCAGAAATTGGCATGAGATTAAAGGAATAATAAGAGAATGAAATAAGCTATCTGTTCGTTCCCAAAACTCTACGGTTTTATGTCAAATAGATTCGAAAAAATGCGGTTGAATACGATATTTTTTTGCGCGGCGTACGGAGGAGTGTTGTGTCTCATTAAAATTGTTATTTTGGTGTTTACTGTTTGGAAAACGCAAATATCTGTTATTATGTTGACATTGTAAACTATTCATAATGTGAATATGGAATAAAATCAGTAAATCAGTAAATCAAAATGTGATTCATTACATATTTGAAATGAACACACAGCAGAATTTCCACTTTATTATAGTGGAAATTTTACCAGGATTATGTTGATAACTCGTTTTCAACAATTTGTGTTATAGAAAATTATTGTATTTGCTTTCAAAGTAATCGCGACTTGAATTACGCCACCATTTTTGATAGAAAATTCATATACATCATGTTCACTTTTCGAATTTCGTAAGAATACCCGCCGGCTCCCCAGGTAGCCGGTATTTATAATACGATTTTACAAAATTGTTTCAAAATGTGTTTAGTTTCTTTGTTTTTGTTCGTATTGGTGTATTCTGGTGTGATTACGTTCTTTGTATATTATATAAATTGTCAGTTTTTTTTTTTATTACGTCGACATTTTAATGAAATTATATGAAGAAATTATTTATGAAGACGTCGGTTGTATGGGCTAAGATCCCTTTACCTTTCCTTGTAGGGGACAATGGTACTAGTAGTAGTAACAGTGCGCACCTGGAGCAGGTCTCGCTTGACGTCGAGCGCGAACATGTAGTGGTCGTGCGCGCGCGCGTCGGCCGCGGCCAGCGGCAGCAGCTCGCCGCGGTAGGCGGCGGCGGGCGCGCCGCGCGACAGT